>CM053572.1:6088098-6157009 GCA_028646485.1 Cryptoprocta ferox
AGAGCGTGAGTGGGGGAGGGGCTGAGCGGGGGAGGGGCAGAGAGCGCCAGAGCGTGAGCGGGGGAGGGGCTGAGCGGGGGAGGGGCAGAGAGCGCCAGAGCGTGAGCGGGGGAGGGGCTGAGCGGGGGAGGGGCAGAGAGCGCCAGAGCGTGAGCGGGGGAGGGGCAGAGAGAGAGGGAGACACAGAATCGGAAGGAGGCTCCAGGCTCCAGGCTCCAGGCTCCAGGCTCTGAGCTCTCAGCACAGAGCCCGACGCGGGGCTCGAACCCATGAACCGTGAGATCACGACCTGAGCCGAAGTCGGCCGCTTAACCGACTGAGCCACACAGGCTCCCCCAAAATATGGCTATTTAGTTCCAACTATTGTATCCATCCTTTCCACGTTGTTTTGAGATGTCACCTGTCTTATACATTAAATTCTTGTATGTCATTTCATCTGTTTTTTTCCAACTTTTTATTACGTCCCATTGATCTTTTGTGCGTTAGTGCCACTTAATTACCAAGACTTTATAGTTTGTTTTAATATGTGATGGGGCCGTTCCTACCTTGTTAGTCTTCTTTTAAAAATTTCTCTGTTTGGTCTTACATGTTTAGCTTCCCATACGAGTTTGGGAGCAAGTTTGTTGAGTTCAAAGAAGCATCCTGTTGGTATTTGTGTGTGTGTGTGAATTGCATTGACTTTCAAGAGTAATATGGGAGGAATTGATACCTTTACGATGTTGAGTTTTCCTGTCCAACAACATGCCCTGCTTCTCCAGTGGTTCTGACCTTTTTTTGCATCTCTTAAAAGACCTAATTGTTTTCTTCATGCAGATATTATACATTTCTTAATAAATTTGTTCCTGGGGATCTGCTGTCCTCGAATAGGGTAGGGTAGAATGCAATGTACTAAATAGGATTTTTCTTCCGTTATATCTTATAACTCGGTTATTGTTTTTAAATAGGAAAGCTACTGATTTCTATATTCATTTTTTATTTTGCCATATTACTGAGTTCTTTCATTGTTTATGATTGTCTTAGAATTCCTAGGTAAGCAATTATACCAAAGACCGAAGTGTTTTGGTGTAAAATTCAGGTGATGAAGGAAAATGGGATAAGAATGTTACCGATTAACAAGAAAAATGGGGAATGAGGTGATCTTACGTTTCTCCTTTGGGGGATTATTCTTGAAGTTACCAGTTCTTAGAATGTCAATAGTTGTTCAATAGATTTAAAGTTTCCCCTTTTCTCCCGTTCGGACAACAACAAAAAAAATTGCTTTCAAAGCAAAGTCATATGAGTTGAAAACGAAGTTCTGCCAGGATTTGGTTTTAATAAAATAGAGATCTATAATTCTTTATGTTTTTGTGCTCAGAATTAGTTTTGATTTTAGAAATAGTGTGTTCTCAAAAATAATTTGATAGAAAAAGTACCCAACTTAGAGCAAGGACCCAGCTCAAGGTAATGGGAAGGGTCCTAAACCAAGTTCAAAGATGAGTTTGAGTCCTGGCTCCGTCACCCATTCATTGTAATGTTGCCCCCTCCCTGGATCTCAGCTTCCTCATCTATAAAATAGGACGGTGATAACTAACTAACAGGGTTTTTGTGGGGAATCAAACAAGATCATGTATATTGAGATCACCTAGCATGTTGCGTGCCAACCTGGCTTAGAATCAACATGTGATGGCTGTTATTAATATATCTATTAATTTAAGCCATCATCGATGTGCTATGATACCGATTAGGTTGTTGTAACTTAGACCCCTAAATACTGTAGTTAAACAAGACAGAAGAGTGTTTTCCTCTTGTGTAATAGTTCAAGCACTCGTTCCGAATGTTCTGTGGCTCTACCACTGTCAACACACAGTGTCATCTCAGGGTCCCCAGTGACTGCTACAGCTCTCTCCATGGCATTTGCACTCAGCCCATGGGAAGCAAAAAAGGGAAGGGGTTTGGGGGGTGTAGATGCACCTTGTCCTTGAGATCATGCCCACGAACCTGCCCACATCACTTCTACCTGTGTGCCTTTGGTCATAAACTAGTTCTATGGCCATAGCCAACTGCAAAGGAACCTGGGAAATGTAGTCTTTATGGCCTTCTAAAATTTTTCTTCATGTAGAAGAAGGGGAAATGAACACTGGGGCCACTAGCAGTAGGAACCATACATATTATACGAAATTGACACTTGCCATGTACCACCGGATGGACACATACCTGGGCCTGCTTGTGACCCACTTTGGTGGTGGGGTGGGAAGCATGGGGGGGGCTCAGAATCTGATATTGTGCCTTATTTCACTGTAGGGCTATGAGGGTGTATAATTGACACACCCAGATCAGCATTGCTCATTCTCTGGCACTTGCTGGTGAGTGGATCTGAATGTAAGGTGATGAGGTATAACCTGGACTCTGGTGTCTTGGTATTTGCTGAAGTGAGGTGGACGCTCTTGGGAAACATCAAACCTTGAAATTTTTGCCTACCATCTCAGTGCCTGGACAGTGCCAGGCATACAGTATGTGCCCATAAATGTTGATTGATGACCTGTAGGCTGATTCCAGCGAAGGGATCGTTGCGACACAGTCAACAAAGTTCAGTTCACATCCCTCGCTGAACAGCGCTGGATGTGATTGCGTGCCAATGTTTTTGTCTCAGGATGTGGAGGAGGATGCTTTATGTATAAATCTTCTTAGCAACTTATTAAGACCAGACAACAAAAGCCTCCCTGTCTCTAGGCCACTTCTCTAATTAGGAAAAATAGTAAGTAAAAAGATGGGGGTGGGGTGGGGGGGGTGCGGCATCTTTCGAGTTTGAAAGCTGTGTTTAGGGCAGGACAGTTGTGCCTTTAATTATCCTGTCTGAGTTGACTTTAATGAGCATTATTTTTAATGCCTTCATTTCAAGGGGGAAAAAAGAGTGCTTTTGGCATTCAAGCATGTAAACCAGTTTTATTCACTAAGCTTGAAAGAAAGAGTCCTTGCTGTAGGGTTTGTAGCAACTCTGAGCCAGAAACCTCATATGAGATAGAGCCTTGGCCAGAAGACACACGGCCAGTCGCTATCAGGGCATCACTGCGTCCGGAGAGCCTGCCACGTCCCCATCTAGTTTATTATTGACACACCACGCCAACTGTCCTCGTCCCAGCTTGAGGTGCCACCATCAGTTCATTGTCCCAGCTAGAAACCTGGGTCAGCCCTTGAACCTTGTCAGCCCCACATCCCAAGGTCCTCACCAGGAGAACCAACGTTGTCCCTGCTTCGCTTCAGACCCCTTGTCCCCCTTCCATCATGTTCTCGATCTTGCCACTCAACTAACCTCTTCTTTTTCTCTTCCATGTGTAATTTTTTGGGAGAATAAAAGGAATATAACAACATTTGGAATACAGAAAAAAGGAAGAAATAATCATGTATAATTTTACACCCCAACAGCCATCAGTAATTTTCATACATGTCTTTGTAGTATTTTCGATCTTTTTTTTTTGGCAGCGGGGAGAGAGAGAAAGAGAGCACAAGCAGGGGAGAGGGGCAGACGGAGAGAGAGAATCTTAAGCAAGCTCCATGCTCAGTGTGGAGCCCGATGCAGGGCTTGATCCCACAACCCTGGGATCATAACCTGAGCTGAAATCAAGAGTTGGACGCTCAACCAAGTGAGCCACCAAGGAGCCCTATAGTTTTTTCGATCATAAGCATAATTTTTCTCATAATGATAATTATAACTGATAAACAGCCTTCTGTCTTGATTTTCTCTCAATGTGTTGATGAGCCTGTGCCTAAAAATTCTATCTAGTTTTTCAGTAGATGTAATCATTTTTATTTTGCCACTCTCCTCATATAGGATACTGTTTGGCTTCTAATTTTCCACTTTTGCAAAGAGCATTTGAGTGAACATTTTATTTTTCATGTGCATAACTTTTTCAGTATTTTGAACGATTTCTCTGGGATAGATTCACAAGCTCAAAGGAAATGAAGCTTAACAGTCTTTAATATACTGCAAAATTGATGTTCAGAAGTTGCATACTGATTTATAGGTTGCAAGTAATGTTTGAAAACTACTACTTTTGTACTTATGATAACTGTGACGGTCATGCTCAGTTCTAAT
Organism: Cryptoprocta ferox; assembly: GCA_028646485.1. Classification (NCBI taxonomy): domain Eukaryota; kingdom Metazoa; phylum Chordata; class Mammalia; order Carnivora; family Eupleridae; genus Cryptoprocta; species Cryptoprocta ferox. The sequence continues at coordinate 6,092,171 of CM053572.1, forward strand.
TTTTTTCCTGTTTTGTAAAAGTTTCGAAAAGATAACATGGGAAAATTTTTTAAATTCTTACTGGAAAAAGTAATACGTTCTTGTATAAAACTTGGAGAAGCCAAAAGAAAGTAAGATTACCATAATCTTGCCCTTATACCGTAAACACTGGTAATAGTTTGGTATGTATCCTATCTGAAGTTTTAAAAATATGTGTATATAGGGGGGCCTGGGGGGCTCAGTCAGTTGAACATCTGACTTTGGCTCAGGTCATGATCTTGTGGTTCTTGAGTTCGAGCCCCGCATCGGGCTCTGTGCTGACAGCTCAGAGCCTGGAGCCTGCTTCCGATTCTGTGTCTCCCTCTCTCTCTGCCTCTCCCCTGCTTGTATTCTCTCTCTCTGAAAAATAAATAAACATTAAAAAAATATACGTGTGTATATAATTTCCTTTTTTCTTTCCTTCTTTTTTTCCTTTTTCTCTGTTTTCTTTTTAAAAATGGAATAAAAATATGTTTCACCTAACAGTTTTATGCTATGTGAACATCTTTTTAGGACATTACATACTTTCTCATAAAATTCCCCAGTTTGGGAAAATTGGATTCTTTTCAGTTGTCTGCTATCTTAAATACTATTGGATGACCATATTTGTAACTACCTCTTTGCAATGTTAAGACTCCTGTATGTAAGAACATCCCCTGACCTGTGTCTTCTGCACTGGGTATTGGTTATAATGTTAAAAAAAAGATACATATTGGGGGTGCCTGGGTGGCTCAGTCAGTTGAACATCCGACTGTTGATTTCAGCTTGGATCATGGTCCCAGGGCTGCAGGATCGAGCCCCACATCAGGCTCTGCACTGAGTGTAGACTCTGCTGTATTTTATCTCTCTTTTTCTCTCTCTTCTCCTTTCCATTCATGTGTTTTCTCTCTGTCTCTCTGTCTCTCTCTGTCTTTCTCTCAAAAAAGAAAGATATATTGGGAAATTTTCAGGAAAAAACTATCTTATTACTATCTCATATAGTAATTCTTTTTTTAAAAATATTTTTTACTGTTTATTCATTTTTTTTAGAGACACAGCATGAGTGGGGGAGGAGCTGAGAGAGAGGGATAGAATCGGAAGCAGGCTCCGGGCTCTGAGCTGTCAGCACAGAGCCTGATGTGGGGCTTGAACCCACAAACCACGAGATCATGACCTGAGCCACCCCGGTGCCCCTCATTTAGTAATTCTTCCCTTGTTTGGATTCATGTCATTAAAGAAATGAAATATGTTTTCATATGCTTATTGGGCAGTTGTATTTCTTTGTGAATTGTTCTGTTACTTTTTTTCTCTTTTCTAGTAGATATTTAAACCCTTTACCGTGTTATAAAATCTTTCTCAATTTTATTTATTCTGGTTTGGTGTTTTCATTTTAATTTTTTGATTCTAAATCTTCTCCTTCATGGCACCTGTCTTTAGTGTCACACCTTGGTGAGATCTTTCACACTCCAAGCATCACAAATATTTTCTTTTAGTATTTACAAGGTTTAATTGTCTATAAGTAAATCTTTAGACTCGTATTCTTCATCTTGTCAGTGGTAAGTGTAGGTTTTTCCTACACTGAGTCCACCTTTTTTCCCTCCAAATAGGTAATGGATCATTCAAAATGGTGATATCATAGAGAGAGCTGGCAGCCCATTTTAGATGCCAACTATTTCAAATCAATTTATGATTTTTGTACAGTTTCCATCAAAATCAAGGGGCACGTGGGTGGCTCACTTGGTTTTGTGTCTGACTCTTGATTTTGGCTCAGGTCATGATCCCAGGGTGGTGGGATTGAACCCCGCATCAGGCTTTGTAATGAGTGTGGAGCCTGCTTAAGATTCTCTCTCCCTGTCCCTTTGCCCCTCCTCCCAACTTGTGCTCGCTCTCGCTCTCTCTAAAAAAATAAAAAATAAATTGTGACAAGCTAGTTTGGGAATTCAACAAAATGATCCTAAATTTCATGTAAGACAAGCAACATTTAAGAACAGCCAAGAAAATTTTAGAAAGATAAAGTTCAAAGGAGATGGACTTGGGCTATCAGATATTAGAATATAAAGTCACGGTCATGAAAATGAAAAACACATGTTACCAGTATGAGACTGTCACATCAGTGAAACAACAGAAATTTCGGAAACAGGCCCAAGCGTATAAAGTAATTTAGTACAGCATTTCATTAGAGTGAACTATTTCATACCAGTGGAAGAGGGAAGGATTGTGAAATGAACACGTTTGGCTATTAATGTTTTGAGTCATGTGAACAGGCTTTGTAATACTGAGCCAACCTTACAATTCTAGAATAAATATTACTTGGACATTATGCATTGTTCTTTTAAGTCTATGTTATCATTGGATTTGCTATAGACGTTAGGTACCTGCCTTCCTAAGTTTGGGAATCAGAACTGAATTGGTGATGATGTGCCTACACATCCCTCACCCTCCCCCAGTTATCTTTCCAGAGTCCAGAATCATTTTCCAACCTCCCAGCATCTCACAAATCCAATTGTTCTCTCACTTTCTGCTCTGCTTTCCCATGGCTGCCTGCCTCCGCTGTGGCTTCTGCTCCACACACTGTCCTTATAGCAGCTAAGGTGATTTTTTTTTTTTTTGCATGAAATGTGTGTTGATTAACTATTGCAGTTAAAAAAAAAAGTGTTGTTTGATTAGTTGTTTTTTTGTTTGCATTTTTTTTCTATTATCGAGGTAAAATACACACCACGTAAAATGTACCATTGTAACTGCTGTAAAGCATATGATTGGGTGGGATTGAGTACATTCTCAATAGTGGGCAAGCATCGCTGTTATCTAGTTCCAGAACTTCTTTATTACCCCACATAGGAATCCCATGCCTATTAGGCGGTCATTTCCCATTCTCCACCACCTTCCGCCACTGGCAACCACTAATCTGCTTTCTGTCCCAATGCATTTGCCAGAGTTGGATATTTCATACAAATAAAATCATACAATATATGGCCTTTTGTGTCTGGCTTATTTTATTTAGCATAATGTTTGCAAGGTTCATTTATGTTGTAGCATAACATTCAAAGCTTCATTCCTTTTGCGGCTGAACAATATTCCATTGTATGAATATACCACAGTTTGTTTATCCATTCATCCTTCGATGGACATTTGGGTTAATTCTACTTTTTGGCTGCTATGAATAGAGCTGCTCTGAGCATTTGTGTGTGTGTGTGTGTGTGTGTGTGTGTGTGTGTGATTATTTGTTTGAATATCTGTCTTCAAATGACGGACCTGTTTCCAATGGACGAATGGAGTTGCTGAATCATACAATAATTCCATATTTACCTTACTGAGGAACTGCCAAACTGTTTTCCAAAGTGACTGAACCATTTTACATTTCCACCAGCATGGGTGAGAGTTCCAATTTATTCTACATTTTTGCCAACACCTCCAAGAAAACAGCCAAATTTGGCTCTTAAATTTAGGTCTTTCAACCATTTTGAGTTAATTTTTGCACATGATCTGAGGTAAGAGTTTGCATGTGGGTATCCAGTTCTCCCACTACCATTTATTGAAGAGACTACTCTTTCTCCATTGAATAGTCTTGCCACCCTTGTTGAAAATGAATTAGCCATAGATTCAAAAAAACAGTATGTGTTTATTTATGGACTTTCAGTTCTATTCCATTGATTTGCGTGACTATTCTTATGGCAGTTCCACACTGCTTGATTATTGTAGCTTTGTAGTAAATTTTGAATTTGGGCAGTATGAGTCCTCCAAGTTTATTATTCATTTCTCAAGACATTTTTTGGCTTCCTCAGGTCTTTTGCAATCTCATATGAATTTTAGGACCATAGTTTCCTTTGGGGAAAAATCCATAGATCACTTTGGGGTATATTGTTAACAATACTGAGTTTTCCAATCCATGAACATGGGATGTCTTTTTCATTTGTTTAGATCTTCTTGCTATATTTTAAGAATATTTTATAGTTTTCGTGTATGAGACTTGCATTTCTTTGGCTAAATTTATTCCTAAGTACCTTATTCTTCTTGATGCTCTTGTAAGTGGGAATTTTTCTTAATTCCCTCTTTGGATTTTTCATTGTTAGTGTATAGAAATGCAACTGATTTTCTGTGTTGATCTTGTATCATGCAACTTTGCTAAATTTATCAGCCCTAACAGGTTTTTTTGTGGGTCTAGGAGGAATTTCTATATATAAGCACATGTCATCTATGAATAGAAATAATTTTACCTCTTCTTTTCCAGTTTTGATGTTTTTATTTCTTTTTCTTACCTAATTATTCTGGTTAGAACTGCCAGTACTATGTTGAATAGAAGTGGCAAAGCAGGCATTCTTGTCTTGTTGCTGATCTTTGGTGGAAAGCTTTCTGGCTTTCACCATTGAGAATGATGTTAGCCGTGGGTTTTACATAGATGCTGTCTATCCTGTTAAAGAAGTTCCCTTCTATTCCTATTTTATTCTGTGTTTTATCATTAAAAGGTGTTGGATTTTGTCAAATTCTTTTTCTTCATCAATTGAGATGATCAGTGGGTTTTCCCCCACTTCATTCTCTTATGTGGTGTGTTACATTGATTGGCTTTTACATATGTTGAACCAACCTTCCATTCCTGGTACAAATCCAGTTTGGTTGTGATGTTTAATCCTTTTAATATTCTACTGGATTCAGATTGCTAGTATTTTGTAGAGGACTTTTGCATCTATATTCATGTGCAGCTTATCATTTTCTTGTGATGTTTTTGTCTGGCTTTTGTATCAGAGTAATGCTGGTCTCATAGAATGAAATAAGTGTTCCCTCCTCTTCTATATTACGGAAGAGTTTGAGAAGATTTGGTGTTACATAGTGATCTTTTTAAAAGCACAATTAGATGACCATGCTCTTGAGTTTGAAACCCTGTCCTGATTTCTTATCAGAATTCCTAACTCACCCACTAGACCCTGAATGTACTTGCTTCTCATTTTGTGCTCTGCTCCAGCCACACTGGCATACAGCATTTTTCATATTACTTATTCTCAACAAGAAACAAACCTGAAATTCTTTCACTGCACATAGGCTGGGAAGCTCTCCTCTGACACATGAAGCCCTTTACTGCCCCAGGACCTTTGCACATTCTCTTCCTGTTACCTTCCAGATCTCTTCTTGTTCTGTTTTACACAGCTAACTGGCTCATCTTTCTGGAAGCCTTGCCTAAATCACCAACCTACATATAGTAATTTAAGTTTCTTTTGGTTATTCTCTTTCACAATACTTCGAACTTTCTTTATAGCAGTAACCTCTGTTGTAACTAATTATTGCTGGTCCTGGAGTCTTGGGAGAGGGGTATTGTAACTAATTATTGATGTGAGTTTTGGTTTATTCGTGTCCTCCTATAGACTTTGGGTGCCATGATGGTAAGTGTCTGTCTTTAGTTTGCTACTAAAAACTCAGTGCCTAGCCAAATGTCTTTGACATGGTAGATACTTGATAAATATCTACCCAAAATATGAAGGACGACAATAGCTTCTTACAAAAAAGAACTGGGAAGCTTTCTAAATTTCCTAAGGTGTGAAAAAGTTTATGGTAATTATAAATTGTTCTTTCAATGCCTCAAGCAACATGCTTAAAACACCAATTGAACCCAGGACTAGTCAATTCTAGTAATTCTGTTTTTCTTTAAAAAATTTTTTCTTTAATGTTTATTTCTTCTTGAGAGAGAGAGAGACAGGGTGTGAGCAGGCAAGCGGAAGAGAGAGAGGGAGACACAGAATCGGAAGCAGGCTCCAGGCTCTGAGCTGTCAGTACAGAGCCTGATGTGGGGCTCGAACCCACAAACCGCGAGATCGTGACCTGAGCCGAGTCGGACGCTCAACCGACTGAGCCACCCAGGAGCCCCAGTAATTCTGTTTTTCTTTTCAAAAAAAGTTTTTGAGTTTCATGTAATGTTCTCCTATGGTGTTTTCTAGTCTCTTAGACCTCTAATCTGTGCTGCTAAGTATAGTAATTTTGCTGTATTTATTCTTGATTAGGCTTTCCAAAAATATATATGTTCTATTTCCCTGCAATTGAAACTTTTATTTCTTGTGGATCTAAGCATTTAAAAAATAGTCTTTAAATTTTTTTCTGAGTTATTTTTACATTAAACTTTTATTATTTACTTCTGGTTATATAGCCTGATGGTCAACATAATACCTTCTGATTTGGGAACTACAATATATTGTGACTTAAAAATATGGTCACCTGGGGCTCCTGGATGCCTCAGTCAGTTAAGTGTCCAACTTTGGTTCAGGTCATGATCTCGCCGTTCGTGAGTTTGAGCCCCACATCAGGATCTGCACTGACAGCTCGGAACCTGGAGCCTGCTTCGGATTCTGTGTCTCCCTCTCTCTCTGCCCCTCCCCCACCTGTGCTCTGTCTCTGTCTCTCAAAAATACATAAACACTAAAAAATTTAAAAAAATATGGTCACCTATAAAAATGTATTATATAAAGACATAAAGAAAATGTCAATAAATTCCCCAAAATATCAAGTTAGGTCTCTTTTCATTAATTTTATCTGCTGCTCTGCTACTTTTAAGCTTAAGACTCAGGGAAGACTGCTGAGTGTTCCTTTCATGGTTACTTTCCTTGGTTCTCTCCTGAAACTTCTACTTTGAGTATGTGTGGGTGTGTTATTAAGTCCCCACCACCCCCGCCACGCCGGGACAAGGAGGCGAGATGGTGAGATGGTATAGTTTAATGACACAACATCAGGCAAATTATCTAACCTGTACTGCTTCAATTTCCCCATCTGTAAAATGGGGATAACACGGCACCTACCTCACATGAAGGTCCAAGAACAGAAACCCAACTGAGTAAATTTGAAAGATCTAATTGGCTTTATTGAATGATTCATGAATCGGGCAGCATCCCATCCGGCAAGGAGAGGGGAGCTCCGATGTACAAAGTGAACATTTTTATAGAGGGAGGGTGGGGTGAGAAAGTTTTTAACAAAGCAAAGGATTGTCCAGGTGAGGTTGCTTTCCCTCAGGGGGTTGTATCATCCTGTTAACCTCGTCTTCCTTTTGGGGGAATGGAGAGGGCCCCCTTGTGGCAGATTCGTTGGCACTGATCAATAAATTCCTGACTGGCCAGTTAAGACTGTATTTCTGGGGCAAGTTGAAACTGTAATTAGATGAGGCACTAATGCCATTTGGAGCCCGTGGCTTGCTTTTTCACCGGACTAAAGGCGTTAAGGTGTAGACAGCACTTAGCACCGTCCTTGGCATATCCTAGGTGCTCAGTAAACGTCACCTGTGGTTTGTGTCTGGGAAGGGGACATCGCTGGGCTGGTGCCGGTGCCTCCTCGCTCAGAGCAGGACCCACATGGAGACTCTCCGGGAGCAGGGGCTGTGATGAAGCTGGCTCTGTCAGTCCAAGTGGGATGCTTTGGCGGCAAGTAACAGAAAAATCTGACTCATGATGCCATAAACAAATAGAAGTGTGGTTTTTTGCACATGAACAGACCTCTAAGAGAGTTGATTCAGTTGCTTGACAATGCCACCAGGGTCCCAGGCTCTCTCTGCCCCACCGTCTTTAGTGTGTGAGCTCTGGATTTCTGTGGCCTCAAGATGACCACTCCACCCCCAGCCCTTAGGTCTTTGTACCAGAAAGGAAGAAAGAATAGGAGCAAAAGGCTTTCTTCTGGCGGGGCTTTGTCCCTTCGTTCAGGGAGGTAGCCCTCCCTATAAACTCCCTATTCTGTCTCTTTAACCTGAACTATCACCTGTCCCTCCGAGGAGAATGAACCAGCCACAATTCAGCCCTCATTCTGAGTCGGGATCTGGGATGGGGACCTACCTTTCATGAAATGGAAGCATGTCTGTGTCCTCCCTAACCAAACTGAGTTCAGTTAGTGGGGAAGAATATGGAAAGAGATATGTTGTAGAATGGGTATTTGAACATGGTTGATAGCTTTTTCTAAATGCACCTATGCATCTAGTATACAGGGATATCCCGAGAGACCTTTTCACCTATTTGTTAATCCTCATTCCAGATGTCAGAGATGGCGGGGGGCAGGGGCATTCTGGCCACACTACACCCATGACGGTCGCCTCACTGTTGAGAAACAAAACGTGGCCAATTTGTAATGATTCGTCCTTAGGGATCCTTCACGCCTCCAACACTCACCACTGTCTGGCCTCAGGAGTTGCATGGGTTTGCTCATTCTGCAGTTCACCTAGCCTTCTCCAGATTTTCTGTCTTCTTTCTTCAGAATCATCTGTCATCAAAGAGTATAGACAAATGATGATGTGTCTTAAGTGGCATTGCTCTTTTCGTTGAGATCCAGTGGGTAAAAACTTGCTACCTCCATGTCCTTGTCCAAACTTCTTTGAATAAGATGTAAGGAAGCCCACGCTATGCTGGAATCCAGCAAGAGGGGTTTTTCACTAGTGGTGCGCGTGCAAGGAGGCATAACCATCTGTTTGAATCCGCATTTACGGGCCTCCTGCTGTGTGCCATCACCATGCTGAATGCGGTGTTGGTGCTCAGATGAACCAGTGGCTACACTTACAGCAGGAGGAGGACTGGATGTAGGGCTTGGAGACATACACATGAGGAAGGTAAGCCTCTTAACCTCCTCCTGATGGTTTTCTTGATAGTAAAGTGGGTATAATGATACTACCTCCTGGTGCTCTGGTGAAAATTAAATAAGGTTATATGTGTGAACTTGAGTAGTGCCTGGCTTGTTGTGGGCATTCAAAGCACATGAGTTGCATCGGAGCTAATTGAATAAAAGGCGATCTCTACCCTCATAGGGAAATAACATACATTTAAACAGCTTTAATACATGGTGGGAAGTAAGAAATGTCATGCCTAAAACTTCCTGGCCATGCAGGACTGGTTCCATGTGCTAAAGTCAACTGATACAATCCCTCATATTAGCACCTAAATAGGAATGGTCACGTGATCATATCAATAGCTGCAGAAACAGCATTTGATAAGTTTCAACATCTATTTGCAATAAAAACTCTTAGCAAAGTAGAAGGGAAATAGAAAGAAACTCTCAGAAATAGAAAGGAACACCTTTAACCTGAAACTAAAGATAAATCTCAACAGGTGTTATTCCATTTGCATGACATTCTGGAAAGGGCAAAACTGTAGTGATGGTAGTGATGGGTCAGGGGTCTCCAGGGGTCAGGGGTGGTGAGTGTGGTATGACTGGTAAAGTGCATCTACAGAAACCTGTAGCCAACATCGTACATAATGGTGAAAGATTGAATGCTTTCCCAATGATCAGGGAGAGCATTCCTACTCAGTATTTGTGCTAGAAGTTCTAGCAATTGCAATAAAGTAGGAAAGAGAAATTAAAGTCACTCAAGTTGGAAAGGAAGAAATAAAACTATCCATATTCATAAATGATAATGATTGTCTACATAAAAAAATCTAAAGGAACTATTTCTGAATTTTTAATGTTTATTTTTGAGAGAGAGAGACAGAGACAGAGTATGAGCAGGGGAGGGGCAGAGAGAGAAAGAGACACAGAATCTGAAGCAGGCTCCAGCCTCTGAGCTGTCGCAGGGCTCACACCCATGAACCATGAGATCATGACCTGTGCTGAAGTCGGACATTTAACCGACTGAGTCACCCAGGTGTCCCCCAAAGGAACTACTTTTTAAAAAGCTCTTGGAACTAATAAATTAGTTTAGCAAGATCACAAGATACAAGGTCAACATAAAAAAAATCTGTTGTATTTCTGTATAGTAGCAACAAACTGAAATTTAACAAGTAGCCTCAATGACAGTACTCCATCCTAAATGAGATCGTTAGGCATAAATATAGCAAAATATGCACAGGATCTATATGCTGAAAGTTACAAAATGTTGATGAAAGAAATCAAAGAAAAACTAAATAAATGGAGAGACATACTCGGTTCATGAATCGGAAGACTCACTACAGTTAATGCAATCCCACTCCAAATCCAAGCAGGATTCTTTATAGATGTCAACAAGCTTATTCTTCTTAGATTTTTTTTTTTTAGTTTATTTAATTATTTGGACAGGGGGAGACTGCACGCATAGGGGATGGGCAGAGAGTGAGAAGGAGAAAGAGAGGGAGAGGAAGAGAGAATCCCAAGCAGGCTCCACACTGCCAGCGCAGAGCCCAATCTGGGGCTAGAACTCACCAACTGTGAGTCGAAACCAAGAGTCAAGTGCTTAACCGACTGAGCCACCCAGGTGTCCCAACGAGCTGCTTCTAAAATGTATACGGAAAGGCAGAGGAACTAGAAATAGTGAAAACAGTTTTGAAAAAGAGGAACCAAGGGATAGTCACATCACACTAATCAAGACAGGGTAGCATTTGCAAATGGATAGCATATTGATCAGTGGAACAGCATAGAGAGTGCAGAGACAGACCCGTGCAGATAGAGTCAACTGATTTTTGACTAAGGTAATTCACCAAAGGAAGGGCGGTGGTTTCAACAGAGTGCCAGAACAATTAGACATCCATATGCAAAAAAAAAAAAAAAAAAAGTGGGGGTGTCTGGGTGGCACAGATCTTGATTTCAGCTCAAGTCATGATCTTAGTTTGTTGAGTTCAAGCCCCGTAACAGGCTCTGTGCTGATGGCGTGGAGCTTGCTTGAGATTCTGTCTCTCCTCTCTCCCTGTCCCCAGCTTGTGTTCTCTCACTCTCAAAATAAATAAATAAACTTTAAAACAAATGAAAAATTTAAAAAAATGAACCTCAACCCAAATCTCATACCACCTCCATCTCTATTAAATCAAAATGGATCAGATATGAATGTAAAACTATAAAACTCTTAGAAGAAATTAGACTAGAAAATTTTTCATATCCCAGATCAGGCAAAGAACTCTTAGAGAAGACAACCAAAAAACACAGTCCATTTTTTAACAATTGATAAGGTGGACGTAAATGTAAAACTTTCATTCTGGTGGGAATATCCTAAATAGAATGAGAAGCAAAGACCAGCTTCATACTTGGAGAAAATACTTACAAATCAAATATTCAGCAAAGGACTTATATCAAGAAATATAAAGAATTTTCAAAATTCAACACTAAGAAACAACAACCCGATATAAAATGAGCAAAAGTCACTTCATCAAAGAAGATACATGGATACCTAGTAAATGCATGAAAAGACCCTGAATATCATGAATTATTAGGAAAATGCACAATAAGATACCATCCCATCCCTATCACGGTGGCTAAAGAGCATATCGACAATGCCAAGTGTGGACAAGGATGTGGGGCCTCTGGAACCTTCCTGGTTTGCTGGCGAGAATGCAAAATGGTCCAGCCACTCTGGAAACCACTGGGCAGTTTCTTACAAAGGTTAACATACTCCTAGCAAATGACCAAGCCATCCCACCACTGGGCATTTATCCCAGAGAAATGGAAACATAGGTTCACACAAACGACCTGTGCATGAATATTCATGATAGCATTACTCATAATCACCGAAAGCTGGGGGGGGGGGGGAATGAATGTCCTTCAGTGGGTGAATGGATAAACAATTTTGTTGGAATATTACTCGGCAGCAAAAAAGGAACGAATTGTTCATGCCCGCAACAACTTGGGTGAATCTTAAATGTATTGTGCTAAGGGACAGAAACTCACTGCAAAAGGTTACACGCTCTGTGATTCCATTTATATCACATTCTGGAAAAGGCGAAACTAGTGATGGGGAACAGATCAGTGGTTATGGGGGTGAGACATTCGGGGGGACGGTCTAGACTTCACGGGGATTGCGTGAGGGAATTTTGGGCGTGTTTAAGAGTTGTCCTTTATCCCGTTGAGTGGTGGCAATTAGCAGAATCTGCATGTCTTATAAACCTCATAGGACAGTACATTCAAAAAACCCCAGAATTTTATTGTGTTTAAAATTTGAAAACTCTTTCCAGAATGTGAACCGAGAGGAGGCAAGTGGCCACAGGGCATTTGGCCCCTGCGTGTCTGCTGCTGAATCACCTTCCAAAGCAAGGGGTTTCCGTGATGGTCTGGTGGGGAGTTCGGGCCTCTCAGGTTTCAGCTGTCTTTAAATGTGGGGTTCGTTTGCTGCCTGCAACCAAAATGGCACATGGTAAGTGTTTTCACATGGGCACCGCTTCTGTGACTCCTAATGGGTTTCAGGGAGGCGCCGGAGGTGGGTAGGGGTGCAGACGTGCGGACAAGGGCCTCCGACGGGGGCCTGCAGGCCACACATTCACAGGCCCGGGTGAACACACGGGCCCACTGCAGACTCCACCAAGACCACACAAATGCACAAGCTGCTTTGAATCTTTTGGGGCCCTGAAATTCCTGGCATCTGAAAGGAAACAGGGAAGGCAGCTTGGGGTGCTAGAAATATCTCTGGCCTGGAGACAGGGGCAAGTTTGGGGTGACGGTAGGTCTCCTTTGCTTGTCAAATAGGAAACAGGGGCAGAATAGACCTGGGGTTCTCAAACGGGGCGGTGCCCAGTTGTAGGAGTGAGAGGGGATGGGGAGGGTGTGGTGAAGGGGAATCTGGGAGGGGGGGAGTCAGGCATAGGTTCCTCATGCCAAGCAACAGCCAGAACTGTTTGAGTCTTTTATAGACTGGGCCTCTGCGAGATGCTTTCTGCTGCTTTAAACAGGGTTTAATCACCATGGGACCAGATGATCTGTAAGGTTCCTGGGGCGCCTCGTGATTTCCTGAGTCAGCTAGAAGCACGCTCAAACCCCCCCCCCCCCGCCGGCTATGGACCGTGACCCCAACTCTCCGAAGGGGACATGTACGGGCCCATATTTCTGGATTCCTGAAGGCTTCACTCTAGAAAATTGCTTCTGACATGCCTAGGGCTAGAAAGTTCCCCCAAAAAAGCTCCAAATAATTTAAATGACCACATTTTTAAGTCGTGTGGGGAGGGAGGGAATCTTTCAAAAAAAAAAAAAAGCCCCATCTAAATTTGCACACTTGTTTGTACAGACATGTCAAAGGCAATTTTGTTCATGGACTTACCAGCACGTAGGACCTTGCATTATACTTTTTGTGCTTGAGATCTGCCTCTTCCTCTTTCTTGACCACATACTCCCCTACCACCACCACCACTCCCAGGGTTCCTAAGATGGAGAGAGACCAAGTTCAGACTCTTTTAATTTGGGGAATGTTGGCCAAGGATAAGAGGAGAACGCAAAGGAGCAAGGGCCAGGCTGGGGAGACTGATGAGGCCACTAGACTTGGCATCAGTGGAATGTTCTAGAAGGCCAGGCCATCGGATGGGGGCTCAGGTGGAAAGACAAGGCCCTAGCCAAACGGATGGGTGTTCAGAGCAGAGAAACTGAGGCAGCCCAGTCACATTCAGGCTGTGAAGTACAGAATTTCCTTTGGTCAGCCCCAATCCTTCTGTTACAGGTGATTCTGGGCCCCTGACCGACATCCGATGGGGTTCCTTTGTCACTGCCATCGTGGTGGGCTGGGTGGGCTCCATGAGCTGGACAAATGGGACAGGGTGTTCTGCCAACAGAAAAGCAGTGTTTGTGGTAGAGCTGAAGGCTGAACCTGCCAGCCCTGTGTCATGGGTTAGAGGCACCTTGGCTGTCTTGCTTGTTTAAAATCTTTTTTTCTTTTTTACATTTTTTTAAACTTATTTTTGAGAGACACAGACAGAGCGTGAACAGGGGAGGCACAGAGAGAGAAAGAGACACAGAATCTGAAGCAGGCTCCAGGCTCTGAGCTAGCAGTCAGCACAGAGCCGGATCTGGGGCTCGAACCCACAAACCGTGAGATCATGACCTGAGCCGAAGTCAGATGCTCAACCAACTGAGCCACCCAGGCGCCCCTGTCTTGCTTGTTTTAAAAGCATTTCGAATCCCCGTTTCTCTAAACATCAGGGGTTAAGTGGGATCTTCTGTGCCCCATCCATTAAGACCAAGAGAAAGCACTTTTAAATTCCTCTGCACCCCTGTCACTGTCTCGGTGATCTGGGGACAGGGCCAGTCTTCATAGGTGATCACTGTGTACCCCACATTGAAAGGGGTGTCCCTTTGGCTCAACAAATTTTTAAATAAATTAAATTTTTGATAGCGCCCGGACCCGACCGGGGTCCGGTGATGATGTACCCACTCTTGTCTGGAGGTTTAGATTTAAATGATAGTATGACATGACAATTGTTATGTCTCAAAAATGTATTTGACATTTGTATTTAGTCTTATAGCTCAAGATTTGTAGCAATCATTTGCACGTCTTGCTGGGGTTTGCTGCCAGTCCAACTGTAGGAGAATGTCAGCCAACAACTTTTTAAAATACCATGTGCGTGTGGGGGACCTGGGTGGCTCAGTTGGTTGTGTCCGACTTCAGCTCAGGTCATGATCTCACGAGTTCATGGGTTCGATCCCCGCATCAGGCTCTGTGCTGACAGCTCAGAGCCTGAAGCCTGTTTCGGATTCTGTGTCTCCCTCTCGCTCTGCCCCTCCTCCCTCTCTCTCTGCCCCTCCTCTGCTCGTGCTCTGTCTTTCTCTCTCTCAAAAATAAACATTAAAAAATTACTCTCTCTAAACAGAATATTCTAATTGCTATATGAAGTCAAATGATGACTTTATTTAAAAAAAAAGTGTACATTGTAGGAGAGGAGAAAAATAGAAGACACAGAATGAAGTTGCAGGGGTGGAGGGGTTCACATATGCACAAAACCAGAGTCTTTCATTGAGCAGGTACTTACTGAGTGAGCTCTGGGCACCAGCTCCAGGCTGACCATGGAGATACAGACAGAAAAACAGCACAACCCCTGTGGGGCACCTCTGCCCTCTAGAAACTCCTTTTCTTTTTTTCTTAAGTATTTTTTTAAGCTTATTTATTTATATTGAGAGAGAGACAATGTGAGTGGAGGGGGGGCAAAGAGAAAGAGAGAGAGAGAGAGAGAGAGAGAGAGAGAGAAACCCAAGCAGGCTTCACACGATCAGCACAGAGCCTGATGCAGGGCTCGAGCTCATGAAACGATGAGATCATAACCTGAGCCAAAACTGTGAGTCAGACACTTAAATGACTGAGCCACCCAGGCACTCCTGTTTTCACTTTGTTGTTGTTGTTGTTAATGTTTATTTAGTTTTGAGAGAGAGGGAGAGCAAGCGTGCAAGCTGGGGGTGGGGGGAGTGGGCAGAGAGAGAGGGAGACACAGAATCTGAAGTAGGCTCTAGGCTCCGAGCTGGCAGCACAGAGCCCGATGCAGGGCTCGAACTGGTGAACTGCGAGATCATAACCTGAGCCGAAGTCAGATGCTCAGTGGACTGAGCCACCCAGGCACCCCTTTATTTCACTTTTAGAAAACCCTAGTTGTAGCACATGATTTCACAGCCCAGTAGCTTAAGTTTTAAAAGCACCACTGTGACCGGAGAGGCTGATATGTAAGCAAATAATGACATCTTGATAAGCATAATGGTACATAGGGGTGGTGTGGGCTCCTCAGATGAAGTGTTATTTGCTCTGAGTCTTGAAGGATGAGAAGGAGTTTGCCAGATGGGAGGCTGGCTGTGGTAACAAGGAATTTCAGACACTGTATGGCCATGTGTGCGCTTGGGAAAGGCTGAGCGTTCCATGGGGCGTGGGTATTTGGGGAGAGGGTCCTGAGAAGGCAGATCGGCATATGGTGGAGGGCTTTGCATAGCAGCCAAGGGTTTCGCTCACTGTCCTGTGTAAACCACCAGAAGGCTTTTTTTTCCCTAGTTTTATTTGAAGTATACGGTTGACCCTTAAGCAACCTGGGTTTGAGATGCGTGAATCCACTTATACGCAGAGTGTCTTCCATCAGTACAGTGCAGCCCTTCGAATGTATTTTCTCTTCGTTATGATTTTCTCACTCGCCTTTTCTTTTCTCTAGCTTACTTTATAGTAAGCACACAGTACGTAATACGTGTAACAAAGATAACATGTGTTCACTGTTTACGTGAGCGGTGAGACTTCCTGTCCATAATAGCCTATTTGTAGTTAAGTTTTGGGCGAGTCCGAAGTCATACGTGGATTTTCAACGGCATGGGGAGGGCATCAGGGCCCCCAACCCCCGAGCTGTTTAAGGGTCAACTAAGATTTAGACGCCATGAAACTTGCCCATCGTCAGTGTACAGTTCCATGACTGCTAGTCGATTTATTAGTTGTACAGCCACTACCACAGCCCACTTTCAGAATCTTTCCATCACCCCAGAAAGTTCCCTGTGCCCATGTCCAGGCAATCCCCACTCCTTTCCCCAGCCCCAGGCAACCACTCATCTTTCCGTCTCTGTAGATTTGTCTTTTCTAGAAATTTCATACAAATGGGATCATACAGTACACAGCTCTTGAGTCTGGCTTCTTTCCCTTGGCCTCGCGTTTCCACAGCCCATCCGTGTTATGGGTAGGAGTGCTCCATTGATCAGATGTACTGCAGTGGAATGTGTATATTATATATGTATGTGTATATATATTGCATGTGTGTATATGCTGGCTGATGGACATTTGGATGGTTTCCAGTTTGGTGCTATATGAATACTGCTTTTTTTTTTTCTTCAATGTTTATTTTGAGAGAGCGCACAAGTGGGGGAGGGACAGAGAGAGGGAGAAAGAATCCCAAGCAGGCTCCGTGCTGTCAGCGCAGAGCCCGATGTGGGGCTCCGTCTCACAAACCGCGAGGTCATGACCTGAGCCCAAGTCAAGAGCCAGACACTTAACTGACTGAGCCCCCCCAGGCGCCCCATGAATATTGCTTCTATGAGCGTTTACCTCCACATCTTTGTGTGAACGTATGTTTTCATTTCTCGCCGGGGCCATC
The DNA here is from genome assembly GCA_028646485.1 of Cryptoprocta ferox. Classification (NCBI taxonomy): domain Eukaryota; kingdom Metazoa; phylum Chordata; class Mammalia; order Carnivora; family Eupleridae; genus Cryptoprocta; species Cryptoprocta ferox. The sequence goes on from CM053572.1 coordinate 6,108,883, forward strand.
CTAGGAGTGTAATTGCTTGTATCGTATGGTAAATATGTATGTAACTCTATAAGAAACAGCCCCACCAACTTCCACAGCTGCTACGCCAACTCATATTCCTTACTCCTAGTGCACAGGGTTCCAGTGTCTCCACATCTGCTGCACGATCTGGGCAGAGGATTCGAGATAGAGGTGAATATTTGCATTTAAGAAGATCCCTCCAGGGGCGCCTGGGTGGCTCAGTCGGTTGGTTAAGCGTCCGTCTTTGGCTTGGGTCCTGATCTCACGGTTCGTGAGTTCGAGCCCTGCATCGGGCTCCATGCTGATGGTGCAGAGCCTGCTTCTGATCCTCTGTCTCCCTCTCTCTGCCCCTCCCCCGCTCTCACCATGAACACACTCCCTCTATCTCTCTCTTAAAAATAAATAAACCTTAAAAAAAAAAAAGATCCCTCCAGATGCAGGGTGGGGGTTACCTCTGAAGGAGAGGGAGAAGGCACAGGCAGATGGAGGGGACAGGAGCCACAGAGAGCTTCTTGAACTGGCTCCGAGTCACACAATTCATAAGTGTCAGAGAGAGAGAGGGAGAGAGAGAGAGAAAGAGAGAAGATGGAGGTCCCCTGGGAGCAAGATTTGCCTCCGGACTGAGACACTGCTGCAGAGGCCCTTGCCCATCAAGCAAGGTTGGCTCCCCAGTCCTGTCCCTTCAGTCCCAGACCCTTTGAGGGAAGTGGATCCTAGTCCTGGCTGCCCATTTGAATCACCCAGGAAACGTTAAGACCTACTGTTGGCTGGTCCTGGTGGCATTGCTCTGGGCCCAGCCTGGACACGGAGAGGTTCACAGCTCCCGGGTGACTCTGCTCCAGGGCAAGGCCACCCACTCGGCTGCACACCGGAAACCCCTGGGGAGTTTGACAAGCGGTGGGTGCCTGCGTCCCACCCAGAGCTTTTGGTATAATTGGTAAAGGATGAGGCCTGACCCGCCGGAACTTTTAAAATCTCCCCAGGTGATCATAATGTGCGGGTTAGAGACCCACTCACGGCTCGAGGCGACGTGTTTGGACCAAAGAGTCAATTCCCATCACAGGTGTCCTGCGCGCCTGCATTTCCTGTGCGTGTTCTTGATTCTCTTGCCCTTTCAGAAAGTAGACCAGGAAAGCGTTTTCTTCTGTCTCCTTTCAGGAACGCGCAGATCATTTTTCCAGTACATGTTGTTAAAAAACAGAACCAGATTCCCGTGCACATGTTCTATAAATCCATCTGGCTTACATAAAATATTTATAAATACGGCTACAGAAGGAATTTAAAGCAACTCGTGGGTAAGGAACCAGCATGTTCGCTCTGGGTTGCCCACTCTGGTCCACACGGCGCTTGCGTGCGTAAACACAGAGCAGACACGCAATGAACTGAGTACCTGTAGGTAAGGCAGTGTATGGCGCAGGACCCCAGTGGAAAGCTCATTTATGCGTGCTTTGCTTGCCCACACCGTTTCAGATAGTAATTAGATAAACACAATGGCGGCTGGCACCTTTCTGTTCCCTCAGGTGTTTGGCGTGTGTGCCTTCCTGCCCATCATTTAACGCTTCCAGCAGTAACTCGAGAAGGAGGTCAGAGCCGGCTTTATTTTTTAAGGTTGGACCGTTTTACCAAGTGCTCTAGGTGCTATGTGCATTCTTCAGACTTCATGCCTTAATCCTTTGGTGTGGACCGGAGTGGAGTCTCAGAATGGAGACAGGTGCCACAGAGGAGCCTTGCCTCGGCTTGCCTTTGGCCCTGGGGGTTATAACACTTTGGCTGAGATTTTTCGAGGCCTGACCAGCAGCCTTGGGTCAACTTCAGGGTGTTTTTCACTGTGGCCTTCAGGGACCTCTGAGCCCATAGTAGGCAATTAGACCTGGCGTGAGGACCTTGGCTGAGGTCCACCCCTCCCTCCCTCCTCCCCCTGGGGCCGCTTGCTGGCTGGGACCCTGGGTCCGGACTCCCAGTGCCCCCAGGTCTGGGTCAGCATCTAGACTTCTGCACCTTGGCTGATGAGAATGAGGAGGGAGCTTGTACGGGGCTTATGGAGACATAAGGCTGGCCTCAGGGGGGCCAGATGAGGGATGGGGAGCACGGGGCCATGGCAGAGGGGAACCATGGAGATAGGGAGCACCCACGGGGCCTGGGCCCTCAGAACTCAGATCGGGACCAGGGCCATGGGTTCAGAGACTGGATTCACCCCCAGGCAGAGCAGCAGAAGACATTTCACAGGTCACACAAGGCAGGTGGCAGCCGGGACCCAGCTGTGGTCCCACCAGGGACATCAAGGCAGAGGCCGGGAGTCCCACACATTTCTTCTTGCACTAGGAACAATGCAGCCTGAGGCCCGTTCTGGGGCCATCGAGGGGGCCGGCTCCTAGTGCCAGCCTGCTCCTGGGCTCTGGGCTCAGTTCCTCACCTGCAGCCTCTGCCCAGGCCCGTTATGACCAGGCCCCATCTGCTTCCTCCCACCAGGAATGCAAGAACGAGATTATACCCCACCGAGGTGGGCAACAGTGACATAAGATTGCACTCGGAAATGGGTGTTCTGGGTTTGTGTGCCTGTTCTACCACCTACAACACTGTGATCTTGGGGACGGAAACAGACGGGAAATGAGTCTCACGACGAGGCTGTGAAAGTGTTCAGCCAACTGTGCAGGCCGGGCAGTCCACCCACCGCTCTGCAACTCTGGCAGGCAAACCTCTATGACCCTCGGTCTCTTCCTTTGCAAAATAGGAGTCGCACCCCTTAAGCGTTGAATCAGTCGAACCTGCCAGGAACTTGGCCCAATTGGACGCAGTTAAGTTCCCGATAAATGTTAGCTGTGAGCCCTGCGCCCTAGGCAAGCAGGCTGAGGAGTGAGCACGGTTCATCTTTGGGTCCCATCTCTCTGCTCGGAAAGGACGGCTTGGTTGGGTCACCAGAGGCTGCACGGTGACACCGTAAGACGAACAGCTTGTCTGCCGTTCTGGTGCCTTTGTTCTCAGGCAGCCCTGCTGAATCTTTGATTGAGGTACATTTTGGGAAGAGCAAACAGGGTGCTTCTAGATGGTTTTCACCAGAGATGGTGTTCTGTGCATTCGCGGAAACACAGCATCACCACCCTCCATGTCTGTCCCTCCTGCCCTTCCCACCTCAGTCAACGTCAGCTGGGCCCTTCCAGCCACATCGATCCCCCTCTGACCACACTCTGTGCTATCTCGATGTCCCTGCCACAACCTCGCCTCTAGAACACTTGCGGCCTCCTTACTGGTCTCCCTCACTCCCCCTCTGTCTCTCAACACCGCCAACACCGCTAAATACCAGGCATCTGAGTTTGGGGCTCTGAATCCCCTCCCTTCTCAACCCCCGTTCTGCTGCTGTCGTGAACTTGCGTCTTTACTGGTCACTTGTCACACACTCTCCCTCTTCGTTCATGCTGACCTCTGTCCGAAGGCCCTACCCTGCCCTGAGCCCAGAGCATCCTCCGAGGCTCAGTTAAAATGTCACCGGCTGGGGGCGCCTGGGTGGCTCAGTCCGTTGAGTGTCCAGCTTCGGCTCAGGTCATGATCTCGGGGTCCGTGAGTTCGAGCCCCGTGTCGGGCTCTGTGCTGACACCTCAGAGCCTGGAGCCTGCTTCAGATTCTGTGTCTTCCTCACTCTGTGCCCCTCCCCTGCTCACATTCCGTCTCTCAAAAGCAAATAACACATGAAAGAATTAAAAAAAAAAAAAAGTCACCGGCTCTGAGAAGTCGGCCCTGGTTGCAAAGGCAGAATTAAACAGACTCTCTGTGTCCTCTGGAGATGCCTGGCACATTAGGGTGCTGTTTATAATGGCCTGCTGTATGGCTGCCCCCCTCCCCCGCCCCACTGCTCTGTGAACATATCCAGGGCAAGCGTCATATCCTATTATTAACAGAAGCAACAAGAAAAGAACGGCAGTCAGCATATTCCGTGCTAACTAGGTGGCAAGCATTGTACTAGGCGATGCTCGTACACGGTCTGATTCATTCCTCAGCAGCAGGGCCAGGAAGTTGCAGGCAGCTGGGGGGTTGGGGTGGGGGTGAGAGGACCTTCCCCGGGGCCACCCCCAAAACACACACCATCTAAGTGAAAACAGTGCCCTACTATGTAACTGTGGCTCCCACCTCATGGCCCGGAAACCGATCGCCTCCCTATGCTGTGCTTTTCTGAATCAGACATTCTGGACCAACCAGAGAAGCCTGGGGGATGGCGCCTCTCATTATCCAGTTTTACAGATGAGGACACTGAGTCTGAGAGAGCTCAGTGCCCGCCCACTGGGTCTCGTGGCAGAGCCAGGACTGGAACCATACGCATCAGCCTCTGTAAGCCCGGGGCCAGAATTCCAGGGCCCCCCACCTTCCCGTGTGCCCTGCTCTGGGCTTGGCACGTGGCTCAGCTTTGCCGACTTGAGGGTTGAACTTGGGACTCCTGCACTGCGTACAATTGAGGGTCACCGCAGGCCCCCCAGAGGAGGCACCCTGTTACCCGGGGCTCCGTGTCTGCAAATGACAAAGTCAAAGTGAACGCTGGCCAGGGAGGTAATTCAGCTCAGAGTTCCTGCCCTCACCCGGCTCACCTCTTTCCACTTCATCTGGTGATTAAAAGGGAGGCGGAAAAAAATACAATATGCACATCCCCGAGGGGTCCAGGGCTCCAGGATCTGGTTCCAGAAACAGAAGAGGTTACTTTATTAGCTGTCACAGAAATTTCACTGTGACCCCAGAGTAATTTCCCCAGAGAGAGGCAAATCTCCAGGAGCTGGGAATAGACGAGAGAAGGTTATTGCTTACCCTGCTGGGCAAGCAGCGTCTGTATCCGGTGCTCTTTCGGAGTTCAGCGCGCTGCTCTGGATAGGTGCCCACCCCCTCCCTTGACAGCAGAGACTCCTGGGAAGCGTGGGGTTCAACGGCAGCTGGTGGCCAGGGTCAGTGCTCGGGGGCCCTGCGTGAGCTGCACTGGGCGCCAGGGCCGATGTGACCGGCCGTGCAGTTCAGAAGGGACTCGCTGCCTCTCAGAAAGGGCCAGAAGCTCTGAAAGCAAACGGGCTTTTTGAATCCCACCTCTGTTAAGTTCCAATTCTGTGGCCCTGAGAAAATTAGACCCTCTTTCCCACCCCCCCACCCCTCCCCCCTACCCCCGCTGCCAACACCCCAGCTGTCCTCAGTTTCCTCTGCTGTGAAATGGATCCCTGGGCGAGGTACCTGCCCTCTAGAGGGGCACAGTAGCGTTGGATTATTCCCTTCCTCAGCGGCGTCTTGACTGAAGCCTCCTGCCGCAAATGGCCCTCGTGTGGCACAAAGCGAGGTCTCCAGGCCGGGGTTCTGGGGAGTTAGCACCAGCGGGGAGACTCGCTCTGGGCTGAGCCCCACCACCTCTGGGCCCAGCAGCCTCTGCTGTCCTCACCAGTCTCACCATTTTACAGATGAGGAGCAAGCTTCAGAGACGGGAGAGCCCCCCCGCCCCCCGCCGCCAGCTACATGGCTCCCACAGGGCAGAACCCAATGCCCAAGTCCAAGTCCAGGCATTGGGGGGGCCATCCTGGTGGGGCCACGTGGGGCCTGTGCCAAAGAGGGAGAGTCAGGGCCAGTGAGTATATGACGGAGGGGTGCCCTGGGCAGCTGAGGAGTCCCCTGAGAAAGAGCACAGCCTGCCACTTTCCTGTGATATGGCTTTGGGGGTGAGTGCGTGACCTTGGGCCATTCCTTAAACTCTCTCAGCCTCGATTTCCCCATCTGTGGAGCAGAGATGATTACAGCACCTGCCTTCTGGGGGGGATCCTGATAAGCAGGATCGCATATCAGTCTGCTGGGCTGCAGGGACCACGCACCACACACCGCAGGCTTGATGTAGATTTCTGCTTGGTTCCAGAGGCAGACACCCAAGGGGAAGTTGTGAGCCGGTTTGGTATTCTTCTCTTCTTGGCCTTCAGATGGTTGCCTTCTCCCTGTGATATCTTTTTTTTTCTTTCTTTCTTTTTTAAGTTTATTTATTTGAGAGAGAGAGAGGGAGTAAGAGAGGGACAAAGAGAGGGAGAGAGGATCCCACGCAAGCTCCTCACTGCCAGCACAGAGCCCGACGTGGGGCTCAAACTCACGAAACGGCCAGATCATAACTTGAGCCGAACCCAAGAGTCAGACGCCTACCCTCCTGAGCCACCGGGGGCTCCTCCCTGTGATTTCACATGTTCTTCTCTGTGTGTAGGTCTGTGTCCTGATCTCTCCTCGTTAGGACAGTAGCCCTTGGCCAAGGCCCACCTTAATGACCTCATTTAATTTAGTTACCTCTTGAAAGCCCCAATCTCCAAATACCGCCTCGTGCTGAGGTCCTGGGGGTGGGATATCAACACATAAATTTGGGGAGACACAGTTGACCCCCACAGCGCAGGGTTCAATGAAGGAGAGTGCACTGTAATGAAAAATAAATATGTGGTCTTTGTCCCTGGTTCCTGGCACACAGCTCCTTGAAGTCTTGGAATCTCGAGTAGTAAGCACCCCCAGGTAGCTGCAGAACCGGGGCTGGTTTCCGGAAAGACCCACCTGTGATAACAGTGTTGGAACTTTCAGGTTGCCCCGCCCCCACCTCCAGGTTGGGAGAAGCCTGGCAATTGAGCGTTATCACCCAACGGCCCATGATTTTGTCAGTCGCACCTAGGAATGGAGTCTTCATGAAACCCTAAAGGATGAGGTTCAAAGTTTGGAAAAGTTCGGGATGGGTGAGCACGAGGAACAGGCTTCAGAGCCAAGAGAGGCCCCTTCTGTGCCGGGAAGGTGGCACACCCAACTCCATGGGGACAGAAGTGCCTGCTCTTGGGACCTTTCTGACCCTCACCCTCTGTGCTCCTCCATCTGGCTCTTCATCGGTATCCTTTCTAATAAGTAAACGTCAGTAAAGTGACTTTCCAGCAAATTAGCAGACCTGAGGAGGGGTTCGTGGGAACCCCGATTTGGAGCCACGTGGTCAGAAGTAGGAGCAGCCTGATATTTGGGACTGAACTTTGAACCCTGTGGGGTCTGTGCTCACTCAGGCAGTTAGTGTCTGATGTGAGTTAAACGGGAGGACCCCTAGCTGGCAATAGAGAGTTGGAGAAGCGAGTTTAGAAATGACTCCATGGTATTTGGCGTCAGAAGGGGAAAAGGCCTCTCAGAGAGTGAAAAGCTCAGGAAACCTGAGCTTTGATGGTCTCAGCAGCTCTGGGTGTTTAAGAGCGTAAGTAAATGGCTGTGCCGGCATGCCCTCAGCCTCCTTCCTGTTCTGCTCCGATCCCTGGTGACTGACCCCTACAGGCTGGTGCCCCCTACTCTGGGCTCTCCTGACTTGGTGCTCGGTTCAGCCAATAGGATCGCAGGAGGAAGTTAGAGGGCGGGAAGAAGGGAGAAGCCGGGGTATTTCTCCCCATCTCTCTTGCCTGGGGCCACGTGGCCTGTTGGAATTCCAGCTTTTGTTGGTGACTCAGTCTCTGAGCTCCAGTAACAGAGCCTCTTTTCATTTGTCACCCGAGCTTAGGGGTGGGAGTAACTTCCTGCTGTTGCTAAACTCTGGGTTATTTTAAACGCCCTCTGCCTAGCTGCTCGACTTCTCCAACACCTGAGTAACTAGCCCCCTCCATTCACTTCCCTCTGTTGTAAACACTTGTAGTGGTTTCTCTTTTCTTAGTTCGACCCTGTCTGTATTGAACAGATACAAAAGGCTTTTTTCTGGGGTGCCTGGGTGGCTCAATCAGTCGAGCCTTTGACTTTGGGGCTCAGGTCATGATCTCATAGTTTTTGAGTTTCAGCCCCGCATCGGGCTCACTGCTGGCAGCACAGAGCCAACTTCAGATCCTCTGTCCTTCTCACTCTCTACCCCTCCCCCGCTCATGCTCTCTTTCAAAACTAAATAAACATTAAAAAAAATTTTTTTTCTGAATCTTCAAAATAAAAGGAAAGTGTCCTAAGAGTTGCCTTGAGAGGCTCTGCAGCGATTAATCGCAGCCAGAGTCCTCCAGCACTTAAGGAAATGCCAGCCTTTTATTCTAAGACCTGAAATGCAGGCTGCAAATGTCCTTTTCTTTTTCATCAGGCGTTTTAAACTGCTTACACTTCGGATCAGATTTTGCAATCATTTCTCTCATTTCTCGGGGATTTCCGAATGATTTCTATTCTCCACCTCTAGAAAGTTTTGGTAAAAGATGTTTCTCCCCAGCCCATGTTTAGCCTACTTAGCTGAAATAATCACAGACACCTTTGATAGAATCCTTAGCTTGAGAGGTTCGTGGCTGGCAATGTGCGGCCAGTCCAGGGGGTGTCTGCAGTCCTTTCCTGCGGCCTCGAATTATCGCAAATGTGGTGGCTTAAAACAACCTACATTTATTCTCTTAAAATGCTAGAGGCTGGAAGTCCAAAACGAGGTTCGTTTGGATGAGGGCACCAGAAGGGCTGGTTCCTTCTGGAGGCTCCAGGGGAGAACGCATTCCTGGTCTTTCCCAGCTTCTGGTGACCGCCGGCGTCCCTGGGTTTGTGGCCACATCACTCTGGTCACTGCTCCGTGGTCACATGGCTTTCTCCTCTGCCTCTGCCTCCCTCTTCTATGGATACTTGTGGTCCCCTTTAGTGCCCACCTGGATAATCCAGATAATCTTCCATCTCAAGAGCATTAACTTAATCACATCTACAGTGACACACAGAGTCCCTTTTGCCACATTCTAGGCATTAGGACAGGGAGATCTCTGGGGGCCACTATTCAATTGTATTTTCTTTTAATGTTTATTTCTGAGAGAGAGCGAGAGGGCGTACATGAGCAAGGGCGGAGCAGAGAGAGAAGGGGACAGAGCATCCGAAACGGGCTTCACACTGGCAGCAGAGAGCCTTATGTGGCACTCAAACCCACGAACTATGAGATCATGACCTGAGCTGAACCTGGACACTTAACCAACTGAGCCACCCAGGTGCCCCTCAACCATATTTAACCATAGTGTCTTTCAGACATTCATCATGGCAGCTGTATTCCAGAATTTTCTTTGTGTGAATAAGCTTCTGCCCCCAGAATGAACTTTGTAAAGCCAGCTCCGCCCAGAACGTATCCTGTGTATAACTCCGGGGTGGCTCCTGAGCTTGGCAGACCCAAGTCCAGCCCCCACCCTGGAGGGGCCCGCTGGCCTTCTGGGCTCCTTTCCTATGAGTCCTCCGTCACCCACACCCTCCGCTCACCCACTTGTCTTCCATAAACTGACCGTTTGCCTTCTGTGCTCTTTCTCATGCTGGACCTGCTGCCTGGGTTCCCATCTCCCTCTTCTGCCTGGAGAACTCTGCTCATCCTTCACAGCCCATCTCCACGCAACCCCCTCTCATGTGCCCCCTGCTCCGTGCTCCCGTCTCTGGGTCTGCGTTAACACACCCATCCCAGTTGACTCATTGCTGCCTGACTCCCCAGGTACGGACCTGCTCACTCACTTCTGACCTGCCATACCTACCAACTCCACAGGAGCAGGAGTGACAGGTCACAACCTGGGTCTCAGGGCCTGGGACACAGCGGCCCCTCAGAGAATGTGACTTGTGTTCGTCCAGTCGAGCAAACAGATGATCTCGTTGTCATTTCGTCAGAAGCTCTTATTTCCCAAGACACCATTTTTAAAATAATCTTTTATTTATTTGTTTATTTATTTATTTTTTTATATTTATGTATTTATTATGAGAGAGAGAGAGAAAGAGAGAGAGAGCGCACACAAGTTGGGGAGGGGCAGAGAGAGAGAATCCCAAGCAGGTTCTGCGCTGTCAGCACAGAGCCCGATGCAGGGCTTGAACTCACACACCGTGAGATCGTGACCTGAGCCAAAACCAAGAGTCAGATGCTGAACCGACTGAGCCGCCCAGGGGCCACCCATTCCCCCTTAAGATGCCATTTAAAGGAACCATGGGATTCTGTTGGTTTCCTTTCTCAACGCCCTGCCTGGAGATCAGCCCCTGTGTTCCCTGCACACTCACACTGGTGTGCGCTCACCATGCTCACATATACGCGGACCTTTGCCCCAGAGGTGGACAAGCCAGGGGGTTGACAGCCCTCGGGAACACATAAAGCTCTGCTCTTCTTTCTCTTTTCTTCCCAGCTCCCATTTTATCCTTTCCAGGGGACAAGGGGGGGGGGACACTGAGCCCTCGGAATGGGAAGGTTGCAGCCAATGCCATTCACGTACTTGGGAAATCGGAATCCGGTTTTGGAATTCTTGGCAACCGTGGCAGAATTCCAGTGGGCAGAGGCCCTGGAAAGCCCATAAGTATTTAATGCTCTAAAAATCCAGCATGGTGACAAACAATTGTACGCGTGTCTTTCCCGGCAGACCTTGGGGGGAGGGAGTTACTGGCTGACCTCCTTAAATGAACAACATCCATGGGACCTGCCGGGACAAGGTGTGGGCGCTGACTCCAGAGCCCGCCTGGACCGGGAACGTGGAGGGGTGACCTCGGCAGAGGGCGGAGCACAGTCCGTGGGGACAGACCAAACCTGAGCTCTAGCTGTGCCTTGGAGGGTGAAGAGTGTGGTGGAGACAGAGCCTCCACTGGTTGGAGGGAGAAAGTAGAACCTCCCTGCCCTGTGAGGCCTTCTCAGTGGAGACACATGGACGGCCCCCGGTAGGAGCCATGGGGAGCCATGGAGGGTGGAGGCGGGAGGGAGGGACGCAGTCAGGACCATGTATTCAGAAGGTCCCTCTGACATCAGTGTGGAAATGGGCTGGGGGAGATCTCTGGGGGGCTTTACATTGTCCAAGCAAGAGACCCGCGGGCCCCACCAGGAAGAGAAGGGTCAGACCAAACTCTGGGGGTCCCCAGTCTGGATGCCCCACTTACCATGAGGTGCAGATCAAGGGAGCAGAGCAACTGTCTCAGAGGAAAGGAGGGGAAAGGTTCTTTACTTTTGGGGTGTAAAAGGGGGAGCCGAAGCATGGTGGCAGGAACCTGCTTGAGGCAGGCAGGCCCTTTGGATGCAATATTGCACCCCCTGGGGCACCCCCCCCTTCTGTAGAATGGGGACACCACCTAATGCCCAAGGCCGAGTGAGGTTTACAGCCACTGAAATGCCAGGTGCCCACCACAGGCTGACATTCCTACCTATTTGCCTCTGCCAAAGGCGGGCGGGAAGGATGCCAGGCCTGGGGGGTTCTGGGGTGCAGTAGGGTCTCAGGAAGCTCGCTGAGGGGCTGCCCTGTCTGTGTGCTGGCCCTCAGGACCCCTGCGTGTGGGAAGGGAGTTGGCGGGGCAGTGACACAGATTCAGTGGCAGCCCTTCACCCCCTCACCACCGCCCCGCACCCCTACTGGGGCATCTGAGGCCCCAGGCTGCTGGGCTGGTACTTTCTGCTTCTGCAGCCCCCAACGGGCAGCCAAGAGGCTAACATCTAGATGCCGGTCCTGCTTCAGGAACAAAATGAGGCCTTGAAATAAATCGCCACAGGCCCAGAGAGGGACAGGATCCTGGAAGAGCAGGAGACACCCTGCCCCCGCTCACATTCTGGGGGCTGACATAATGAGGTCAGGAGAAAAGGCCGCCGTCCTGGCTCAGGCGCTGGCTGGGCCTGGGCGCCGGTGGAGGCGGCCCCTGACTGCAGAGCCCAGGCCGGAACATTCCCCCAGCCCTCTTCACAGACACTGCCGAGGAGACGGGGGCCGTCCCTGGTTCCCCGTCACTGCCAGGGTGGCTGGAGCTCACGGGCCCCACACTGAGCTTGGCATGAGCGGGTCCGGCCGGCCTTCCAGGGCCAAAGCACTGAGGCCCCAAGCGGGTCCACACAAAGCCGCTTGTCCCTCCCGAGAGAGTTCGTGGTTTTCTGTGCAGAAACGACTGGGGTTTATATTCAGCTTTTATATTATGATCCCATGTAATTAGGCTTAATTGCTTGAAGTTTCAGAAAACTAACGAGAAACTCGTAGGCGTGTGGGGCTCCTCTCGTCCTGGCCCCGCGGTGTCCGGCGGGTTGAGATTCTTAACAAGAGAAGTCTCCGGAATGATTTTTTGGTCCAGGATGGCTTCTCCTTATGCTCTCTTATCCCTTCCGTTTAAAAAGCAAAAGAGGGGGCACCTGGGTGGCTCATTTGGTTAAGTGGCAACGAGTTAGAGTGGTTTGTGGGTTCGAGCCCCGCGTCGGGCTCTGGGCTGACAGCTCGGAGCCTGGAGCCTGCTTTGGATTCTGTGTCTCCCTCTCTCTCTCTGCCCCTCCCCTGCTCATGTGCGTGCACATGCATGCTCTCTCTCTTTCTCTCTCTCTCAAATATAAGTAAATAAGCATAATAATAATAATAGTCATAAAATAAAAAGCAAAAGAGCTGGCCCAAGGATCTCTCTGGCTCCTCAAGGGTGGCCAGCCTCAGTGCCTTCTTGCCTGGATGGAAGTCAGCTGCCCTCCCGGCCACAGAAGGGACTCAGTCTCCTCTGGTGACACTGTGCCAGGACTCCTGATTCCCCCTGACTCTTCTGCTGTCTGAGATCTGAGGCGATTGAACAGACTTGTCAGGGGGTCAGAATGCCTGCTTTGCTGCTGGAAAGGCTGGGTTGGAGGGAAGGGGTTGGCCCCGGACCAAACAAGCTGTGGGATCCGGGAGGGCGACATGCGGACACACGGCCGGCCAGCCATCGGTGGGTCCTATCCATGCCTCCCCAAGGGCCTGGGATGGCAAAGACACTTGCGCCCACCCAAAGGGAGAACAGAGGCCACAGTGGCCAAATCCTGCCCCAGCCCTTGGCCATAGGCCTCGTTCCTACTGCTACATGGCAGGTCCAGTGAGGGGGTAGGAGATGGCAGACAGTTCCTTCCCATAGCTTGTGGTCAGGACCAAGGTGGATACATGGGCAAGGGGAGGGAAGGGATCTCCCTGCATGGCCCTGGCACGTGGTTAACGCCCAGGATCCATGTTGTTGTTTAATTAAATTATAATGGACATACAACATATATTGGGTTCAGGTATACAACGTACTGATTCACTATTCGTATACTGTTGACTCTTGAACAACCAGGGTTTGAATGGCTCAAGTCCAGGTCCGCCTACACGTGTATTTTTTGCAATAAATATACGTACAGCCCTGTAAATGTGTTTTCTCTTCCTTGATTTTTTTAAAAGTGTTTATTTATTTATTTTGAGAGAGAGAGAGAACCCGTGAGTGAGTGAGTGAGTGAGTGAGTGAGAGACAGGTAAAGAGACAGAGAATCCCAAGCAGGCTCCCCACTGTCAATGCAGAGCCCGATGCAGGGCTCGATCTCATGAACCATGATATCGTGGCCTGAGCAGAAACCAAGAGTCAGATGCTTAACTGACTGAGCCACCCAGGCACCCCATCTTCCTTGATTTTCTTTTTTTTTTAATTTTTTTTTGTTTATTTATTTTTGAGAGAGAGAGAGAGAGAGAGCATGGGCAGGGGAGGGGCAGAGAGAGAGAGGGAGACACAGAATCCGAAGCAGGCTCCAGGCTCTGAGCTATCAGCACAGAGCCCAACACGGGGCTCAAACCCACGAATCGTGAGATCATGACCTGAGCTGAAGTTGGACGCCCAACCGACTGAACCACCAGGCGCCCCTTCCTTGATTTCTCTTAATAACATTTGATTTTCCCTAGCTTACTTTATTACAACAATTACAGTATATGAGACATAGAACATACAAAATATGTGTTGATCAGCTCTTTATGTGATCAGGAAAGCTTCTGGTCAACAGTAGGCCATTAGTGGTTAAGTCTTGGGGGAGTCAAGAGTTATTTGTGGATTTTCAACTGCCTGAAGTGTCCCTGCTTTCAAGGGTCAACAGTATGTTGCAAATGATCACTACAATGAGTCTAGTTAATACCCATCACTACACCTAGTGACAAAATTTTTTTCTGGTGATAAGAACTTTTAAGATCTACTCTCTTAGCAGCTTTCAAATGTACATACAGTATTGCTAACTGTAGTCACCATGCGGTACATAATGCCTCTAGAACTTATTTATTTTATTTTTAAATATTTATCTATTTTTGAGAGAGAGAGAGAGACAGAGTGCGAGTGGGAGAGGAGCAGAGAGAGAGAGAGAGAGAGAGAGGGAGACTGAATCTGAAGCAGGCTCCAGGCTCTGTGCTGACAGCTCAGAGGTTTGACCTGGGGCTCAAACCCACGAACCGCGAGGTATGACCTGAGCCAAAGTCGGATGCCTAACGGACTGAGCCACCCGGATGCCCCAAGAGTGACTGTTTCAATGTGAGCATGACGTGGTCTTGTGTGCTCTGTCCCTGCTTTCCCCAGTGGGAGCAATATTTAGGTCCTTTGACCCATCCAACTCCTACAAAGGCATCACAAGTGAGCGAGCCCACCATGGGAGGATGTTAGTGCGGGTCCTCGTCTTATGGAAGGAGCAAAGTTCCCTCCCTGGAGTTCCCATACAGGACAGGAGCCCAGAAGGAGGGTCTCCTGAGTGTGGCCATGGAGGTGACCTGGTGCTGGACCGAGACAAGCGCTGGACACTTAGCTGAGGGGCTGTGGAAGGAACACCCCCCAGAAGCCCAGAGATGCTTACACTCTGGGAAGCCCTCGTGACTGCTGCGGGCACCACCAAATCCTAGTTTATGATCCAGGAAGGAAAATAAAACTTACTCTTTGAACCAAGCCTGTTGTTCTGCTTTTTAATAGACTTTTATTGCTTACAGCAGTTTCAAGTTCGTAGCACAATTGAGGGGAAGATGCAGAGATTTCCCATACCCCCACACACATGCAGAGCCCCCGGATTATCAAGGCACGTTCATTACAATGGATGCACCTGCGCTGACACATTATTGTCGCCCACAGTCCTTGGTTTTCCTGAGGGGCCACTCTTGAGGTTGTACTTCTCAGGGGTTTGGATAAATGGGTGACTTGTACCCACCATGGCAGTATCACGCAGGGTATTTTCAGTGTCCTAAAGATTCTCTGTGCTCTGCCTGTCCATGTCTGCCATCACCCTAGAGCCCTGGCGACTGCTGATCTTTTTACTGTCTCCACAGTTTTGCCTTTTCCAGAATGTCACAGAGCTGGAATCACCTAGCATATGGCCTCTTCAGATTAGCTTCTTTTCCTTAGGGATGTGCATTTAAGTTTCCTCCATATCTTTTTGTGGCTTGATAGTTCGTTTCCTTTTAGTGTTGAATACTGCTCCATTGTCTGGAGGTACCCCAGGTTGCTTCTCCCTTCACCTGCTGAAGGACACCTGGGCCGCTTTCAGGTTTTGGTAATGATGAATAAAGCCGCTGTAAGTGGCAGGCTTTTGTGTGGACGTATGT
The DNA here is from genome assembly GCA_028646485.1 of Cryptoprocta ferox. Classification (NCBI taxonomy): domain Eukaryota; kingdom Metazoa; phylum Chordata; class Mammalia; order Carnivora; family Eupleridae; genus Cryptoprocta; species Cryptoprocta ferox. The sequence goes on from CM053572.1 coordinate 6,124,125, forward strand.
CAACCTTCGTGTAAATACCAAGGAGTGGAACTGCCAGGTCTATGGGGGAGTATGTGTAGTGTGGTAAGAAACTGACAAGCTGTCTCCTACAGGGACTGTGCGCTTTTGCATGGTCACCACCAGTGAATGAGAGTCCCCGTTGCTCCATATCTTTGACAGCATGTGGTGTTGTCAGTGTTCTGGATTTGGGCCATTCTGTTGGGTGTGTAGTGGTAGCTCACTGTTTTCATTTGCACCTCACTGATGACATATGATGTGGAACACTTTTCGCTGTGCTCATTCGCCTTCTGGGTATCTTCTTAGTGAGGGTGTCTGTTAAGGTCTTTGTGTCTTGTTGAGTTTTATTTTATTATTTTTTTAATTTTTTTTAAATGTTTTTATTATTGAGACAGAGAGAAACAGCATGGGCGTGGGAGGGTCAGAGAGAGAGGGAGACACAGAATCCGAAGCAGGCTCCAGGCTCCGAGCTGTCAGCACAGAGCCTGATGCGGGGCTCGAACCCACGAACCGTGAGATCGTGACCTGAACCGAAGTCGGCCGCTTAACCGACTGAGCCACCCAGGTGCCCCTTATTTTTTTAATTTTTTAATGTTTACTTATTTTTGAGAGAGAGATAGACAGAGTGCAAGCAGCGGAGGGACAGAGAGAGAGAGGGAGACACAGAATCCGAAGCAGGCTCTAGACTCTGAGCTGTCAGCACAGAACCCGAGGTGGCGCTCAAACTCACGGACTGTGAGATCACGACCCGAGCCGAAGTTGGACACTTAACTGACTGAGCCACCCAGGCGCCCTGACTCTTGTTGACTTTTCAAAGTTCTTTGTATATTTTGGGTTTTTTTAATTGTTGTTACATTTATTTATTTATTTATTGAGAAAGAGGATGCACAGGGGAGGGGCAGAGACAGACGGAGAGAGACAGAATCCCAAGCAGGGATTCCCACACCATCAATGCAGAGCCCGATGTAGGGCTCAAACCCATGAGCCATGAGATCATGACCTGAGCCGAAACCAAGAGTGAGATGCTTAACAGACTGAACCACCCAGGCTCCCCAAGTTCTTGTATATTTTGGACAACAGTCCTTTGTATTGCAAATAGTTTCTCCTAACCTGTGGCTCATTTGATAGTCCACATTTATATACTTTTTTAAAAATGTTTATTTATTTATTTTGAGAGAGAGAGAGAACATGCGTGCTGGCAAATACAAGTGGGGGGAGGGGCAGAGAGAGAGAGAGGGAGAGAGAGAATCCCAAGCAGGCTCCACAGTGTCAGTGCAGAGCCCCTATGGGGCTCCATCTCATAAACCATGAGCTCATGACCTGAGCCGAAATCAAGAGTTGGACACTCAACCGACTGAGCTACCCAGGTGCCCCTGATAGTCCATGTTTAAATGGCGAAAGCAGATCCCACCCAGTAGGGCAGCTAGTAGAGTTGCACGCTGCAGGGGGTAGTCTGTGGCTTTGACCACTTCTGAATGTCCCTAAAGCATGGGGCCACGCAGGAGACCACCATGGCTCAAGCAGCCACAGGGCGTGGAGCAGCCATTAGAAGTGCTATTTATGAAGATGAGAAGGTGACAGAGGAAAGCAGGAGTCACGGGATGACGAGCTGGGGAGCACAGGACACAGAAAGGCATGAGCTCAAAGGAAAACTCTGGAAGTACATGTGCACGAGGTCATAGACTAGAAAGAAATTCACAAAAGCACGAAGAGTTCTGTTGCGTTGACAGCCTTGAGGGTGGGTTTTTCCCCTGTTCATTTTTCAAAGGATGGATAATATTCTTGTAGATCTTTGCTGATAAAGACACCTATTTATTTAAAAACACTGATTATGGGGCACCTGGGTGGCTCAGTCACTTGAGCGTCCAACTCTTTATTTTGACTCAGGTCATGATCTCACATTTCATGAGTTCGAGCCTGGTGTCTGGCTCTGTGCTGACAGTGTGGAGCCTGCTTGGGATTTTCTCTCTCTCTCTCTCTCTCTCTCTCTCTCTCTCTCTCAAAAATAAATAAATAAACTTTAAAAAGACTGATTTCTTTCTTTGTAATTTATTAATATTTATTTTTGAGAGAGAGAGAGAGAGAGACAGAGCTCTGGCAGGGGAGGGGCAAAGAGAGAGGGAGACATAGGATCCGAAGCAGGCTCCAGGCTCTGAGCTGTCAGCACAGAGCCCGACGTGGAGCTTGAACCCACGAACAGCGAGATCATGACCTGAGCTGAAGTCCGATGCTTAACTGACCTAGCCACCCAGGTGCCCCTAAAAAGACTGCTTTCTAAAGTTTTTGCTGCTATTCCTGACTACACTGAACCATGAGTTCTACAGTGGACTCGAGGGAAGGACCAGGAACATGAGCCCCCCTTGGTTGCACCCCTAGGGAGGGAGTTCTTGCTGCCACTTGTCTTCCTGGGGATGTGCTTGGAGGAGCAGGAAGTAGCTGAGGGCGGGCTCCCTGCCTTTGTCACCTGTGGCCACTGCGCCACTGTGCTTTGGGACACAAATCTGTCCTGCTTTCCCAGTTGGCTGATATCCAAGTATCTTTCCAAATAAATGCTGAGCCCAGGTAACAAACCAGACCGTGATTGGAGGCAGGTGCTGATGGTGGGCTCCGGTGTTCTCTGAAACGGCAGGTGGACCCCCTGTGGTTCCGTGTGTTTCATCTCAGCCCTTCCTAGGCTGCCACCCACCCAGATAAAGTGTTAATTGAGCACCTACTGCATGCCAGATATGGGCTAGCTGTTTCCATAACTATCATCTCACCTGATTTTTACCCCTCTGATTTTTACAGCCCGATGGCATCAGTATTAATAACTTCACTTTGCAAGTGAGGAAACTGAGGCAAGCAGTGAAATGGGCAAGCAGCATCCCTTTGCACAGTGCTTTAGACTTTACAGAGAGCTTTACATCTTTCTCTTCTGACTTTTTTTTGTTTTTGTTTTTTGAGAGAGAGCGTGTGCGTATGCATGTGCACAGGTGTGGTGGGAGGGGCAGAGAAATTTTTTTAAGTTTATTTCTTTATTTTGAGAGAGAGAGAAAGAATAAGCTGGGGAGGGTCAGAGAGAGAGGGGGACAGAGGATCCAAAGCGGGCTCTGCTGACCGCAGAGAGCCCAACGCAGGGCTCAAACTCACCAACTGTGAGATCATGACTTGAGCTGAAATCCGACGCTTAACTGACTGAGCCACCCAGGCACCCCTCTTCTGGCTTTCTTAAAAGTTCTGCCAGTTATTCATTAGCGTCCCCATTGTACAGAAGGGGAAACTGACGGTCACAAAGTGTACCTTGCGCCGAGGCATATAAGCACTACCTGGGCGTGGAATCAATCATGCCTTCCCAACTGGATTCCTGTTCTTCCCCTTTCTACGCCGCACTGCCTGCCGAGGAGGAGGAGGAGGAGGAGGTGAGGGCCAGGACCCCTCCTTGGTTCCCTTGACCCAGAGGGGTACCCTAGGTCGCTTCCCGAACCCCCACTTTCTGCCACTTTTACCCCCTGATCTCACAGGATCCTGCAGGGAGCCTGGGAGAGTGGGCACCGTATGGACGGCATCTGAAACTCAGAGCTAAGTAACCTGCCGCGGTGGCCCCGAGCCATAACCATGACCGTTGGGATTTAATTGGGAGATTGCTATTTTAAGAAAGAGAGTGCGGACCCCGAGTCCTGACCCGGAGAACACCGAGTGACTCTGACGGCTCAGATATTCCACTTCTGAGAGCCGTTGGTATGTCCCATTTTGCTCAGCTTCAGAGAAGGGCATTAAATGTTCTCTCCCACTCGATGTGTACATTTTACTGCTCCTTCCAGGGCAGGGTTGAGGCAGAGGATGTGACTGGGACCCGGATCAAAGGGTTTTCCCTGAAGCCTGGCTGTTCTGTCTGAGTGGAACAGTGCTCACCCCAGGATCCTGGGCGGGCCGGCCAGATTTTAGGTTCACAGGACATTCCGTGCCCAATATGGTGAGGCTGCTTTTAACAAGCGTTTTTATAGCCTTTGCCTTAGAGAGGACTGGAGAGGTGTTTTGGCGCCTAACAGAGGGGGAGTCGCTGTGAATGAATGAATGCATGCATGCATGATGTATCAATGAATATATGCTTGTCTGCGAGCAAGGCTGCTTGATCTCACTCCTGCCCGCCCTCCCTGGGGCAGGGAGTGAGCTTAAACCACCTCCAACTTCTCTTTCCTCTCTTCCTTAAGGAAGAGGGCCTTGGGTTCTGATATTTAACTGCTGTGTGATGTTAAGAAAATCATTTTACTGCCAAGCGTCAGTGTCCTCGTCTGTAAAATGGACTTTTTTCCACCTCTGAGCCCTCAGCCCTCTTGGATGACCTGCTAGATCAGGAGGGCTCCATCCTACACCTGCTCGGCCTCTGGAGCTCACAGACATCTCTGCCTAGAGTAGACGGAGCATCCTGACATTAGTGAGCGCGACCGTGGGACATGGGGCAGGTCCCTACCACACGGCAGCCTTCGAAGAGTCTGTTTACCTGTGCTACAGCGAGGGCAGGAAATGGACCTCCAGGACTAGGGCCACAGCGGGGATCAAAGGAGGAGGGGAAACATGCCCGGGCTTTGTATATGTGTTTGTGGTTGTATTGATACACAATCACAATTTCTTTTTAAGTGTATTCATTTACTGTGAGAGAAAGAGAGTGCAAGCAGGGGAGGGGCGGAGAGGGAGAGGGGGAGAGAGAATCCCAAGCAGGCTCTGTGCTGTCAGTGCAGAGCCCGAGCCCGACGCGGGGTATGAACTCACGAACCATGAGATCGTGACCCGAGCCGAAATCAAGAGTCGGACGCTTAACCAGCTGAGCCCCCCAGGCGCCCCGATCACGCTTTAATCATAAATACTATACAGGCTGCTATTTTGTGCAGTTATGATGATATACTCAGGGAAGTGCTTTTCTTGCCACTGACTCCAACTACAGTAAAACCTTGGTTTGCGAGCATGCTTCGGTCCGGAAACGTGCTTGTAATCCAAAGCACTCGTATATCAAAGCGGGTTTCAAGAACCCTTAGCTCGGTTGTGATCATGGGACGCTCGGCGTCGCGTTCGACTCACATTGCAGGCCATCGCTCGTTTATCAAGTTAAAATTTATAAATGTTTGCCTGTCTTGGGGACCCTTGCAGACCGAGTGCCCCGCAATCCAAGGTTTTACTGTGGATTGCTATAAGACAAGGGACAAGCCGGATGTAGAAATGCTGAATGTCCCTATTCCCAGCCTGCTCAGTAACCGTCAGGGGGACGATGGCCAGCCGAGCTTGTCAGGGAAGGTTGGGTGAGTGGAGGCTGACCGTCCTGCTCTCCCCCTCCCACAATCTGTGACTCTGTGCCTCCTGGATGGGCTATATTTGGGACGTCCACGTGGCCACTGCCTGCTGGCCCTTCTGTCCCTCAGTCCCCAGAATCGAACGTCTTCTCTGATTTGGATTTTGCTCCCAGTTGCTTCGGAACACTGTTTCTGTGAAGCCTGGCTTTGTCTCATTTTCAGAAGGGCCAGTTGGAGTGGCTTTGGGGTCCATGGGGCCGCCTGAGGGAGGCATCAGGATTCCAGCAGGAATGTTGGGGGGGGGGTGCCTTCACACCTGGAAGGTGCCCATTAAGGGCTCTGTGATTCCCCGCAGACAGCATTTTTCCAGCACGGAGCTGCGGACTGTCCCCCCACCTCCCATGGACCACAAGGGGCTCACATGTCACTTAAGTACTCTATGCTTCTAAATCATGTTGGAGATGTGGGCACTGGAATTCGCTGGTATATATATGGTCTTGGGACTGGGGAGCGTGGAAGGCCCGAGATCAAGCCTGAGTTCTCATTGCATCGAAGAGACTGATGCTCAGAGGGAAGGGATGAGTCCACGGTCACCCAGCAAGAAGCTGTTGGTGCCAGGAGGAGCCCCTTGGTGGCCCCCGCCCCATCCATGTGCACTCTGCCTCACACCTGCCTCCTGCCTGTCCTGATAACACAGTGAGTCTTGGGTCCTGCTAAGGAATGACAGCAGGGCAGGTCCCTATGCAGTAGCCTTTGACATGAGAGGAGGGTTGCCCTGTGTTGATACTTTACTCCATCATCCAATCCAGCTCCCAATGCAGGTGTAACTATCCCCATTTTACGGATGAGGAAAACCAAGCTCAGAGAGGCTGGGTGACCTGGGCAAGATCACACAGCTGGTAAGGGCAGAGTCCACTTGGAAATCCAAGCCCTTCTGGGAGAGCCCGGTGTCTGTTCAGCCATACCTCGGCTGACTGTCTGCCATGTTTGTTCTTCTCTCATAGAAAAACATTTTTCTTATGGAACATAACTCAACCTGCGTTTCCCAAAGGGAGATAGATCATGACTGTCATTATTGATCGTGCTTTCAAAAATGGTTTGGGCTACAACGTGGGAATTTTTAACATGGACGGCACCTTTTTTTTCCCCCAGCCTAATCTGTTTACTAAGAGAAAATGGAAACGAGACCAGATAGTGTTTTCAAGGTTCCCAGCAAACAAAGAACACTGGTTAGGCTCTCCTGGGTTGGGCTTCTGTGACCCCTTTAGCGGGGAGGGGGCGTTCTGTTTTTATTTCTGTTTCCTTGGGAGTTTTCCTTGGGAATGGAACTCTGTTTCAAGTTCTACAAATAAAATAAAAACAACAAAGGCCCCCACGAGGTCAGGCCTTCCCCCAGGGTGGGCGTGATGACCACCCAAAGCACAGGACTTTAGAGCTCAGTGTTTCCCATTGTTTGGGACATTCTTTGCCCTTTTTAAGTCCCAAAGCTCACATTCCCCTTGTGTGGAAGCCAAAAGGGAAGTAACATCTCACCACAGGGAGGAGGGAATCAGGACCTCTTTTGTACTAGGCCCTCGGCCGGGCCGCCGCTATTTGAATCTGCGCAGTGTCCCCACAGAAGTGCTTGCCTCGTCCCCATTTTACAGACTAGCAAACTGAGGGACGTGACATCATTTCCCCCAGGTCATAGGGGCATAAATTCAGCCCTGCTGACAACAGAAGGCTTTGTTCAGCCTTCCCCGAAGCTGCAAGCAGCGTGGGGAGAAAAAGCTGCAACCCTCCAACACTGGGGGCCGGTGCCAGTCTCGACCCCGCCGGCTGGGTTCAAATCTAGCGCTGCCACTTAAAGTGACCTTGGGCTGGTGCCTATCACCCGGTACTTTCTTTCTTCATCTACAAAATGGGAAAAGAATAACAGTAATAGGTACCTTGTATGGGTGGGCAGAATAAAGGAGATAATTCAGGTTAGGAGTACCTAGACCCGCGCCTGGCACAGAACAGATTTCCAATAAATATTTAAGGTCATTATCAATGTTCAGCCCTGGCATTGAAGGGCTGAAAGCCTGCCTCTTCTTGCCTGCAGCAGTGACCCACAGTGTGGCCGTGGCTAGGTTGGACACAACAGGCAGTGCCCCTCTCCTTAAAAAGTGGTGCCCAGGGGCACCTGGGTGCCTCAGTTAAGCATCTGACTCTTGATTTTGGCTCAGGTCATGATCTCACGGGTGGTGGGATTGAGCTCTGCATCGCGCTCTGTGCCTGCTTGGGATTCTCTCTCTCCCTCCGTCTCTCTCTGCCCATCATCCCCTGCTCACATGCTCTCTCTCTCTCTCTCTCTCTCTCTCTCTCTCTCAATAGATAAACATTAAAAAGACAAAACACTAGTGCCCAGGTCTTGATGGAAGGGGGCAGGGAGCAGGCAGTGTGGGAGCAACTGTGTTTGCCTCATTCATTCTACAAGTGTTTCTTGAGCATCTACTATGGGTCAGACATCATTCTGAGCACTAAGTCAGGAATAAGGCAGGCAGACTCTTGCCCTCCTGGGCGGGGGGGTGGGGGGTGGGGGGCAACATTAAATCTGTAATTGCACGACCTGGTCTTTACAGGATGCCCGGATCTCGGCAGTCCTCCTAAAACTAAAGCCATGTTGTCGACTATCCCTGACCAAGGGTTTAAGGGGAGGCTGCCTCCAGATGCAGACGAGCAAAGGATGATATGCATATCTGAGGCTTGTTTTAGATTTTCTTTCTCTCTGACATTCTTGTCCACATCCTGCTACCGCCGAAGGGCTGGGGTGGGATGGGAGATTAGATTGTGTGTGCAGCACAGGTCACTGTGGGGCTGGAGGACCAGATGAAGGGCTGCCCAGTGCCCAAGCTCCGGTGGGTTTAAATGAGGGTTGATGTAGGAGGCAGCAGGCTGGATTGGGCAGCCAGGGACACACAGCACTTAAACTGGGGGATCCATCATCGGAGATCCATGGCCAAGCTGGGAACACAAGCAAGGGGGAAACAGGATCAAGGTCTGGTCAGGAGGGCTGACATTTAGGTAAGGGCTCCAGTCTGTGGAGCAACTTTAAGTGTCACATGGCAGGAAAGCTGAGGCTCGAGCTCACGCCAGAGGGCAGAGCTAACTTGCTAATAATTATCACAAAATTAGTAGTAATGATAATAGCTAATCCTTACTGAGGGCATAAAAGTCTCAGCCTTTATGGGTCCTAGCCTATTCAGTCGCCACCACACTGAGGCAGGGGCTATCATTATCCACAATTTACAAGTTATGAAATCCAGACACAAGAGGTATCTTATCCAAGATAAGTAACTTATCCAAGATCACACAGCTACTGAGTGGAAGAGCTAGGATTCGAACCCAGTGAGTGCACGGTGTCCGACCTTCCAGACACTGGGTCCTCTGGAGAGGACTGACGTTCTGCAGCCCTACCTGCTGGCAGCCTAAGGCTGATCCCAGGATTAGGAGGAGGCCTTGACAGAGAAGCCCGGGACTGAAACATGAAGCTGAATAAATAACAGGTCCTGAATAAATGTTTGTTAATTGAACTTGAAGGGAAAAATGCAATTTTCTTTGGGCCCCAGTCAGATGTTGTTGCTGTAGCTCAGGTTCAGAATGTCCTTTTTCTGCGGGTAGTTTGTGATCTTTATCCTAATGGTAGAGACAAGCCACATCTGTTCTGCTAATGAATCCAGTCTCCTTGGCCTGGATGAAAGGGGGCAGCGAGGGAGCAGGGGCATAACTACCTATAAAACCCATCTAATCAGATGTTGGTGTTCCTGGGCATTCTTTCAAATGTCCCTTTATCGTCAAAGGTTGGATTTCCCTCTGATACAGACCCCGTGGTTTTCTGCTGGATAAGGATATCTCACTGGGGGAATATGGGATGGAATGGGGAGGCCGTGCCGTGGTTTCCTCCCCGACGGAGAATCCAGAATGGTGCATGCCTGGTTCCCTTCTCCTCCTGGACAGAAGTCAGATCCTTTACCTGTGGAAATACTGGCAATAACTAAAAGGTACACCCAAGTAAGGAAGGCGGAACTCCCAGACATTAAGGTGAAGGCAACCATCGGCAGGATCAAGACTCCAAAGGTAGAAGTTCACATGTATGTGTGAGTGGTTTTGTATGTATGTGGATCTGTCTGCATTCTTATGCTGTCCTGGTGCATGTGGATGTGTGTTTGGGTGTGTGTAAAACGAATGTGTTTCTGCATGTGTGTGTGTGTGTGTGTGTGTGTGTGTGTGTCCAGAAAAGCCATCCATCAGGAAGGAGTGGTTCTGCCTTGCCCCGAATTCTAAGCTTCATTTTAAGATCAAAGGAAGTTGATTCGGGTGTTAGGAATGTTTTCGTTGAGTTGTGATTCATTCGACAAGCATGCTTGTCAGGCAGGCCCTAGGCTGACGCTTAACCCCATGAAATCCCTTACTTCTGAAAACTCCTGCTCTAATGGGGAAGACGTACAGCTCCAGGAGGGACAGGACATGAAGGGGGGCAGACCTCAGATCGTGGGTCAGGTTGTGAAGCGCCCGGATGTTGGCTGCTTCCTCATGCTGTATGTACTGCCCACCTATGCTCCCCATCTCAGGAATCAGCCCCTGCCCGTCCAGAAACCTGGGCCACCCTCAACAACTCCCATTCCAGATGCCATTAATCACCTCCTCAGCTGTGTGACTTTGGACCATTATTTAATCTCTCAGAACCTCAGTTTTCTCATCTGTAGAATCGGAATGATACCATTACCAGTTCTGCGGATTGAGAGCTTGAAAAATGGTTACATTTACCTCCTGTATACATGTGGAACCCAGCCATCTCTCTAACCCTGTACATTACCCTGGCATAGGCAACAGCTCTTTCTGGGCCCTCTCCCCTCCATTCCAGCCAGAGGACATTCCAACCGGCACTGCCACCCTAGGGATCTTCCCGGAGGCAGATCTGATCCAGGCAGAAAGGGGAGGAGGCGTGCTGATCACCAGCAGCTGGCCAGCGATGGAAGCAAAGTGACTCCGCGCATCAGCTCCTGCAACACAGCACCCTGGGGCTTTCTGAGGGAGGCAGGCTGGCCTCCAGGGGTCTGTATCTTTGCCCATCTCTTAGAATATAAGCCTCTCAAGGACAAGGATCTTGCTCATTTTCTTCTCTGTATCCAATGTCTGACAAATAGTGGGTGCTCAGTATCTATTCAGTGAGTGAATGAGTGAATGGGAAGATCTGGAGACGGAGGGAGAATGGCATCAGGGCAACTGATGTTTGAGGATTTCATGACTCGGCAAACTGGCCCATGGCTGAGGGACCGTGGTGTACCCTGCTTTACCTACCACCCCTCAACCCATCAAGTTGGATTCAAGGCTCAACTCTCACATTTCCTTCCTCTGAGAGCTCACTCTGGCCCTGTCCCAACCCTGATATTACCTTCCCGCCTCAGCTCTCTTTGGTCTCACCCAGTTGTAACATCCCCTCCCACGGAAGCTCACTCTGGCCCCGCCCAGCCCTGGCAGCCCCTCCCACGGAAGCTCACTCTGGCCCCGCCCAGCCCTGGCAGCCCCTCCCACGGAAGCTCACTCTGGCCCCGCCCAGCCCTGGCAGCCCCTCCCACGGAAGCTCACTCTGGCCCCGCCCAGCCCTGGCAGCTCCTCCCTGCCCCCAGTCCCCTCTGGCCCCGCCCACTGCCCCTCTGTCCGCAGTATCCACCTGTCCCGCAGCCAGGCTCTCATGTCCCCGGGTCGTGCGCTGGAGGAGCTCGCAGTCTGGTCGTTCGCCTCTCTGTCTCCACTGGGTCGTGGGCAAAAGCCGTGCCCCCCGCCCCCCGCATCCCTGTGCCCGGCCGGAGTTCTGGCACAGCTGTGGCATCGAGGTGTGTGTGTCCTGGCCACCTCAGTGACTGCCCCCGTGGCCCCCTATTCCTTTGCGGAGGCACGGAGGATCCCTGGACAGCACTTTCCTCCTGTTCTCCTCCTAGCAGCTGCAGACCCCTCGTAGACATAAACACGTCTCGCAAGCCCTGAATCCTTTTGAAGTGTGATCTGTGAGGACCACCTGTGGGTCCCCCTGGCTGTGCACAGGTCAGCGGCGAGTACAGATGTTCGTGGAGATGAGATCTAAACAGAGCCGGTACATCGTGAAAGAAGGAGGCCGGCCGGCCAGGTGGTGCTCCCGGAGGGGCCGACCCTGCGGGGAAGAGGCTGGCGAAGCCCGGGCGTGGGGCGGGGGGGGGGGGGGGGACGCGGTTGCTTCTAGACCTGTGGCTACCGCAGAGGCCGACGTTAGCTCAGCACGGTGGGATCAGTGTCCGCCGCCCTCCCGCTGCCCGCACAAACCCACGACACCCGCCCAGCAGGACAGGCTCATCCCCGCATATCACAGGAGCACCGGGACGGGGACCCCAATCAGAGGAGAGAGCCTGTGATTGCGCCAAGCAGGTGTCAGGATGGTTGACTGGGTTTTAACTCCTTCCGGAGAAGGTCGGGCTGAATCCAGGTAAGGCTGCTCCCTAGGGAAGAGGGAGCCAGCATTCAGGAGTCCCAGGTTTCGCACCAGGAAGCCGAGGCACAGACTCTTCAACAACCTGCTCTCACCTGTTCTTGGGAGCAGAGGCATGTGGCAGCAGCTGGTGCCTTTTGGATGCCAGAAGCCTGGCTGTCCCACACCTGTTATCTCCACCACGCAGGTGGGCTCAGTGATCTCGCTTTGCCCACAGGCAGGGTTGGGGTCTCTGAGGAGTGGACTCAGGGAGTTCTGCTTTCCCGCCTCCCTTTCTTCATATAGACATTTCCCTGCCTTTTGAGGAGGCCGGCAGTGGGAGGGGAAATCGCTTAGTCTTTTTTAAGACTAGTTGTAGTTAATGGCAGAGTCCGGACCCTCTCCCAAGCCCCATGCTGGGAGTACAGTTCCTGCCCTCAGAGAGCTCCCACTCGGGTAGATAAATCTCCTTCCAGCACATGGCGGATGTCCTTTAGCAGCCTGCACAGACTGAAGAGGAAACCAGTACCCTCCCACCCCTAAGATAAGGCAATACCAGAAGCTTCTGCAACGATACTGTGCTTCTTCTAAGCTCCAGGCCCTCCTGGCTCTTCCGCACATGCTGTGTCTCTGCCTGAAACTCTGTCCCAGCCTCGTCCCCTTCCGCATCCCCACACAGGCTCCTGAGACCTGCCCCCTGCCCCCAGGCTGAGAGAAGTCCCCCTGCCTGTAATCTGTCGCATCTGGAACTTCCCTCTTGTGCCCATATCGTACTTCGTTATCGTTGGTTCATCAGTTAGCTGCCTTTCCACCAAACTAAAGCCAGGTGAGAGCAGAGACCATGTCTACCTTACTCGTACATCCACGGTGCCCGGCACTTAAGTAAAGCCGCAACGTTTGTTGGATGATGAATAAATGGGAGAGAGCCCTAAGCAGTAGGAACATAAATAATAATCAAATATATGATATAATGAAAGCTTTCTGTTCTGAGTCTATGTATCAAAGGACTTACTGAATTCAAGGTAAATTGAATAGATTTCATGTGGCAAAGTATCTTAGAGTGAACAAGGGGGTGCCTGGGTGGCTCAGTCCATTAAGCATCCGACTCTTCGTTTCCATTTAGATCCTGATCTTACAGTTCATGAGATCGAGCCCCTCGTTGCACTCTGCCCTGACGGTCAGAGTCTGCTTGGGATTCTCTCCCTCTCTCTCTGCCTCTCCCCTACTTGTGCTTTCTCTCTAAATAAATAAATAAGACTAAAAACAAAAACAAAAATACCATAGATATTCCATAAACTTTTAAGGAAGGAGTAAGAAGCTACCATAAACGTGGTCACATGACCAATGTCTGCAAAGTATCAAAAAGCAGAAGAGCCTTGGGAGCGCCTGGGTGGCTCAGTCCGTTAAACGTCTGACTTGGCCTCTGATCATGATCTGGCAGTTCGTGAGTTCAAGCCCCGGGTCGGGCTCTGTGCTGACAGCTCAGAGCCTGGAGCCTGCTTCAGATTCTGTGTTTGCCTCTCTCTCTCTGCCCCTCCCCAGTGTGCTCTCTCTCTCGCTCTCTCTCTCTCTCTCTCTCTCTCAAAAAACTAAAATAAAATAAACATTAAGAAAAAGCAGAAGAGCCTCAAAATTCTCCCCAGCTCTAAGGATCAGAGGTAAGCAGTCTGTGGCTACAGACTTGGGTAGAAAAGGTTGTACTCCGCACAGCTGCATACACAGCTGCACTGATAGTCTTAGGTAAAGACTGAAAAATAACATTTCCAGATATGCGATGGCTTCGGCACTATATTACTGTCTCTGAGAAAGCTACTCTAGCATGTGTACCAATGAAAAGAAAAGGCATCAAAATCAGGATCCCCAGCCCCTGGCAACTGCTAGTCTACCCTGTTTTCTGTCTCTGTGGATTTACCTATTCTGTATATTTTATATAAGTAGAACCATACCATAGGTAATGTTGGGTGTCCGCCTTCTTTCACTTACCATAATTTTTTTTGAGGTTGGTTCATCCACATTGTAGCATGAGTCAGTATTTCATTCTTTTTTGATTGAATAGTATTCCATTATATGGATATACCACAATTGAGTACATAGTTGTCCATTAATGGATATTTGGGTCGTTTCCACCTTTTGACTATGGCGAATAGTGCTGCTATAAACATACGTATATATCTATTATTTTGAGCACCTGTGTTCAGTTCCTTTGGGGCACATACCTAGGGGTGGCATTGCTGGGTCATATGGTAATTCTATGTTTACATTTTTGAGAAACTACCAAACTTTCTTCCACAGTGGCTGAACCGTGTTTATATCCCACCCAGCCACGTGTGAGGGTTCCAATTTTCTTAAATGTTTATTTGCTTTTGAGAGAGGGAGCTCACACGCACGCAGAGGAGAGGCAGAGAGAAGGGGGCAGAGAGGATCCGAAGTCAGCTCTGTGCTGACAGCAGAGAGCCCGATGCGGGCCTCGAGCTCACGAACCATGAGATCATGACCTGAGCTGAAGTTGGACCTTTAGCTGACTGAGCCACCCAGGCACCCATGAAGGTTCCAATTTGTCCACATATTTGTCTCAACATTTGTTATTTTCTGTACTATTATTATTTATCATAGTCGTCTGATGGTTGTGAGGTGATCTGTGTGTGTGTGTTTATGAAAGGTACATGTAAACTCTTGTTAACATTAGCTGGTCAACTAAATCCTCAAAAGCCAATTGTATTTACAAGGAATGAATCTATCATCACAAGAAAAGATTTATGACGATCTTAAGCAGTATAAAACTCAGAAGCTCCATTTAGGTACAACAAACATGGATATGAAGCTAGGCAACCCTAGTCTTTTCCATAAATTGAATAAGATGTAAGTTTGATAGAGCACAGTAACCCTCACAGCAGCAATTCTCAAGGAACAGAATTCATAGATCATCGTGGTTTTGATTTGCACGTCCCTCATGATTAATGATGTTGAGCATCTTTCATGTGCTTGTTAACACGTGTATGTCTTTTCATGTGTATGTCTTCTTTGGAGAAATGCCTATTCAGGTCCTTTGCTCATTTTCGAATTGGGTTGTCCTTCTGCTGTTGTAAGAGTTCTTTTTATATTGAATATATATTCTAGACTCTGAATTTATGACATTCTGAATTCTGTATACTTTGTCATTGTTAATTTCTTTTCCGTGGCCAAACTGGCTGGTTTTAATTTTTTTTCTTATTTAAAATAATTATAGGTTCACAGGAAGCTAGAAACATAGTATGGAGAAGTCCCATATACGCTTCACCCAGTTTCCCCCAATAGTTACATCATAGGTACTATAAAATAATACCAAATACAATATCAAAACAATACAAACAATATCAAAACCAGTAAATTGACAGTGGTACAATGTGTGTGTAAAGTTCTATGCCATGTGATCACAGGTGTGGATTCATGTAACCATAGCCACTAGGAAAGTACAACATTATTATATCATCGGGAAACCACGCCCCTCCACCACCATCAACCCCAACCTCTTGCAACCACTAATCTGTTTTCCATATCTACAAACTTGTCATTTTATGGACTACATGGAATCCTATAGTATGTGATGTTTTAAGTTCCATCCAAGTTGTTTACGTATCGATAATTAATTTGCTTTTTAAAAATTTTTATTTAAATTCTAGTTAGGGGAATCTGGGTGGCTCAGTCCATTAAGTGTCCAACTCTTGGTTTCAGTTCAGATCATGATCCCATGGTTCATGAGATCGAGCCCCAGTTGGGCTCTGCACTGACAGTGCGGAGCCTGCTTGAGATTCTGTCTCTTCCTCGCTCTCTGCCCCTGCCCCGATCATGCTCGCTTTCTCGCTTCCCCCGATCAGGCTCATTCTCTCTCTCTCTCAAAATAAATAAAGTTAAAAAATAAAATAAATTCCAGTTAGTTAACATACAGTGTTGTATTAGTTTTGAGTGTATAATATAGTGATTCAACAATTCATACATCATCCAGTGCTCATCACAAGTGCCCTCCTTAATCCACATCACCTATTTAATCCATTCCCCACCCACGTCCCCTCTGGTAACCATCAGTTTGTTCTCTAGAGTTAAGAATCTGTTTCTTGGTTTGCCTCTCTCGGTCTTTTTGTTTCCCTTTGCTTGTTTGTTTTGCTTCTTAAATGCCATATATAAGTGAAATTGTATGATATTTGTCTTTCTCTGACTGACTTGCTTTGCTTAGCATTATACTCTCCAGCTCAATACACGTCATTGCAGATGGGAATATTTCATTCTTTTTCATTGCTGAGTAATATTCCATTGTATGTATGTACACCACATCTTCTTTATCCATTCATCATTCAATAGGTACTTGGGCTGTTTCCATAATTTGGCTATTGTAGATAATGTTGCTGTAAACATTTGGGTGCATGTATCCCTTTGAATTAGTATTTTTGTATTTGGGGGTAAATATCTAGTAGTGCAATTGCTGGCTCATAGTGTAGTTCTATTTTTAACTTTGTGAGGCACCTTCATAGTATTTTCCAGAGTGGCTGCACCAGTCTGCATTCCCACCAACAGTGCAAGAGGGTTCCCCTTTCTCTACATCCTTGCCAACACCTTTTGTTTCTTATGTTGTTGATTTTAGCCTCGCTAAGAGATATGAGGTGATATCTCATTATAGTTCTTTTTTTAAGTTTTTATTTAAATTCCAATTAGTTAACATACAGTGTAACGTTAGTTTCAGGTGCACAATTTAGTGATTCAAGACTTCCATACAACACCCGGTGCTCATCACAACAAGTCCACTCCTTAATCCCCATCACCTATTTCACACATCCCCCCTACCCCCCACCAACATTCCCTTCACTGTTATTGCCAAGTAGTATTGTGTTGTATTGTGTTATTGTATTGTATTGTATAATTGATGGGCCATACGGGAAGTGTATTTTTAGGGTTTGTTGTTGTTACTGTTTTGTGTCTGGCTAGTTATCGTTTTTGTGTTTGGAGAAACTACCAAACTATTTTCCTTCCAGCGCACACTGTACCAGTGGGAGCCAAGTGTAGAAATCTTAACTCATTTAATATCCCTTTACATTCTTCCACTTATAATTGAGTTGTCTTATCTGTTTCCACACACTGGGAGCCCCATCAAACAGAGCAGCGTTATGTCTTTTGCTTCAAGCATGAAACACAATTTGGCCCATCAATTATACACGTTTGGGCATTTATCTCCGAGAAATGAAATCTTGCGTCTACACAAATATCTGTTCACGGGTGTTCTTAGGAGCTTTATTTGTGGTAGCCAAAAACTGGAAACAACCAAAATGCCCTGCAATAGATATATGGCTAAAATGCAACGCAACACAACACAACACAACACAACACAAACTCAATAGAAAAAAGACCTACTGCATCCACCCATATTTTTGCTTACCACGTTCTTTCTTTTTCTTCTTGATGTTCCAAGATTCCTTTTTCTGTCATTTCCTCTCCGTTTAAAGTTTATTTATTTATTTTGAGAGAGAGAGAGAGAGAGGGTGAGCGGGGGAGGGGCAGAAAGAGAGGGAGAGAGAGAATCCCAAGTAGGCTCCGCGGCGTCAGCACAGAGCCTGACTCGGGGCTCAGACTTCCCCACTGTGCGATCATGACCTGAACCAAAACCAAGAGTTGGATGCTTAACCCACTGAGCCACCCAGGCGCCCCCTGCCTTTGTTATTATGGTTGTTATTTCAGGAATGGAATTAGTGATTCGTCACTTACGCGTAACACCCACTGCTCATCCCAACAAGTGTCCCCCTTAATGTCTGTCACCCATTTAGCCCATCCCCCCACCCAACACGCCTCCAGCCACCCTCAGTTTGTCCTCTGTGTTTAAGAGTCTCTTATGCTTTATCCCCCTGTTTTTATATTATTTTTGCTTCTCTTCCCCTATGTTCATCTGTTTTGTATCTCAAATTCCACATATGAGTGAAATCATGATATTTGTCTTTCGTTGACTTATTTCGCTTAGCATAATACCCTCTAGTTCCATCCACATTGTTGCAAACGGCAAGATTTCGTTCTTTTTGATCACCGAGTAATATTCCATTGTATATATATATATATATATATATATATATATATATACACCACTTCTTCTTTATCCATTCATCAATCAGTGGACATTTGGGCTCTTTCCATACTTTGGCTATTGTCGATAGTGCTGCTATAAACATTGGGGTGCGTGTACCCCTTCAAAACAGCATTCCTATATCCTTTGTAGTGCAATTGCTAGGACATAGGGTAGTTCTATTTTTAATTTTTTGAGGAACCTCCACACTGTTTTCCAGAGTGGCTGCACTAGTGTTCATTCCCACCAGCAGCGCAAAAGAGTTCCTCTTCCTCCGCCTCCTCGCCAACATCTGTTGTTTCCTGAGTTGTTAATGTTAGCCATTCTGACAGGTGTGAGGTGATACCTCATTGTGGTTTTGATTTGTATTTCCCTGATGATGAGTGCCTTTTTTGTAGTGATTACAAATGGAATGCTTTTTCTATTATGCCTTCCTAACTGGCTATTCTTTGTATATGGGAATGCCATTCATTTTCTTTTGATGTTTATTTATTTTTGAGAGAGAGAGAGACAGAGGTCAAGCAGAGGAGGGGCAGAGACAGAGACAGAGACACAGAATCTAAGGCAGGCTCCAGGCCCAGCTCTCAGCACAGAGCCCAACACTGGGCTCGAACCCCCTAACTGTGAGACTATGACCTGAGCCGGACTCAGACACTTAACCGACTGAGCCACCCAGGGATCCCCAGGAATGCCATTCATTTTTATATGTTCCATTCACATCCATCCACTTAAGTCTATTTGCTCATTATTTCTGGTGGTTTGTAGTTTATTCTTACGGATCAGATGTATCAAATCATATCAGATGTTAATAATTATATTTTTCACACTCCATCCCAACATTAGCATTGCCTCCTTTCTTGTGGCCTTCCAGAAAACCATTCCATCACGGTGCTGGTGGTGGTGCATCTTCATCTGGTTCCTGACGTTAATGGGGGCGCTTTCAGCATTTCAGCGCGAGGTGTGTGATAGCACATTGAAATAATGTGTTTTAATAACGCAGGGGAGAGGACCCACCTATTCTATTGTCCCAATTCCCACAATGTCATGAGCCAGGCATGAATAACAAAAGCACTTAAACATAGAAAAATCTTGCATCGGAGATTTAAGAACAGTCTCCTGAATAACTAATGGGTCAGAAAGAAAATCCAAAAATGGAATCATAGTATGTTAAGAGAATCATCTAATCAGGAACAGAGCTATATTAAGGAGAAATATCGGGGTGCCTGGGTGGCTCAGCCGGTTGAGCATCCGACTCTTGGTTTCAGCTCAGGACGTGATCTCACAGTTGGTGAGATCAAGCCCCACTTCCAGATCTGCACTGACAGTGCGGAGCCTGCTTAGGATTCTCTCTCCCGCCTCTCTCTGCCCCTCCCCCACTCGCACTGTCTCTGTCTGTCTCCAATAAATCAATAAACTTTGAAAAAAAACTTAAGGAGAGGTCTCGGAGCAAGCAACCGCTTAAACCGGCCTGAGTGGAAGGGGAATGTATTGACTGAGAACCAAGCAGCAGAAACTTCAGGGTGCAGGTGGCCTCGCAGGAGCCCTCTGGTTCAGTGTCATCGTTTCCCAGAGCAAACTCCGGACCGCATGCTCTGCGGGTCACTCGAGCTTCTGGTGCTGGGGAGGGACCCCCGTGACCGAGGCACCCTGGTGTCGGGGCACCGCTGGCACTGTGGCCTCAAAAGAAGCACAAGGACCAAGCTTTGTGAATGATTTCCTTTTCTCTTCTACATTAAAGCGAAATCAAGGTCAGCAGCGCAGGGACCTGGTTCTCATACTAGTGTTCTGAGTAGAGAGGGAGAGTTACGACTCGTGTCCCCTGGGGAGTGCCCTGGGGTGTGGCCCCAGGATTGTGTGTGGGCCCCAGGGCCTCCCCATCCTCAGTACCACGTGGGCAGCTGTACGTCTGAGGGATGTTGGAAACAGGGGTCTGGTTATCGGGGATCTTTGGGCCCCTGCAGCACCACTTGCCTCTGCTCCGTCGCGTGATTTATTGAGTGCCTGCTGTATGCAGTGGGAGTCGGGGTCACAAGAGCCAATGGAGGGGCTGGTCTGGGCTCATCTCACACTCCTTCCTCATCCCATTCTCCCACCTGCGTCTCCCCTAAATGTTCCGTGTCATTTCACACCTCAGTGCCTTTGTATATGCTGTTTGTGCTACTCGGACTGCCTTTCCTTCCCGGCAAACTCCTCCATCTTGCAGATGGAGCTCAAGAGTCGCTTCTACCATGAAGTGTGCTATGCCCCCTTCTGATGCCTCTTCCTAATGCCCCCACATACCTAGTGCCCGCCTCTGCCTGCTGGCTGCACCGCATCTACCTCCGTGTCCCTTTCTGAGCTGCAGTCCCTTGCTGCTGAATGAATGAATGAATGAATGATGACAGTGATGATTATTCCCAAGCACTTTACGAAGGCCCCCCACACCCAGTAGCATGGCCACTGCTTCTGGTGAGCATGGGTCCCCGATGGGCGATCCGGGGAGGGATGCCCAGCATTGGAGGCAGGCCCTGCCTGGCACACAGACGACTCTCAGTGAATGGCTGCTGTAGGGTCTGGCTGCGTTGACCCCATGAATGGAGGCAGGGTAAGCCGAGGGCCACGGGGAGACACGGGCTGCGTGAGACCCTGGCCTGAGCCTCTGTCTCCTTTGCCTGTCTGTTTCCAGGAATCCCGCCGAAGGCGAGAAAAGACCCTTTGAACTTCCCCTTAGAAAAATCTCTTGTTCTTTGGAGGCTTTCATTGTGAGGAGTTGGGCGAGCCTGTGGTTTCGAAGCCTTGGTGGTAGCCCCCCACATCTGTCACGGGAGGCTGGAAGGCGCCTTCAAATCCTGGGGTTTTCCCAAAGACATTTGTTCTTCTCTTTCCCTTGGCCTCGCGTTGCAGATGTTGGGCAAAGCTGGTGCAGAAGGAGGTGGCTTCGAACAATGGCTGCACGTTCGCGAGGCGTCCTGGCCTGGAACTATACAGACCCCTCAGGGCTCCGGGCCTTCAGATGCCTGCATAGCGCCGGGTCTCAGGTCTCAGGTCTCTGCCTTCGCTTCTGGGGGACAGACCCAACTCGCAGGCCTTTTGTCCAAAAGCAGTGGTTTGCCCAGGAGGGAGATGGATCACTGGCTGAATGAACATGATCTCTAAAATGGGAAGAATAACCCTGCCCTCAAGGGGGTGTTGCAACAATTGAGACAGTGCATTTAAACTCTCCAGGGGAAGGAAGGAGAAGTCGCAGTTATTAGCACCCACCTGTATGTGAGGGAGGCACAGACGTGGCTGGTCGGAACCTTGGTTCCCGTCCGGCTCAGCCATGATAGGCCAAGTGACCTTGGTCGGGTTGTTTCTCTTTGTGTCTAAGTGACCACTTCAGTACACCGGGAATAACGGAAGGACTAGATGAGGTGATACTTGAAAAGCTCTAAGGACCCCATCTGGCACACAGTAATGACTTCACGTGTGTCTGACTTGTAGGATACCTCAGTAAATTGTATTTCCGTTCACTTCCTCACTCATTTCTTACCACTAAATTCATTCTGTGATTTAGATCTGGCAATGAATGGCTAGTTTATGGGTTTACATTTTTTTTTTTAATTTAGTTTTGAGAGACAGAAAGATAGAGCACAAGTGGGGGAAGGGCAGAGAGAGAACGAGACACAGAATCCAAAGCAGGCTCCAGGCTCCGAGCGGTCAGCACAGAGCCCCCTGACATGGGGCTCCGACTCACAAACCGTGAGATCATGACGGTTCCAGTCGGACGCTTAACTGACTGAGCCACCCAGGCACCCCATTTATGGGTTTAAAGAAGACCAAGGTGGGGCACCTGGGTGGCTCAGTCATGTAAGCATCTGACTCTTGATTTGGGCTCAGGTCATGATCCCAGGGCCCTGGGATCAAGCCTCACAGTGGCCTCCGCCCTGGGCATAGAGCCTCTTTGGGATCCTGTCTCTCCCCCTCTCTCTGCCTCTTCCCTGCTCATTCTGTCTCTCTCTCTCTCTCTCTCTCTCTCTCAAGAAATTTCTTAAAAATAAAGAATTAAAAAAAAAAGACCAAGGCAACTGACACTACCAGGTGTTGGCAAGGATACGGAGCAACGGGAACTCTCACGCAGTGCCGGTGGGAATGCAAAATGGTGCAGCCGCTGTGGACAACAGTTTGGCAGTGTCTTACAAAGCTAAACGTCCACTCCTCCTGGACTCTGCAGCCTCACTCTTGGGTATTTACCCAGGGAGAGTGAAAGCATATATTCACACAAAAATCGGGATTGTGGATGTTCGTAGCAGCACAATTATTCACAATTACCAAACATTTCGAAATGACCCTAATGTCCTTCTGATGGGGGAATGGACAAATAGACTGAGGTACGTTCACATCATAGAGTACCACTCAGCAAGAAAAAGGAACAAACTGTTGATATGCCCCACAACGTGGATGGATCTCAAATGCACTATGCTAAGATAGAGAAGCCGGGCTGGGGGCACCTGGGTGGCTCAGTCGGTTAAGCGTCTGACTTCAGCTCAGGTCATGATCTCACGGTTCGTGGGTTCGAGCCCCACATTGGGCTCTGTGCTGACAACTCAGAGCCTTGAGCCTGCTTCCGATTCTGTGTCTCCCTCTCTCTGCCCCTCCCTACTCATGCCTTCTCTGTCTCTCTGTCTCTCTCTATCAAAAATAAATAAACATTAGGGGCACCTGGGTGGCTCAGTCAGGTTATGATCTCGCGGTTCATGGGTTTGAGCCCCATGTTGGGCTCTGTGCTGAGAGCTTGGAGCCTAGAGCCTGCTTCAGATTCTTTGTCTCCCTCTCTCTGCTCCTCCTCCACTCATGCTCTGTCTCTCTCTCTCTCAAAATAAACATGTAAAAAAATTTAAACAAACAAAATAAATAAATAAACACTAAAAAAAAAAAAAAAGAAGCCAGGCTGAAAAAAAAAATCACTCTCCATGCTGTATACTTGCATTTCTGTGACATTTTGTAAAAGGCAAAACTGTAGGGACAGTATGTGAAAGCAGGGAGTCAGACAGGCATATGTACACTCGCATTCAGAGAAGTTGCGTTCACGATAACTAAAAGGTGCAAACAACCCCAATGCCCATCCACAGAGGGCTGGATAAACAGAATGTGGTGCGTGCACACAATGGAATATTATTCAGCCTTAAAAAGGAATGAAATTCTGACATGTTTTTTTGAGGATGTGGATGGATAGATGAGCTTTGAGGATATTATGTTAAAAACAAGCCAGACACAAAAAGACAAATACCACATGATTCCACTCGTACGAGGTACCTAGAGTTGTCCGATTCATAGAGGCAGAAAGTAGAATGGTGACTTCCAGGGGCTGGGGAAGAGGAAGATGGGGAGTTAGGATTGAATGGGTACAAAGTTTCTGTTCAGCATGATGTAGAAGTTCTGGAAATAGATCATGGTGATGGTTTCACAGCATGGTGAATATACTTAATGCCATTGAGTTGTAACAGTTAAAAACCGTTAAAATACATTTGGTGTTATGTATATTTTAATGTTTATTTCTTTTTATTTGAGAGAAAGAAAGAGAGAAAGCATGAGCCGGGGAGGGGCAGAGAGAATGAGAGAGAAAATCCCCAGCAGGCTCCGTGCTGTCAGCGCAGAGCCCGATGTGGGGCTCAAACTCACGAAATTTGAGATCATGACCTGAGTCGAAATCAAGAGCTACTTCTTTTTTTTAATGTTTTATTTATTTTTGAGAGACAGAGAGACAGCGGGAGCAGGGGAGGGTCAGAGAGAGAGGGAGATACAGAATCCAAAGACAGGCTCCAGGCTCTGAGCTGTCAGCACAGAGCCCGAGACGGGGCTCGAACCCACGAACCGTGAGATCATGATCTGAGCCGAAGCTGGACGCTCAACCAACCAAGCCAATCAGGCGCCCCTTATGTTACATATATTTTAAACTAAAGAAACAGATGGGGCGTCTGGGTGGCTCAGTTGGTTAAGCCTCCAGCTTTGGCTCAGGTCATGGTCTCACAGCTCGTGGGTTCAAGCCCCGCATTGGGCTCTCTGCTGTCAGTGCAACGCCTGCTTCAGATCCTCTGTCTCCCTCTGTGCTCCTCCTCTGCTCGCTCACGATCTCTCTCTCTCTCAAAAAAATAAATAAAAATTTTTTAAAAATAAAAAAAATAATGAAACACTAAAGAGACAGAGAATGACTCCGTAATTGCCGGGGACTAAGGGATGTGGAGTAGGGGTAGGTCAAGGGAACTGGGGGAATGAAGGAACTATTCTGTACCTTTGAGTGTCAGGGTGGTCACGTGACTATTCATTTGTGCAGAGAGAACTGTACGCCAAAAAGAAAGGATTTTACTCCACGCAAACGTAAAATTAAGGTTAAAAAAGGCATTCCAGCTGGGTTCCGACTCTTCTTTCGGTTCATGCATTTAGCCAACAAATATTAACTCCACCTGTGCACGAGGCCGAGCCCTAGGAACCCATGTTCCCCGGAACCCTAGGGATGGCCCTGGGGGTGGATCCCGACACAGATGAGCCAAAGGAGAGGAGAACAGTGTGGCGGCCTTACTGTAATTTTGATAAAACTCATGTCAGTAGGTTTTCCTTTGGAGACCAGCTGAAATCTGGTGGGTCCCGATGCTTCCATACCTTCTCAAGTCATTTTTTAGTTCAGTATGTTTGCTCAGCAACCCTTCACATCTGCCTCCTTTTGATGCTCTGGTTTTCAGACATCTCTGGTTTATGCTTTTGTTTGCGTGTTTCCTTACCCTGCCCCCAACGCTTGAACGAGGCTGTCTGAACACCAGGGACACTAGTTCCGGTTTTCAGGGCGTCCCTCTCAGGGCGGGCCATTGCCTTCAGCCTGCGGCCGGCCACTCCCTCCCATGTCCCCAGAGATCAGCTAAAGAAGTCAGTTAAGTTGCAAGTTAGAGCAACTGGCTTCAACAAAAAAGGGAGGGTGTTTGGCTGAGGACACTTAAAGCCCCACCACCACCCGGGCTGGGCTGCCTTCAGGCAAGGCTGGATCCAGCAGTTTAATTAATATCCTCAAGATTCTCTGTCTCTGTCTTTACCTTTTCCCGCCCCCTTTCTCCCAATGCAGCCCTTCCTTTGACTCCTGACCTCTCTCCTCCCTGCTGACTGCTCACGGCCTCAGCAACTCAGCTCCTCAGGGTGGCCCCAGGGATGCTGACCTCCGGAGAAACACCACACTCCCAGAAGTCATTTTGCATCCAGGATGTTCCTCACGAGAAGCAATTTGTCAGGGTTTTATTTAGATGCCAGCATCATGCTCATGACTCGGAACAGGCCCCCTCCCACCTGCCCGTGCCTGATGTGCCTCCCGCCTGCTCCAAGGGCTTCCCTCCCTGCATGGCCTTGCCCTGCCGCTCAGGCATGCTCTCTCAGCCCAGCAAGAGTGCTGGAGTCCACAAGCTTGGGGTGACCCCCCAACCCCGTGCCACCTCCTGGGGACCCTCCGAGCCCACTGCTGCAGAACGTGGCTGAGCAAACATCCCAGTGAGTGACACAGAACCCAGTTGTTTTTCTGTGTCTTCTTCATTCATCTGCTAAGAGACCCCAGAGAGTGTCCATTGCAGGCCAGGCTGCCTGGGGGCCAGGGATACAAAGATGAAAACACGACTACTGCCCTGAGAGCCCGAGTTCTCAAGAGAGGCGGATCTGCAGGAAAAGGCGTGCTCAGGAGTCCCTTTGAGATCAGAACAGTGGGGTCCGGGGGCACCTGGGTGGCTCAGGTCACCATCTCACAGTTCACGAGTTCAAGCCCCGCATCAGGCTCTGCACTGACGGCACAGAGCCTGGTTGGGATTTTCTCTCTCTCTCTCTCTCTCTCTCAAAATATAAATGAATAAACATTAAAAAAAAAAAAAAAAAGAACAATGGGGCCCGGAAAAAGGCCTTTGAATTTCATGGTAACAAATCAACCCAAGTTCCTTGGAACTAAATCTTGAAAACACAGACCAAAATAAACTCATTTTGATAATTTTATATCATTATTTCACAACATTTAAGGGGCGCCTGGGTGGCTCAGTCAGGTGAGCATCCAACTCTCAATCTCAGCTCAGGTCTTGATCTCAGGGAAGTTCGAGCCCCGTGCTGGGCTCCATGCTAGGCATGAAGCCTACTTAAAAACAAACAAACAAAAATGTTTTAAGTTATAATTTCAACTCTGGGAGAAGTTGGTTGTTTTTTTTTTTAATGAAAAAGGGATTGGTTTTGGTTAAATTTTACTGATAAATTTATATGAAAGCACAGCAAGGTGCTTTTTTTAAAATGTTTATTTACTTTTGAGAGAGAAAGAAAGAGCAAGTGGGGGAGAAGCAGAGAGAGAAGGAGACACAGAATCCGAAGCAGGTTCCAGGCTCTGAGCTGTCAGCACAGAGCCCGACGCGGGGCTCGAACCCCTGAACTGTGAGATCATGACCTGAGCCGAAGTCGGATGCTTAACCACTTGGACCACCCAGGCGCCCCAAGGCTCCACATTTCTTAACAAAGCACCCCAGATGGTGGGACAAGCCGGCCCTAGTGTAGACCCACCAGGGTGGAGTAGGGTTCCTGCAGTGTACCCCAGCACTGTGAAGGGACTTAACTGAGTTCATTTCCTGGCGCTGCTAGAATAAATGGTCACAAACTTGGGGGCCTAATACAACATTAATTTATTCTCTTTATGGTACTGGAAGGCAGGGCTCCAGAATGGGGCTCCTGTGGTGCTAAAATCAAGACGTCAGTTCCTCCTGGGGGCTCTCGGGGTGAATCCGTTCCTCTTCCAGCTTCTAGACGCCACCTGCACTCCTTGGCTGGTGGCCACACCACGCCGGTCTCTGCTCCATCATCCCATCACCTTCTCACTGCTGACCTCCTGCCTCCCTCTCAGAAGGCCCCTTGTCATTATGTTGGGTCCACCTGGGTAATCTAGAAGAATCCATGCTTGATCTAATCACACCTGCATAGGCCCTTTTGTCATAGACATTAGTTTCCTAGGGCCACGACAAAGCGCCACAAATTTGGTGGCTTTAAACAACAGACATTGATTTTGTGTTCGGAGGCCAGAAGTCCAAAATCAAGGTGTCTGCAGGGCCATGGCCCCTCTAAAAGCTCAAGGGAAGAACCCTTCCTTGCCTCTCTGTGGCTTCCGGTGTGAGCTAGCCATCCCGCCATTCCTCGGCTTGGAACTGAATCGCTCCAGTCTCTGCCGCTCTCTTCACAAGGCTGTCTCCCCATACGTGCGTCTGTGTGGTTCTCTTTCTCCTTATAAGGATACCAGCTGTGGGGGATTTAGCGCCCACCCCGATCCGGTATGACCTCATCTTTCCTGATGGCACCTGCAAAGACCCTTTCCAAATAAGGGCACGGTCTGCGATTTGGGGCGGATGTGAATTTTGGGGAGACTCTGTACACGCCAGTACATCACAGTGAGCGAAGACATTCACGGGGCCCGGGGATTAGAGCATGGAGATGTGGGGGAGCCGTCGTTGGGCCTGCCACATTAATCCTCGCGATGGTTAGATGAGGCCGGAGGTGCAGCTTTCTGCACTTCATAGGCAAGGAAACCAAGGCCCAGAGTGGGGAATGGACTTGTCTGAGGCCACACAGCTGGCGAGGACCAGAGCCGGGACTTGAAGCCTGGTCCTTCCCTTCCCTTCCCTTCCCTTCCCTTCCCTTCCCTTCCCTTCCCTTCCCTTCCCCCTTCCCTTCCCTTCCCCCTTTTCTTTCCTCCTTCCTTCCTTTTCTTTCCTCCTTCCTTCCTTTCTTTTCTTTCTTCCTTTCTTTCTCTCCTCTATTTCAGAGGGAGAAAGAGAGAGAGAATCCCAAACAGGCTCCTCTGTGCTGTCCGTGTAGAGCCCGACACGGGGCTCGATCGCATAAACTGCGCGATTATGACCTGAGCCAAAATCAAGGGTCTGATGCTTAACCAACTGAGCCACCCAGACGTCCCCCTCAAGCCAGGTGTTCTGACACTCAGCCATGTGCCGTCAGCACTTGGCACAGCTGTACGCCTGACGTGGTGCTCAGACCGAGAGCACTTCCGTGTGTCGTCTGATTCAATTTCTACAAACAAGGTCCACATTATCAGCCCCATTTTACAGATGAGGAAACTGAGGTTCAGCGGTCCCCACAGACTTGCCCAGTAAATGGGCAGGCTGACCGGGTCTTGAACTCTGGCCCTCAGTGGTCCTGCCAGCCTGGTCATGGGTTGCAGTTCTGCGCGCCCCTTCCTGGAGACCGTGTACCCAGCTGACTGAGCCGCAGGGTGGGCTGTGTCCCAGAGAGCCTCCACCCAGGGGACAGGTGGCCCCAAGGCACGCCAGCTTTGACGTTCCCTCCGTGCACACTGGGGAAGCCCCAGATGCTCAGCTGTCCTGCGCCTTTGAAGTCCACGCCAAGCAGCTCTGGGCAGGAGCCCGCAGTGCTGGCCAGCGAGGGAGACAGCCTGGCGGGGTTCGGGGGCGGGGGGAGCCCCATGCAGCTTCCCATCACTTCAGCTCGCCCTTGCCCGAGACCTGGGGGCTTGCAATTCCAGCAGCCCTTGCTACTGTCAGCTTGTAACCTCGGGGCGTCATTTCATCTCCCTGGGCCTCAGTTTCCCCTTTTGTAGCCTGAGAGGGTAAAGCTGCTCACAGCCTCCTCTCCCGGATGAGATGGGCAACAGGAACCTGGGAGCTGAGAGCTCTGAGCAAGAAGCGCTAGTTCCGCCTCCTTTCCTGTTTCTCCATAGATGTGAGCCTTCCGACCGCATGTCCTTTGAACAGCCCAGACACCACGTGGAGGCCGGAACGCCAGGCTTTGGGAGTGAACTAGTTTCTTGGAGCAGAACGCCAACCCGCCCTGTAAATGCGGGTTTATGAGTTGGAGATCTCGGGGGAGTGAGCTGGGACAGGGAGCGTGGAGGCTTTCCTGGTTGGAAAGACACACAGCGGAGAGCAGTTTCTCTCTGAGCCCGGGGGAGGCGTGGAGCGCGGGGCCTGCCCTCAGGAAGCCCCAAGACCCACAGGACAGAGGGACGTGGGCCGATAATGAGTGAGGGCTCAGCTTCGGGATCCTTGCCTTCCAGCAGGGGCATCTGATGCCCTTTCTCCCTTCAGCCCTGAAGGTGCCTTTCTCCACCCTCCGAAGCTTTCACTCCAAGTGTCCGGGGTCTGGCTACCCTGCTCACCTCCTGCCTCAGGACAAGGGTGGGCAGCCTGGTGGCGGCCCCTCCCGCTCATCGGTGCCCTGGGGACAGCTGTTGAAAAGAAGGAAGAGAGTCTTGACTGACAGCTGTCACGCATCTGTGCTCGCCCCACATCACCCGATGGGTGCCAGGGTATCTTTTGAGCCCGATGTTTTGTGCGCATTCACTAGATTCATGTGATGATACACGGCGTGGGGTTAGGAGACCTGAGCATGAGCTGTTCTCCGTCCTGCGCCCACCAGGCCCTTCAGGCTCTCGTCCTCTGCAAAACACAGACACCCCAGCAGGCAGCGACAAGCACCCAGCGAGACTGTGGGGGGTGGGGCACGGGTGCTGCCATGACAGGGACGGCGTGCTCAGGCTCCCTGACTCCCCAGAGTGCTTTTCGTGTGCCCTGATCGTTGCTGACACACTCCTACCTTACATGTTTGTTTCCTTGCCTCGCGTGGGCGCACTGTTGGGTCTTGCTCTTTCAAGAGGCCTTATGATCGTTTTAAAAAAAATTTTTTTTAATGTTTGTTTACTTTTGACAGAGAGAGAGAGAGAGAAACAGAGTGCGAGCGGGGGAGGGGCAGAGAGAGAGGGAGACACAGAATCCGAAGCAGGCTCCAGACTCTGAGCTGTCAGCACAGAGCCCCATGCAGGGCTCGAACCCACGAACCATGAGATCATAACCTGAGCCGAAGTCGGACGCTTAACCGACTGAGCCACCCAGGGGCCCTGGGGCTCTTGTCTTCTAATGCAGCATCTTCCTGGCGAAAAGCTACTGTGTGGCCGTGACCCATCCTGGGAGGTGCTTATAGGTGAAGGCGGAAGGCGGTGGGTGAGAGGGAGTCAGGGCTGGGGGTCCCCGGCACGCAGCTGTCCTGAGCGAGGCTGGGCTTCTGCTTGGCTGGCTGTGCGATGGCCGTGTGGCCCCATGTGGCCCCGTTCCGTTTGCACCCACGGGCCCTGGCACCGCCGTGCTTATCACAGCTCCTCCGTGCGGCTGATCGTCAGCCTGTGTATCGCCCTTGACTTTGGACGCCTAGATCTGGAGTACACGAGGCCACGCTGCTTGGGGCCCAGCTGGGCTTCCTTTTGCCAGATTGATAGTATGTTAGTTTTTTGACACCGAAGATCTCTTTAACACCACTGTTTTCCCAAAGCTTGCCACGTCTTAGAGGTCATCCTCTTACCAAATGAGTGATCTGGCTCCAGGGACAGGTGGCAGGGGCAGGTGACCTGCCCGTCAGATCCAAGGGGATTGAGGGCTGAGGTCCTCAACTGAGTGGTTTGGCCCCTCTTCACTTGTTCCAGAAGGCCTGCCAGGACGGCCCCGCGCCTCCGCGAGCATCAGCTCTGCTCGTTGGCCTATGCCCCACCACCCTTGGAGCCTTGGAGCACAGTAAGAAGGCAGACAGCTTGTCGTTTTCACTCCTTTGTGCTTCTGCCGCTATTAAAGATGACTCCTGTCCTTTTTTTTTTAAGTTTACTTATTTATTTTGAGAGAAAGAGAGCGCACACGTGTGCAAGCGGGCTAGGAGCAGAGATAGAATCTCAAGCAGGCTCTGCACTGTCAGCACGGAGCCCGACGTGGGGCTCGAACCCATAAACCGTGAGATCAGGACCTGAGCCGAAATCAGGAGTCGGACGCTTAACCGAACGGAGCCCCCTAGGTGTCCCGAAGACGACTCATGTTCTGAGAGTTAATCCCTGGTGGTGTGTGTCTGTGAACAAGGCTGTTTGGGGTCTGGGTGTTTTAAGATGTGTCCCATAGATTACAGTGCTTTGATTTTTTTTTTTGAATTTTTTAATGTTTATTTATTTTTGAGAGAGAGAGAGAGAGAGAGAGAGACAGAGCATGATCATGGGAGGGGCAGAGAGAGAGGGAGACACAGAACCCGAAGCAGCTCCAGGCTCCGAGCCGTCAGCACAGAGCCCACCTCGGGGCTCAAACACACGAACCACGAGATCATGACCTGAGCCGGAGTCAAAGGCTCAACCGACGGAGGCACCCAGGCGCCCCCAATTCACCCATTTCAAGTGCACACTTGGGTGGTTTTTATCATATTCACAAAGCTGGGAATCCATCACCACAATCAACTTTGGAACAATTTGTCACTCCCTAAAGGAAGCCCCCCATACATTAGGAGTCACTCACCCTCCAACCCCTGGCAACCGCTAATCTACCCTCTGTCTCTATAGATCTCCCTGTTCTTCACTTTCCCATGAATGTGACTGTACACTATGTCGTCTTCTGTGACTGGCTCCTTTCACTTCACAGAATACTGTCAGGGTCCGTTCGTGTGGCCTGACAATGTGTGAATCATTACCCCACTCCCTTGGATTCCCACGTAATGTTCCGTTGTATGCATATCCCACATTCCATTTATCCACGTATCAGCACATAGACGTTCAGGTTATTCCTTCTTTTTGGCTGTTGTGAAATTTTGCGTGCCCGTTTGTGCACAAGTTTCTGTGTGGACGTGGGTTTCTCATTTCTGCTGGGTAAACGCCCGCGAGTAGAATTACTGGATCTTATGACAGTCCGTGTCTAACCATCTGAGACGCTGCACCATTTTACGTTCCCACGAAGCAGTAGATGGGGGTCCCAGTTTCCCCACATCTCGCCAACATTTATTATTATCTGCCGTTTTCATTCCGGCCATCCTAGAGGGTATGAAGTCGTCGTACCTCACTGAGGCTTTTGATTTGCAGTTCCCAGATGGCTGACAGTGTTGAATGTCTCCTCATGTGCTTATATTAGCTATTTGTGTATCTTCTTTGGAGAAATGTCTATTCAAATTCTCTGCCTGTTTTTTCTTTTAAGATTTCGTTTAATTTTATTAATGTTTATTTATTTTTGAGAGAGAGAGAAAGACAGAGTGCGAGCAGGGGAGGGACAGAGAGAGGGAGACACAGAATCTGAGACAGGCTCCAGGCTCTGAGCTGTCAGCACAGAGCCTGACGCGGGGGTCGAACTCACAAATGCTGAGATCATGACCTGAGCTGAAGTCTGACGTTCAACTGACTGAGCCACCCAGGCGCCCCTAAAGATTTTACTTTTAAAGGGGTGCCTGGATGGCTCAGTCGGTTAAGTGTCCTACTTCAGCTCAAGTCAAAACCTCATGGTTCATGAGTTTGTGTTTGGAAAGTGGGGTGGGTATCTGGGCTGGAAGACCCTTGGCAGGACAGCTGGTTAGAATGGAAGGTATCAACGGTCCCCTTCCATGGATACACCTTGGTGCCTGTGAAGGAAATGCTGGTGGCCAGGAAAGGCTGTGCCATGCCTGAAGGGCACAAACAGGTCACCCGCTGCAGAGTGGCGTGCCTCACTGCTCCTCACTGACCTACCCAAACTGGTCATAGCTGAAATAACTGCATGTGCCACCATACTGGGACAGTCCCAATTTATGCATATTCTTCCTCTCTTCAAATACCTCGGTTTGGGAGATAAATTATGGAGTCATCTGGTCGTGGAGCAAGAACCGGGAGGAGAATGTCCGTGGGTCTCCCAAATGTGTACTTGAGTCCAAGGCCACCCTTTGCACTGAACTCGCACTTCAAAGTTAAAGCCTCCGCAAATGCCGTCTGGGTCCCACAAAGCCACCGTGAGCACAGCTGTTGGCGGGACTCGCACCTCCATGGGCTCCCGTGGCTTCGTGGCCGAGAAGCCTTCTGTGGAGCCTGTGAGATTAGCCCAGATGGAGAGCTTACCGGTGTCCTGGCCCCGGGCAGCCTCGTTCTACCTCAGAAAGGGTCCAGAGAGCCAGCCGTGGCCGCCCCTGCCTGTGCCACCTGTGTGTGCCCATCCCACAGCCTCAAGAAGCTCATGACATGCAGCTTCTGGCCACTAAACGAGGAATAAAACACGCCTGGGGGCGCCTGGGGTGGCTCGGTCCGTTAAGCATGTGACTCTTGAGTTTGGCTCAGATCATG
>CM053572.1:6157509-6267927 GCA_028646485.1 Cryptoprocta ferox
TCTCTCTCTCTCTCTCTCTCTCTCTAAGAATAAATAAAACATTAAAAAAATATGAATTTTAGCCTTTAGTTAGTGATTCCCAAATCAGTCTCCCTGGAACAGACTCATGAGATGCTCCTGGGACAAAGGGTTCCACTCTTGGGGAGACCTCACATGCAACTTCTCCTCCCCAAATCTCCACCTTGGACACTTGCAAAACATATTAACATACTAAAGGCCCTGAGAAGTCCTGCAGCAAACACCTTTTTGACTAATTACTCAGGGTTTCCATCAAGCCATCCTGTAGCCTTCGTGTTCCAGGGGACGCATAGCTCAGGCAGTAGGGAACCACTGCAGGTTTCAGGGCAAGGGAGTGACAGGGTCAGATGCCCCTGACATGACAGAGGCAGGGAGACGTGACTGGTCACCGGCCAGGTCAGAGAATCCGTCTCAGTAGCTACCAGGATGTCTGGGAAGGACCCAGCAAAATCACTAGATGGGGAAGGAATTGACCACAGAAAGCAGGGAGACGCGTAAGAAGACAGCGGGCTGCCTCAGGGCTCTGCCGATGCCGCGTCCCAGAGCCTCCCTCCTCTCCACGCTGTCAGCGGCCATGATCCCCTGGGAAGTGCTGAGTCCTGGAAAGGAGTAGCTGGGAAGGCGTGTGTTTACATTCGGTAAGTGCAGGTCCTGTGTCCCCTCGAAGGCTCCAGAGGACTGTGGCTTCCCACAGAGCACAGCTTGCCTTTCGTTACCTTTCAAGAAGAGGGAAAACAGATTAAAGCAATACATCCCCAGACTACCCCGGCCCCTGAATTCTTAAGCAGAGTGGAGGACTGGGTCTCCCACAAGACTAGCACTAAAAACACTTTTTTTTTTTTTTTAAGTTTATTTACTTTGAGAGAGACAGAGACAGAGTGAGCAGGGGAGGGGCAGAGAGAGGGAGAGGAAGCGAATCCCAAGCAGGCTCCGCACTGTCAGCACAGAGCTCGACACGGGACTCGAACTTGCGTGCCCTGAGATCATGACCTGAGCTGAAGCCAAGAGTCGGGGGCTTAACTGACGGAGCCACCCAGGCGCCCCGACACCTCTTGCATCCTAATCGGACCTGCTTGCCGGCAGAAGGCTTACGTTTCAGGCGTCTCTGAATAATTACCTGTAAAGCACAGGAGACTCCGAGGCAGAGAAGTGCATTTCCGGCTGTAACTTACGGACTCTCACGGGCCGGCCTCACCGGAAAGCCTCGCAGAAAATGAGTTTGGTGGAAAGGCGCACAGTACAGGTGCGGGTGGGGGCAGGCCCAGGGGACGGGGAGGCTCTCTGCATTGTTCCGCTTCCGCTGACTGTTTTCTGTCCTTGTCAGGGCAGCTCTTGTCAGTGCTGCTGCAGCTATAAAGTCTCCGGAGAAGACCTCGCAGGCAGATGGCTCACAGCTCGCTGTTTTCCACCCGTTTTCCTACAAGGCCACCGGGGCCCCTACAGACCCTCTTCCTGGCCCGGGTGTGGAAGCCCAGAGAGGGGCACTCAGGTGGGGTGCCACGGTCCCACACTGCCAGCGGGGAGAACTCAGACTCACTCCCTCATGCATGCATTCATTCATTCATACACTCGGCCTGTGTTTATTGAGAATGCTGTGTGGACTGAACTTCGTATTTGTGTTGGGGGTAAAAGAGGAACAGGTGTGGGGCGCCTGGCTGGCTCGATCGGTTAAACATCTGACTTCAGCTCAGGTCATGATCGCACGGTCCGTGAGTTTGAGCCCCACATCGGGCTCTCTGCTCTCAGCACAGAGCCCACTTCAGATCTTCCGTCTCCCTCTCTCTCTGCCCCTCCCCGGCTCGTGCTCTTCTCTCTCTCTCTCTCTCTCTCTCTCTCTCTCTCTCTGTGTGTGTCAAAAATAAATTTAAAACATTGTTTTGAAAGATGAACAGTCATGAGCCTCCAGGAGCTCTTGGTCCAGGAAGGGAGGCTGATGAGTAAACCCTACCGTGCACTGAGATGCGGCAGTCTCTGATCCCAGCTGGAAAGGTCGTGGGCAGGAGGCAGAACAGGGCTGAGGCTGGAGCTGAGATTTTAGGGGAGAAGTAGGAAGAGGGGGGTGGGCACTTTTGGGCAGGGGGGTGCTCCCGGGGAAGGAACCGGTGTGCAAATGCATGGCAGCCTGACTGAGCACAGTGCCTTAGGAGCTGGGAGTGGTTTGCTTTGACCAGAGCCTGACATTTGAAGAGTGTGTGGAAGGAGATGAGGCGGAGAGGTGGGGAGTCCCGGGCCCACGGGGTGGGGGGCCTTGATCGTCATGCTAGAGAGTGTAGCGTTTCTACAGGTGACTGTGCCTGGCGAGCCACGGAAGGTCCTTGGACAGGGTCATGGGGAGCCTGCAGCTCCAAGATGGATAAAACAAGAAAGAGGGACCCGAGGGACATCAGCTCCAGGGAGGGTGAAGAGAAGCCTCCACATTAAGAGGAGGAAGTGGGATGTGGAAGGGGTGGACAGCCAGAGCCCCTGGGCAGAGATGAGCTCCGGAAGTCAAGTGTAGGGGCAGGACCGAGGTCTGCATATGGACATATGCTGCACCCATTGTAACAGTAAAATAACGGAAGCCGCGGAAATGTCTGAGGATAAGGGAGAATGGCCAAGGAAATCACAGGGCAGAGTAGGGAGCCGTGAAACATTATGGCAAAAGAAACCTGTGTCACTCACAGCCATATGGCGTGTGAGTCTCGCCATCTCATGGGGACCCCCCCCTGCCCAGGAACAGAGCCACGGCCCCTCCCGGTCCCGGAGCCCAGTTTGCTCTCCGGGTTTCCCGATGGGACAGGGGTGGGAGGTGAAGGGGCCTCTCTGCGCTGCTGATGCTTCCCTCCCATGGGGGGCTGGGTCCCCCAGGTCTAGGTGACCTGCGGGGACAGGAAGTTCAGGGAGGAAAGCAGGACCCCTCCCCCCCCTTTAGCAGACCTCATCCCTCCACATGCGCCCACACAGCCTCCATGTCAGCAGGCTGGAAGCAAATGTCCAAAAATGGAAATATTTGTGCTAGGTCGGTGGGATTGTGGGTGGGTCTTACTCCTAAAACTTCCTGAAAATAATATATTGCCTTTTTAATAATAATATTGGAAAACACCCCGCACGCCCACAGACACAAAAGGCCCTGGTTATGTACAAGTGTAGTATTCTGTGGCCCCACACGAGCTTTCATTCTGCCTGCTGTCACGTTAACGCAGCCACGAACTGGTAAACTCTGTGCGTCTTGCTTCCTCCGGCTTTGATACAACACGATCAGGACACACGGATTTAAATTTTCCAAGAGGGGCGCCTGGGTGGCTCAGTCAGTTAAGTGTCTGACTTCTGCTCAGGTCATGATCTCATGGTTTGTGAGTTCGAGCCCTGCATCAGGCTCTGTGCTAATAGCCCAGAGCCTGGAGCCTGCTTTGGATTCTGTGTACCCCCCTATCCTCTCTGCCCCTCCCCTGCTCATGCTCTGTCTCTCTCTCTCTCTCTCTCTCTCTCTCAAAAATAAACATTAAAAAAAATATTTAAAATTTCTAAGAAATGTCAGGTTTATCACGAGTGTAGGGGAAGTTGGTAGAATCTTCTATGCATTCCATGTTCATACAGGCTGAATGAGGCTCTTGAGAACCTTGGCGGTGAGTGGGGGAACTCTGATTCCACGGTCCCGGGTTTATCGGGTTTATCGTTGATGCCTTTGAAGGTGGGCATGGCTGAGCCTGGCTCTCGCCTCTGGGCGTGGCCACTTCGGGTTCACCGTCTCCTGTATCAGGTCACTCTGTGGACACTGGTGTCGACACCAAACCAAGAGGCTGGGGCAGATTGTTTGGAGAGAGCCCGCGGTTGCAAACCACCCACCCGTGGGCAGTTTCAGAGGGAGAGCCCGAGAGACACTTCCTCACATGGACATTTCCAGGGGGGCCCACACTGCTCCCAGGAGGGAAGGGAGAATGTGCCCATCCCCCCCAGCTCAGAAGTGGGCAAGGCTCCTGGAGCCTGGAGAGTCTAGGGGGGCGGGGCTCACACCTCCGGGGGTGGGGAGGGGGTGGAACAAGGGCCAGGAAACTGAGGCAGCACAGATCTTTCCATTTTTGGACATTTGCTTCCAGCCTGCTGCCATGGAGCCTGTGTGGGCGCGTGTGGAGGGATGACGTCTGATAAGGGGGGGAGGGGTCCTGTTTTCCTCCCTGAACCTCCTGCCCCCACAGGTCACCTAGACGCGGAGTATCCTCGCCCCAGGGGAGGGAAGCATCAGCAGTACCGAGGGCCCCCCCCCCACCTCCCGGCCTTGCCCCCTCAGGAGAAGACCCTGAAAGGAAACGGTGTTGCTGGATAGGGAGAGCCCCTCAAAATGGGGAGACCCTCACTCCATATGGCTGTGGGTGCACCAGGGCCCCTGCTGGGAAGGTCTCCTGGAGGCCCTACCCCCACCCCGCCTCCCCTACTTCTGTTCCAGGCTGTGGGCACAAGTCCAGCCACCACTGGGCCGCCACAGAGGTCCCTTCCGAGTCAGAAGTGTTCAGGCATCAGGGAGTGTGCCCCGGATCGGGGGAGGGGGACCCCAGCAGGCTTGGCGCTAATGGAGGTAGGGAATGTGGCCCACACACCTCAGGAAGGCAAGCCTCTCTAGCGGCCTCTTCCGAACAGATTTTTTCAGGCTTTCTGTTAGGGGCTGTTTCTCTCTGGGGGGCTCCACACCCCAGGCTGTGCCGGGATGTGTGGTGGACAGGTCTAGGCACAGGGGGCGCCCTCACTGCACACCCCCCAGAAGCACCCACTCTGCGGGTCACAGCGGTCCCACGGCGCCGACATCAGCGCACCCGGGAGCGAATCCAGGCCTGCCTCCCACCCCCCTGAGCCTCGGTTTCCCCTTCTGCAAACCCCGACCTCCCAGGGTGGATATAGAATCAGCTCAGGGGAGGGAAGGGAGATGAAGGTGCCCAACTGAGGGGCGCCTGCGTCCAACTCTCGCTCAGGTCATGATCTCATGGTTTGTGAGTTTGAGCCCCCTATGGGGCTCTCTGCTATCAGCAGGGAGCCGCTCTGGATCCTCTGTTCCCTCTCTCACTGCCCCTACACTGCACGTGCTCTCTCTCCCTGTCTCTCAAAAATAAATAAACATTAGGGGAGCCTGGGTGGTTCAGTCAGTTGAACAGTTAAGCATCGGACTTCAGGGCAGTTCATGATCTCACAGTCCGTGGGTTCGAGCCCCTTGTCGGGCTCTGTGCTGACAGCTCAGAGCCTGGAGCCTGCTTCAGATTCTGTGTCTCCCTCTCTCGCCCCCTCCCCAGCTTGCACTCTGTTTCTCTCTCTCTCTCTCTCTCTCTCTTTCTCTCTCTCTCTCAAAAAATAAACATTAAAAAATTTTTTCTTTAATAAATAAATGTTAAAAAATTTTTTAATTAAAAAAACAAAACAAAAAACAGGTGCCCGGCTGAGGGGTCACTGTTGTGGGCCACCTGTTTCCTGGGGTCACTCAGGCCCCCGGGAAGGACTTCACTCAAAGCCATCCACGTGGCCTCCATAACGCCGTGGCCTCAGGGGAGCTCAAGGAGGAGAAACCAGCCTTTGAAAAGCTGCGGCCTTGTTTATGACCTGGATGAACACCTCTGGGATTTCCTGAGGCTTCGGTCTTACGTCAAGCCTGGGGAGCCAGCACCTCGTGAAACCCGTTTTATGAGAAAACAGGCAGTCCGGGTAGAGGCAGCGGGGGGGGCTGCGTTTGAAGGCACGCTGCCTGGCCACTCCAGATTCACCATCCCCAGCTCGGTGTGTTTGCGGTGTCTGGGTTGACACTGCTTTTGACACCTGCTATTTTTTTTTAATGTCTTTTAATTTTTTAATGTTTTTTTTTTTTTTTTTTTTGAGAGAGAGAGACAGCGTGAGCAGGGGAGGGGCAGAGAGAGAGAAAGAATCCCAAGCCGGCTCTGCACGGACAGCATGGAGCCCCATGCGGGCAGGGCTTGAACTCACGAACCGTGAGATCATGACCTGAGCTGAAACCGAGAGTCGGATGCTTAACCGACTGAGCCACCCAGGCGCCCCTGACATGTCATTTCTTAACCATGCCTTCTTGGTCAGCCTTATTTCACAATCACTGCCCTTTGGAGAGGAGCAGCGTCTCTGGAGAGGGGAGATCTGCCCGGGGACACTGTAAAGTCTGTGATTCGGTGGCACTTAGTACAGTCACAGTGTTGTGTAACCATCACCGACAACTGGTTCCAGAACTTTGTCATCGCCCTAAAGGGAAATCCAGCACCCTTTGGCGGTAAGTCCCCAGCCTCCCTCCCCCAGGCCCTGACAACCACTAAACCCGCTTTCCGTCCCTGTGGCTTTACATAGTCTGGAAGTTTTGTTATAAATGGATCCATTCAGGATGTGACCCTTTGTGTCTGTGTCCTTTCACTCGGCATAATGTCGCAGAGGTTCACGCACGCTGTAGCAGAGAATCAGCACGTCGCTCCTTCTTGTGGCCGAATAGTATTCCATTGTATGGTCAGACCGCATTTTGTTTATCCGTTCCTCAGTTGAGGGACCTTCGTGGCCATTGTGACCAGCGCCCGTGTGAACACTCATCTACAAGGTTGTGTTTGGCTTTTTTTTAAGTTTTATTTATTTGAGTAATCGCTACACCCCACATGGGGCTCGAACTCACGACCCCAAGATCAAGAGTCACGTGCCCTTCCACTTGAGCCAGCCAGGCTCCCCATGTTCTTGGCTTATTTTTTAAATAATATGTTTAGTGAGCATGCAGTGGGTTACTCAGATTATCTCATTCTTCCCTCAGGGAACCCTATGAGGTAGGTTCTGTAATGATGTCCGTTGTACAGACGAGAAGACTGAGGCACAAAGGGATTGAGCTGTCCAAGGTCACATGACTGATGAGTGGCGCTCACATTCTTCACCACAGTCAGTATGGAAATGAGGCTGGTCCTGATGTCTCCTCCCACGGCCGGCCGCCAATGTGTAAACAGATGGTGCATTGCCTCCAAGTCACACTCCCCCAACCTCAGCCTCTACCCTGAAGGGCAACTGGGGGGTGTTGAAGATCCTTCCTCAGAAATCAGGAGAGGGTTCAGTGGCCCCCCACCCTCACCCAGGCTTTCAGGAGAAAGCAGTCTGCCTCCAGGGTGAGGGGCCAGGTTTCCACACAAAGTCCTGGGGCGCATGGGACAGCTGACTGGGGACTTGTATCATCTCCAGCCCACCCGCCCGGGAAACCACGGGACAGTCTGGTGGGGCTGACAGAGTCCCTGGGGGATGAGGTAGCCAACAGCCCAGGCGGAGTCTTGGGCCTGAAGGGTTGGAAGGGGAGGGGCCGGGCTGCGGAAGAAGCTGGCCTCGAGCCCTCCCTCCGAGGGACGAGGGACGTTGTCCTGTGTGCCCTGACACAGGTGGGGTCCGAGGAGAGCTCTTGTCTGTAGAAGTCTGACCCAGGTGGGGCAGGAGCGAGGCAGGACTGGAGTGAAGCGTTCAGTTTAGAGCAGCGGTTCTCAAAGTGTGGTCCCCACGCCACCAGCAGCAGCTCCGGGGAAGTCTCCAGAAACTAGAAATGCATATTTTTGAGGTCCACCCAGACCTAACGGGGGGAAGGTGGAGGAGGCAGCCCTGTGTGTGTTAGCAGGTCTGCCAGGTAATTCGGATGCACGTCAGGTCTGAGAACCACTCAGACTTGACGGGGACCCTCCCGCCTCCTGTCCGTCTCTCAGGAGCGGGCCAGAGGCTGAGGCCAGCCGTGGGTGAGGACTCTCGCCCCCCAGGTCTGCGCTCGCGTGTACCCCGTTTCCTCCTCGCTCCTTTCCCTCCGCACCCCCCTTGCAGTCCCTGGTTGCCAGCTGGAATCACTTTACTTCCAGGCCGCCCTGAATCACAGCTGACATTCAGCGTTATGACTTCCCCCTCAGGGGCCTCTTGCCTGAGAAGCCTGGGAGGAGGTGGGGGGACCGGAGTGGAGCCCCAGCGGTAGAGACAGTTCCCAGCCCCCGTGGCCGCACTGGGCTTCTCCGTCTGTAGTCCTGGGGCAGGGCTCACTTTTCCAGAACACTCCCCTCTGGGGTTCACGGCCTCGTTTCACGCTTCCTGGGAGTGAAGGGGGCTTAGAATTTACTGATACCTTGCAGGGAGCACAGCACCCATTAGGCTCAAGGGGGACCCCAGGATGCATTCAGCTGGCCCAGCCACTCCCCACCTGACCTTTATCACTGGGCCCCCATGGGCTTCTGGACTTTGGCCACCAGTGGAGCATCCATGCACCCCCCCCACCCCACCTCGTCCCCTGGGTCATATGCCCCGGCCCCCAATTAGTCCCCTTCACTTGAGGGGAAAGAAGGAGTAGGCGGGGTCTCCAGTTTTAACCTCTTTCCATTGTTCCGGCATGTACTCTCGAGCTGCAGAGTTTTCAAAAGAACTGATTTTTAAACAAACAAAAAACCCTGGAAGTTGACGGTTATTGTTCTTTTTTTTTGAACTTTTCATGGGTGCCTCTGATCGGGAGCCCGGGCGCTTGCTGGCCCCAAACATCTTGAACTGTGGCTCTGCCCGTGCCCCCTGTGTGGCCTTGGGCAGACCAGCCAGCCTCTCTGGGCCTCAGCCTCCCAGCTTAGAAAGCTCAGCCCCACAGGCACCGTGCTGAAACCAGCTTCTTCAGGAAGACCCCAGGGTCACGGGGAGCCTCAAATTAGGTGTCTCCGCATAGGTCAGACTCAGGAGAGACTCAGGGTCAAGACCATACTGTCCTCGGGAAACCCCCGGATTCAGGAGAGGGAACGTGCCAGTTCAATCAATCAAAGAAATCCAGGCCAGTACATCCTTGGGTTAGTGCCAGGCTCAGAGAAACGTAATACCCATGGCCACTGGCCTTACTGGACCGTGCAAGGGACTTTCCGGGTAATTATGAATCAGGCACCCCTTTCACGTGCCCCTTTAGGTTTGTTTTAATTTTTTTTAGCATTTATTCATTTTTGAGAGACAGAGAGAGAGAGCGCGCGTGAGCGTGGGAGGGGCAGAGAGAGAGGGAGACACAGAATCCGAAGCAGGCTCCAGGCTCTGAGCTGTCAGCACAGAGCCCGACGCGGGGCTTGAACCCACTGACCTCGAGATCATGACCTGAGCCGAAGTTGGACGCTCAACCCTCTGAGCCCCCCAAGTGCCCCGCCCCTTTAGGTTTTAATCTGCCAGTAAGAGGGTCTTCCCTGTGCCTGTCTAGGCAGTCAGGAGAGCCTACTGTGTGCTCTTCACAGCTTCCCGGTGGAGGGTGGAGAGGGGGTGAGCTGGGAGCCCCACTGTGGCTCGAGGAGACTCCACCCCCCCTACGCGCTCAGCAGACTTGGCTGCCAGCCTACTGTCCTCCCCTTCGAGCTGAGAGGGCTCCAAAAAGGCCACTTCCTAATCATCTCCTGACGGCAGGCGTTGCCAGCTCAGATGGGTCCAGTTGATGAGCGAGGACCGGGAGGGGTCGGAGCCCGGGGCCACTTCCGTGACTGTGGGCCAGAGAGGTCAGAGCTCTGATTTTTTTCAAGTGAGGAATCACAACTCCAAGGTGACCTTGCCCTCTGTCCTAGCAGTCACACCTTGGAGCGAGCCTGCTGGATGTGCTCCCTCTGCCCTGCCTCTTCCCCTAACGGCTGCCCCAGCTTCCCCCTGATGCCAGCCTCCACACCCACCCCTGCAAGGCTCTCCCCGCCTCAGGCACTTATGTTTTGTCCTTAGCAGGACATTCAGGGACAGGTGGGGTCCACACCTCTGCGTGTGCAGCCTTAAGTCCTGTCCTGGTGATTCCTCCCTCCCACGGAGGCTCATCCCCGGACTTGCTGAAGACCTGGGCCTGTGTGCTGTTCCTCCCCCCGGCCCCGCCCCAGCCTCACCCCCACGTCCAGTGCTGGCACCCTCCCCAGCACTTCCTTTAAGGCCTGACTCAAATGTCGCTTTCCATTCACTCCTTCTGGTTTTCAAACTGCTGGAAAAAATGTTTCCATGTAAAAAAAAATTTTTTTTTCTTAATACATTACATTAAAAATAATGAATAATGAATGAAATCAACTGCAATTGCAAAATCAAAACTTGGAACTTAGGATCAGATGCTGTGGGTGGCAATGTCGTTTCCCCTTTTGGAGAAAAGAAGGAAAGTAAGAAGGAAACACAAAAGCAAACCGAAAAAGAGAAAGCCACACAAAAATAGCTCAAGCCCCGGAAATCCAAGGATGCAGCTACGCGAGAGTGTCCACTCCCCGCTGCCGGGTCACACATCGGTGCCCCTGCTGCGCTCCCCCCCAGCAAAGTTACCTGTGACCCAGGGTCACAGTCCCATCCACGGGCTATGGTCTTCAACTGCTCTGGCTCTGGGCAACATGTGACCTGTCCACTTTTCCCTGCTCTCAAAGGTCCTTGTCGTGTTTCCTCAGTGGTCAGAAAGGCTTTGGCCAAAAACAAAACAAAACAAAACAAAAACCCAAATAAGGAATCTTCTATCCCCTAAAGAGTGGGATGCATGTATAGTTCATTACGATTCACAGAGCACCTTCAGATCAATGGTATTATTTGGGATGTTGTGTGGGAGGCAGTGTGGGGTCAGGACCAGTCTGTAGAACGAGGTTCCTCTTCCAGCCTGAGGCTGGGAATGGGGTGAGGCTCCCTGAGCCTCAGTTTCCCCATCTGTAAAATAAACAGGTGGGACTTGATGGTGGGTTCTTTTTTCTTGTTTTGTTTTTATTCTTACTTTTTTTTAATGCTTATTTATTTGTTTTGAGAGAGAAAGAGAGAGCAGGGGAGAGGCAAAGAGGGAAGATCCCAGGCAGGCTCCATTCCATGAGCACAGAGCCCGACTCGGGGCTTGAACTCATGAACCATGGGATCATGACCTGAGCCAAAAGCAAGAGCCAGACGCTTAACCAACTGAGCCCCCCAGGCGCCCCCATTTGTTTGTGTTTTTATAGGTCTGGCTCTTTTTTCTCTATTAATTACAGGAGTCGTATGTGATCTCTCGCTCACTGTCTCAGACTGTTCGAGATGCTATAACAGAATACCGTAGCCTGGGTGGCTTATAAAAAGGGCAGACACCTGCTCCTCACGGTTCTCAAGGCTGGAAGGCCAAGATCAAGGCACCAGCAGATTGGGTGTCTGGTGGGGCCCCCCACTTCCTGGCTCATAGATGGCCAACTTCTCCCTGTGTCCTCACGTGGCAGGCAGAAGGGGCAAGGGGGTTCTGGGGTCTCTTTTATCAGGGCACTAATCCCACCATGAGGCCCCCACCCTCATGACCTAATCACCTCCCAAAGGCCCCACCTCCAGATACCATCACCCTGAGTGTCAAGATTTCAAAGCATCAGGGCGTCTGCATGGCTCAGTCCGTTAAGCGTCCGGCTCTTGGTTTCAGCTCAGGTCGTGATCTCACGGTTGGTGACACTGAGCTCCGCTTCAGACTCCATGCTGACAGTGCAGACCCTGCTTGTATTCTCTCTCTCTCTCTCTCTCTCTCTCTCTCTCTCTCTCTCCCTCCTCCCCCTCCTCCTCCCTCCCTCTCTCTGCCCCTTCTTCCCTGTATGTGCACACTCACTTTCTCTCTCTCTCAAAATAAAAATAAATAAACTTTAAAGAGACATTTCAAAGTATGAAACTGGCAGGGACGTAAAGATACAGTCTGTAGCACTTATTAAAAAAAAACATACACAATCCCAAAGTATATAGAATAAAATGTCA
The DNA here is from genome assembly GCA_028646485.1 of Cryptoprocta ferox. Lineage (NCBI taxonomy): Eukaryota > Metazoa > Chordata > Mammalia > Carnivora > Eupleridae > Cryptoprocta > Cryptoprocta ferox. Next base: position 6,169,189 of record CM053572.1, read on the forward strand.
AAACCCACCTTCATCCCTACAGGATCCTTCTCTCCAGGGTTCTCTCACTATTACCAGATTCTTGTGGCTCCATCCAGGCTTTTCTCTATGCATTTATATACACATACGTGAGCACAAGCACAGGATTTTGTTTTATTTTTACTTTTTTTTTTTTTGACATTTCTAATACCATTGCCTACAGTAGCAGCCGACTCATCAGATACTTTGCAGATTTTTGTTGCAGGGTTACATTAGCACGTTTTTTCAACTGAACCCTGTGTCTTAGAGATCTTGTTGTGTTTTCCGGCTGCCTCCGAGAGGTCTGATCATTGGTCACACTTTCCCTGCTACGGGTCACGATATATTCCCCAATTCCTTGGGGTTTGGTGTGTGCAGAATTCAAAATGGCTCCATTTTAGGAAGGTAACGTGCACAAGGCAGCCCCCGTAACCAGACACACTAACCGTTCTGCAGGAGCATGTATAAACGAAGTGGGACGCACAGAATCTGTGAACAGCCTCACATCGGGGCGGGCTTGCCTCCGGGTGATACTGCCAGAGATAGACTCTCTGCTTAGAGCTTTTGGGGTTCAGGATAAGAGCTTTTGGGGTTCAGGCTGTGAGCCGTCGCGGACAGGCCCTGCACGTTCAGACCGGCCGGGCTGAAACAGGGTCCGCCTGCCGCACCTCCCTGCTCTCACTGTCTCAGTTCTCTGCCTCTGACAGCTGGCAGTAGGGGGAGTGTGGCGTGGGGACTGAGCAGGGCAGCCTGACCCCAGAGGCACCAAACCTTTTCTTGGAGCTGTGCCGACCAGCACGCAACCCGAGAGCTCCCCCTCCGCTCCCCCTCCCCACCCTGTCAGATTTTGCGTGCTGGGGACTCTCTCTCCGTATTCTCATTTCTCCGGGAGCCGGCTCCAGTCTCCACGGCTGCCTCTTACCCCTCGGGTCGGGGTCGGTGTTGGTTACCCGCCTCACTTTGGAATGTTTCTAGCATTTGGACCTCGTTGGATTTACCTGCGGCTTTTGCATTATTGCGGGGTTTTCTCACCCCTTCCCTTCTTTTCTCTCCCTCTAGTGGGTGATCTCCCAAATCCTTCTGAACGCCAGGTCCGATGGTGGTTATTTCCTACTCAGTGAGAGACCCAGTTGCCAGGGGGTGGGGACAGCAGACTTCAGGGGGTGCTGAATACCCCGAAATTGGACCAGAGTGGGTGGGCACCAGTGCGTTTTCCAAGGGCTCCGTGGGATCCCTTAACCCCTTGGAGGGTTAACATCGTGGATGTTCGGTAAAGCCCTTCTCATCTGACCCTGCCTGCTTCTCCAGTGTCTTCTCTGCCCCATCTCAGAGGCCCCAGTCTCCTGCCACATGCATAGGATCCCTCGCTGTCCCCAGACCCATCCTGTCCTCATCAAAGGTACATGCAGTTCCTCCCGCTCTGCCTGCCTGCTATCCCGGCATCCCCCAAGGCTGGCTGTCACCACCCCAGGATGGACTCTGCCCCCGGATGGTGCCCGGGAACTCTGCAGACCACCATGGAGATGAGCTGGGGTGGGGAAAGGCACCCAGGGAAGTGAGGTGCTATGATCACAGGACCAGAGACAGCTGGTGGCCCAGGGTGAAGAAAAAGAGAGTCTAAGACAATGGAGATTTCTAGCTTCACTGTCACCTGACATAAGCATGTTTCATTAACCCAGTGTCAGGACGGACTGCCCGATGCTTTGGGGCTCATTCCCCACCAGACCTTTGGAGATGGGGGCCAGAATTTTGCCACTTTATTTATGTTTAAGTTTACTTATTTATTGTGGGAAAGAGAGAGAGAGAGAACCCCAAGCCGACTCTGTGCAGAGCCCGACGTGGGGTTCGAACCCACGAACCGTTGAGATCATGCCCCGAGCCGAAATCAAGAGGGAGGCGCTTAACCAACGGAGCCACCCAGGCACCCCAGAAGTTTGCCACTTGAAACACCACACAGCCCAACTCTTCCTGGCCAGAAGCAAGGAGGAGGGGCCCCCTTTGCAAGGCCAGGAAGGAGAGGCACCCCTCGCTTGGGGGAGGCGGTTTGAGTCTGACGGATGGGAACCGGCAGCCCATGACAGGATACCGTTTACTCAGATTATGTTAATAGTGGCTCTACTGTGCTGTTACACAGTCGTCCTCCACCGCCCACCGCTGACTCAGAGCTCTCCCTGCGAACGCGCCAGCATATCAGCCTCATGCAGCTTCCTTGCAGACCCTATAAAACTGGCTGCACACTTAGCTTCCTGAACACAGTCCATCCAAGGCTTACCTCCAGGAAGTGGACAGGACATGCCTTCCACCCTGCGGAGCAGGGAGAGAGGAAGGAGGTCATTGCAACCCCTTTACACAGATTCAGCCCTGCTTTCTACGCACCGCGTGGCCTTGGGCAAGTCCCATAACCCTTCTACGAGGAAAATTAAAGCCTGTGTCTCAGAGATGTGAGCACCAAGTTCTCCGCAAATGCTTCCTGAGCCTCCCGATAGGAGAGGCTGCATAAATCAGCACAACAATAAAAATCCCTGACCTGACCGGAGCTCCCATTTAGCAAGGAGGTGGACAATAAATAAAGGCTATAATAAATAGATTGCATAGTATTTTATAAGATGACAAGCGTTCTGGAAAAGAGAAAAAGCAGATGAGGGCACTTGGGGGTATGGAATGTGCAGGTGGACGAATTACACGGGGGCAGGGGGGCGCAGGGGAGGTCTGGGGGCCCCGCTGGGAGGAGGGTGTTGGAGCCAAGGTTTAAAGTAGCAAAGACAGGGAGTCAAGAGGATTCCTGGGGGAGATGGGGCCCAGGGAGAGGGGACTACCCTTAGCTTGCCTTAGCGTATGCCTGTGCAGGTCAGCCGGACTCCCTGGAGAGAAGTAACCGGGGGAGTGGGGTGGGTTGGGGAAGGGGGCGGGAAGAAAAGCAGTGTCAGACTCAGGCTCTTGTTGTCTGAGCAAGGAGGCACGTCATTATAGGGCTCTGAGAGAAAGACCCAAGTACCAACTTTGGTTCCTAAAGGATCACCGGGCTGAGGACACAGGCTGTAGGGAGCGGAGAGGAAGCTGAGGGCACTTAGCTGGGTTGGAGAATCCAGGGGGGAGGGGGGACAGGGGCGGGGCAGATAATGAGACAAGATGGGATTCTGGATGCATTTGGAAGGCGGCGGGATGGTGGGGGTATTTGCTAAGGGATTGGCGAAGGGCAGTGAGAAACGGAAGCAAGCGTTGGGAAGGTCTCCATGCTCTTCCAAGACTAAATGAGGAGCTGTGGGTGAGCATTCCGTGGGCATATAATCAGTGCTGATGATTTGATTTAAGTCGTCACTTTCCCAAAATTGACTGAGTACCTGATCTGGGCTGGACCCCATGAAACCAAGAAACAGACTATAGCAGCTAACAGGCTTTCTTCTCTTTCCTTCTTTTTTTTTTTTTTTTTTTTTTTTTTACCCCCTGTCGGGGGGCAACCAAGTTTTTTAAAAGACAGCTTTATGGAGATACGATTCATATCCCGTACATACAGTTTACCCAGTTAAAGTGTACAATTCAGCGGTTTGTAGTGTATTCATAGAATTGTGCAATCCTTACCACAGCCAATCTGAGAATATTTCATCACCTCTAAAAGGAACCCCCTGATCTTTAGCCAACGCCCCCTCACCTCCCACCCCTTCCCCCAGCCCCAGGCAACTGTTAATCTACTCTCAGTCCGGAGAGATTTCTCTGTTTTGGACTTTCATATAAACGGAAACCCATAGCACGTGGCCTTTTGTGACTGGCGTCGTTCACGGAGCATAGTCTTTACAAGTTTCATCCGTGCGGTAGCGAGAATCAGTACTTTATTCCTTCTTATGGCTGAATAATACTCCATTGTACGGACAGACCACATTTCTTTCTCCATTTGTCCGCTGATTGACACTTGCCTGTAGTTTGAGACTCATGAATAACGCTATTATGTACATGCATCTGCAGATTTTTGTGTGGAACCCTAGGAGTGGAATTGCTGGGTCACGGGGTAATGCCACGTTTCATCGTTTGGGGACCTGCCAGCCTGTTCCCCAGAGTGGCTACACCGTCTTACGTTCCAGCCAGCAGTGGGTGCACGTTTCCGATTTCTCCACATGCCGCCAGCACTTGCTGGGGTTTTCTAAATGTTTATTTCTTTATTTTGAAAGGGAGGAAGGGGCAGAGAGAGAGGGAGAGGGAGAATCCCAAGCAGGCTCTGCATTGTGAGTGCAGAGCCCGATGCGGGGCTCGAACTCACGAACCGTGAGATCACGACCTGAGCTGAAACCAAGAGTCGGCCGCTTAACCGACTGAGCCACCCACGCGCCCCTTCCGGCAACGCTTTTCGTTATCTGACTTTTTCATTTGAACCATCCCATGGGTGTGAGGTGGTAGCCCATCGTGGTTTCAGCTCACAGGTTTTCAGGGCTTGCTAAGGGCGGACACCATCAACACTCCCCCGTGCATTTGTTCGTCCGGTCCTCACAACAGCCCTTTGAGGTGGGTGCCACTCTCCTCCTCACTTTACAGATGAGCAAACTGAGGCACTGAGATGTCCCAGGTGGTAGAGCTGTGATGCAAACCCAGGCGGTCTAGTTCCTGAGCCCATTCTTTTGACCGTGCTCAACGACCTTACAGGGCGGGAGACCCGCCCATGAACTGGAGCCCAGTCGGCCGTATGCAGAAAGACCGCGGCAACTCGGGGGTGTCAAGGAAGAATGGGGAGCAGACAGCTGAACTGGACCTGGAGCATGTCGAGCGGTCAGGTGGATGGAAGGACGCTGCAAGGGTGGAAGGGCATGCAGAGGCTGGGAGGAGAGAGGTCTGGCTCAGGTGATCCTGATGGAAACCGCCTGTTCTTACCACCTCCTCCGCTAAAGTACTTCCCCATTCTGTTATCTGCTTCAGCACGGTAATTTTCGATCGAATATTTCATTTCTGAATAGAAGCCAGTATACACTGAGAATTGTACCCTCCAGGGTCCGCTTGATTAAAAACAAGTGAATACGTATTCGAACGCCTCCCGGCATCTGGAGGACTCCAACACGCATGTAACCTATGCAGACTCCTCCACGGGCACATCCCGCCCACCTCCCACCCCTGGGGTGATGCACTCCCTGGGGTGAGTGTGGGCGAGGAGGAGAGGATTTGCCCCAGCTTGAGCAGTGCGTCAGCCCCCAGCCCTGCCGTGCCCCTGCCCAAGTGAGCGTCCTGCTCAGGTGCGTTGAAGGGTAACCCTGACTGCCCCGCTCTGACCCCAGGTGCTGCTTTTGGCACTCAGTGCCCCAGCAGGGACAAGGCGAAAGGCATTTGGAGCCACCGTGCCCGCCAGTGGGCTTCCTCCAGCTTGGGCTCCTGAGACCCAACAGGCGGCGACGCTGATGGGACCGGCTGATCTGGTTCTGCTGACCGAGGGCAGAGCGGGGGTGCCCGCTCTGAGAGGCCGCCTGTCCCCCTCGTGCTGGTGGTCTTCCACGTTGGGCTTTCATCTCATCCCCTCGGCAACTCAGTCTTATTACTACTGTCACTGTGCCCATTTTACAGCTGAGGAAACTAAGGCTAGGAGAGGCACTAAATCCACCAGGGGCTTAAGGGTGTAGAACCAACTGGTGGGTCGCAGCCCCAGCGCCCAAACCCACATCAGAGGTCTTGCTGGGGGTGCAGGGGGGGCTGATTCTTTGCTCCCATATTCTCATCAGTTCTCCTGAAAGATCTGAAGCTGTTACTTCTTGCCCCTTTCCATCCCATCTCCCCACCAACCCCCCAGCCCGCCCGCCCCCCCCCCGTGTTTTACTCTGACTTTCGGTCCCCCTTTTCCCCTTTGGCATCATTTGCCCTTCCTCCTTCATTTCCTCTTGGCTGTATATTTCTGTTTAATAAGGCCACGGCTAACCCCGGCTCCAGAATCGCAACGAAGCCCTTTGCCTAAAAGCTTTAATGAGAAACAGGCACGAGGAAATGGCTCTGTTGCCAAGTCTATAAATCATGCCAGGGCTCCCAGCCAAGGCAGGTCTGCATTCGGAGCAAGGAGCATTTAGCCGCACGTCTCGGTGAGCAGCCCTCTCCCCCGGTGCCCCCTGATGCCGGCCAGCGCCCACCCCACCTCTCATGCCCACCTTCACCCTCCTGAGCTGGTCCCCATCCCCTGACCGTTAGCCTCTGCCCTTCTGATCCCTTTGCTTCTCAGAGAGGAACAGAAATCCAGGTCTGTGTGTATAGTCGCCTAACTTTTAACTCTGGGCCACTAATTCAGATGTTTTAAAAACACTCTGCCGGCCAGACAAAACATGTCTGTGGGTCACCTCTGGTCCGTGGCTATCACTGCACAGCCTCTAATCTAAAAAAATGATACTGGATTTCCTAGCTTAGGGTTGGTCAGGCTTGATTTTTTTTTTTCCCCTAAAATCCTTCTTTTTTTTTTAAATGTTGGTTTATTTTTGAAGGGGTGGGGGGAGACAGAGGATCCAAAGCAGGTACAGCGCTGACAGCAGAGCCCAATGCAGGGCTCGAACTCACAAACCGCAAGATCATGACCATGAAGTCAGGTGCTTAACCGACTGAACCACCCATGTGCCCCTAAAATCCTTCTTAACCAACCTACTAGAACCTTTGGCTCTGTAGTTCTTTCTAGAGCTCAAGCTGAATCGAAAGGGTTTGACTCTGGTTGGCAATAGCTCTAAGATTTATGTTTGGAAACATTTTCACCCTCAGATTCACTGTTGGGCACTACAGTGTGCGGTGGGGTGGGGTGGGGGCTGGCTTGGTGTAGAGAGGACCAGGAGGGCCAGGAGATGGGGGCTCGAAGATGAGATGAGAGAAAGCCCACTTCCAAGTCAGTAGGAAACCTACCATTCAGAAGGGGACCATGGAATCGGGGCTCTCCGTCTCGGGGCACGCAGGACGGGAGGGCTGTGAGCCAGGGACTCACAGGTCCCAGGGACTGTCAGCACCGTGTCTCAGAAGGAGGTTGGGCTCTCGGGTCCTGGCTGCCCAATACATCCTGGCCAGCCAGAGGTCAACTAGCTCAGCTAAAGGGAGTGGGGACTTTGAGCTGGAGCTGAGCCCCTGGAGACCCATCTGAGCGATCGCCTGCAGAGCAAAAATCGAGACCCCGCAGCCGGCTCCTCTCTCAGCCGCCCTCCCAGCCGCAACGTCCCTTCACAGGAGGATACGCGGGGAGACTGGATCCGTAGTGTGAACGTGAGCCTATCATTTTGCCCCTCTTGGCCTGCAGCCCGGGGATCCTGACACCTACCATGGTCTAGGGGCTGCTGTCCGGTGACACCGCTCGGACCCACGGAGGATGAGGAAGCACAGATGCTTGCGATGTGAGAGTCGGGTTCTGACTTCTCTTTAAAAAAATTTTTTTTAATGTTTATTTATTTTTGAGAGACAGAGAGAGACACAGAGTGTGAGTGGGGGAGGGACAGAGAGAGAGGGAGACAGAATCCAAAGCAGGTTCCACGCTGTCAGCACAGAGCCCGATGCAGGGCTGAAACTCAAATGAGATCATGACCTGAGCCCAAGTCAGATGCTTAACCAACTGAGCCACCCAGGCGCCCCTGGCTCGGACTTCTCTTTAAATCTGCACAGAGCCTTTCCTCTGACACTTTTTTAAGTACTGTTTTATTTTATTTTTATTTGTTTTTTTAGAGAGAGAGCACACACACACAAGCAGGGGAGAGCAGTGGGGCGGGGGGTGGGGGGTGGAGAGAATATCCCAAGCAGGATCCATGCTCAGCGCAGAGCCCAGCATGGGGCTCGATCCCACAACCCTGGGACCATGACCAGAGCCAAAATCAAGAGTCGGACGCTCAGGGGCACCTGGGTGGCTCCATTGGGTAAGTGTCCAACTCTTGGTTTTGGCTCAGGTCATAATCTCACGGTTTGTGGGATCAAGCTCCATGTCAGGCTCTGAGCTGACAGCTTGGAGTCTGCTTGGGATATTCTCTCTCTCTCTCTCTCTCTCTCTCTCTCTGCTCCTTCCTGCTCATTTTCTCTCTCTCTCTCAAAATAAATAAACTTAAAAAAAAAAAAGGAGTTGGATGCTCAACCGATTGAGCCACCCAGGCACCCTTTTCCTCTGACATTTTAAACACAAGGAGAAAATAAACTACACTCAAATTCTGTAGGTCAGCAGCATTCCTGCATTGGTTCCATGCATTCCTGCAATGTGTCTTTTTTTTTTATGTTTATTTATTTTTGAGAGAGAGAGAGAGAGAGACAGAGTGGGAGCCGGGGAGGGGCAGAGAGAGAGGGAGACAGAATCTGAAGGCAGGCTCCAGGCTCCCAGCTGTCAGCACAGAGCCCGACACGGGGCTCGAACCCACAAACAGTGAGATCACGACCTGAGCTGAAGTCCGGCGCTTAACCATCTGAGCCACCCAGGCGCCCCTTGCAGCGTGTCTTTGAGCAGATGCTCCTGCGTACCCTTCGTGGCTCTGGTGGCACCGGCCATCTCTCCAGGGCAGGACATTGACGGGATGTCATTTGGGATCGTGCTTGTGGGGGTGCTTTGCATCAGTTCGGTTCTAGTCTTAGGTCTGGGGTTGGCTGTGCTTACCCTGAGGTGCTGGCTGGTTTTCATCCTCTATCTGCTGTCAGTGGTTTCCATGGTTGTGTCTGCTTGTCGCCCTGACTCTGTACGTTGGGGACCCACATCTAGACAGGGCACGGAACCTCGAGTCTTGCATCCTGACATAGTCCTTTGTTTTTCGTCTCTTGTTTGGCTCCGCCCTTTCCTTCTACCCTATTGAACTAATTGTATTTTTGTCATTTGTCCGAAAGCTTTTCTGAACAGTAGGAAAGACATTGAGATGAAGTCTCTCTTCTGATCTGCAACGGGGACAGCCCTCCCAGTTTCCAGAAGGGCATCTCCCTAGCCCGAGGGCACTTCCTGCCTAGTGTCCGGGTCCCGGAGAAGTGAAACTGGGGATCGGGGTGTCCACACAAGGATGAAAGGATTGGGGGCAGGGTTTCCTCTCTCCAGAGGCCAGGGTGCCAACCACCCTAGACCTGCTATTCTCCTGCCCCTGGACTGGACTCCTCCGCCAAGCCAGCTTCTCTGAGCCCTGCTGGGATGGGTTCCCATGATGGAGGCTGTCCCCTTAGTGGATTCTGCCAACCCCCCAAGGGGCAAAGGGTGCCCAACAAACAGCCCACCACTGCCCACAAGCCCGGGTTTGCTGCGGCAAGGAGCACAGTTGTGTGCTGGAGATGTGTTTGTCTGCCAAGGAGGAATCAGTTAGCAGACAAGGCCACATCAAGGGAAAGGCTTGGTTACGGTCTTCCAGCCCGGGAATGATGAGAAGGGCGGTGTGTCCAAATAAACAGCCATACTCGGCTTGGAATGATACCAAATGTCCCAGGTCCTCCTGGAGAAAAGTCACTGTGACGCTCGCGGGTGGCGCTGCTCTGGAGAAATATGGCTTCTGGGGGCAGCTGGGAGGCTCGGTTGAGTGCCCAACTTCCGCTCTGGTCATGATCTCACGGTTCGTGGGTTCGAGCCCCGCGTCGGGCTCTGTGCTGACAGCTCAGAGCCTGGAGCCTGCCTCGGAGTCTGTGTCTCCCTCTCTCTCTGCCCCTCCCCTGCTCGTGCTCTGGTTCTCTCTCTCTCTCTTTCAAAAATAAAGTTTTTTAAACATTAAAGAAATATATGGCTTCTGGCAGCCTCGCTGGGCCTCATGCCTCCCTGCACACATCCACAGTCAATCCTCTCTGCCCAGTCCACGGGAATCCTCCTCTTAACCGGCTGCCCTGGCCGTGTGGACTTTGTCCCACACTTTTCACACATAGAAAGTTCTGGACAGAAATGAGTCGATCCAGGCTTACTTGCTTCCATATCTCGTCTCAGACTGTCCTGTATCTCAGACTCGTCTAAGCTCTGTTCACCCTTAAGCCTGCTCAAACATGGGCCCCTGATAAAACCTTTCCTGGGGCGCCTGGGTGGCTCAGTCAGTTAAGCCTCCGACTCTTGATTTTGCCTCAGCTCATGATCTCATGGTTTGTGAGTTCGAGCCCTGTTATCAGGTTCTGTGCTGACAGCTCAGAGCCTACTTGGGATTCTGCCCTTTCTCTCTCTCTCTCTCTCTCTCTCTCTCTCTCTCTGAAAAATAAATAAGTAAACTTAAAAACAAAAATCCTTTCCTGATCCCCCATATGCAAAAGAGTATGCCCCTGACCCATGAACCTCCGGAGAGCATTGTGATTGTGGCACCTTCCTTAGGGCACTTCTCCCGGTGCACGGCCCCCCACCTGGCCTCACCTGGGGGATCTGGATCTTGTCCCTCTGTGCTCAGCTGAGCTGCAGTGCTCAGCCGGATCGTGGCCCTGGAGCATGGTGGAGGTTCCCCCACAAAGCCTGGACTAGTGTGCAGCTGCATAGTACCTTCTGGTGCCCCGGGACGGTGTCTACGCTGAGACGCAGGAAGTCCCCAACGTGGGAAGCGGGCACATTTGGCTGGGGCATGAGAAAGAAAGAGCCAGTCAGTCATAGGATGGCAGCCTGCCTTTGTTTGCCCATAGAGTAAGATGAGCCCCCAGGAGCCTGCCTGACCTTGGACTTGAACCCCAGCCTCCCTGACACTCCAGGGCTCTCAGCGTCTACAGGGGGATCTAATATCCACCTCTGGGTCTACTCTGTTCAGCATCATGGAGAGGCCAGCTGCTCCCGCCCACAGGGAGCCCACCCAGGTTATGGGGGGGGGGGGCCGCTCTCTATAAATGCACAGAACACTTGATTTCAGAATACAGGCTGCATCAGAAAAATGGGCATCGTTCCACCATGTGTGCGAACCCGCTAGCAAGCCCGCTGGTGCTCCCTCCTTGCCGCCGAGGAGAAACGGGGTGCACAGAGAGAGGCGACCCACCCGTGGCCAGACGCCCCTGTCAGACGTGGGGCTCCTGTTAGCTTAATGATAGAAAATGCGCTTCAGCCCAGCAGCCCACATCTGGACATCATCACACAACTTGGAGTGAATGCCGTCGGTCCTTTCCAAGCTGATCGAGATAGCGCCGATTTATATTCCAGCGATACCGTCAGAGAATGATTTGGCCGCAGGAAACATCTTGACATGACCGCAACTGAATTTTGTCTGATAGCACACGGACGGCTTAACGTTCCGACCAAAAGCCATTCAGACAGGGGTCTGAGACGCCTACCGCACGATACTCAGTTTCGACAAACACTTACCAGGTGCCCACGCCAAAACGGGTCACGGAGGCTGTGGAGGAGGCCAGGACCCCCACTCCCTGGGCGAAGGAGAGACTCAGAAAAGCCTTTATGGATGGAATGACATCGGCTCTGGGCCTCAATGGTAGACATGATATTGACAAGCACCCAATAGGCAAGAAAGAGGGAATGGCTTCCAGGAGGTTGAGAGAGCTCCATGTGGCTGAGCATGGGTCCAGAGCAGGGCGCTGTGGCCCCGTATGGCAGCTTCTAGATGAAGCCAGAAATGGGGTGGGCGTCAGACAGACAGACTAGGACAGTGATGGGTGTTTGAAGAGGGATGGAGGAAAGCGCTCTCTCCGAGGCGGGATGGGAAATGGCCTGGAAGATGGGGGCCGGGGGGGCTGTGCAGAAAAGACTGTCAAGGCAAGTGTGCAGGAAGAAGACAGGGACACACTGGGATCAGCTCAGGAGACAGCAGGGACGGGTAGAAGAGATTTGGGAAAGTGGACCCCAGCTGCCAGGTGGGGCTGAATGAGCAGAGGCTCAGAGTAAAGGTGACTAACGCCCTGGAGGACAGAGGAGGCGATGCCCCACCGTGGGGTGCAGAAGGAACCCCAGCCCCAGGCAGGGACAGCGAGCAGAGTCTGCAGCCCGCAGGGCTCCTGAGCCACCCGCGGGGCCCCGCTGAGGCTGGAGAAAGAGGAATCAGACCCAGCCCAGCTGCATGGACTCACAGGCTGGTAGGGGAGATACATTTTAACAGATGGGATTCCCGCTCTCACGGAGGGATGGACCAGGCAGGGAGGCTGCTCGGCAGCAGATGGTATCAAACTGTCCTGTCACAAGCTGTAGGTAGTGACCCAGCTAGTGAGAGCGTGAGCGGCGTTTGAACCCCGTGCGTCTGTCTCCAGAGCCCTTTGCTGCCCTGACTGTCCTTCCTGCCTCTCTTGCTGCCACCAGAGAGGACCCAGGCTCTACCCTGGACGAGCCCCAGTGTGGCAGGGGGACAGGAAGAAGCAGATCCCAGAGGAGCCTGGCCTGTCGGGGGCCCCGTGTGGGGTCAGGGAGGGCCTCTCTGGGGAGGGGCAGGGTGATGACCCAGCCAGGCTTGTCCAGGAGTGGCTTTCCGGGGGGGGGGGGGAGAACGGGAGACACAGGAGTCTGCCCCAAAGAGCACAGACAGGAGGGTCCCTGCACACCTGGGCGGACACCTGCACGGAGCCCAGCCCCGTGATAGATGAGGAAGCAGTGAGGTTGGCCCAGGCCACAGCTGGGCAACATCCACAAGGCTTATACCATTGGTCCTGAGGCACAGACAGGAGACATAGGAGGCTGCGGGCAGGGAGAGGGCTCCTGGTCACATCCAGCACGTGTGAGAGTGGCGGGTTGTGGGGGGGGGGCCAGATGGGAATGAAGCCAGGGATCGGGGAGCCTGGGGCTTTCACAAAGGCCCCGATGGCCCCAGGGTGCCCCAACCTACACATCAAAGCACAGCCTCACTCTCCCACACTGTCTGCCCGGACAGGGTCTCCTGCGAGCAGCTGGATCACAGTTATTTATCTAATGTTCTTGGACGGCATCCCAAGAACACAATTTTGCTTATTTAAAGAAGAAAATAACACAAAGCAACATCGGCAAAGCCCACCCCCGCGGAGGGGCCGTAAAGAGATTGTTATGGCCCCCTGAGGTTTATGGCCTCAGTGATTTATCTGTTTGTGCGGCTGTTTATGGGCCTGACTGGATGGTCCCTGTTGCGCAGTTTGCCCAGTCTGTCTTTATGAGGGTTGTGGAAGCAAGCGGCCCCCACCCCGGGCTTCCAGACCGCCAGTCAGCCCGAGGGTATGGGGTACTGGGCTGGGCATTCCGGACCCTGGGTCCTAGGCAGCTCTGAGTTGAACCTAGAATCGTAGGAGTCGATGCCCTGTGCCTACAGGTGAGGGGGGTCCCGGGGGGGCTCATTAGCAGTCATAGGGCCTGGCGTGCTTTTCATACACCCAGGTGCCCGAGGCCCACCCCAAGCCCCATGGCTCCGTCCAGGAGATTCTGCTAATTAAAGGTATAATGGGGCTCCTGGGTGGCTCAGTGGTGTAAGCATCTGACTTCGGCTCAGGTCATGATCTCACAGATCTCGTGAGTTTGAACCCCACGTCGGGCTCTGTACTGATGGTGCAGAGCCTGCTTCTGATCCTCTGTCTCCCTCTCTCTCTGCTCCTCCCCCATGCTTGCTCACTCTCTCTCTCTCTCTCTCTCAAAAATAAATAAACATTAAATTTAAAAATTTTTTTAATTAAAGGTATAACTGTTGGATCAGATGATTCCCAAGAGCCTTCCTCCTGTCCCCCACCCCCCATTCTAGAGCCGTAATCTAGTGTCCTTTGGCATTAGACATGGGAGGGGCACGACCAAGGAGACAGAGCCCGTGAGGAATGGGCGTGAGCCCCAGCACCACCAGGTGACCAGGCCCCTGCATTTCCCCATCCATTGCGGGCCCGCCCTGTGCTGAGCTCACGGTTCTGGGGACCTGCAGACGCCTTCCACAAACCAAAAGATTCCTATCTTGGAAATTAGGAAAGCAGATGTCGGGGTGTTTGGAGGAAAAACAGGGGCCTCTCTCCAGGGGTGGGGGGTGGGCAGGCTTGCATTTGGAGCACACTTCTGGGCTCAGAAAGGGGCTGTGTGTGTGGACGGGAGCTGGGACGGGACCAAGAAAACAGGCCCAGGGATGGCAGAAATGTGCAGAGGAACACACTGGATTTTTAAAAGCCTGTTTGGCACAAGCAGAAGACAGAAGAGCCAGACATGTGGCTAGGACCCCAGACACAGGATTAGCAGGCGGAGGGTTAGTAGGGACAGAGGGTGGGGAGCAGAAGATGTCTGGGGGTCTGTGTTACCAGCTCTGAACATCTGATGGCCAGCATTGCAGAGGGATGTGGAATAAAGGGGACGGGGGGAGCTCATAAGAGTCTCTGTCCCAAAGCAGCTGCGAAAGCAAGCATTTCACGGATCCCACCGCATGAACTGACTCTTTAGATGCCCACGTACCATGCCCAGAGGGTGGAGAGAACTTGCTAATGTGACCAGAGAAATATGGCTGTGGCTTTCGGGAAGAACAGAGGATAGCGTGTACCGTCAGAACTGTCCCATTTTCAGAAGGATGGATTCTAGAAACTCCAGGTGGCGAGCCAGACAGGGAAGTGGGGCCAACTATCCAGAGCAGAGGAGGAAGCAGAGGGCCGTGTGCTCTGTGACCAGCGGACAGTGAGCATCCGGGGACTCCAGGTTACAAGCCGTCAACCAAGCAGGTCTCCTGCGTGACTGCAGGTCAAGGCATGTTTGATCCCAGTGCATTTGGACTGGAGCCAGGCTGGGAGTGTGGCTGATTGGTTAATAGTCACGGCAGTGAACCAGGATTCAGAACAATGGTCCAAAGTAGGACCCAGTACACACTGAATGAATGAATGAATGAATGAGCCACTGTCCGCCAGGAGGTAGTTCCTTCTTTTGGACTGTGGGTTCTTTTTTTTTTTTTTGTACATTTATTTATTTTTTGAGAGACAGAGAGAGGCAGAGCACAAGTGGGGGAGGGGCAGCAAGAGAATGAGAGAATCCGAAAGCAGGCTCCAGGCTCTGAGTTGTCAGCACAGAGCCCGACGCGGGGCTTGAACTCACAAACCATGAGATCATGACCTGAGCCAAAGTCGGATGCTTAACCGACTGAGCCACCCAGGCGCCCCTGGACTGTGGGTTCTATACTGAGGCCTACCCTGTTGGGCAACCCTGTCGATTATTTTTAACAACGCAAAGCCATAAAATGTGTCCAGTGATCACCTCACAGAGGGTGATAGTATCAGAGGACTGAATTAAAATTTAACAAAACCTTGATAAACTGTGACGATAGGTAGTGGACTAATGCTTAGTCCCCCCAAAAGCCATCTGCACCTGTAAAGGACGTGTCTTGTAGCCTGTCACAAGAAACCTAGCTCAAACTGGCTTAAGCCAGAAGACAAAGAAAGGGGGGATCATAGATTTGGCTTCGGCAGGACGGACCTGGGGTCTCATCCGGTGATGTTAGGAAGCGCTTGGGTCTGCTCTGCTCCCTGATGGCCCCATCTTCAGGAAGTGGGGCGTTCCGGGCTCTAGCTTCACTCTTTTCTTGTAGCTCCCCCAAAGGGAGCCTCTCCATCTTAACGGCTCCAGCAAAAGTCCCATGACCGAGTCTCCGTGGGGGCATATCCACCTCTGTGCCAGTCACTACGGTCAGAAAAACAAGTGTGTGCTCATGGACCAGGCCAAAGTCACATGCCGGAGGCCAGGGTGGGTGGGAGGGGTCCAGACTCAGCAAATGCACTGAAATGAGAGTGGGGAGGGATGGGTCTCCCAAGCAACATCGAGGTGCTGATGGTGACAGAAGGGAGAATGGCTTCTGGGCAGGCCCCAGACACCCCCGTCCCACGCGAGCTTAGTGGTGGCTTGGCTTGGGTTCTGTGTCAGCCCCGGAGGTGAGCCCTGTGTGTCCCACTCAGATGCCTAGTGGGCCCAAGGTTCAGCAGCACATGCCCTCTGCCCCATGGGGTTACCTCCAGGCTGGACCCCATCACAGGTCCCATCCTTCCCCTCCTGGCCCTTAAGGGGCCCTCGGGGGGGGGGGTCCATGGTGAAGCTAAGATTCAAACCCTCATCCATCTGGCTCCACACTCAGGCCGCCTCCATTGCCTCGGACTCTGGGTAGAAGTATGACTGGTGTCTCTACCTAACAGCCCCCAGGAGTGTCTCTGAAAACTTGTCCCGAGCCTGCTCGCTCTTAGTTGGAGAAGGAGGCACCTAACGTGCTTTCCATCTCCAACACCTGCGTTAGGTCACCTAGAAGAAGCTGGACCCAGGAAGTTCCCTTGTGCCGGTTATAATGGCCCCACATCCCCAGGGAAGGAAGAGGGAAGCCTTTGTGTACAAACCAAAACTCTTTTATCTCCCACTCTGTATTTCCTAGCACTGCTTGTGGCTCCCTATGTTATTTCAGCTTGTGGTTTGCAGAGAGAGTTCCAGAGTGAGAGTTCCAGGTGGTGGGAGGAGCCCTGGAGGGAAGGCAGGATTTGGGATGAGGAGGCTGCCTGGCCACCAGCCAGCTGAGGACCAAGTGGCTAATCTCCCTGGACCTCACTTTTCTCATCCGTAGAAGGGGGCAATAGTGCTCGTGCATAGGGGTGAATGCGCATGGGTGAAAACACCGGTCTTTGAGGTGGCCATGGTTCCCCAAGGGGACGAGGGTCCAGCTCGGAGTAGGTGACCCCAGGAGCAGAGTGGGGAGCAATCAGATTTGGAGAGGCAGGGGGACACTGGGGGTGCCCAAAGGGGAGGGTCCCAGTGGCAGCTGCAGGAAGAAATGTGTTCTGCACACAGGTATTTGAGGCAGACCAGGATAAAGGACCAAGTCACTTGGGTCGAGGAGCAGAAGTGGAGGGGAAAGGGCTGTGGAGGAGGGAAATGGAGTCCACGGAGAGGTGGCGAGGAGATGTGGGATGAAGGAGAATCCAAGAGCATCCGTTTACACCTGCCTCGGGCCACGCCACGTTTCCGCCAGGGCCGTGTCTCAGAGCGAGGGCACAGAGCATTAATTCAGTATCAAAGGACAGGAACTCCACATTTAAAAAAAGCCCTTCTTCAGGGGCACCTGGGGGGCTCAGTCAGTTGAGCATCTGACTCTTGGTTTCTGCTCAGGTCATGATCTCACAATTCATGAGTTCGAGCCCCACGTCGGGCTCTGTGCTGACAGCTCAGAGCCTGGAGCCGGCTTCAGATGCTGTGTCTCCCTCTCTCTCTCTCCCTCTCTCTCTCTCTCTCTCTCTCTCTCTCTCTCTGACCCTCCCCTGCTTGCTCGCTCGCTGTCTCTCTTTCTCTCTCAAAAATAAATAAAAGCATTTAAAAAACAAAAAGCCCTTCTTCAAATCTCTTACAATCCTTCCAGCTAGAGATCAGTGTCAGTTTGGTCCTACAGTATCTGTGATAATTCCTTTCATAGGGGTTCATCTCCCTTTTTGCAAACGGTACAGACCTCAGGCTCAGTGCTTTCCAGCGAAGGGTTTGGCTGGAACTCTATTGTATTATGTAGCTTTCATTGCATATTATTTTAACAATAACCATCTCACAGCACGGGGAGACTGGTTTTCCTTTTGTGGTAGCAATTAGCAATGGAAGTTTCATTTCCAAACGTATTTTTTTCAATACGGAAAGGCAGTTTGAAGGGGAGAAAAAGTTTACACAACTGGTGCAGATGGGACCAGAATAATTAAAGATCCAGAAACAGACACTCCGAGCAGCTCTGGGCAGCTTTGCTCGGATACAGCAGAGAGGGGACCAAAGTATGTCCTCGAGAGGTTCAGTCCAGCGCTGTTTGCTGCCTCTGAAGCTGAGTGGCAGAAATTCTTTTCATTCTTCTTCACTATCCTGTTGACCTAAGAAAGACCACAGAACTCGTTCTTGTTCAAGCCCCCAAGTGCGGATGTTTTCTCACATCGCATTTGCTCTCTTGGCCAATTTCCAGTCCAAGGACAGAGAGCATCTATAGCTCTTCGAGCTTCCTGGTTTCCGCAAAGGATGTCATTGCAGAAACACAGCAGTGTGTGGTTGACACCTACCCTGAGTATGACAAAAACACTGCTTCCTGAACACCTCCATGGGCTGGGTATTAACGTGTGAGTTTCTTTTTTTTTTTTTTTAATGTTTATTTGTTTTTGAGAGAGAGAGACAGACAGAGAGCCCGAGCAGGGGAGGGGCAGAGAGAGAGAGAGGGAGACACAGAATCCAAAGCAGGCTCCAGGTTCTGAGCTGTCAGCACAGAGCCTGAGGCGGGGCTCAAACTCACAAACCGTGAGATCATGACCTGAGCTGAAGCCAGACGCTTAACCCACTGAGCCGCCCCAGCGCCCCAGCGTGGGAGTTTCTAATGCCTCTATGGTCCAGCTAGATGGGTACTGTAATGCCCACTTTTAAGGTGGGTAAACTGAGGCTCAGAAAGGTGTTTGTCTCGAGTCACCTATCTGGGACCATGTGGGAGATTCAGAACCAGATCTGCATGCCGCCTGCTGTCACGCCCTTTGTCGGGCGGTGCGTGGTCTCTGCCCAAGCAGACGATTAGCTCCCACGTAGGACCCCACCTTTCCCACGTGAGACCCAGCCAGGCTCCCTGGGAGTGTGTGGTTCACAAGGTCAAGAGAACCTGACTGTGTGCGTCACGCCTTAGTAGCTGCCGCCACTTTAAATTGACCTGTCCCCACTGGACAAAGATTGTACAGTCTGATAAAGAAATTTATGTTTCCTTGAAAATAATCTAGCAGTTTCTATTCTTATTCACTTTCCATGAAATGCACAGTGATTATGGTTTCCCAACCAGAAATCCCTATGCTGGGACTGGACAAAGAATTTGGGACCATTTCCGGGGCAGGAGGGACTATGTCTGGGAGATGTGGCTTGCATGTCAGACGACTGGCACCCCAGGACATTGGGGAGTTTATGGGGAGCGCAGAAAGGTGTTGGAGCTCTTGCCAAAGCCCTGTGACTTTGGGGATGTGGGGATGCTCCGTGTCTCACACCAGGTTCTGGCCTCAGGAAAAGCATTACTGCTTCCATAACCTCACCCCCAACCCCACCCCTGCTCCCTGACACCCCTCTTCACAGCCACTCCCTCGTCCATCCAGCTCCCCTACTTTCTTCCTCCTCCACCCCTTGAGGAAGAAGTTTGGTTTCTGGGAACCCTCATAGCCCTGCTCTGTCTTCTGTTCAGAAATCAGCTGGGCGGGGGAAGGAGGGGCGCTTGGGGGGCTCAGTTGGTTAAACATCTGCCTCTTGGTTTCTGCTCAGGTCATGATCCCACGGTTCGTGAGATCGAGCCCCATGTCGGGCTCTGCGCTGACAGTGTGGAGCCTGCTGGGGATTGTCTCTTCCTCTCTCTCTGCCCCTGCCCTGCTCATCTCACACGCTCTCTCTCTCTCTCTCTCTCTCTCTCTCTCTCTCTCTCAAAATAAAAAAATAAACTTAAAAAAAAAGGAGGTGCCTGGGTGGCTCAGTCAGTTGAGCATGGGACTTCAGCTCAGGTCGTGATCTTGTGGTTTGTAGGTTCAGGCCCTGCATCAGGCTCGCTGCTGTCAGTGCAGAACCCACTTTGGATCCTCTGTCCCCCCCTCTCTCTCTGCTCCTCCCCCGCTTGCGTTCTCTCAAAAATAAACATTAAAAAAAAAAAGAAACAGACATCTTAAAAATATATCATGTATATAAATATTTTATATGTTTGTGGGTTTCTTAAACATGTTGAATTTGACATGGGTATATCACATTGAAAGATACACACGTATTCACATATTTTAAATCTGACGTGACATTGGGCAAAATAATAGCTGAGAATTTCAGTTGACGGGTAAATTCCTTTATATTCGGAGCAAACATTTTGAAATCGAGAGGGATATTCATCATGAGCATAACTGTAGCCTAGAGTCAAGGGCTGGTGCATCTGAAGACTGCCTGCCCTTGTGGTATCTTCAGACTAAATCCCGAAATATGTTTTCTTTTAAAGAACTCACTAAAGAGTTTCCTGAGTGGATGGTTAAAATTCAAAGGCATAGGGGCATCTGGGTGACTCAGTTGGTTAGCATCTGACTTTGGCTCAGGTCACGATCTCGTGGTTCGTGGGTTTGAGCCCCGCATCGGGCTCTGTGCTGACAGCTCAGAGCCTGGAGCCTGCTTTGGATTCTGTGTGTCCCTCTCTTTCTGCTCCTCCCCCACTCACGCTCTGTCTCGGTGTCTCAAAAATGAATAAACATTAAAAAAGAAAGAAAAAAAGAAAGAAAGAAAACCTCAAAGGCTTAGAATTCCTCAGCTGGTCCCAGCAAGACCCTGTGTCTCTCCCTGGCCTGACCCTGCCTGACCTCATTTCGCTGTAAATGCTCTCAGGGATACAGCTGCCCTCACCCCGGCCCTGCAGCCTTGCCGACCAGCTCCCGGGGATACAGCCTGCTGCCCTTCTCCAAGCTCAGAGGCCGTTGGTCTTTCATAAGAGCACAGAAAAGGCATTCTCCTGTGGGCCAGGCTGGCCCGGGACACCTGGGAAAAGGGAAAGGTCACATCTGAGAGGACGCATCACCCCAGGCTTCAGGGAGCAGATCTCTGGGCAGGCGGGCCTCAAGGTCACTTCCTGCTGGGCAGCCCAGGGTCACCAGGGAGGGAATTCATGCTTAATGCAATTAGGGACTGGAAGAACAGAGGGGGCCAGGGAAACAGCATCCTGTAAAGGGCTTCTTTCATCATTCTGTTCCGCCGAATTCAGATAATACTTCAATTTGATTCAGAGTCCTTTGTTGAAAAATCCAACCTCACTTTCGCTGTTGACACTTACTAGCGTCAGGCTCTGCGTTAGGCCTTTTTTATTTTTTTAATTTGGCTTCACACCCAGTGCAGAGCCCAACGTGGTGCTTGAACTCATGACCCTGATATCAAGACCTGAGTTGAAATCAAGGGTCGGGGCGCTTAACTGAGTAAGGCACCCAAGCGTCTCTTGACCTTTTTGATACGTAGTATCTCAGATTATCTGGAGAAGGGTTTGGAAACAGGCTCAGAGAGTCTAATTGGACAGATCACTGGGGCCTTAGCCAGGACCAGAACCCGAGGCCAGGAGCCCAAGCTCTTTCTAGACAATCTATGTGCCAGGCCCCATGTTGGAGACTCGGATCAAAAGAGGAAGGAGAAAAACTTGTGGTCTGTTAACAATCTCCTGGAGCTGGGGGAGTGGGGAAGGGTGGGGAGACACAGTCTCTTTAAAAAAAAAAAATGTAAAGACAGAGAAATTGATTCTGTCTGACTTTGCACTTACATAGTCCGCTGTCAGTATGCTATGCGTTTGAGATGCTAAATACAAGTTTTGGTTACCAACTAAAACTTCTTGTGAATTTTTAATTCAGTATCTCAAACTGTAGCTGCAGGCAACACCCCCCAGTACAGAGAGCTCTGAGCTGGAAGAAGCAGCCGTGAGGTGGGTGTCCAGCTCCCACTGCTGGTGTGTGGTACAGCCCCAGCCATGTATATTGCTTCGCCTTGGGCTCAGTTTCCTCAATTAGAAAATGAAGGGGGTGAACAGTCCCAGTGTTCCATGAGATAGAATGAGATTGCTTATCAGGTGGTGAGTTCCCCAGCATGAGAAATAAGCAAAAACAGGCTAAAAGGCCATTATGGGAAAGATGCTGATTTGAACCCCATTAACCTGGCTTCATGAGTGGGACAAGGTGTGAATCACCACTGTTATTTCTGGAATAGGGTCCACTGCTTGATAACAGGGTAGATGATAAATAAATGTCGGGTGGATGAATGGATGGATGGATGGATGGATGGATGGGTAGGTGGATGGATGGATGGATGGATAGATGGGTGGATGGATGGGTGGATGGGTAGGTGGATGGATGGATGGATAGATGGGCGGATGGATGGATGGATAGGTAGATGGATGGGTGGATGGATGGATAAGTGGGTGGATGGATGGATGGATGGATGCATGCATGCATGGATGGGTGAGTAGGTGGATGAGTGGATGGGTGGATGGATTGTGGATGAATGGGTGGATAGGAATGGGTGGATATATGGATGGATGGGTGGATATATGGATGGATGGATGGATGGATGGATGGATGGATGGATGGATGGAAAGGTGGATGGATAGATGGGTGAATGGGTGGGTGGGGGGATGGGTGAATGGATGGATGGAAGGAAGGAAGGATAGATGGGTGGATGGGTGGGTGGATGGGTGGATGGGTGGATGCAAGGATGGGTGGATGGACACATTTCCATGCTTGGTGGGAAGTTGAACTATGTGACCAAGAAAGCCTCCCCCCTTCCCCAACCTGAGATCCCTGACCGCCTTGCCACTCTCCCCGGACTCCTACCTTACACAGCTTTTCCCTGACACCTCACCAGTGAGTGGAACTTTGGAAACATTGGGCTCTGTATGGATGTTCGTAAGGCCTGTTGTGAGGCCTTAGAAGTAAACTTCCTAAATAAACAAGGCAACGGATCCCAGTGTCAGGCGTGTCCTAAGTGCCAGGAAGCTTTAGCTGCTGCTGCTCCTTACAGAAGGTAGAGGAACAGGAGATGAAGGCAATGTTGGGGAGGGGAGAGAGATGAGGGGAAGTGACACTAGGTCACATAAGCTCTGATGGGAGACAGTTTGTCCATTTCTAATCCTATCAGGCCCCAGAGGCGCCCTCCATACTGGGGCCTCACTTGTAGCAGCAGGGCACATGCCTGTCACCAGACTGCTCTGTTGCATGGTTCATTTCTGCAGACCGCCCCCTTCTCCTTCCCTGTCCCAGGATGACTCAGCTCGGGTTTTTCCATGTCCATACCATACCACACAAACAGATGTCCCTCTTTTATTTTTTAAGTTTATTTATTTATTTTGAGAGAGAGAGAGAGAGAGAGAGAGAGAGAGAGCGAGAGAGCATGAGCAGGGGAGGGGCAGAGTGAGAGGGAGACGGAGGATCCCAAGCAGACTCCAGGCTCTGAGCTGTCCGCGCAGAACCCGATGTGGGGCTCGATCTCATGAAACTGTAAGATCATGACCTGAGCCGAGATCAAGAGTCAGACACCCAACAGACTAAGCCACCCAGGTGCCCCCAGATGCCCCTCTTCTAGACAGGCTACAGTAAGCTTTACACACTGTTCGGCACCTGGCCTTTTTCTTTTTTTTTTAATAAAGCTTCACTAAGATAAAATTCATATACCATACACTCCACCCACTTGATGTATACAAGTCTGTGGCTTTTAGTATATTCACGGCGTTGGGCGGCCATCACCAGAACCAATTTTAGGACATGTTCCTCAGCCCCAAAAGAGTCCGCTACTTGCTAATCTACCCTGCCTCTGTAGACCTGCCTGTCCTGAACACTTGCTGTACAGGAAAATCACACAATACATGGTCTGCTGTGCCTGCTTCTCTCATTTAATGTAATGTTTTCCAAGCTTGTCTGGGTCGTAACATGCTTGGCACACTGCCTCTTACACTCGAGAGAAGCCAGAAATCATCCCATATCAGAACGTATAGATCTGCCTCGTTCTTTTGATTTTTCTCTACTGATTCTAATTTTAATAAGCACGATATTTAGAATTCAAGATTTCAAGATTTTAAAGGTCTGAGATTGTCTATGGTGAGGACAGTCCCTTCCATCCCTGGCCTGTTAGCAACCAATTTGCTCTCCACAGTCATCTCTCTCTCGCTTCCTTCCAAGGGTGTTTGCAGCCCATACAAACATGTATAAACAGTCTTTTCCTTCTCTTGTGTTAACTCTTAACACATATGCCGTTTTGTCCCTTGTTTCTACTTCATAGAATATCTGAGGGCACCTGGGTGGTGGCTCAGTCGGTTGAGCATCCGACTTCAGCTCAGGTCATGGTCTCACGGTTCGTGAGTTTGAGCCCCACATCAGGCTCTGTGCTGGCAGCGCAGAGCCTGCCTGGGATTCTCTGTCCCCACCTCTCTCTGTCCTTCACCTGCTCTTGCATGCGTTCGCTCACGCTTGCTCTCACTCTCTCTCAAAAAAATAATAATAAACATTAAAAAAAAGAATATCTGAAATATTTTTGTCTGGATGGAGTTTGGAATGACTGCATTAAATGGCACTGCGGGTGCATACATCTGAAGGATGAGTTCCTGAAAGTAGGGTTTCTGGATCAAGGCATCGGTGACTTGGTAGTGCCGATTCCTTCTCCGCTCCCCTCAGCCCTGCGGGAAGAGAACACGCTTCCCGGGCCCTGGCTAAGCAATGTGGTGCCACAGTTGACCCTTCAACGTGGAGGTTAAAGGTGCCAAAAAGCCATGTATAACTTTCGACTCCCCAAAAACGTAACTGCTAATAGCTTGCTGTTGACCCAAAGCCTTACCGATCACACAAACTGTTGACACAGTGAAGGACAAGAAATTCTTACAATTAAGTAAGCTAGAGAAAAGAAAGTGTTATTGAGAAAATCATAAGGAAGAGATCATGCACGTACAGCACTGTCCTGTATTGAAAAAAAAAATCCACATATACGTGGACCCGTGGAGTGCAGACCCGTGTTGTGTGAGGGTCAACCCTAGTTCATTAAACATCATTCTAAGAGGTGAGATACAGGGTCCCAGAATTTGCAGTTCTCTTTGATGAAGGTCAAGCATTTTTTCCTGATCTATTTCAGAGACACTTTTATTTCCTTTTCAGTGAATTGTCCACTCAGATCTTTGGTTCATTCTTCTGCTGGGTTGTTCCATCTTTTGCTTACTGATTTGCAGAAATGTTTTAAGAAAATTGCCTTGGGGCGCCTGGGTGGTTCAGTCAGCTAAGTGTCCAACTCTTGATTTTAGTTCAGGTCATGATCTCACAGTTCATGGGTTCGAGCCCCGCGTCAGGCTCTGTGCTGACAGCTCAGAGCCTGGAGCCTGCTTCGGATTCTGTGTCTCCTTCTCTCTCTGCACCCCCCTCTCAAAATGAATAAATAAACTTCAAAAAGTAAACAAAAAATTGTCGTATGAGTTGGAAATATTTTCTCACCATTTTACACTCCTTCTTGGATGGATCTGGTTTTTCTTTTGTTTTCCTCTTGGGTCATGCAAACACAATATGAATGCAGTCCCATCTATCAGTCTCTTTAACGGGTTTTGTCGTATATGAAAGGACCTTCTCAAATCAGAGATTATAAAAGAAATTTATGGCTCCGTTTAGTGAGTTTGATGGCTTCCGTTTGCTTCATCCATTTTAAAAGCTGCCTAGAATTTCACCGCATGCGCATGTCACTGTTCTGCCAGTCTCCAGGCATGGGGCATTTGTGGTGTTTCGCCCTTTCTGTTAAACACTGTGCTGCAGTGAATCCTCTGGTACCTCGTGCTTTTGTGCACACGTAGAACTCTACCTGCGGACACGTTCGTGGAGGAGCAATTGCTAGATCACACAAAGAGCACTGCCTTTGAGATCTTGAGAAGACGTCATCAGATTACTTTTTCTGAAGAAGGTGTCTTATGGTGGCGTCAGAGCGCCCTGCCTCACGGCCTTGCCAGAGGTTTTTGTTTTTTTCAAATGGAAAACATCTTCCTTTATTTTCTTCTCAAAACATTCAGTGTGGGGAGGATGGACAAGCAGAGCCGTTGGAGCGGTCGGGGTGGAGACCTCCCTGTCCGCAGGGATGGTGTTTATCTTGTCCTGACACCCGCTGAGTCTCCAACCACCGCCTTCGAGGTGACAGCCTTGAATGCATAGCATAACATGTCTTTGGAAGACTTGATCAGGGGGTGTCTGTTAGGCTACGGGAAAATCAACGCCTCTTCTCTTAGCTGTGGTGCTTTGTTTCTCTTTCTGGAGTTAAAGGTGGAGACTTTGGGGGCACCTGGGTGGCTCAGTCGGTTAAGCATCCAGCTCTTGACTTCAGCTCAGGTCATGATCTCACAGTTCATGAGCTCGAGCCCCACATCGGGCTCTGTACTTACAGCGTGGAGCCTGCTTGGGATTCTCTCTCTCCCTCCCTCTCTGCCCCTCCCCTATTCATGTGCACTCTCTCTCTCTCTCTCTCCCTCTCAAAATAAATAAATAAACCTTTAAAAAAGTCTTTTAAAAAAAGGTAGAGTGTTTGTCTTTATAGTATATTGGAAAGGAGACATAAGAGTTTGGAAGATGTGGGCCTCCGTGTCTTCCCAAGTCATTAAAACCCTTCTTTATTGTGAATTATTGTTCTTTTGGGGGGGGGGGAGGTTGGGAGAGAAAGAGAATCCATGAGGGGCAGAGAGAGGGAGAGGGAGAGAGAAGTGGAGTTGTACTCACCTGGAGCAGGACTCAAGCTCATGAACGGTGAGATCCTGACCTGCCCAAATCAGATGTTTAACCAACTGAGCCACCCAGGCGCCTGTGAATTATTGTGAGAGGGAGGGAGAGAGAGAGAGAGAGAGCGAGCCCATGCTAGCAGTGGAGGGAAAGAGAGAGAATCCCAAGCCGGCTCTGCACTGTCAGCACAGAGCCCGGTGCGGGGCTCAATTTCACAACCCTGAGATCATGACCTGAGCCGAAATCAGGAGCTGGACACTCACCCAACTGAGACCCCCAGGCGCCTCCTCTTCCTCTTATAAGGACACCAGTCCTATTGGATTAGGGCCCCATCCTCACGACCTCACTAAATCTTAATTCCCTCTTAATTCCCTTCATGACCAGGCCCACTGGACGTTAGGCTTTAACATTCACATCTGGGAGGGACACAGTCCCATCGCTAACAGCCCGGACACACAATTCAGCCCAGGGGCTGAGCATGATGAGATCACCACTTCCCTCAGCAGGAGAAAATCCCCCTGGTGACCCCAAACCTGGCCCCTGACAGGGCTGCAGCTTCAGCCCTCCCCGCCCCCCACCCTGGCTCCAGACATACTATTGGTCTGGGAGTGGCCCCAACCTGTACCCGCCCACTTCAGGGCGCCCTGTGTGTCCCTCGGCCAGCATACCCTCACCCAAACCCCTAAAGTTCTTCTTGAACCCCCCCCTGCCACCAGGTCAGGCCGCTGGTTACCCCCCTTTGTGGCACCACTTTCACCACTGGCATGTCTTTTTTTTTTTTTTTTACATTTACTTATTTCAAGAGACAGAGTGAGCGGGGGATGGGGCAGAGAGAGAATCCCAAGCAGGCTCTGCACTGTCAGCACAGAGCCCGATGGTAGGGATCGAAATTATGAACCACAAGATCATGACCTGAGCAAAACCAAGGGTTGGATGCTTAACTGAGCCACCCAGGCATCCCATTTTGTGTGGCATCCCATTTTGTTTTTTAAGGTTTATTTTTATGTTTGAGAGATAGAGCACAAGCTGGGGAGGGGCAGAGAGAGAGGCAGAGAGAGAATCCCAAGCAGGCTCCGCACTGTCAGCACAGAGCCGCGTGCGGGGCTCGAACTCACAAACCCGTGAGATCATGGCCTGCTCCGAAGTCGGACGCTTAACCGACTGAGCCGTCCAGGCGCCCCGCCACGGGCGTGTCTTCCCACTGAGCAGTAAGCCGCCCAGGCAGAGCCCCGCTGGGGTCGCCCCCAGCCCCGCGCGCGGGCCGGCGCGGAGGGGGCGCTCGGGCCGCGCTCGCTGGCGGACCACCCACGCCGTGTACACCCGCCGCGGCTCCTTCAAAGCCTTTGCTTCCGGGAAGGCGGAAACGCGGCTCTTCCCGCTCCGGCTCCCCAGCGCGGCCAAGTGCGGGCCCCGGGGGGGCCAGGAACCCGCCGCAGGCCGCCTCCGGCTGTTAGTGACGCAGCCCGCAGCCCGCAGTGGGGTCCGGAGGCCCAGCGCGGCTGGAGGTCAGGCCTGAGCCGAGCCGTCGGCGCGCGCGATGGGGCTTGCGTGCCGGAGGGTCTGAGCCCTTGAAATGGAAGCGAGCCGTCCTCAGGTGAGGCCAGGACACCAGAGCAGACGGGTCCCCCACAGGCCTAACAGGCGGGCACGTGGGGAGGGGCGGTGGGAAGCCCTCTCTTCGTCCAGCCCCGGGGCCCGTCCCCTCTGCCCCGGAGCCCTTGCTGGGTGCCGGGGCGCTGGGTTGGCCCCTCCCTGACTTCATGCATCCGCCCAGCACACCCCCTGTGAGCATTTCTGGGTGCCAGGCACTGTGTTGGGTGCTGGGACCCTGAAGGAGCTCTCACCAGCTGAGCAAATCAGAGAGAAATAGGCTGTCCTTCAGAGCAAGGCGGGGCCAGGAGCAAGAAGGGTAAGACCGGGAGGACTTCCTGGAGGAGGTGACACAGGCATTCAGCCCTGAGGCCTGAGTAGGAGCCGGCTAAGTGGGAAGGTCTCAAGGTCATTCTAGGCAGGGAAACAGCGTGTTCCCAGCCTGGTGTCTGTGGTTCTCAGCCAGCTCTGCTTTATAATCTGATCGCAGGTGCCCAGAACCGACGGTCCGAGGACGTGAGGTCCTGAACAGCTAGAGGGACGTGATTAGAGTTAAGGCCCTCTGCGGGTGGGCACTCGCCTCGCTGGGGTGTGAGGGCCTTTCCCAACTCGTGCCCACCCTCTCCAGGCCTGGGAGGGAGAGAAGAACCCAAGGGGGAAGCTTGAAGCGTCACCCCCATGTGGGCACTAGTGTGGCTGGAGCGCCCAGGTGAGCAGGGGGCTGGGGCCCAGCAGGGGCTGGAGAAGGCAGGATTTGGTCCATCATTCACTGGCACAGTCCACAACCCCATTGTCCTCTGGGCCTTACCTGCGACAGCAGAGAGACAGAGACAGAAAAAATGGAAGCTTCCAGATGAGAAGATGAGAAGCTGCTAGTGCTGGGGGGAAAGGCAAGGCAGGCCGGGCATGGGGCGAGGGGGTGCGGTGACACCCCCCGGGGGAGAGCTGCTAGGGACCACCTTTGCCAAGCCCAGCGTGACTTCAGTGAAGTGAGAAAGGGAACCAGCCGCAGAAGCTCCATCGTCGCTGGGTTGCCCACCCCCCAGGGCCTCCGTCTCCTGATAGCCTGGAGGGTGAGGGGCTTCCTTCCAGCCCCTCGGCCACATCTTTCAGTCAAGCTTCCCCGCCCGTCCAGCTGCCTGTCCCCTCCGCTGTTCCTCTGCTCCCAACTCATCGTCGGGTTTCACCTTGGGAAAAAAAAAAAAATCCAAGCATGAAATCTCTTAATACAAACCAGATGAGGGGCTGGTGGAAATGTTTTCCTCCGCATCAATCACCGGGTCCTTGCTGCGCTGAGAATTTGGTGGGCCCTCGTCTGGGCTCCTACCAGGAATCCCTTCCAGGCCCTCTGCCTGGCCAGACGCAGGGAAACAATGCCGCCTTCTGTGTGTTTGGCGAAGCACCTTTTCACACGTGCTTGCCCCCCGCTCTGGCACCGCTTCGGGTAGGGTTTGGGGGGGAGTCGGCCCGTCCAGCTGGTGCTGGCCGGCCGGCCGCCCTCGGTCTGGCCTCTCTCCCTCCCGCCAGGAGTCAGCGGGTCCCCAGGGTCCCCCTGGGCTGTGTGCATCGGGAGGCGGGGGGGTTGTCAGGTGCACGTGCGGGATTGGGAGCAGGTGACAAGCAGGGAGACCTCAGGCTTAGGAAGGCAGGAGCCTTGAGGCACCCATGGGCGGCTCGTTCTGGGAAGAGGCCTTGCACCCTGCCCTGATTCCCCTGCCGAGGCAGCTGTGCTGAGCCCAGGAGGGGCGCTCAGCCCAGGAGCCAAGAAGTGGATGGCGCCTTGTGAACTGCCAACCGGGCGGGACAAGGTCATCATTGCCATCCATCACCTGCTGGGCAGAGCTGCGCCCGTGCCCACCTGCCTGGACCGACCCTGAGCTCAGCCCTGAGGCCACACCCCCAGCAGGGTCCTCCTGATTGACGGGTGGGGGAGGCAGGCGTGAAAATAGGGGATCTGGATGATGGAGGCTGCGGTGAGGTGGGTGGGGAGCCTTGGCCCAGCGAGGGGCCAGGTTGGGGTGGCTTCCTGCTTAGGCCTCCCCTCCTCAGAAAGCCCAAGGGGCAAATAGCCCTGGAGGATGTGTTTTGAGCAAAATAATGAGGGAGTGGCAAGAGATGGCACCTGAGGGTCACCCTACCAAGTACAGAGGGAGGCGGAGGAGCTATCCCTGAAGTAGACCTTGAAGATGAGGCGGAGCTGGTGGGAGGAGCCTTCCCAGGTCAAGGGCAGCAGGTGAAGCGCCCAGGGATATGATTGTGGGTAGAGGGCAGGGCAGCCAGAGCTGGGGCAGGAACAAGGGGGAAGGGGGGGGGGACAGCTATGGTGGAGAGGCCATGGCAGGTGGGGAAGAGCCCTAAGGAGCACCACCAGGGCTGGGAGGCATGAATGTGGAGCAAGAGAGGACGATCAAAGGCCTGGACCCCTCCTCAAAAATTTACAGAACTGTGCTGTCCAACAGAGTAGCCACTAGCCCATGTGGCCACTTAAATTTTTTTATGGTGGTTTTTAAATTGAGATATAATTCACACAACATAAAACGCACCCTTGTAAAGTATACAACTCAGTGGTGTTTAGTATATTCACAATGCGGCCTGACCGTCTCCACTACCTGATTCCAGAACATTCTCTAGCAGCCATTTCTAATCCTCGCTGCCTCCCACTCCCTGGCAGCCACTGATCTACCTTCTGTCTCCGTGGATTTGCCTCCTGTGGGCATTGCCTGTGAGATGGAATCAGGCAATGCGTGGCCTAAAAGGCTCCTTTCACTTAGCATAATGTTTTCAAGGTCCGGCCATGGTTATTTCCATTTCAATTAATTAAAGTTTAATGAAATGAAAATTCTCAGTTCTTCAGCCACACTGGGCACGTTTCAGGTGCTCACTAGCCACATGTGGCTCTTAGCTTCCGCATGAGACAGTGCAGCGAATATTGAAAAGTACTCTGGGGCGGGGTGCTGGGTGGCTCAGTCATTTGAGCGTCCGACTCTTGATTTTAGCTCAGGTCATGATCTCACAGTCCGTGGGATCGAGCCCCGTGTTGGGCTTTGCGCTGGGCATGGAGCCTGCTTAAGATATTCTCTCTCTCTCTCTCTGCCCCTCTCCCCTGCTGACACTCTCTCTCTCTCTAAATAAATTTTAAAAATAAGAACTTCTCTGGGGCAGTGTTTCTCCAGGATGCCCTCAGAGGACAATGAGGGAGGGAAGAATGCTAGCAGGACCCCACCCCTACCCACCTGATGGGTGTGGACTCACAGGCCTTCTCAGAGGTCCTATTGGGATCCATCTATGATTTTTGCTGTTTCCAAAACTGATGAAAATCATGCCTGCCAAGGGATCAGCCTGCAGGCTGACCCGCGCTTGGGTTTTTTTCTTTGCTTTCAGCTGGAGTTCTGTCAGCCCGGCGTGGGAGTGCCACCTCTCCCCAGCCATCACAGGCTCCCACTGGCCACTGCATGTGACTCCGATTAATAAAGATGAGAAAACAAGCAAGCCGGTACCTTAGAAGTGCAGCTTGGGACACATGAGCTTTTCAGAGGGAAAGGAAAGTTAACATAAAGGACCCTTTGTGTGGTTTCACCATCTAGAGGCAACCGTTATTAGCGTTCTTATTGATAGCCTCAAGATTAAGATTTTGGGGAACGTGTGAAGGTACAGACACAGAAATATGCATCTAGGTATGATATTTGAATATCTGCATCTATTTGCATTTAATTTTCTTTTTCTTTTTTTTTTTAAGTTTATGTTTGAGAGGGAGAGAGAGGGTGCACGGGCACACACACACACACACGACAGAGCAGGGAAGGAGCAGAGAGAGGGAGACCAAGAATCCGAAGCAGGCTCTGAGCTGACAGCACAGAGCCCAACACCGGACTCGAACTCACGAACTGTGAGATCATGACCTGAGCCGAAGTCGGGCGCTCAAACAACTGAGCCACCCAGGCGCCCCTAAAACATCTGTGTAAACATACGATTCTTCTGCCATCGCTGACAATTTACAGTGATCTTTCTCTAGAAAAGTCTGGGGCCTTTGCAGAGGCATTGGGCATACTCGCATGACTGTTTAATAAAAGCTGCTCCTGTAAGCTCATTTCTACCTAGCCATTTTTAAAAGTTCAGGTGGTGGGGACAGTGTAAAAATTAGCAGTTCACAACCATCTTGACCTTTTGGAGAAGAGAGAAATCGTAATGAAAAATATACTCTTTTAGGCGTGCCTGGGTGGCTTAGTCATTTACGGCTCTTGGTTGCAGCTCGGACCACAATCTCATGGTCTGTGAGTTCAAGCCCCACATTGGGCTCTGCACTGACAGTGTGGAACCTGCTTAGGATTCTCTCTCTCTCTCTCTGTCTGTCTCTCTCCCTCTCTCTCTCTCAAAATAAATAAACTTAAAAAAATAAAATTTTAAAAGTAGTCTTTTAAAAAGCATTTTTATAGGGGCGGACGTGTGGCTCAGTCCGTGAAGCGTCAGACTTCAGCTCAGGTCATGAGCTCACGGTTCATGGGTTCGAGCCCTGCTTTGGCTCTGTGCTGACAGCTCGGAGCCCGGAGCCTGCTTCGGATTCTGTTCTCCCTCTCTCTCTGCCCCTTCCCCTGCTCACACTGTGTCTCTGTCAAAAATAAATAAACATTAGAAAGTGTAAAACAATAATTTAAAAAGCATTTTCTAGGGGAAAAGTGCAGACATTTACACACGTAGACGGAGTAGCATAATGAATTCCCGTGGATCTACATCCTGCTTCGACAAAGTTCAGATACACCCCCTCCACACCCCCTTCTCCCCTTCACGACCTTGATTTACGGCTTAGTTGTCTCTCTTGTAAAAAGCTTACAGCTGGATTTTACGTTTTATCCGATGAACAGTCTCTGTCTTTTTATTGAGAGGTTTATGGCTTCAGCTTGTCTCCTGCTTTTTTCTGTGTTTCTCTGTGAATGCTTTCTTTTTATAAATAAAATTGTTATCTGTATGTCCCTCTGTCAAGACACTGTGCCCTCATGTCCCCGATGTCCCCCCCTCTCCCATACTCTCCATCACGTCCTTATGGGCACGCTCCCGTTTCCCTTTTTGGTCTTAGCCGATTTTGGGGGTGAGGACAACAGTCTTCACTTGGGAATCTGACCGTCCCTTGATCGAGTGAGTCTTGGGGCATCTCCTGGACTTGTTTCTTCTCTTCTCTGAGTCCTCCCCCACAGGACTGTTTACCATGTGCGCGTCTTTATGCGGCAGACCTTCCAGAACCTTCTGTGTGAGAATGTCTTGGTCACTCCCTCTTATGTGGATGCCAGCTGGCCAAATGTAAAGCTCAGGGTTCCAAGTGCAGTAGTCAAAACTTCAAAACCCATGTCAGTTCTCAACACCATTAGTCCCTTGGAAAGCGTGGTGTCAATCAGAGCCTGTCCTTTGTCATGGGGTCTGCTCTCTGTCTTAGAACTTGCTGTCTCTGACGGTCTTAAATTTCACTATAATGTGTTACGGTATGGTTTCTTTCCAAACTCTGGTGTTCTGTGGGCCTTTTCCATCTGAGAGTTTCCATCTTTCTTTTTTTTTTTTTAATGTTTATTTATTTTTAAAAGAGAGAGAGTGGGGGGGGAGGGGAAGAGAGAGAGGGAGAGAGAGGATCTGAAGCAGGCTCTGCACTGACAGCACAGAGCCCAACATGGGGCTCGAGCTCACGAACCGTGAGATTATAACCTGAGCTGAAGATGGACGCTTGACCCACCGAGCCCCCCAAGTGCCCCCCCCCGCCTTTCTGTAATTCTAGAAAGCGATCTCTAGTATTTCTGTTGTTTCTCTACTATTTAATCATTTCCCCCTATAGGTGTACTATTGGCAGTTTCTTATATTATTAATAAGGTCTGATTTCTGACTTAAGAAAAATGTATATATTTCTTATACTAGTTTCTTATATTAAGAAGATCTGATTTCTGACTTAAGAAAAATGTATATTAATAGAAAAGGGAACTTTTGAAATGAAAGGTTTGAGAATTATTGGCATGCCCCAGCCATCTTTTTTTTTTAATTTTTTTAAGTTTATTTCTTTATTTTGAGAGAGAGAGAGAAAACAAGCTGG
Organism: Cryptoprocta ferox; assembly: GCA_028646485.1. Taxonomy (NCBI): domain Eukaryota; kingdom Metazoa; phylum Chordata; class Mammalia; order Carnivora; family Eupleridae; genus Cryptoprocta; species Cryptoprocta ferox. The sequence goes on from CM053572.1 coordinate 6,202,826, forward strand.
GGAGGGGCAGAGAGAGAGGAGGACAGAGGATTCGAAGCAGGCTCTGGGCTGACAGCGCAGAGCCCCACATGGGGCTCGAACTCACAAACCGTGAGATCATGACATGAGCCGAAGTCGGATGCTTAACCGACCGAGCCACCCAGGCGTCCCGTCCCTCTCTTCAAATAAATAAATGTTCCTGAGAGCCTGCTCCGTCCTCGCCCCGCTCTGGCTTTATGGGTGGGTTCCCTGCTCACGTCGGCCCCCCGGGTGGGTCCTGCTTCGCAGATGAGGAGTCTGTGGCGTCGGGGAGTGAAGGGCCCGTGCAGGGTCACACAGCTGGACGTGGGCAGCGGAGGGGCCGCATGTCTGTGCAGCCTGTTCTGTGGGCAGAACTCTTTGATCGGCAGGGCACTGTCAGGGAGGACACTCTCCCGATTCCCTTACTGAGCTGCTTCTGCTGAGGGCTGCCGGGTATCCCTCCGGTCCCCGCCCAAGACGGAGGGACATTTGCCCTGAGGATGGTGTCTCTCCCTGGTTTCTCCAGCAGATGTGAACTGGCCTGGCGTTCGGGCCAGGTCCCAGCTCACTTGGGGAACCTCTAGCAGCAAGCTGGCTCTCCTGCATCCTTCTCTGGGCGCCACACTTGGTTTCAGACTCTTGGTTTCAGCTCGGGTCATGATCTCATAGTCCATGAGTTCGAACCCCGCCTCAGGCTGTGCGCCTGCTTGGGATTCTTCCCTCCTTCTCTCTCTCTGCCCCTCTGCGACTCACACTGTCTCTCTCTCTCAAATAAATAAATAAGCTTTTTTTTTTTTTAACATTTTTATTATCGAGAGGCAGAGAGAGACAGAGCATGAGCAGGGGAGGGGCAGAGGGGGGGAAACCCAGAATTTGAAGGAGGCTCCAGGCTCTGAGTTGTCAGCACAGAGCCCAATGCGGGGCTCAAACTCACGAACCGTGAGATCATGACCTGAGCCGAAGCCGGACGCTTAACTGGCTGAGCCCCCCAGGCGCCCCTCAAATAATAAATAAACTGTAAAAGAAAAAAAGAGAAAGAAAGAAAAGCTAGGCCCTGCCCCTGTCTACCTCTATTCCAGTGATCACACTTGCTCATTTCACCGGGGAGGCGGGGACCGGCGGCCCCACACTCATGAGCCTTGGTAAATGGTCCACGCCTGCCGGGGGCCACGGCGTCAGCTCCTCCCGGGGGGATTTCAGGCTGCGCCCCCAGACCTGTGCCTCAGACCCTGTGTTTTAACAAGATCCCCAGACGACTCGCGTGCACGTGAGGTTTGAGGGGCCCAGGCCTGGAGGACAGGGATGGGGGGCAGGGGTGGCCCGCCTGTCACCTCAAGGGCCTGCATGTAGCTGGCGTGGCGTGTCAGTACCGAGGGGGCTCTTCCAGCCCCGGAGGCCAAGGCAGGAGTGAAAGTTAGCTGCCAAGACCACCAGCTTTCCTTACCCTTGGACCGACTCCTGGAGTAGCCATCGGGCCGTTCGGACATGTGCCCTGTGGGAGGCTGGCTGTTACTCCTACGCGAGCCTGTTCTTGGTGCTGGTCACAGAGGTGCCGGGTTCTCAGCCAGGCCTGTCCGTGCCTCGGGCTCCATGCCTTCATGCGTTCATTCCTCCTAAGAGCCCTGCAACGGGGGACCATAATCCCCAAAGTCGAAGCGGTGATGTGCCCAAGGTCAAAGAGCTGGTGACAGGCAGCACCCAGACGGGCACGCATCCCCCACCCACTGGTCCATCCATCCCCTCGACGTGGCCATAGCCACCCACTCATCCCCCCAACCATCCATCCACCGCTCGTTCACGAGCCCACCCTTCCACCCCCTCTGGGATGTCCCGGTGACTAGACTGCCCCGAGGGGACACAGGTGACCAAAATACAGGACCCCCCTTGCCTTCCCAGAGCTGGAAGCTTGACGCAAAAGAAGCGCTCGCTGCAAAGTCACCTGCTCGGTGGGATTTTTATTCGGAAGCGATGACACGAAGACAAAAGTCTCGCGTGGCCCATTCGTCCTGAAAACCCCGCGGGTTCCCCACAAAATGCGAGGACGCACCGTCTCTCTGAGCCCCCACAGGGCCAGCGTTTGCTCCAGGGCTGGGGGGTGCGGGGAGTGGGAGGCGCAAACAGCCCCGGTGAGCATCCAGGGGCCATGGAGTAGCAGACGCTCAGCTGGAGGCTCTGGCCCACGCCAAGCCTGTAGAAGTCAAGGCGCACTAAGCGGCTGCAAATCCCTGTCCCCGTTTACTCCAGTGCCTAAGTGACTATACCCTTGGTGTTTAAGTCACTGATCTCTTGTTTTCCCCTAAACGTGGATAGTTGGCTGCGAGTCCGTAAGCGTGTGTCTCCATTGTACAGCCAAGGAGCACCGAGGGCCTCCCTCCTATGGCCAGCACCTTGCCACGCCTCCCACAGCAGGACAGCTGGACAGAAACAGATCAGTCCTCTACCTGTGCACCCTTTACGTACGGACCAGTTGAGACGCAGAGAGGGGCAGCCTAAAGTCTTGAGTGAGGCACCCATCACGGCCTCCTCTGCCTGCATGCCAGTGCAGGATCTGTGGCTTTACTAACAGAAGCATAACCTCTTCGGCAAGGGAGGTGATTATCCTGCTTTGCCCTGAGGACTCCGTTCTGGGACCGTGGTGTAGAGGGAAGGAACGTGGTAGATGGGGCAGGGCTGGAAGAGGCTTCCGGGATGGGCACAGGGCTGTGCAATGCACATCTCACAGCAATGCTTCTGGGAACCGGGGGTGTGGATGTGCCCGTCCATCACTGAGGGGCCTCTGTGAGGAGTGGGTGGGTTTGTCCTGTATGGTCCCCAGGGAGCATCTAGGGTTTAAGCACATGGTTTCCACCAGACGCAAGCAACTGCTCTATCTGGTGCAAGATACAGCACCGGGCTGCCGCTCCAGCCTCATTAAGAAACCAGATGTTGCTTTTCTGGCTTGACACCTTCCTCAGAATCTTCCAGATGGTCTCAGGCGTGCGTGTGGATTTGCCCCACAAGCCGCCTTTGGACCTAAGCTGCCGGCCCGCACGGAGGGAGCCGTGTTACCTAAGCTTTCCAAGCCTGCTTCCTCAGCGATAACACGGGAACTCCTGTTTCATGGGCCTGTACGTGACCTGCCTGGATGGGGTGATCCGGGCACAGCCCTTAGCACCAGGCTCCATCAGTGTCAGCTGTCGTAATTAGCCTTGTTATTTTGGCTCCTCTCTGATCTCGGAAACCCCTTCCGTCACTAACAAATCATGGTGGGGAGCGCCTGGGTGGCTCAGTCGGTTGAGCGTCCGGCTTCGGCTCAGGTCCTGATCTCGCGGTTCGTGAGTTCGAGCCCCGCGTCGGGCTCTGTGCTGACAGCTCGGAGCCTGGAGCCTGCTTCGGATTCTGCGTCTCCCTCTCTCTCTCTCTCTCTCTGCTCCTCCCCCACTCTCAAAAATAAATAAACAGTAAAAAAAAAAAAAACTTTTTAAAGTGATGATGGACAGTGAATGATGCTTTTGTACCCCAGAGGAAGAAAGTCAGTAGAGGGGCCCCAGTCTGGACAGAGAAGGAGCCTCCAATCTGTGGGTACACAGGGGGAGCCCCTGCAGAGCCTACGTACCCCTAGGGGCGGGGGACTGTGGATCTGGGAGGATTCACCCCCCTTCCCACTCTGGATCTCTGGGGAGCCTGGCAGCCAGCCCAGCTCGTGAAAGGGCCTCATGTGTTTGAATTTACTCCGCGTTATGGCACTAATTTTAAAACGAGGGAGAGGCAATGTCTGGACTTTGCCGCGAGAGCCTGCCTCTAGGGCAAAAAAGCCGGTGACACCCTGTCCTGTACAGGATGCACAAACTCGGGAGGTTTGGGAGCCCTTGGTCCCACCCCATCCCACGCTCAGACCCTCTGAGAAGTCCCGCTCGCTCCAACTGAATCCTGCCGGTGAGCCGGGGACAGAGGGGAGGGATGCGCACGATTCCTGTTTTCTGCCTCTGTGAGCCGCTGGCTTTTGCCCGAGAAGTATTTTTATTCCTTGCGAATGAAAACCATGCCTCCGTAGAACACCAGCTGCGCAAAAGATGCGCTTTCTTCGGCTTTGCGCGCCCTTCTTTCCTTCTCCCCACTTCCCTCCACCTCCATTTAAATTTTGAGGATTTGTTGTAAACAGACCCCTTTTTTTTAAGTTGGGGTTTTTTTTGGGTTTTTTTGTTGTTTTTTTTTTTTTTTACTTATTTTGAGAAAGAAAGAGAGAGGCAGAGAAAGAATCCCAAGCACGTTCCGTGCTGTCAGTGCAGAGTCCCATGCGGGGCTCCATCCCACGAAGCCGTGAGATCATGACCTGAGCCAAAACCAAGAGTCAGATGCTTAACCGACTGAGCCACCCAGGCGCCCCTAAATTTTGTGTGTGTGTGTGTGTGTGCATGTATTTATTTTTGAGAGAGGAGAGTGTGGGCAGATGAGGGGTAGAGAGAGAGGGAGACACACAATCGGAAGCAGGCTCCAGGCTCTGAGCTGTCAGCACAGAGTCTGACGCGGGGCTCGAACACTTGAACAGTGAGATCGTGACCTGAGCCATCGGAGCCACCCAGGCGCCCGTCTGTGTTTTACATTTTGAGGAATAGCTGGATTCACTTAGATTGTATTGAATACCCGGTGTGTGTGCCAGCCTGCTCTGGAATGATTGTTTGTGCCCCTCCCAAATTCATATGTTGAAATCCTGATCCTCAGTGCGATGGTATTAGGAGGTGGCCTTCTGGGAGGTGATTAGGTCAAGAGGCTTGAGCCTCACGGGTCATGATCTCATGGTTCTTGGGTCCGAGCCCCGAGTCCAGTCCTGTGCTGTCAGTGCAGGGCCTGCTTGGGATTCTCTCTCTCCCTCTCTCTCTGCCCCTTCCCCCCAAATAAATAAATAAACTTTAAAAACAAAGAGGGTGGAGCTTCAGGAATGAGGTGAGTGCCCTTATAAGAGAGACCTGAGAACTCCCTCGCCCATTCCGCCATGTGGGAACACAGGGAGAAGACGGCCATCTGTGTGACCCAGGAAGTGGGCTCTCACTGGACGCCCAATCTGCCGGCACCCTGATCTTGGACTTGCCAGTCTCCAGAAATGTGAGAAATAAATTTCTGTTCTTTTTCAGCCACCCAGAAGGGCGCCTGGGTGGTTCAGCCAGTTGAGCGTCCATCCAACTCTTGATTTCAGCTCAGGTCATGATCCCAGCAGGGTCGTGGGATTGAGCCCCGCATCGGGTTCTGTGCTGAGCATGATGCATGCTTGAGATTCTCTGTCTCTGTCTCTGTCTCTGTCCCTGTCTCTCTGTCTCTGTCTCTCTGTCTCTCTCTGTCTCTCCCTCTCTCTCTCTTCAATAAACAAATAAATAAGGGCACCTGGGTGGCTCAGTCAGTTAAGCATCCAAGTTCAGCTCAGGTTATGATCTCGCAGTTCGTGGAGTTTGAGCCCCGCATCGAGCTCTGTGCTGACAGCTCAGAGCCTGGAGCCTGCTTGGGATTCTGTGTCTTTCTCTCTTTCTCTGACCCTCCGCACCTCCCGCATTCTGGGTGTGTCTCTCTCTCAAAAATAAATAAACATTTTAAAAATTAAACAAAAAAACCAAACGGCCTCTTTTCCCTGTTTGCCTAGCAGCTCATATAGGGCAAGACAAAGCTCACAACCAGACGTCAAACATGGCCACCTAGAAAGCTGGTGACAGAGCAGTTACTGACATGCCGTGGATCATTTGGAATTCTTTGCCAACACGGTGTATTAATTAGAACTCAAAGACAAAGAATGAACTGGCGTTTTGCAAGAAATTGGCAAATTATTGCAGTCTCCAGTGGTAGTTCCAAGTCCCCTGGGCTTCTTGAAGACCCTTCCCCTGGATTTGACAACAGGCTGGGCAGAAACCCCTTTATGAGCTCTTTTCTCCTCCCTGGGAGATTCATACAGGGCCGGGAGGGTTGGCAAATTCTAGCATGAGAGTCTCGAGATATTAAATGTGAACCAGACCCCTTGCCCTCAGAGGTTCATGAGGGAATAAGCTGTGTGTGTGTGCCCAGGTTCACAGAGTAAGTTCGTGGTGAGCGAGAGTCCTAGGATCTAAGCATCCTTATTCTTGATTTCCGTTTTCCTTATATCTGCTGAGGGGGAGCCTGATTCCCGTGACGCTGGACGGAACCTCCACTGTGCCCCGTGAAATTCCTGGTCACCTTCCTTCCATCACTTTTTGAGAGAGAAGGGCAGGGGGAGGGAGGGTGCAAGGAGCAGGAGGAACAGAGAGGGGGGAGGAGAATCCCAAGCAGGCTCCGTGCCGTTAGTGCAGCCCACACGGGGCTCGATCCCACGAAGTCGCGAGATCATGACCCGAGCTGAAACCAAGAGTCAGACGCTTAACCGACCTGAGCCACTCAGGTGCCCCCCCCCGCCCCCGCCGACCGTCCTCGATACACAGTTTTGATTTGGAAAGTATGTTGCCTCCTCAAAAATAATTTTGAACACATCATATCCCTCCAAAGGTCTTATTAGGGTCTAAATGTGGCATTCCTATGAAATCCCACCTGTCATTTAATTAGAAACCGTTTTACTTCTGAAAGTCCCTCTGGGCTGGCCTACACCTGCTGGTCCTCAGGGAAGCAAAAAGCTGACCTTCCCGTCTTGCTATTCGGCCTTGAGCCGTGGACAAGCTCGGGGTTTAACTCAGGGTCTTCCCACGGGCCAGACTCCCTTGCCTTCCTTGGGGGGCAGGGTGCATCTCTAACTATGGAGGGTGCCCCTCTTCCCTTGAAGAAACCTGGGAGCCTGCCCAGCCCAATCCAGGCCTGGCATGTGGGGAAGGGTTGTGAGTTCAAGCCCTGCATTGGGCTCTATGCTGGGCATGGAGCCTACTTAAAAAAAAAAAAAAAAGCACAGCTTAGGAAAAGCAAAACAAAGGGGTGCTGCTTAGGTCATGCTCCCATATGCAGGTGGTAAGCACACACTGTGGTCCCCTGTGAACTGCTAACATGGACTGTTCCCCTAAGCTCAGTTCAGGAGCATGAGACCTGGAGAGGTTGGCCGGTGCCTCCTGCTGGCTCCCTTCCTGCCCTGCGGGAGGGGATCCTTGCTTTTGGAAAGAGGGCAGAACTGGCATCGGGGGCATGGTCTGGGTTTGGGTCCATGCCTTGGGTAGTCTGCTTGCGCTGCTCTGAGCCCCGGTTTCTCCTAAAACAGGCATTAACACCAGGTTAAGAGAGACATCTCGAGTCTCCCTGAAGACTTGCGCACACCTCATACTGTGTCGGGCACATGCAGAACTTAACAGATGTGCAGTGAGCTGGGTTATAGTTGTGGGGGGGTGGGGACTGACATGCATCACCACCCGGGAGAACAGGAAAAAGGTGATTCTGCAGTTAAAGATGGAGGCTGGGAAGGGCTGGGGTGGGGGGTGCTGCGCCTGCAGCCGGGGGGGGGGGGCCTCAAACTCCCCCCCAGGGCATGGGATGGAGGATGGGGACAGACCACACACCCGACGGCTACTCCCCTACAGAGAAGGGGAAGATATCGCCCCAGAGGTTTGCAGATGTCTTCAAGCTCCGGAAAGAAAGCTGGCCAGGGGCTCACGCCCTGGTGGGAGGCGGGGTGGTGGGAGTCCAGCTGCCCTGTGGTTACCCTCAGACCCAGCCAGGCTTGGGGATCCCCCTGTGACCAAGGCAGGAAGGAGCAGGGCAAGACTGCCTTCCTCATGCTGGGTTCCCTAAACTTGCCCCCACACCTCATTCCACCAGAACCGATGCTGATACCCTGGGAACAGCCCACTGCCCAGAATTTCCGTAAAGAAGGACATCCTCATAAGTCTTTGCCAATGGCTCTATTCCCTTTATCTGTGTAACCCACTTATCCCTGTAGGCAGTAGGGTTTGAAACTCTGCCAGGGGCCTGGAGGGCTCAGTCACTTAAACCTCTGACTTCAGCTCAGGTCATGATCTCGTGGTTCATGAGTTCGAGCCCCATGTCGGGGTCTGCGCTGACAGCCTGCTTCAGATTCTGTGTCTCCCTCTCTCTCTGCCCCTCCCCCACTCACACTCTCTCTCTTTCTCCTTCAAAAATAAGTAAACATTAAAAAAAAAGTTTAATAAGAAAAAAAAGAAAGAGAGAGAGAAAGAAAGAAAGGAAAGGAAGGAAGGGAGGGAGGGGAGGGGAGGAAAAGGAAAGGAAAGGAAAGAAAGGAAAAGAAAAGAAAAAAGAAAAGAAGGCGCCTAGGGTGGCTCAGTCAGTTAAGCTTCTGACTTCAGCTCAGGTCCTGATCTCGAGGATTAAGCCCCGCGTTGAGCTCTGTGCTGACAGCTCAGAGCCTGGAGCCTGCTTCGGATTCTGTGTCTCCTTCTCTCTGCCCCTCCCCCTGCTCACACTCTGTCTCTGTCGGTCTCAAACATAAATAAACATTAAAAAAATATATATGAAAGAAAGAAAGATAAAAGAAGAAAAGAAAGGGAAGGGGAGGGGAGGAAAAGAAAAGAAGAGAAGAAGAAAAGAAAAGAGAAAAGAAAAGAAAAGAAAAGAAAAAAGAAAAAAGAAAAGCTTCCTTAAGGGACATGAAGGAAGACAAGAGTTTCCACGAACAGCTCCTGGAGCCACCTCTGAACCAGCCAGCCAAGAACACTCCTGCCAGATCAGGAAGCTTCCTCGCGGCTGCTGGCCCAGAACCGCGCGGACTCTCCCTGCGCAGTGGAAGCCCTGAGCCCTGCCTGTGTCCCCCCCCCCAATTCAGCTCAGAGGTGACTGGCAGACTGTGGACTGTAAATCCCAGCCACCACTCGCCCCAACAAAGCAGGGCGGTTTGTAGTCAGTGCTGCGAGCTTACACCATGGGGAGGCAGCCAGAAGTGGACAGGGTGACCGAAAGCTTTGGGGCAGCCACAAATGACCACTGACCGCTGGAGCTCCGGGGAAGGGGGGGGTCACCCGGCAGAGACCTCCCCAAACCACCACCCCCCTTGCCTGGGGTGGTCTCGGCTCAGGAACTCCACGCTACCACGAGGCTCTGGAGTCCCCAAATATCAAAGGCGCTGCTCAAAGAAGAGACGCCGTCAGACCCCAGGACCCCAGGGTGGTCCCTGGCAGGCCAGCCGGGCACCTTCCTGGGGGCAGTGCCCACCCTCCTGGCCAAGCACCGTCACCCGGCTTGCACGTGCCTTCCTCCCGGCCTGCCCCCCCACCCCGCGGGGTTGCCAGCCCGGGCAGCTGTCACTCTTAGGGAACTCTTTGTTCTCTTCGTGGAATTTAGAGGAAGGTTCTGCCAGCTTGGAGACTGGGCTCGGCTATTTCCCAGCAACTGATAACAGCTGGGATTAAAAGATGAAAAACCATGCATATGTCCCAGCTCAGCCGGAAACCAGGAAGCCAAGTGTCTGTGTCCAAACCCCTTGTGCCCTGTGGCATTTGTGCCTGCCGCACCCTCCTGACAGCGGCCATGCTCGTCCTCAGAGCCCCACCCGCCTAAGGCCCCCACCAAATGGGGCACCGTCACCAAGCCACTGATTCCTCCCGGGAAGCCCTTACAGAGGGGCCCACGCCAGCACCCCTCGTCAGAGCACAGGGCTCAGGCAGGATTGTGAGTTCCGAGCCTCAGCCCCTGGCAGGTGCAACGGCCTCTTTCATTTTTATGGCAACATTTACCAAGGGACAGGCCTGTGCTCAGTGCCCCAGCGGTGGGTCTTATGTAAACCTCACCGCTCGAGAACGTAGATGCCAAGTAATACTGGGTTTGCAGACCCGGAAATAGAGCCTCGTGGGGATTAGGTGACCCACCCACGGCAAAGCAAGGATTCAGCCCGGGTCTACTTGGCTGACAGCCTCTACTTGGGACCCTTCCCTCTTTGCTGCCTGGTCTGCAGGCTCTGCGGCTAGATGCAGTATTTCTGCCTTCCAGAAGTTTCCTTTGGCCACACAGAGCCTCCCCAAGCTGCCCACACCAGTGCCCCGGTGACGGGAGGGGAACGGCAGGCAACACACTGTGTGACAGCATGTGATTTGGGGCAAGTCGTTGCCCCAAGTGGGTCTTTGTTTTCTCATTTCATTTGCTCAACTAGTACTTCTGAGCGCCTACTGTATGCCAAGCACTAGGAAACAAGACAGATGAGATCTTTCCTGTCACAGAGCTTCTATTCTCACAGCATGAAGACAGACAATGGGCAGGTGACACGGGATGTGGTGAACACAATGGGGGGCTGAGGAGGCAGGGACATCAGAGAGTGCCACTCTGAGGAGGTGACATTTGAGCTAAGATCCAGTGACAGGAGGAGCCAGCCACGAGGAGGTGGCTGGGCTTCCCAGACAGAGGACCCCTCCTCTGAAACAGGAGTGGGGGTGGGGACGTGGGAAGAGCAGAAAGAAGGTCCCTGTGGTTAACAGTTAACAGGGCGGAGTGGGAGATTTGAAATGAAGTCGCAGAGTGGGTTGTGGGCCAAGGGGAGGTGGTGTATCTTTTTTTTTTTTTAATGTTTTATGTATTTTTGAGAGAGAGAGAGAGAGAGAGAGAGACTGTGAGCAGGGGAGGGTCAGAGAGAGAGGGAGACACAGAGTCCGAAGGAGGCTCCAGGCTCCGAGCTGTCAGCACAGAGCCTGATGCGGGGCTCGAACCCACGAACCGCGAGATCATGACCTGAGCGGAAGTCGGACACTTAACCGCCAGAGCCACCCAGGCGCCCCTGTCTGGTTGTCTTAGAAATGGAAGCTGACTCTGGTGGAGTCTAAGGTCGGACACAGCAGATTTCCATCCTGACGCCGTCATCCACAGTGAAGAAATCAGACACGGTTGTTTTCACCTGGGAATAAATTTGTCTCATAAAGTTTGGAAATCAGTTTGGCAGCAAACTGCCAGGCGGGTTTGGCGGGGGTGCCGGGAGCAGAAAAAGCCAGCTGACACTTGCAACTTGAAATTGGCCACCTGGAGAAGGGCTTTCTGCCTGACAAAGAGGCTTTGAGGCATTGGAGCTGACAGGGCTTGTTGGCTGGGGAGCCTGAGGTCAGATCCTCGACCCCCAAGGCAGAGCCACCCCACTCCCCACCCCGGGCTGGCTGTGTTTTCCTGCACACCCTTCGGGCTTTTTTTTTTCTAACGTTTATTTATTTTTGAGAGAACGCATGCAAGCAGGAGAGGGGCAGAAAAAGAGGGAGACAGAGGATCTGAAGCAGGCTCTACGCTGGCATCAGCAAGCCCAATGTGGGGCCCGAACTCACGGACCGGGAGATCTTGACCTGAGCCGACGCTCAGCTGACTGAGCCACCCAGGCGCCCCCACCCTTTGGCTTTCATTGTCCTGAAGCCATCAGTCCCCAGTCCTGCGTCTGAATGCCCTTTCCACCTCTAGTCCCTTGTCTGGGTTCTGAGGCCCCATCACCGCCCTCCTGCATGGCCACAACAGGGACCTGCCCAGTCCCCTGGCTCCCAGCTCTCGAGTGGCTTCCGGGGACCACAGACATCCAAGTCAATACACGTCCCCAGGCGCAGGAATCAGAACCTCTGGGTGTGGCCTGGAGATCTACACGCCCAACAAGCCTGCTGTTTGGGAAGCGCTGGCCTGAAGGATCGAACACAAGGATCGAACACAACTTGCTTCGGCCTGGGCTCCGCAGACATTAGGTCAGCGCTTCTCAAACTCGCTCTGGACCAGCAGCATCAACATCATCCGGGAATTGTTCAAATTCCAGATCAAAGCCCCACCCTGAGACTTACAGAAACCAGAAACTCTGTGGGGGGTGAGGCCCAGCCAGCAGTTGGAGGGTCCCGGATGGGGGTGCAGGGTGGAGGCAGGACCTTTCTGCCTGCTGTCCTTCCTGCCTGGGACGCCCTCCTGTCTTTGCCCAGTCGGCTCCAAGGGGCTGCCTGGCCTCATCGGAAGCAGAAGTTTCTAGCCTCCAGGCCAGATTGTGTTCACCTGTGACAATGCTGTAAGAGGTCCCTGCACTTTTCCTGCATAGCGCTTGCCAGTTTGTAATTTGGGAACACCCTCGAGCCAATGCCTGTCTCCCCCCACTAGTCTGTAATGATGGTGGATCTGCGCCTAACTTACTCCTATTCTCTCTGCGGTCCCTGGCAAATAGTGAGGTTCCATTGGAAATGATCACCTTCCTCTAAATAACATGAATATCCTGTGACTTCTTGATTTTTCTTTTCTTTTTAGTTTATTTATTTATTTTGAGAGACAGAGAATGAGTGGGGAAGGGGCAGAGAGAGGGAGAGACAGAATCTCAAGCAGGCTGGGCACTGTCAGCACAGAGCCCTGATGTGGGGCCCAAACTCACAAACCCCAAGATCATGACCTGGGCCAAGATCAAGAGTCAGACTCTTACTGGACTGAGCCACCCAGGTGCCCCTGGGTCTTTTCATTTTAGGCATTATCTGTTAGAAGTCCAAAGCCTTCCCTTTTTCTGTTGTTTTGCATGAAATCTGCTACTTTCTCTCAGGAGGTTTTCAGGACCTTCTTTTTACCCCAGTGATCTGTAATTTCAAGATGGAGTGCCTTAGCAAGGTCTGTTTTCTTTTGCTAAGCCGGATTGCCAGAAAAGCAAATTTCTTGAATTATGTCTTGAATGATTTCCCCCTCCAGAGTTCTTTTTTTTTAAAGTTTTTTTTTTAACGTTTATTTATTTTTGAGAGAACACACGCAAGCAGGAGAGGGGCAGAAAAAGAGGGAGACAGAGGATCTGAAGCAGGCTCTACGCTGGCATCAGCAAGCCCAATGTGGGGCTCAAACTCACGGACCGGGAGATCTTGACCTGAGCCGACGCTCAGCTGACTGAGCCACCCAGGTGCCCCCACCCTTTGGTTTTCATTGTCCTGAAGCCTCCAGAGTTCTCTGTTCTCTGTTTCTGAAGGTTTTGTGATTGGAGGAAAGGGGGACAGTACCTGGGCTGTTCCTGATTTCCTGTGCTGATTTCCATATCTCTTCTGTCTTATTTTCTGCTTCTGTTTGGCCTATTGTTTTACTTTCTTGGAGACTTATTCTTGACACTTTCTTAGACTTATTCTGGCAACTCTACTTCTAATGAAATTTAAATCTTTGCTACCATGATTTCGATCTGCAGCACATTTTGTGCAAATGTTCTCTGTGTATTCCTTTTTAATAGCATTCTGATCTTGTTGCATGGATATATCAGCCATTTCTCCAAACATACTGCTGTTGTTGTTGCTAAGTGTTGTGTTTTTGAAAGCCTATGTCCTCTGAGTTACTTTTCTCCCCTTGTTTTGGCCTCTGTCTTTCGTTAAGAGTCTCTCTCAAATGTCCAGCACCCTTGGCTCGTTTTTCATGGTGGAAACCTAAAATCCCAACTGGCAGACATATGGACACAGAAGGGGCTGGTCAACTGTGGCTTCACAGGGGTGTGCGCTGGCTGAGTCTTTCTCCTGGGCTCATCAGATCCCCTGGGAAGAGGCTTCTCATCTCCTCTCCTGCCTGGAAGCAAAGATCTGGGTGCCCGTGTCCTGGAGCCCTGCTGAGGAAGGAGAGGCGTGGGGACCTGTGCATTCCGTGTGTCAACGTTCAGTTAATAGTATTCTTCCCTCAATTTTGCCTGGCATTCTGTAGGCTAGACACTGTTTTTCTCTCTCGAGAAAATCACCACCCCTACCCCCCACCAGGGTTCTACCCAGCTCGAGGAAAGGCAACTGACCAGGTCCGGGGCCAATGCCATCTCCGTTGGAACTACTGAATCCTGCCATTGTAGCACAAAAGCAGCTCTACGCAGTCCATATATGAGTGGACATGGCTGTGTCCTAATAAAACTTTATTTACACAAATCAACGGTGGGCCAGATTTGGCCCCTGGAACATAACTGGAGACCCCTGGTCTAGATTCCAGCTCACCAGGTACCTAGTGCTGCCAGTTCCTGAGCGCTTGGGGTGTTTGCCTTGCAGGTTGGTTACTCTTGAGTGTTCCCCATTGTCAGCTTCAAGTTTTGGCGGTCCCACTTGTGCAGAGGCGGTAACCCCTCATTCACTCCTTCCCAGCTTCTTAAATATTACTGCTGGTGTGTCCTCTTCTGACTCCTTTGCCCTTGGAGCTCAGGTCTCTGCACATAGTAGAGCGAAATGTATGATACACTCCATCTTCCATCTTGAACTATCAGGCAGGCTACTTTGATTCTTTTAACAGGTCCCTTGGGCTAGTTTCCTCTTTAAGCATCTAGAACTGACATCCATGAGGGTTGGTTTAGGCTGTGTGTCTTCACCAAATAGTACTTTTCTGTTGTTGTTTTTTAACACGTTAATTGAGCCACATGATTCATTAACGTGCCACATAAAGTAAAAGACCTCTGAGCAGACTTGAATACAATGCCTTTCTTTCTGAGGCCCTGCAGAGGACCTGCCTGCCATCCTCGCCCAGGCCGGGTAGTGTTGGGCAACCTAGCTCCCAGAATGCTTTTTCTGGGACCATGGCTACGCTCTCTGCAGGATCCAGAGCCCAGGGCCTGACCAGAGCCTGGAACTTGGCCTGCGTGGTCCGTGCTCTACAAGCGATGCTTTCTTTCTCAGCCCGTTGGCCCAAGGCCAGGGGAAGAGAGGCAACGACATAGCAGGGCTTGGCTGGTGGAGGGGGGGGTGCTTTTAGCCCTCGGCTTCCTGAGAGAGATCACAGTTTGTCTGCCAAGGATGTCCCATTAGCTCTGGGACCTTTGGGGTGCAGCAGGGAGAACCCTGGCCCCAAGCAATCAAGCCCAAGTCCCATGCACCCTGGCAGTCTTCAGAGGAGGAGGAGCAGATAGGCCGGTGGCTGGAGCTGTCCTGAGGGCCACCTACTGGCCAGTGGCTGCAGTGGTCTACCTAGACTGACCACCAGTCCTCCAACTGTGACAGGTGGACTCTCACATCCTCTCTGCCCCTCCCCTCTCCTGAGCCCCGGGTTCCTCCTCTGCAGGATGGAAGTACAGGATTGCTGTAAGGATCAATAAGAGAGAGACAGGGGCGCCTGGGTGGCTCAGTCACTTAAACATCTGACTCTTGATTTTGGCTCAGGTCATGATGTCACAGTTCATGAGATCAAGCCCAGCATCAGGCTCTGCACTGACAGTGCAGAGGTCAGGATTCTCTCTCTCTCCCCCTCTGTCTCTGCCCCTCCCCTGCTCTTGTGTGCTTGCTCATGCTCTTTCTCAAAATAAATAAATAAACTTAAAAAAAATAAAACAGAGGCAGATTTGAACAGGCCCAGTCAAGGTTGTTTCTGACAGAACACATCTATGAGGCACAGGTGGACTGGATAGGACTCCAAGCTACTGTCCCATGGGTTCTGGGAGACAGGGAAGGGGGGCAAGTTTTCCACCTGTGCATGGCTCTGTCTTCCCTACCTGCTCTTTCCCTGGGGGGGTCGGGGCTGGGGGGGACCACACCTACCCATCTCGCTGACCTCCTCCCCGTGCTGCATTGTGATTGGCTGCTTGCCTGTCACCTCCCAGCTCCTCATGAGCATCCCGGGTGCCTGGCTCAGAGTGGGTGTATGTTGGACAGAACAATAAGCAAAAGGATTGATGAATGAAGATGCATAATTTGATGGATGGATGAATGGATGAACAATATGCAGATGGATATTTGATTGCCTGAATGAATAAGCCACTCATTTACCCAATACCATGTATTGAGCCATTTTTCCACAGAGGGCTACATGGATGAATGAATTATGATGAGGTAACAGTGCCTGAGTAGAAGGAAAAGAAAGACGGGGATGGAGGCGGAAAGAGCATAACAAGTGAGTCAACAGAGGATGAATTCGAGAACCGCCTGAGCGGACAGACGACCCTGTGTCCACACGTTCACGGTCTCAGTGTCCATGTCTGTGAGGCAAAGGAGTTGTTCCCAGGGTCCCAAGGAGGAGGGCTTGGGAGAAAGAATTCACAAACACTCTCCTTCTGCCTATTAAAAAAAATTTTTTTTTTCTCTAAATAAACTTTGAACCCACTTCTAAGTCTGTCTGGAAAGAGCAGTGACGGCTTTCATGAAGGGTAAATTATAAGTGCTTCTTTCAGAGCTTTGTTTGGGGACCCTCAGAAATATACACAGCCCCCAAAGCGAGTTGCTAAAATGTGCACGAGACAGGAAACATATGCCGGGTATGACAATGTCAGGCAGGCTGACCGTGAGCATATGTGCTTTCCTGTCAGTGGAATATTCGGCAAGTGTTCCAGAAAGAGGCCTTTCCTGAAATGGAGGTCAATGAGAATACTCCCCCCTTCTCATAAATCCTTGGGAAAAAAAACAGGCCTGTCTCCCACACACATGTGGCTAATTATCTGGGGGCTCAGGGCTGTCCCTGGAGAGCCGTTAAGAGCAGTTTCCCCAGGTTCCATCTGCCTCAAGTGGTTTCCGCAGCCCTGGCTAGAAAGACCTTGCCCTTGGTTCATAAACTGGCGCTTTCCCACCCCGGGGGCAGGAACCCCCACAGTCACAGGTGCTTAACAATAAAGGAGAAGAGAGCGCATCTTCTTTCCCAGTGCCCACCAGAGATCAGACCCAGATGCAAGCTGCTGGGTGGACGCCCTGGACTTTATGGGGCCACTGGTGACCATCCGCCTTGGTCCAGGTTAGCTGGATTGGGCCTGGGCCTCAGAGCCCGCTCTCAGAGGATCAAGGCAGACCAGACAGATGAGCAGACAGCTCCAGCCCAATGGACTAACAAGTACTGTAGCAAGTCAATATCCCTGGCCCAACAGTGGGCAGCGAGGAAGGCTTCTCTGAAGACAGTCCATGTCTTAGCTAGGTCTTGAAGGATGCGTAGGAGTTTTCTTGACAAGAAATGAGTGAAAGGACATTTGAAGAGATGAGCAACTCAACTCAGGGGCTGGGGCCTGTTCTGGGCCAGGTGTTCTAGAAAAGGCTAGAACAGGAGAGATGTATGGAGTTCATTGGGGGATGTATGGAGCTCCGTGGGGGATGGGCAGAGCAGGCCAGAAGGGGGCGCCTGGCTCAGCAGGAAAGGCTGTGTCCCCAGGACAGTGGGGAGCCCCTGGATGGCTTTAAGGGGAAGTGGTGTGATCGGATTTGTGGTTTAGAAGGACCACCCTGATTGCTGGGTAGAGAATAACAGGAAACGGGAGAGCCACAGAGGAGGCTGTGACCGTCGACCCATGGAGAGATGCTGGTAGGGACCCCGTAGGGATAGAGTGGGGACAACTCCGGTTCTTTCTCTTGCTGACTGTGATTTGGGGCGTATCACTTAACCTCTTGGTGCTGCCGTTCCACAGCAATGATGGGGGGAGGGGTGGCAATAGTGTCTTGCCACACTGTCATTGTGAGACTTCCAGTAAGACACGGAAAAATGCCAGGGGCGCCTGGGTGGCTCAGTCAGTTGAGTGTCTGACTCTTGATTTCAGCTCAGGTCATGATCTCACGGTTTGTGGGTTCAAGCCCTGGGTCGGGCTCTGTGCTAAAAACATGGAGCCTGCTTGGGATTCTCTCTCTTTCTCTGCCCCTTCCCCACTTGCACTCTCTCTCTCTCTCTCCAAAATAAATAGACATTAAAAAAAAGAATCTCCTTTTTTAGGGCTGGATAATATACAGTCTTCTATCATATGTTTATACAACCTTTTGTTATTATATTACTTTTTTAAATTACACATGACACAAAATGTGCCTTTTAAACCAGCCTTCAATGTACTACGGTTCGGTGACATTTGGCACATTTATAATGTGCAACCATCACCACTGTCTTGTTCTGAATCTTTACCCCCAAAGAAACTCTACCTATTAAGCACTAACGCCCCCTTCCGCCAGCCGCTGGCAACCTCTAATCTATTTCCTGTCTATGCATTTGTCTGTTCCAAATATCTAGCTATTTCACTGATGTGAAATCATACAGGATTTGTCCTTTTGTGTCTGGCTGATTTCACTTAGCATAACGTCTTCCGGGTTCATCTGTGCTGCACCTTTGTTATACCCTGAGTGTTTGTCCCCCCAGAACTCAGATATTAGAGTCTTTACCCCCAGTGTGATGGTATTAGGAGGTGGGGCCCAGGATCTTAGCGGACCCCAGGTCCTGTGCACAGCTCTCCATCTGGCTTCTGGAGCGGGGAGACGTCAGTGCTACTTTGTTCCCAGAGCTCTGGAGGGGTGCTGCGGGCCCATGGGGAGCAGGGAAGGGGGCTCCTGCCTGTGGACCTGCCACGCACCAGGCAGTGTGCCCAGCACCCCAGCCAAGAAGGTGGGAGTTATTTTACCCTGCCGATGAACTAAAAGACGCTTAGAGAGAAGGAACTTGTCCCAAGTCACACAGCTGGTGTGTGGCAGAGCTGGGATGCAAACCCAGCGATGTCCAATTCCAAAACACTGGGGTTTTGTTTTTTTTTTCCTCCTCTTTTCTTTTCTTTTCTTTTTTTTTTTTTTTTAAGAAAAAGAAATAGATTCTGCTTGGGGCTCCTCCCATCTATTCACATGCTGTTTTCTGGCCAGAGACCCCTGGGTGTCCTCAGACTCAGGCAGCAACTAGGTCAGTTACTGCTCTATGGAGGCGGGGGGGGGGGGGGGTGGCATGCTGGGGTTACTTTTGAAAGCGCTCAGGGGGTCGGGGGCTCAGCCCCACTCCAGTTGCAGATTCAGCAGAGCTGGAGTGACCCAAAAATTTGCATTTTTTATAAGTTCCCAGGGGATGCGGTTGCTGCTGGTCCAGCAAACACACTTGAAAACCAATTGATTTATTCTCTCTCTCTCTTTAATTTTTTTTATTTTAATTTTTTTTTTGAGAGAGAGAGAACAAGTGAGCGAGGGAGGGGCAGAAAGAGAGGAGACACAGAATCTGAAGCAGGCTCTGAGCTGTCAGCACAGAGCCCGAAGCAGGGGTTGAACTCACAAACCTCAAGATCATGACCTGAGCCAAAGTCCAACGCTTATGGCCAACTGAGCCACCCAGGTGGCCCTCTGCTCTCTCTCTTTAAACATCACTTTGTTTCCTACAAAATATTGCAAGCCTCAGGTCCTTTCCATGGTGCCATGTTGCCTTCTGCGTGCTCAGGGGACGGAGCCTGGAGGCCAGTTGGGAGTTAACAAAACTTGTAAACCACCAGAGATTATTTGTACTCCTACTACTGTTAGGATTCGTGAGCATTTACTGTATGCCAGGTCCTGTTCTGAGCTCTGTCATGTCAATCCTAAATGTAATCTCCACGGCCACCCTCTGTCTCTTCCTATCAAGGAGGAAAATGAACTCAGAGAGGGCAAGTCACTGGCTTGGGGGTCACACAGCATCAAGCGGCAAGGCCAGGATTTGGCCCAGGGTGCTCTGGTGGCCAGAGTTCATGCTCTGAGCCACAGGCTATTCTGAGCTGGGACAGAAGTCCCTCACTAGTGCTGGTGGAAGGTAACTGAACAGCCTAAACCAAGGTCCTCGTTCGCTGTCCCCAGTTCCTCTCTCCCTCTGAATTCCCCGTCTCGGTGAAGACCATCATCATCTACCCTGCAGACCCCAGGAATGTGAGTGGATACATCTGCCCACACTTCCTGAGCGCTGCCTCTAGATATGAACCCCCACAGGGCGCTCTATGTGGCTGACCATGCCTCCATGCTCTATTCAGACATTTGAGAGAGAACCTCCCTGACTCGGGGCTCAATCTCATGCATGACCTTGAGATCATGACCTGAGCTGAAATCAAGAGTCGCCTATGTAACCACCTGAGCCACCTAGGTGCCCCAAAAAGGAAGGAAATTCTGACATGTGCTACAACATGGATGGATCTTGCGGGCATCAGACTGAGTGAAACAAGCCCGCACGAAAGGACTGTGTGATTCCATTCATATGATGTACCTAGAACAGACAAATCCGGAGAGACAGAAAGGGGAGCGGTGGCGGCCGGGGGCTGGCAGGATCGGGGATGGGAAGTTGGTGTTTAATGGGGACAGAGTTTCCGTTTTGTGAGACAGGAGAGTTCTGGGGACCAGTGGGGGTGATTATTGCCCAACGGTGTGAACCTTCCTAATGCCGCTCAACTGTAACTCAACAATAGTGCAGATGGTCATTTTTACGTGTATTTTGCCACAGTTTTTAAGAAATAATAAAAATGAGGGGCGCCTGAGTGACTCAGTTGGTTAAGCGTCCGACTCTTGATTGATTTTAGCTCAGATCACCATCCCACGGTTCGTGTGACCGAGCCCCGCGTCGGGTTCTGAGCTGGCAGCACGGAGCATGCTTGGGATTCATTCTCTCTCTCTGACCCTCCCTGGCTCATGCTCTCTCTCTCTCTCTCTCTCTCTCTCTCTCTCTCTCTCTCTCTCTCAAAAATAAATAAATAAACATGGAAGAAAGAGAGAGAAAAAAACGTTTAAAACCATAATGGGATATACCAAAAGGGTGAAGTGTGTGGTATGTGAATTCTAGCTCAGTAAAGCTGTTTAGACGATAATGCTGCCCTAAACATGGCTGGGCCCAGTGTTACTGAGCGGCCCGACACCAGGAGAAGGAGCAGGTGTTGGAGAAGAGGGCCTGCCAGCACCCCACCATCTGAGAGCGTGTGGGGAGGGCAGGTCCCGGGTCCCCCATAAGGGCCCAGCAGCATCGAGGGGCAGGGAGCCGCTGCTTTCCGAAGGACGGGGCTGCAGGGGCAGTGAGGGGAGTCACCTCTGTGTTAGGCAGATTCGGCTCTTGACAGCTCAAACTCCGGGGTGGGGGTGGGGGAGTAGGGGGCCTCAGCCCTGCCCCTGGGGGTCAAGAAAAACAAATGGTGAGTTGCTCAAGGCCCCTTGAGAGTGTGAGTCAATAGTGCTGGGAGCAGCCCCTCGGGGGGGCCCTCGAATCTTCCCGAACTGGCTCTTGGCTCCTCTGTGGTGTGCTGTCTTTGAACCCAGGCAGGTTCCTTGCACTTGAGTCCTGTCAGCCGGCCCCAGCTGTGGGGCTGCTTGACTTTGGGTAGCCCTTGTCCCTCCCCCACTCTGTAACAAGGGGCACTAATTTCCCTGCCCCCACCGGTCCACGTGAGAATTACGTGAGGTCCGGCCACATACCCATCAGCCAGCAAGCAGGTGCCTCGGAGTTTATGCCCCTCCTCCTTCCCCCAGACTCAGGAGGGCTCTACGCCCTTCCTGCTGTCCACCGTCAATGTCCCAGGACCTTGGGGCTCTCCCACAATGAGAACAGAGTTCATTCATGCCCTGACCATTTGTTCAGCACCAGCCCATGTGTCAGTCCCCATTCATGAACCTACCCGGCCGGAGCCCCGTCCTCAGGGAGCTGACATTCTACGGGGCAGACAGAAACCATAAATCCTGAAAGGCAAATAAAATCAATAAGCTAGGTCATTTTGATAGAAGTGGCTGGAAGAAAATAAAAATAGGAAAATATCACAGAGTCCCTGGGGGCAGGGTACTTCAGACGGCCCTCAGGGAAGGCACAGCAAACAGTCAGCCGTGTAGAGATGTACGTGCAAAGGTCCTGAAGTAGGAGTAGGCCTGGCAGAATTCGAGAAGCAGAAGGAAGGCCGTGTGGCAGAAGGTGGGGAGTGATGGGTAGCAGTGCTGAGAGCCTCCTTCCTTACCGGCTGCCCACTGGAGTGACCACCTATCCCGATTTGCCTGAAAGTCCTAGAAAAGTCCTGGGCACACTGCAATGGTTGGTCACCCTAGTGCCCACCGGCTCCCCATATTTACTAGATGCATAAGTTAAAGCATCCTAGGCCCTGCTGGGTGCTGGGATGCCCTTCCCTCCAGAGAGCTTTGTTTTCCTGCCCCAAGGAGCCAGGAGTCCAAGGCCCAGGGCCCATGGAGTCAGGTCGCCTTGGAGCAGGTGGCTCGGGCTAAGTGGCCACCTTTTTTCCTGAGTGTCACTGCCTAAGTCCATGGCCACACCATGATGTCCACAGTCCGAGACCTCCAGCTGCCCAGCCTCCCCTGCCCTTTTCTAGAACCTTCTGCATGGGGCAGGGCGGGGCTGTTAACCTGCAAGTTATGAGGCATTCTCATGAAAATCAAAGCTCAGATGAATGGCTTTTAAGTTCAAATTAAAATAAAATAAAATATAAACAAAAGGTTTTCATTCTCTGAAAGCAATAAATCCTGGCCTTCGTTAAGTTTGGAGGGATACACGCTGGCCCATGTGTCAGTGATTAAGGCTTTGGGGTGAACAGGGAGTTGAGGAATTCGGCATATTTGGGGTGTGCTGCTTTCCGTGTGCCTCTCCGGAGCCTGTTTTCCAACAGGAAACAGGATCTCAGGAGATGATAGGCTCTGGGTTGAAGCTGATTTGCACACGCACAGATCTGGGTCTGGCCGAGCCCCAGAGCGTCACCCCGAGCTCTTGCACCCAACACCAGCGACCCACAACCGGTGTCCCTGATGTACGCCCCTGGGCAGTCGCAATTTCTTTGTATCCATTATCTTCCTTTGCCTGGGCACCAGCTCGCTTCGTATTCAGGGTGACCTCCCAACCTCCACCTTTTGAGAGCCCGAGAAGGCGTAGAGAGTCCCTCCCTGCACACTCCTTCCAGTCCGAGCCAGCTGGCTGCTCAGGGCCTCATCAGCCTTCGAGATGCCCTGAGCCCCGTGAGAGGAGCGTGCCATGGTGTCTCCCGGACCCTCATTCTTCGTGCGAGTTTGCTTAGTCCCTTCCATAGCCCGAGTCGGGGCAGTGGGGAGAGAAGCGTGCCACGCCCAAGAAATGGCCTGTGACCGGGTGGCCCCAATATGGGGTACCCATGTGCCTTACATCTGTCACTCAGAAGGCTCCTTCAAGAAGTCCCCTGAAGTCTCTGCACTGAGACACAGCCCCACACGTCCCTGGACCCGAAGCCCTTCCGGGAGCCCCGTCACTCTGAAACCATCTGCCTGTGTTCTTCTTTCTAAGTCCTTCTCACTCTTGTGTCGGTTCATGATCTCCCAGTTCGTGAGTTTGAGCTCCCCATTGGGCTCTCAGCTGTCAGCACAGAGCCCACTTCGAATCCTCTGTCCCTCTCTCTCTCTCTGTCCTGCCCCTGCTCACTCTTCTCTCTCTCTCTCTCAAAAATAAAATAAACATTGAAAAAATATATATATAAAATAAAAAACGCCAAAAAGTGATACTAGACCTCATAAACTATTTGAACCTCTCACCATCAACAAGCATCTTCTTCTGCAGGATGTGGGCAGCAGGGTTTGGATGTCCGGGTTCAGGGTCTACACGGCACGGCCCCACCTACTACTGGCTGTATGACTCAGAGGGTCACTTCATCTCTCTGTGCCTCAGTTTCTCCGTCTATAAAACGGAGATGATAATGGTAGCTTTCCTCATAGGTTCAATGTGTAGAAGAGCTGAGTTCATACCGTGAACCAAGATCAGTACCAGCCGTAAAGCACTCGGTAAATAGTACCACCAACCTTGCTTCTATTAAACACTGTCAGGGAGGCTCTGGAGCCTTCCAGGACTATCAGCTCCTTTGGAGAGAACAACAGTGTCCACACTCGAGGCCCTTTGTGAACGTGATGTTGGGGTCACCCACCAGCCCGCCCCCGGCCCCCGAGATGGGCCCTGTTCGTTCAGTCGGTGAATGGCATGATATTTAAGTGGCTTGCCAGGTCTGGTCACTGGGGCTGTGGGAGTCCGTCGCCAGCCTGGACGCATTTGCCCTACCGGCCCAGCAGCCTGTGGCACGGGTCTTCCAAACTGCTTCAGGACCTTCCAGAAAGCAGCAGGGCTCCCAGTAGCATGGCGGATGGTAGAGCCTGCGGGGACAATAAACCCCTTTTGGAATGAGCTCTGTGTGCTGAGCAAGAAGCTATGGTTTTAATTCCCAGAGGACGACATGGCCCTCGGTGCTGGCCAAGCCCAAGCAACCTGCCAGTTGGCCAGCTGCTTCAGGCGCGTGTGCCAGGTCCCCCAGGCCCTCCCAGAGGTGGCCACAGGATGCACCTGCCCCCACTCCTACAAGGGACAGAGGGCTTCGTTAGCCCAAGCAGGAAATGAACAGGGAGAACGCGCCCCTACCCACCTCCCCCGGGCAAGAGTTTCCAACTCCGAGGTTGGTCTGAAACTTATAAAACAATTATCTGGGGAGGTGTTTCAGTGATCTGATCTTAGATGCTCAGATCCAGGGACCTCCCCTGCCTTCTCCGCTCATTGTGCACCCCCGCGATGGCCCTGGGGCCTCAGGCAACTGCAAGGAGCACCAGACTGAAGGTCTGGGGTATTCACACCCCCTGAGCCCCAGGCCCCTCCTAGAGTTCTGGGAAGAAGGTCAGATAAAGGGACCTCCAATGCCCATGAGAAGGGCCGGGTCCAAAGACTGCAGGAGGCTATAGGACCACCTGGGATGATGGTAAGAACTTGGCCTTGGTCACAATGACCGAGGAGTTCAGAGGACAAAGAGCTGGAGTCACCCAGACCTGGGTTCAAATCCCTCTTCTGCCATCTCCTCAATGTGTAATGTGTGACCTTGGGCACACCACCAACCCCTGTGACTACACGGTGCCAGACTCTCAGTAGACACACAGCTTCGGTCATTAGCCGCGCTGCCAACGACATTTCTGTGGTCTCTGTGAGGCCACCCTGAGTTCTCCGTCGTGCTCAGGCCCTTGGGTGCTGAGAACCCTGGGAACATTTCTTTTTTTTAATTGTGGTGAAATACACACAACACAAAATTTACCATTTTAAAAGTTTTTTAAATGTTTATTTATTTTGAGAGAGAGAGCGATAGAGAGCAAGCAGGGGAGGGGCAGAGAGAGAGAGAGAGAGAGAGAGACAGACAGAATCCCAAGCAGGCTCCATGCTGTCAGCGCAGAGCCCGACGCGGGGCTTGAACTCAGGAACCACGAGATCATGACCTAAGCTGAAATCAAGAGTCGGATGCCTGATGGACTGAGCCACCCAGGCGCCCCACTGCAACTGGTTTTTAAGAGCTACAGTTCAGCGGCATGAAGTATATTCACGATGTCGTGAAACCATCACCACGATCTATTTCAGAACTTTTTCACCATCCTGAACAGAAACCCTGTCCCCATTAACCACCAACTCCCCATGCCCCCGACCCAGCCCCTGCCAACCACCCTTCTTTCTGTCTCCATAAATTTGACAACTCCAGGTACCTGGGAGGTAATCATAATAGGGCAATCATAACAGTATTTGTCCTTTTGTGATGGGCTGATTTCACCTAACGTGATGTCCTCAAAGCTCACCCATATCATGGCACATGTCCGAATGTTCTCCTTTTTAACGCTGAATAATATTCCGTGGTGTGCGCACATCACATTTTCTTCCTCCGTTCACCCATCCATGGACATTTGGGTTGCTTCCACCTTTTGTCTGTTGCCTCCGGCCACATATCTTGACCTCTCTGAGCCTCATTTTTCCTAGTCTTTAGGGAGAAAAGTGTGGGAAGGGATGAACGTGCTTTCTGGAACTGTGTAGATGCAATAAGGTTAAATTACACAAAAAGCCTCCTGCCCTTAGGAGCTGGCGGGAGGGAGGAGCCTGGGAAGGGTCGAGGGCTGAGTGACGCGCAGAACGCAGGGGCTTGGGCAGGCTGTCCCCTGCGTGGCCTGGCTGTGTGGCCCAGGGCCGCAGTAAGCCAGATGTTGCTGGAGGAGGGGTTCTGGGGGCGGTGAGTGCCATCAAGGGTTAAGGAGACCACCACTTTGAGAGCCACATCTTCAGCCTTCAGACTGCCAAGGGAGGCCTGTCGGGGTTCAGCCCCGCCCCCTCCCCCCCGACAGGAGCTGGTCAGTGGCATGAGTTTTCCAGCACAACCAGAGCTGGGATTTTAACGAGTTAGAAATAGTTCTGTTTTGTCTGGCTTCGAACAGCGCTTAAGAAAACCATCCTTCTCCGTGGTTACCCCGTGTGCAGATGGTGGTCACGGGCACCCGGTGTCATTCCGCAGCAAGCTGGAGGCCAGGCTTGGCCTGAAAAATCAGGATTTCTTAGAGGGACCCCATGCCCAGACCATTCGACCCCTCCATCCCAGGTCCTTAGACAGACCCTGATGAGGGACACAGAAAATCCCCAGACAAAGCCCTGCCCGCGAAGTCCCTGCAGTACAGCTGCTGTGTCTCGGGCTTTACCCACCCGAGGGGGGGGGGACACATAAGAGCCCATTCACATCCGGACCTGGTGCTCTGAAGGCGCGACCAGTGACTTACTGGGATCCCAAGCAGACACCTCGTTTGTGCCCTCCGAAGTGGTGCGTCTGCCGACAGCTCTCCATTTAACAGTTCTGCAAGGCAGCTATAACTCCGTCACCCCTAAAAGTTCCCCCTCGTGCGTTGGGAACCTATGGCTCAGAGAGGTTGAGTAACATCCTCCAGGTAAACAGCTTACAGATCAGTCATGTCTTTCCCCCTCCTACACAGCCGCCGCCTTGCTAGTGTCTGTTGCCCACAGCCTCTGGAAGGATGCCTCTGAGGTGCCACTGTGGCAGAACTCGTGGTTAAACCCTGGGGTCCCCACAGCTGCCAACCCCCACCCCAGCGCCGCATGGGTCCCTCGCAGAGGTGGAGAGAGCAGCGGGCACTGGTCTTCATCGTGGGCAGATTTTCCAGCTGGAAACCATTCTTCCAAGAGCAGCCTTGGGCAAGACCCTGAAGGCCTCAGTTTCCCCATCTGTGCATAAGCAGGCCACTCAAGACACACTCCCAGATGCCTCCCAGGGCAGCCTGAATGTCGAGTCCGTGCTGGCCGTGGGAGAGGTTTTCCCCCTACTCCAGAAAGGAAAGAAAAGAAGAAAAACAACAAGGAGAAAGGTCTCTGGGGCAAACCGCTGGGCCCTCCTTTGCTTGTTTGCACAAAGGGTTGACCAGTTGTCAATTTGTGAGTTGCTCTCACAGAAGCTTCCAGTATCTCGGTTGGGTTTGCCTCAGAGAGGGTTCAAAGGAATCAGGCTCATTCTCTTTCTCTACTGAGGTCCTTTCAGTTGGGAGCCCCGTGAAGCCTGCCAGGCTGACAGCCCCGCTCCAGGCCTGCTCGGAACTTGCCCGTGGCCTCTGGGAGGTGGGGCACCCCACCTTGCCTGGGCAGCTGCTCGTCTGCTTAGCACCCCTCTTCATCAAGCCTTCTGCCTAACCGTGCCACCCAGGAGAACCACCAGACAAATCCATTAGTTCAGCTGCCTTGGAGAAGGCAAACGTCTTCCTCTGGCTTGAGTTACGCAAGACGGAGAATTGTACGGTCAAACCCAGTAATGGCCAGCAGGAAGCCATGGTGTGCTTTAGCTCTCAGGCCCAGGAAGAGCCCGGCTCACTCTTCCAGTCCCAGGCCCCTTTCTTACCACGTCCTTTCAGAGCTCAGCCTGAGGCTGAGCCGAGCGTGAGCCTCTGTGGCCTGGCGAAAGCCTGGAAACCAGAAGCCAGGGCGCTGGGCCTCGCGAGTGAATGTGGGCCGTTTCCCTCCTACAAGCAGAGGAGTGTGATGCCGGGTGTGTCAGTGGGGGCTCCTGTTCCCACACTCTCGCTTTCCCTGAAAACAGATGTGCCCCGAGAGGAGAGAAGGCCTAACACCAGGCCAGCTGCACAAGGGTCCCAGGCCCTGCCAGCCCCACGCGGGAGGTGGGGAGGACACCGGGATGTGGGTGTTGGCCACAGCGGGCCTGAGATGTTGGGGAGATGTCAGGTTGGCAGGTGATGGAGCAGCGTGGGCATCACAGGCCCCAGCTGAGGTCATGGACCTGGAGGTGCTCCCCAAAAGCTGCAAATCCCTCCACCGTCTGTTGTGAGAGTGCCTTACCCAGTCAGCTTGGCCCGTGGGTGATTCCAGCACAAAACTCAAGGGCTGTGTCCAATAACAGGGAAAACCAAGGGCCACGTAACTGGCATGAGCTTCTGCTCTCAAAACTCAGGGGGTGCACCCCTTATAGGGTCAAATGATCTTCAACAAAGGTGCCAAGGCTATGCAGTGGGGGAAAGACAGTCTCTTCAACAAATGGTGTTGGGAAACTGATATCCACATGCAAAAGAATGAAGCGGGGCCCTTACCTCACACCATAGATAAAAATTAACACAAAAGGTTAAAAAGGCAACAAAAGCAAAAACAGACAAATTGAACCACTTCAAACTTAAAAACTTCGGTGCCGCAGAGGAAAAACTCAACAGCGCAAAGGCAGCATGCAGAATGGGAGACGATATTTGCAAACCACGTGCCTGATAAGGGATTAATATCCAGAATATGGGATACTCATTCCACTCAACCACAACTACAAAAATCCAACTGAAAAATGGGCAAAGGGCTGGCCGCCTGGGGGGCTCAGTCGGTTAAGCGGCCGACTTCGGCTCAGGTCATGATCTCATGGTTCGTGGGTTCAAGCCCAACGTCAGGCTCTGTGCTGACAGCTCAGAGCCTGGAGCCTGCTTTGGGTTCTGTGTCTCCCTATCTCTCCTGCCCCTCTCATGCTCTATCTCTCTCTCTCTCTCTCTCTCTCTTAAAAAAATAAATAAACATTAAAAAAAATTTTTACGTGAGCAAGGGGCTTGCTTGAATAGACATTTCTCCAAAGAAGACATACACATACACATGGCTAACAGATATATGAAGAGGTGCTCGACATCACTAATTATTAAAGAAATGCAAGTTAAAACCACAACGAGATATCACATCATCCCCATTAGGGTGGCCAGTACCAAAAAACACAACTAAACAAGACAAAACAAAATAACAAGTGTCGGCGAGGCTGTAGGGAAATTGAAGCCTTCGTGCACTGTTGGTGGGAATGTAAAATGGTGTTGTCAGCATAGAAGACAGAATGGAGGTTCCTCAAAAAATTAAAAAATGGAATTACTATATGACCCAGCAACCCTGCTTGCAAGTTTATAGCCAACAGCATTGACACCCGGATCTTGAAGAGATGATTGTTCACCCATGTCCGTCGCGGTGCTGGTTTCACAGTAGTCAAGAGGCAGAAGCAACCCAAGTGTCCATCACCAGATGAGGTAAATGGATCAAGAAAATATGATGTACAGGAGTGCCTGGGGGACTTCGCCTGTTAAACGTCCAACGTGAGGTCACGATCTCACGGTTCGTGAGTTTGAGCCCCACTTTGGGCTCTGGGCCAATAGTGCAGAGCCTGCTTGAGATTCTCCCTCCCTCTCTCTCTGTTCCTCCTCCGCTTGTACTCTCTCTCTCTTACTCAAAATAAATAAATAAAACTTTAAAGAAATGTGGTGTATTTGCTTACAGTGGAATATTTAGTCAGCCTTCAAAAAAAAAAAAAGAGGAAGAAGAAGGAATCATCACCTGCTACCACATGGATGAACTTTGAGGATATTACATTTAGTAAAATAAGCCAGTCACAAAAAGACAAATAGCGTATGGTTGCATTCTATGAGACACCTAGAGCAAGCAAACTCTTAGAAACAACGTAGAATGGTGGTTGCCTCTGACCTGGGGCTGCTTCTGTTTTTCTGCCCTGTCCCGATCCCTGGGTCAGGGCACACCGTGACTGCACGCTTGAAAACAGGAGAAAGGAAGGAAAGTTCATACGCGTGAATGTTTTAGTAAACCATCCTGCCTCGGACCTGACTCGTGGCCAGCCTCAGTCTCGCCTCTGAGGTTGTTCTGGGCCATTTTGGAGGGAGTTCAAGGTTGGCTTCTATAGGAAAGGGCAGTTCCTTGTAGTGCAGTCATAGCCTGTGGATCTGTGGATCCGCCCCGTCCGTGTCCCACCAGGCCGCCACGCAGTGGGTGGGCACCGTGGAAGGACAGGTATCAGTCTAGTACACATGACTTCACATCTGCATACCTTTCCCCCCAGCGCCTGAGCAAACAGACCCCTGACCTGGGGCAGAGGGGCTGGTCAGCATTCCCCTCCTTCAGCATTGTGGTTGCTGAGTCTGGGGGACTCACATGGGCAGAGCGGGGAGAAGGCGGAGGCCACGTTGGTCCCCGTCACAAATTCAGAAAGGCGTGGAAACCTGTAGATGGAGGGGGCGCCTGGGTGGCTCAGCCGGTTGAGCATCCGACTCTCGGATTGGGCTCAGGTCATGATCTCGTGGTTCGCGAGTTCGAGCCCCTCACTGGGCTCCTCGATGACAGTTGGGGGCCTACTTGGGATTCTCTCTTTCCCCCCCTCTCTATCTCCCCCTCCCCAGCTCATGCTCTCTCTCTCTCTCTCTCAAAATAAATAAATAAACAAACAAACAAACAAACTTTAAAAAAAGCAAACCTATAGAGGGAGGACACTGCACATCGGTGTGGCCATTACCTGCGATAGATCAGGAGAAATTCCTGAGCAGCATCCCCCGGGGCCATGGGGGAGGGAGGTGCCGAAGGTTCTAGTGGGCGACAGGACAGCACCTGATGTTACCGAGTTCAGGCAGTAGGAAGGCCGCGGTGGTGTCTCTACAGTGTGTGTGGTCTCTGACGTTTTATGTTGGGCAATATGAAAAAGCACCCGTCCGGGCCTTGGCAAGAGGACTCACAACCTCAGCTTTATTCTTCTCCCGGAGCAGGTGTCTTAGCTCCAGACTCTTCTGCCTCCTGAGTTTCCGGGGGGTCTGTCTCTTTGGGTGGGGAATGACTCGTGAGAGACTGAGTGAACCACGGACGTGAGAGTGGCGGGCAGGCTGCCCCCCGGGGACACCGGTGCGGGGTGGGGTAAGGGGAGGGGCCGCGCCCAAGCCCACGGGCTTCCCTTCTCAACCAGTCCCTTGTTTTCCTGTCCAGGTCCCCCCGGACGGCGCGGCAAGGCGGGAAGAAGAGGCGACCCTGGTGAGTCCCATGAGTCCCAGGTTTGCTTAGTTTCCTCCAAACTCAGACCTGGAAGTCTGCCCTCATCGGGACCTGGGACCCAGCACCACCAGTCCCCGCACCAGCCCATAAAGTGGGATGCGTGGCCCTGGGATCAGGTCTTCTTCTCCCTCCCAACTGGCCACTGTCCCCCGAGCCACAGTGTCCGGTACTACCTTTCTTGGCTTCTCGGCATCCGCAGTCCCAGTGACAGTTCCTCTGTGCCCTTGGCCATTCCCTGAATGTCACGATCAGCCTCTGAAGCACCCTCTTCCCTTTGTGGGAGCCACCGATGGTTCCACCAGACCCCTGTCTCTCGCACAATGCAACAGCCCTCCTGTGTGTGTCCCCTGCCCTCCCCAGACCTGGCAGAGCGCCAAGAGGGGACTCCTCCACCTTCCTGCCACACCCTCCTACCACCTTCATTTCACCCAAAATGCACTCCCCTTGCACACCCTCATTGCACTCTAGAAGCTTCTAGAAGCTTCCATAGACCCTGTCCCCACCCCAGCTCCCCACCTCACCTTCCATCATCTAAGGCCTCTTGGCTGAGCTCCGTCCTGCGTTTTCTCCCTCATCTCTCACCCCTTCCTCTCTGGCTGTTCTCTGGGACCCTTGCCTCTCAAACCGGCCTGCCCGAGACCCTCTCCTGGCCTTTCTGACACCCGTGTGGCTCCGGCTGTCTTGTGACGCTGGTGACGCCTCCACCCAGTCGTCTCCGGCCCCAAGGTTGGACGTTGCCCCGCTGAACCCAGCACCCCCACCTGCTCTCCTCTGGCTGCCCGGCATTGTCACGGGGAGACCTCCAGCCACCACTTCCCTGTGTTCCCTGTGCAGCCTCGGGGGCAGAATCCCTGACCCCTCCCCTTCCCTATCACCTCCCCCCCCCCCCCAGCCAAGTCCCAGTCAGTCTCCCCCTCCACCAGGGCTCTTGGCCCAAGTGCGTTTCTCTTTGCCCTTAAATCTAGTTCAGGCATCTCCTCCAAAAAGCCTTCACTAGCCCCCCTGGCTGGGGGCTCTCCCCCCGCCCCGGGGTCTTCAGCACCCAGTCCAGAGCCAGGCGCACAGCAGGCTCCCGGAACGCACGTGCACAGAATGAATGCACCCATGCTCAGCCCCTAAGCAACTTCACCAGGAGAGCGTGCTGGTGATGCCAGAGGCACCCACCACCGAGAGGACCCCAAGCAGATTGCACCCCGGGGGGACACGGGGCAGGTTCTCTCCATGAGTCAGACTCTCCTCCCTGGCGCTGGGCGTGGGCTTCCTGCCCCTCCGACCGACCGCTGCGCTGCGTGCTTGCCTTATCTAATTCCTTACATAGAGGACTTCCAGATAAACTCCCCAGAGTTCATTGCTAGGAAATGCCCTTCACGGGTCTCTGCTTGCTTTGACTTCCAGAGCTGAAGGCTGTTTTGTGTTAGATTGCCGCGACTTTTCTTTACTGTTGTTTTTTTTTTCCTTTACTGGTTTTGTGTGTAATCCCTCCCCCAACACACACACACCACCAGCTCTCCAAAAACACACTTCATCACTAGTCCTCCTTTCTACCCTTGTAAAAGGTTCGTTGCGTTTTATTGTAAGCTTCTGATGTCCTTTAATACACAGTGACTTTTTTTAGGACGAAGTATGATATCACTCCACTTACTCAAAACTCTGTTCGAATGATGACTCGGGTTTAACACAATCTAAAAGTCAAAGAGAGACAAGGATTTACTGGGCCTCTGTGCTGGGTCCTTTCAAGTCCGTCATCCCGTGTGACCCTCACAGAGCCCTGCAAAAGATAAGAATACATTATCATCCCCATTTTGCAGATAAGGAAACTGAGGCAGAGGAGGGAGAAGTGTCTTGTCTAAGGTCAGCTGCCGGACAAGGCGGGGGCAGCACCCCCTCCCTTGACTGCCTTTTCCCACGCGGGGTCCTGATCCTCTGCCTGTCAGGGAACGGTGTGAGCAGCACAGAGCAGATGTCCCTCTCGGATTAGCTTGGCCTGGGCCTCCTGTTTATTTCCAGATAGTTTCACGCACATGCACATCCTGGCTGTGGCGCCTTCCCTTGTACAAACGAGGCCTTTTCCTGTGTCCCAGGGAGAAAGGCCCTTTTTGTCTGGTGGGCCAGTGATCTGGCGAGATGCCTTCCTGCTGCTGCTGCGGCCACAAACCTGCAGACAGAGCTGACCCTGCCTGTGGGAGCCTTCGCCTGGGAAATGCCTCCTGGGCCCTGCAGTGTTTATGCATCTCCATCGTAATGGAATGGATTTCTCGTCTGCCCCACTTCTCAGCACAGCTCTTGCACTCTGGGGTCCTCTTTCTAGGGACCTTGGGCAGGGTCCTTTATCTGTCCAGTTCCTCCTTTCCCCAAGAGCATCCACTCTCCCCGGCTCTCCCCCCTCCCCAGATGCCTCCCTCCGTCCCAACCCTTCTGTACCTGGTTGTGGTGGTCTGTTCTGCACACCTGTCCTTCTCCACCAAAGCATGGGCTCCTCAGAGCAGGGACTGAATCCCTAGGCACTCAGGAGATGGTCAGTAAATGCTTGTTGACAGGAAGGAAGGGAGGAAAGGGAGGAGGAAAAGAGAAAGGGAGATTCATGGGCAAATGGAGGATAAAGGGTTAGGAACCGGGAAGAGGGGCGCCTGGGTGGCTCAGTTGGTTGAGCGTCCGGCTTCAGCTCAGGTCATGATCTCACGGTTCATGGGTTCGAGCCCTGCGTCGGGCTCTGTGCTGACAGCTAGCTCAGAGCCTGGAGCCTGTCTTCAGATTCTGTATCTCCCACTCTCTCTCTCTCTGACCCTCCTCCTGATCACGCTGTCTTTCTCTCTCTCTCTCAAAAATAAATAAAATATTAGAAAAAATTTTTTAAAAAATAAAAAGGAACCAGGAAGAGACAAGAATGAACCAATCTAATGCTGTTTGGCTGATGCCTGTGCTAAACCTGCAGAGACAAACAGGTCTCAGAGTTCCAGAAGTTTCTGTGATTTAAGAACTAGGACTTTAGGGGCGCCTGGGTGTCTCAGTTGGCTAAGTGTCCGACTTTGGCCAGGTCACGATCTCATGGTTCATGAGTTCGAGCCCCGCATCAGGCTCTGTGCTGACAGCCCAGAACCTGGAGCCTGCTTCAGATTCTGTGTCTCCCTCTAGCTCTGCCCCTCCCCCACTCACATTCCATCTCTCTCTCTCTCTCTCTCTCTCTCTCAAAAAATGAATAAACATTAAAAAAAAAAAGAACTAGGACTTGAGCGGATGGCCACATACAATCGCACAGGTCAGTGTTAGGGTTTTTCATCTACCCTGACCCCAAGAAACCCTTTCTAAAAATTAGTAACAGAAGTACTTCTGGAATGGTAGAGTAAGGACTTCTGAAAATCTGCAGCAAGAACACTAGGCAAAAAAAAAAAAAAATGGGCCGTTTCAGAGCTCCGGAAATTAATATCTGGTAACAACCCAAGAAATGTTTATTCAAGACAAACATCTTGCTAAGAACAGGGAGGTTTGTAGCATCTTAACTTGACCATTTCCCAGCCAGCCCCATGGTAGCCTTAAAAACCATCAATCTCACAACCACGGTACCTGTGAAAAGTAGCAGCCGTGGAGGAAGCAAAACTATGTGAGGGTCCCCAAATGCTCATTCCCAGAGAATTGTCACCAGCTGTCAGCTTCCGGGAAAAGCCCATACATAGGATTTGTCTTTATTTGGCCTTATGCAGAGCTCACTGGGAAAAGCTCTGTCTCATAGTGCAATTGTTTAACATTCCAGCTGCCTACGGTAGCAATACCAGGAGGAACAAGCAAGAAAGCTGGCGTGGAAACTTAAATGACAATCTAGGGGATGAGCCACTCAAAGGGGCTGTGAAAGTTTCCAGCATATTCTTGAGAATCTCGAAGGCACATGCAGGTGCAGGGCTGTGTACCTGTCCACCAAAGACCTGAGAGAGCCCCAGTCTCTCACTTCTGGCGGACCTCGAGACCCTGCTCAAGCAGGAAGTAAAGGCCAAGGCAGGGTTGTAATCTGGCAGCACCCTGAAATTGTGCTCCAGCACACACGAAGAGCCCCTTGACACAGAATGCGAGACTTACTGGCTCATGGCATTAAAGGAAACCTCTGTCCAGGCTGATCATGAAGCTAACCAAGAGAGGATTCAGGAGCTGCATATGACAGAGTATACACTTTATTTTTATTATTTTTTAATGTTTTATTTTTATTTTTGAGAGAGAGGGAGACACAGAATTCGAAGCAAGCTCTAGGCTGTCAGCACAGAGCCCGACGAGAGGCTCGAACTCAACGAACTATGAGATCATGACCTGAGCCGAAGTCAGATGCTTAATCGACTGAGCCACCCAGGTCCCCCGAGTATACACTTTAGAGAATTAGTCCAGGAAGTCCCCTCAACAAACAAAGAGCAACAATAACAACAAACAGCAACAACAAATCTTAGAAAGTAGGGTGGGGATCTGATTTCCAGAGTCACCGCATCAGATTATCTTAAATGCCCAGTTTTTAACAAAAAATTATGAGACACACAAAGGCACGAGAAAGTATGGTGATGAAAAAGGGGGGAAAGCAGACAATGAAAACTGTCTGTGAGGAATCCCAGATGCTTGCTAGACAAAGATTTTATGTTGACTATTATAAATTATGTTTGAAGAACTAAAGGGAACCAACCCTAAGGGATTAAAGGAAAGCAGAAGAATGTACCACCAAATGGAGAATGTTAATAGATAAAAAGTATTTTTAAAAAAAGAACCAAATAGGGGCACCTGGGTGGCTCAGTCAGTTAACCGTCCTACCTCGGCTGAGGTCATGATCTCACGGTTTGTGGGTTCAAGCCCTGCATCGGGCTCTGTGCTGACAGCTCAGAGCCTGGAGCCTGCTTCGGATTCTGTGTCTCCCTGTCTCTCTACCCCTCCCAGGCTCATGTTCTCTCTCTCTCTCTCTCAAGAATAAATAAAAATTGAAAACAAATAAAAATGATAAAAATAAAATAAAATAATAAAAAAGAACCAAATAGAAATTCTGAAGCTGTAAATTGCAATAACTGAAGTGAAAAATTCACTCAGGCTCAACAGTGGATTTGGGCTGGCAGAAGAAGGAATCAGCAAACTTGAAGATAGGTCAGTTGAGATGATCCTGTCTAAGGAAGACAAAAAAGAATGGAAAAATAAAATGAACAGGGTCTCAGAGATCTGTGGGAAAACTATCAAGTGTGCCAATATACCCATAACAAAATCCTGAGAAAGGAGAGAAGAGAGAGAAAGAGGCAGAAGGAATATGAGACCAAATAGTGGACCAAAACTTTTAATCTACACATCCAAGAAGTTTAACAAACTCCACATAGGATAAACTCAGAAGAGATCCACACCTAAGCATATCTTAGCCATGTTGCCAAAAGGAAAAAAATGAAGAGAAAATCTCGAATGACTCATCACAGAAAACGGATCCTTGATAAGGTGAATAGCTGATTCCTCCTTAGAAATTATGAAAAGCATGACTCAAAAGTCAGTGCAGATGACATATTCAAAGTGGTGGTTGGGGGGGGGGGGAACCTGTTAACAGAGAAATCTATAGCAAAAGTATAATTCAGAAGTGAAAGAGAAATGAAGACATGCCCAGATAAATGAAAAATGGAGAGAATTGATTTCTGTCAGCCTGCTCTACACGCAATAAAGGGATTCCCTCAATCAGAAATAAAAGGACATTAGACAGTAATTTATTTTTTTAATGTCTTTTATTTATTTTTGAGAGACAGAGATAGCGCATAACAGGGGAGGGGTAGAGAGAGAGGGAGATACAGAATCCGAAGCAGGCTGCAGACTCTGAGCTGTCAGCACAGAGCCCAACACGGGGCTCGAGTGAGATCATGACCCGAGCCGGAGCCAGATGCTTAACCAACTGAGCCACCCAGGCACCCCATTAGACAGTAATTTAAATCCACATATAAAAATAAAGAGCTTCAGTGAGTTAGCTACATAGGTAAATATGAAAGACAATATAAATGAATTTTTATTTGTAACTCTTTTCTCTCTTCTGATTTACAAGCCAGTTGTATGAAGCAACAACAATACAACTGTGTTGATAGGCTTATGACATGTAAAATAGTAATTTCATAAAAGTATACTAAAGTACAACGAAGGAGATAACAAACACAGATTTATTGGAGCAAAGTATTTGGATACAATTGAAAGTGAACTGTTATTCATCTAAACCAGATTATTTATTAAGATGATAATTATAAATTCCAGGGCAACCACTAAGAAAATTATTCCAAAAATATGGCAAGAGAAACAAGGGAATTAAAATGGTACACTTATAAAATATCTATTTAACAAAAAAGAAGCAGTGATGGAGTAATAGAGGAACAAAAAAGACATAAAACATAGAAAAATTAAATAGCAAATTAGCACACATAAATCCTGTCTTCTGAGCAATTACATTAAATGTAAACGGATTTTTTAAACCCCAAATATGCAAAGAAATCTGAGAAAGAAGAACAAAGCCAGAAGCATCACACATCCTGATATCAAACTATACTATAAAACTATAGTGATCAAAACAGTATGATGCTGGTATAAAAATAGACACCTTTAGGCACCTAGACCAATGAATCTGAATCAAGAGTCCAGACATAAACCTACCAACAGACCACAAAGTTTCCAATTCCTCCACATCCTTACTAACACTTGTTCTTTTCTGATTCTTTTAAGTTTGTTTATTTTGAGAGAGAGAGAGCTAGAGCGAGAGTGAGAGAGAGAGAGAGTGTGTGCATGTGCAAGCAGGAGAGGGCAGAGAGAGGGGGAGAGAAAGAATCCCACACTGTCAGTGGAGAGCCGGACATGGGGCTTGATCCCACAAACTGTGAGATCATGACCTGAGCCAAAACCAAGAGTTGGACCCCCAACTGACTGAACCACTATTTTTTTATAGTAGCCATTCTATCTAATGGATGTGAGGTGATGTCTCATTGTGGTCTCGATTTGCATTGCCTTAATGATTATCATGTCTTTTGGATAGCGCATTTATTTAT
The DNA here is from genome assembly GCA_028646485.1 of Cryptoprocta ferox. Classification (NCBI taxonomy): domain Eukaryota; kingdom Metazoa; phylum Chordata; class Mammalia; order Carnivora; family Eupleridae; genus Cryptoprocta; species Cryptoprocta ferox. The sequence continues at coordinate 6,240,436 of CM053572.1, forward strand.
GTATTTATTTATATAAAGAATCCACAGAAAAATTATAAAAGCTGATAAACATGGTCAGCAAGGTTGCATAATACAAGATCAATGTTTTAAAGCTCAATTGTATGTCTATACACCAGCAATAAAGAATGTTTAAATGAAACGAAGAAAACAATTTCCATTTACAAAAGCATGAAAAAGAAAATACTCAGTAATGAATTTAATAAAATAAGTGCAAAACTTGTACAGTGTACAAAACTATAAAATATTGTTGCAAGAAATTTAAAAAGACCTAAACAAATGGTAAGACATCCCATATTCATGGATTGGAAGACAGTAGAATGTTAATATGGCAATTCTCCACAAATTAATCTACAGTTTCAGTGCAATCCCTATTAAAATCCCAGTTGGGTTTTGTTTTTGTTTTGTTTTTTTTTTAGAAATTGACAACTGATCCTCAAGTTCATATGGAAATGCAAAGCATCTAGAATAGCCAAAACACCTTGAAAAGGCAAAACAAAAGTAAAGGCCTCGCACTTCCCAATTCTAAAACTTAACACAAAGCTGCGGTATCAGGATAGTGTGGTATAGACATAAGACATAGAGGTCAACAGAATAGAATTAAGATTCCAGAAGTAAATTTTTACATTTACCATCACTTTATTTTTTCACCAGAATGGGCAACAATTCAGTGATACTGGGACATCTAAATGCATAACATTGAAGCCAGGTTCCTTCCTCCCAGCATTACACAAAAATTAACTTTAAACGTGTCGTAGACCTACATGTAAGAGGGAAAAGTGTAAATCCTTATGAGAAAATATAGTGGTTAATGGGACACCTGGGTGGCTCAGTCAGTTAAGCATCCAACTCTTGGTTTAGGCTCAGGTCATGATCTCACAGTTCGAGAGATTGAGCCCTGCGTCAGGCTCTGCACTGACGGCATGCAGCCCGCTTGGGATTCTCTCTCTCTCTCTCTCTCTCTCTCTCTCTCTCTCTCTCTCTCTCTCAAAATGAATGAATAAACTTTATTTATTCAGCCCTGGTGCCTGGGCTTCCAGGGGTCAGGATTCAAGGCCTCTGACCTGGAGCAGGCTGAGTGGGGAGGGGCGGAGGCCAGAGCCAGGCCTGTTGGAAAGAGAAGGAAGCAGGCAGAGCAGGACTCAGGAGTCTAGGCTCAACGCAGAGGAGCAGGTGTGGGCTGGCCGCCGGGACAATAGCTACCCCCCCACCCTCCAGTGTGTGGACTGGGCACCTGCCAGGCTGTGGGGAATCTTCCTCCCACTCTGCTTTTCCAGGAATATACCCTTCGGGAAATGCTCAGGAAATGTTTATTCCCCCCAGAGGGACTTATGAGCTCCTGGTTTGGGAAACCCTGTTGGGCTACAAACATCAGTTTGGTTAAAGAGGCCACAGGATCAGTGAACCCTCTACCCTGACCCATTTTATTTATTTCCCAAGTCATCTGGCTCTTATTTAACTGCTCCCACATTCCTGACAGCAAAGCCAACAGACCCAGGCGACGCCTGAAACACGTTTGCAAGCTGCATGCAGAATGGAGCGGGCTGTTGGGGGCGGCGGGGGGACGTGGTCAGCTGGAGACCCTGCGGCCAGCTTCGCTTTCTCAGCAGGGACCCCTGGATGGCCCGAACCAAGACCTCCACCCTACCCATCACTCAGGGCTGCTCAGCCCCCTGCAGCCCTAGCATCCCACTCCAGAGGCTGCAACTGCCACAGCCCAACCCCTGTGCCCTGAAGTCAGGTGCCAAGGACTTGGAAGTGGTGACCACCTGCCAGGCAGCGGGGGTCCGAGCTGCCTTGCTGGCGGGGCTCACAGACAATAATCGGCACACAAAGAAATGGATTTAATAGTGAAAGAGTGTGATAAGGGCTTGGAAGGGAACTAGCAGAGAGCCGCCATGGATACCAGTGAGGGCGAAGGATGAGACGGCTTCTGGTTTCATGGTCACGCAAGGCTGATGAAGCCACAGCCTGGGGACGCAATGGATGTAAATGTCCTGAGGCCAAGGGCATGGGCAATGGTGAGGCTCGGGCCTCGCAGGAGAGCTGGGCGGGAGAATTTTTGTCTTATTTTTTTTTGTAATGTTTATTTATATTGAGAGAAAGAGAGAGAGGACAAGCAGGAGAGGGACACAGAGAGGGAGAGAGAATCCCAAGCAGGCTCCACACTGTCAGTGCAGAGCCAGACATGGGGCTCAAACTCACGAACTGTGAGAGCATGACCTGAGCCAAAATCAAGAGTTGGACACTTGACCGACTGAGCCACCCAGGCACCCCGGTGCGGGGAAATTTTGATGTCACTCCACATGCCATGGGAGACCCTGGCAAGGGTTGGGCATTTTTAAGAGACTGCCACTGGTTGGTAGGTTGGGGTGCCCAGAGGAGGTCAGTTCGGAGGCGGTGGGAGTAGTGCCAACGTGAAGCAATGGTGGCCTGTGACGTGGTGCCAACACGGCCCGAGAGAGGTGGTGGCCAGTTTCGGAGACTCACGGATGGGCTAGATGTGACCTGTCCCGCCAGTGATGGGCTCACTCTCCAGAATGCCACCATCCCCACTCTGGCCACCCCTCTGGAGACATGGATGGTGGGCTTGGGGGTCCCAGGAGGCTGCTTCCAGCCTGGGCACCACCCCGGGGACCTCAGACATGCCACGCACTCTCCCGGGGACCCCGGGGGAAGCTCAGTCAACATCAGAGCTCTGCCTGCCAGACCAGTTTCCCTCCGCCCACTTTGTTAGGCTCAGAGTCAGACAGCCTGGCTTCTGCCCAGGTCATTGGCACCCTTCTGAGCCTGTTTTCTCGTGGCCTGGGGTGGAGGCAGTAGGGATTAAGCGAGATGCTTGGAGAAAACAGCACAGCTCCCCACACTCACAAGGACTGGTGAGTGAGTGATGGTTATGCTAACAGCACCTTGTCCTGAGCCGTCCCTCCAGCCACACTCTGGGTGCATACTCCGAACCTCGGGGCTCTCAGAACAGGAGTCCCAGTCTGAGCTTTCTTCGGGGGAGCTTAGAGGTGAGTGTGAGAAAAGGCAGCCGAGGACCAGACAAAAAACACAGACCTGGGGCGCCTGGGTGGCTCCGTCAGTTAAGCACCCGACTTCAGCTCAGGTCATCATCTCTCAGTCCATGAGTTCAAGCCCCGCGTCGGGCTCTGTGCTGACAGCTCAGAGCCTGGAGCCTGCTTCAGATTCTGTCTCTCTCTCTCTCTCTCTCTCTCTCTCTCTCTCTGCCCCTCCCCTGCTTGCGCTCTGTCTCTCAAAAATAAATAAATGTTAAAAAAAATTTTTTTTTAAAAACACAAACCTTACTCCAGCCACTTTTCAGTTAAAGTTTATTGCCTTTGCTGACTTGGTAAGCCACACACGTGTATCCAGCGACATGAAAGAGCCCCGTGGTGAAAGGTTAGTCTCTCCCGGACACTTTTTTCTCCCACCATTGGGTTCCCCTCCTCAGAGGCAACATGAAGACCACTTTCTTCTAGTAATATGGTCATGGAAGGCTGACAAAGCCACACCCTGGGGACGTGGTGGACGTGAATATCCCGAGACCAAGGGCACAGGCATTGATGCAGTGCGAGCCATGCAGGAGAGCTGTCGGGGGGAATTTTTGTCTTTTGTGTGTGTGTAATGTTTATTTATTTTGAGACAGAGAGAAAGAGGGAGCGAGCACAAGCTGAGGAGGGGCAGAGAGAGGGGGAGAGAGAATCCCAAGCAGGCTCCGCTTTCTGGGTCCGCACCCAGAGATGTACCATGTTTATACAAACAAAAGCTTACCAGGTTTTCTTCTTCACACAAATGGCTGCATAGTAATATGACGTTCCGTACCTTTTTAAAGATGTAACAATTTGGGCGCCCGGGCGGCTCAGTCGGTTGAGTGTCCAACTCTTGATTTCGGCTCAGGTCATGATCCCAAGGTCATGGGATTGAGCCCTTTGTTGGGCTCCATGCTGAGTGTGGAGCCTGTTTGAGATTCTTTCTCCCTCTGCCCCTCCCCCTTGCTCATGTGTGCGCTCTTTCTCTCTAAAATAAAACAAAATAAAATAATAAAATAAAGTAAAATAAAATATAAAGGAGGGGGCGCCTGGGTGGCTCAGTGAGTTAAGTGTCTGACTTCGGCTCAGGTCATGATGTCACAGTTCGTGGGTTCAAGCCCCACATCACGCTCTGTGCTGACAGCTCAGAGCCTGGAGCCTGCTTCAGAGTCTATGTCTCCCTCTCTCTCTGCCCCTCCTCCAGTCACGCTCTGTCTCTCAAAAATAAAGAAACATTTAAAATATTTTTAATAAATAAATAAAGAATTTTAAATAAAAAGGTAACAGTATGCCTTGGAGATCATTCCCCATTAAAGGATATAGAGTCACGTTCATCTTTTTCACAACTGCGTAAATATTCCATTTAACGTTGCCACGTACCATTCTTTCTTTACGCGCTTCCATTGTGCTGTTTCTAATTATTGGCCATCGCAAATAGTTCTGCTATGAATATTTTTATATACCTGTCCTTTTACATATACATTAACACATATACAGAATAAGTTTCTAGAAGGATCATTGCAGCAATTGGCACATTTTTTATTTATTTATTTTTTTATTTTAGAGAGAGAAAAAGAGGGCATGCACTAGTGGGGGTGGAGGGGAGAGAGAGAGAATGTTAAACAGGCTCCACTCTCAGCACAGAGCTCAAGGCGGGGCTCAATTCCACTACCCAAGAATTATAACCTGAACCAAAATCAAGAGTCAGATGCTCAACCGGCTGAGCCACCCAGGTGTCCCCACACATACAGTTTGAGTCCTAATTAGCATTGCCACATCAGTCTCTGCTGTGATCATAGTTTTAAACATCTTTACTTATGTTACGAAGATTCGCTTTTGTTTCATGTATTTAGAGGTTATTTGTGTTTACTGTGAACTCTCCCCTCATATCGTTTTTCTATTAGGATGTTGATGTTTTTAGAGTTGATTTGTAGGAGCATTTTTGTGTCAAGGTGTATCGGCCTTTGTGACATGAGTCAGAAATAGTTTTCCCCGTGGCTTTTGGCTTTGCTTCCAGTGCTTTCTGCCTTGTTAGACATTTTTTGCTTTTATATGGTTGACTCAGACTTTCATTTTATGGCTTCTGGATTATGATCTGTGGTTGGAAAAACCTTCCCTCTCCACGGTCAGAAAGGAATTTTCCTCTAGGATTTAAAAAAGAATTTTTTTTTAATTTGAGAGAGAGAGAACGTGAACAGGGGAGGGGCAGAGAGAGAGGGAGACACAGAATCTGAAGCAGGCTCCAGGCTCTGAGCTGTCAGCACAGAGCCCGATGCGGGGCTCGAACTCATGAACTGCGAGATCGTGACCTGAGTGAGCCGGTCAGACGCTTAACCGACTGAGCCACCCAGGCGCCCCTAGGATTATTTTTAATTAAGGTATTGTTGCCACACAGTGTTACATGAGTTTCAGGAGTGCCACAGTGATTCAACTTCTCTACATACGTTATACGGTGCTCATGACAAGTGTAGCTACCCGCGGTCACCTACAACACTTGTACTGTATCATTGATTCTATTCCCTGTGCTGTGCTTTTCATCCCTGTGACTTAGCCATTCCGTAACTGGAAGCCTGTATCTCCCACTCCCTTTCCTCCATTTTTCCCATCCCCCTCTCACTTCTGGCAACCACCAGTTTGTTCTCCGTATTTGTGGGTCTGTTTTCCTTTAGGATTTTTATGATTTTTTTTTAACATGTAAGTCTTTGATCCTTCTGGAATTTGTCCTGACTCATGCTGAGGCACAGATCCAACTTCACATTGTCCCAATAACCACCAGCCTGCCTAGCACCCCTCTAGTTAAACGCTGCCTCTCTTCCCGTGGGTTTGAGGGGACAGAGAGTAGCATCGAAGCTGTGTGGGATTGGGACCTTTGTCCTGAGGACAGTGGGAAGATGAGGACTGGGGGACGGGAGTGCCGTGATCAGATCTGCATCTTGCAAACACCACCCTGGCCCCAGAGTGGAGACTGGGGTAGCGATATGTCTGCACACTTGAGGCCACCCCTGACCCCTGCACATCCCCCTCATTGTTCATGGGTTTCAGCTCCTGTGTCTGCAGCCCTCCCTCCAACACTACTTCTGGGTAGGTTCCTGGGGATCCTGATAAGCGCATGGAAGTCCCTCACACACCCAGGCCTCCGGCCGACCTGGCCCCCACCCTCCCATGGTCTTGGCCGACGCCTCAGCATCACCAGTAAATGCAGCGTCCATGATGCCCCAATTCACACCACTCAACCCAGCCCACTCCCTCATTCCCCGACCCCACATTCCTTCCATCTCAGACGTCTTCCAACCCACAGATCCCACCGCCTCGCCCCGTTTGGCTCGAACCCCACGTGCGCACTCTGCTCCCGCGCAGCGACCAGTGGCCGGAGGGAAACACACGCACCCCCACCCGCCCCGCCACGCTGGCCGGTTTGCACTTTAAATGCCAGACCACTGCTGCATGGCGGTGTGGCCCCCACGTCTCCTCCACCAGCGTCACTCGTGGCCGATGGCCTCGTTTCCTACTCCACTGGCAGCGGGAACAGCCAGAGACAACTATGGAAAATTCCACCTTCCCCGCACACGCAAGCACACCACGCGGGGCCTCCCTGCCGGGTCTTCCGGCGGACATGCAGTGATTCAGTCTCCTGTGCTGAATCCCTCATCCCTCGTCGCTCCCAGAATCCCGTTGGATCTTTCCCCAGCATGTTGGATCTTCCCCTCTCTGCCGATGACTCCCATTAATGCAGACATACTGCTCCATGTCTCTCATCTTGAAGAAGCAGCCCTTTCTGGACACCATGTCTCCAAAGCACCTGCTCTGTGTCTCCGCTCCCCTTTGCCGCTGAGCTGCTTGAAAGCTCTCGCTGCCCCCAGTCCTCCCCTCCCTTCTCCCCAAAACCATCTCCAGCCAGATGTGCACAGCCACTGCTCCCCTGCCTGGGGCCCCTTGCTTGGCTAGCACCACCGGGCAGGCCTCGGTCTTCATCTCACTTATCCGTGCGCAGTGACTGGCACACAAACAGCCCCTCCTCTGTGATGCACTCTCTCCACTCAGCTTCTAGAACTTTCTTCTCTTCTTCCCAACCTCTAACTGTTGGGATGCCCCTGGGCACAATGTGCGCAAGGCTGAGCTCCTGATCCTTCCAGCCAAACCTGCTGGACCACAGTTTCCCCACTTCTGTGGTTGCTCAAGGGTCATCTTGCTTGACTCCTCCCTCCAGAGTCTGGAGAAATCCGCTTGGCTTTGTCTTCAGGATCGATCCAGAATCCAGCCACTACCACCCCCTCCACAGCCACCATCAGCTGGGAGCTGCCATCAGCCCTCCCTGGCATCACTGCAGGACCCTCCCCTTGCCACCCCACACGGTGTGAGCCTTTTCACACCTGGATCACAAGGCAGGTCTCGTCCTGTGTCTGCACTAAGCCCTGAAGGGGTTTCCTTGTCAGAGAGAAGAGAAAGTACTAGAAATGGCCAACAAGACTGTACCCAATCTGCCCCCACCCACCAGCTCCCTGAAGCCACCTCCCACTCTGCTGTGGCCCCTTTGGCCTCCTTGCTGTTCCTTAAACACAGCAGGAATGGGGTGCCTGGGTGGCTCAGTTGGTTAAGCATCTGACTTCAGCTCAGATCATGATCTCACAGTTTGTGAGGTCAAGCTCTGCGTCGGGCTCTCTGCTGTCAGCACACAGCCCACTCAGACCCTCGGCCCCCCCTTCCAGCTCCTCCCCAGCTCGCTTGCTCTCTCCCTCTGTCTCTCTCTCAAAAATATCAAAAAACGGGGCGCCTGGATGGCCCAGTCAGTTGAGCGTCCAGCTTCAGCTCAGGTCATGATCTCGCAGTTTGTGGGTTCAAGCCCCGCATCGGGCTCTGTGCTGACAGCTCAGAGCCTGGAGCCTGTCTTCAGATTCTGTGTCTCCCTCTCTCTCTGACCCTCCCCTGCTCACGCTGTCTCTCTCTCTCTCTCAAAAATAAATAAAACATTTAAAAAAATTTTTTTTAAATATCAAAACACACACACACATACACACGCCAGGCACCCTCCTGCACTGGCGTTCCCTCTCGTGTAACACGTTTTCCCAGGAATCCACAGGAAGCCTCTGTGTAAATGTTTCCTCAAGAAGATGTCCACCCCAGCCACCCTATTGAATGCACCAGTCTGCACCCCGGCACTCACCCCATTCCCCTGCCCCACTGCCTCTCTCCTTCCTTAGCACTTCCCACCTTGTAGGCGATGAGCTTGTGTGTTATGCTTATTGTATCTCGGCTGCGTCTCTGGCTAGAAGGTAAACTCCTAGGACAGGGATCTTTGTCATTGTCACGGCTGTGTCCCACTGCCCAGAACGGAGTGCTCAGTGAATGTCTGCGGGACGGATGTGGATGTCCCAGTAGATCAGGGAGCGAGAGTGTGCCGAGGGGGACTCCTCGTTGTCTGTGTCTGTAACTGGGCAGGAGGAAATGTCATCCACGGAGACAGGAGCCAGAAGGGGAGCGCTTTTGTGGGCAGAAGGTCATGACCGTGTCTGTGCGCCTTGGCTCGAGGAACTATGAGGACTGTTCAAAGGGAAATGGCGAGCGGACAGCTCGAACAGGGAGTCTGGGCTTCTCAGGCACAGTTGTCGTCCACGGGGGAATACTTCTGTCACTTCAGTCTAGTTATGAGTGGGATGAGATCCCCAGGGAAGACAGGAGACAGGGGACACATGAGCTGAGCAGAGAACTGAAGAGAAGAAAGCCTTGCCGTGAGCTCTGGGGAGTCTCTGTGGGAGACTGGCTGAATAGCCAGGGAAATGGGAGGGACATGACCTACTAGAAGCCAAAGGGAGAGAGTGCTTCCAGAAGGAGGGCGGGCTCAGCAGTGTGGAAGGAGGAGAAATCCTTGGTAGCAGGTGGTTGGGGACGTGCCGTGAGAGCCGTTTTGGCAGTGAGAGGGATGCAATCCATATCATAGGGTCCCGCAGTGCGTGGAAGGTGGGGAAGGAGAGGCAGTGACAGGAGACCCCTCTCCCCAGCAGTGATGGGGAGGGGACCCGGGGCTGGAGCAGAGGAGGGCATGTGAGCACAGGAATTGGAGCCGGTCCCGAGCTGCTGGGAAGCAGCTGCTGGAGAAAGTGGGTCTGATGCGTCAGGGAGAGAGAGGGGCAGCGGTGGGTGTGGGGCCCCCCGGAAGGTGGGGTGGGTCAGCTCCTCTGACGTAACCTCAGGGGCACGGACAGGAGGCTGGGCGCAGGTGCAGGTGCATCCGGCCAGGGGATTTTCTTTCCCGGGGAAAACAAGGCTCAAGGTCCCTGGCGGAAGGTGAGAAGTCAGATGTCCAGGTGACCAACGCCCTGCCCCGCCCTAGTCTGGACTTAGGGGACACACAGCCCCCCCACATTACCATTCTTGAGTATTAGCACCATCACACATCAGTTCTTCAAGCCAAAAGCCTCTGTCTTGTCTCTCCTTTTTCTATGCCCTATGCACCCCTCCCCCCCACGCACCCCCCACCATTAAACAGATAAGCAAGTCCTGTCAGTCCCCACTGACAAGTGTCTTCTGACTCACTTCTTTCCATCTCCACTGTCACCACGCGAGTCCTGGCCACCATCACCTACGTGGGGACAACCACCATGCATCTACCCCACCCCCCGCACCCACTCTCACCCCCTCCCACCACTGCTCCCTGCCTCCCCCTGCCATTCAAATCCTGGGCGGTGAACAAGGCCTTGAGCTCTGCCCCCCCTCCCATCTCTGCCACACAGCTCCTCCCCCTTCCTCTCTGAGATAATCATCTCTCACCTTCAGGATGCAGCCTAGCCTCCAGCCCTGAGTCAGCCCAGCCTGGCTGGGCTACCTCATATGTGCTGGAAGCTTCCTGGGCTTCTCCCCGCATAATTGTTTTCTTAAGCATCTATTCTTCCAAGGAAAATTCTGTGAGTCAGAGATCCAGCCTCTTGTAGTTACCAGTGGGTCTCATTACTTGCCCCCAGAGGGACCTGGCTCCTGGGTGGTGATCCATAAACACTCGTGGGCCCACCGATGGCCAAGTGTCACCTCCCTGTGTCAGCCTCCCTATCCGGACCGAGGTCCAGGGTCTGCAGGAAGCAGAGTAGTTGCTGGAAGTGCCGCAGCATGGCTTTAGTGGAAAGTGCGGAGGGTTCAGGAGTTGGGAGACTCCGGACTCCTTCCGGGATGAGCTCCACACCTAACCACGTGGCCTTGGACAAGTCACTGCTTTCTCCCTGAGCCTCTATGCTGTTATCTGCCACGTGAGGATGTTTATCCCGCCTCTCGCAAAAGTCAAATGCAGTGTGGTCTGCACGCCACGAGGGGAAGATCCCCGTGGGTTTCACGAACGTTCTCCGGGACCCCTCATCTGCTGTGAGACTGGTCTCAGCCTGCTGCGCTCAGCCTCTCCTGAGCCTTCTGGACCCAGCCCCTTCAGCTTCCCCACGCACACCCGGACCCAGTGCCCCTGACCCCAGGGCTGAGCCCCGGGCACCCCCTGCATGTCCGCTCAGCCACATACACACCTGTAACCCTTCGGAGCACTCTCTTCCCTCTGCCCCACATGTTTTCTCCACCTTCCCCCGCCCCAAGTCTCTCCCCTTCAATAGAAATGAACTGACCAAAATTGGTTCTTCAAGCTGGAACAGGTCTGACTTCTACGGGGCCTGGCAAAACCCGACCCAGGGAGGGGGGCGGGGGGCCGAGCAGCGGAACAGCAGCCTCTGAAATGTGTACATGAACCAATGCATGCAAGATGGTCATTGCCACCCACACGCCCCACCCTGCCCCTGCGAGGGCAAAGGCACCCCCTCTGCCCCACCCCTTGGCTTTGGGGCCCATGAAGGCTTGCAAGGAGGGGTGGCCAGCAGCCAGGCGAGGGAGGGGCCGGCCTGGCCAAGGGGACCCTCTCTCCCTTTGATGCTGACTGTGGCTTCTCTGCTTGTGTTTTGCAGGTCCTCCTGTAAGTGTCCTGGATCATGCTCTCTGCTCCTGAAAGATAAGACATTTCGTTCTCTTCTGTAGCTATCTCATGAAAATATTTTTTTTTAGTTAGGTGTGTTGCATCCTTTAAAAAAAAAAAAAAAAAAAACCTAGAAAAGCAACTTATCCCTGGACAGAGGCCATATTTCTTTTGTAATTTGTAGACAAATGCAAGCACGGAATTCTACGGGCTTGACTTGCCCTGCGAAGCATTTTGTGACCGTTTGCCATCCAAGAGAGCTGGCAGGATCCTGGCTGCTCCTCCCCGAATCTCTGGCTCCACTCCGTGCACAGAAATGCAAGCGCCATGCCCCTATTTTGTAAATGCTCCGCGGCCTTTAATCCGTTTAAATGTTTTTGTCTCACGTGCTTTGGCACAAAGGGCTCCGGAGTCGAGCAGCAGCGGTGCCAGGAATAATGGGGTCCGTTTTCCTGACTCGCCACAGGGCGTTTGACCCTCTGGATCCGGGAGCTGAGCCCTCCCCAGCCCCGCTGGGTCCGAGGAGGGTGCGCTGGAGCGGGCCGGCCGCCAGGGGGCAGCATGGAGAGCAGGGGGAGGATGGTCCGCGCCCCGGAAATCCCCGTCCTCCGAGACCCGCGACTCGTGTGCCTTGCGTTCATCTTGGCGGGTTTTCAGAGCCCGACGGATCCTGGCGAATCAATTCCAGGAGCACATTGAGCCAAAACGAACCTCCTGAAGGAATTCCTTTCGGATGATCAGTTTTATTTTTGACTTCCACTCACCATGATTCACTTCCCAGTCGGCACCCTTTGGGAATCTGGGCTTCTCCCTGCACGTAGCAGCGCCACGCCGAGCCGAAAGCGAGCCAGCAAGAAATGTGTAGATTTATTGGCCACGAGCAGTTTCCCCCTGTTGAGGCATTCCTGGCTGTCACAGGAGGCTAGCCTGTGCGAACTTGCTGAAGTGCATAAGGCAGAGAGAGGGCAGTGGAGTGATTCCTTTTGTTTTTTTTTGTTTGTTTGTTTGTTTGTTTGTTTGTTTGTTTTTTTACTTGGCTGTTAAACTATTAAATGTATTCAACAAATGCAGAAATCTCAAGCTGCAGCCTGAGATGGATGTGTGGGACCCTGGCCAGGCATTCAGCGCTCTGAGCCTGTAGGGGCAGAGAAGCATCCAGTAGCCACAAATGCCACTCCCCACCCCCCCATCTGTGGCTTCCAAGGCTGCCTTCCTCCAGTCTAGTCCCTCCCAGTGGCAACAGGCAGGAAGAGCCATTTCTACTCTCTAGCCCCGATTTAGGGAGCATTTTCCATGGTGGCTGTGACACCGCCCTTGAGAATCCCACATCCCCCTGTGGTCCTCACCACCTGCCCCGCCTGAATCGCGTGGGTGTGTGCCCTGCTCGCCTCTCCAGCCTGGCTCCAAGAGGCAGGAAATGGGTGCTCTGTCTCCCAGACCCGACGGAGCCCCACACTCCCCCCTGCCCCCACCTCAGGAGTCATTACCAACCATCAGCCTTTGCTGCAAACTCCGCACAACGTGGGGGGATCGGGGGCCCTGATTGAGTTATAAGTGTTGCCATATGGTTTTCTGCTGAAAGTCTGATTATTAATGACGTATTAATTACCACAGGGGCAATCAGGACGAGATGGCTACCCGGTAATTTGCCATTTATTTTTTGCTCTTTGTGCCCTTTTTTCTCAAGCTGATCTTCTTCCTCTGAGCCTTTATTTAACTCTGTCTACCGCTCCTGCCCCCTCCCACTCTCCTGCTCTCAGTGGCTGAGGTCTCTCTTTGGAGGGGATTAGCGTTAGCTCTGCGAAGGGCTGGCCTGGTGGGAACTGTCCCCTGCTCCGGCCATCCTGCAGGCAAAGCCAAGAGGCTTGAGAAGGAGCTTTCTGAATCCCGTCAGCGCTCTTGCTGCCCAGACCATCAGCCCTGCACCCAGGGTCCAGCCCTTGACTGTGGAACTCCCCTCCCCGGGGGCTGGCTTGGCTGCCAGCCTCTTCCCAGCGGGCTGGGGGCTGTCCATCCCAGCCCACCGCATCCTGTCAGCACTCGAGGACGGGAGTCTGCTTGGTTCCAGTCTGGTCTTTGTGGTGTCATCGCCTTCTCAAATCTTTTGAATTAAACCTAAAAGTTGGCTTATACTTGGAATCAACGTGCCCCGCCCAGGCTGGGCGAGTGCTGCGTGAAAAGCAAACTTCGATGTAGCCGTGCGGCCGTCCAGTCCTGCGTAACCAGAGAGGTTAAGGACCGAGGCCGCAGCATCCAGAAGTCCAGATGTGTCAGAGCGGGGGGGGGGCGACCTGGTGGAAGGAGAGCATGGCGGGACCATACTGTTGGGCGACACAGTTGTTCTATGCCTTCGGGTCAGGAAGGTACATGGAGGAAGATGTTGGTTGATTCAGAGGCCTCAGTAATGACCAGATCTGGCCAGAGTCAGGACGGGCTGGTGATGGAAGGCAAAGTGGGGGCAGGGGTCCCCCAGGCCTGCAGGTGTCGCCTTCCCGGGAGGCTGTGGAGGGCAGTCCTGGCAGACCTGGGCTTGTAGTGCCTCCTAGCTCGGTGTCTCAAAGAGAGTGGGTGGTGGCTGGGTCAATGGGTTTTTTCCCTCTTACCCCCTTCTTGGCCCCTTGAGCACAGGGTGGCCTGACTCGCTTCTCCCTGGCACAAGAGAAGGAGTTGGCTGATGCATTTTTCTGGGTAAAGGACAGGGGTTCCAGACCAGCCACCAGACCCAGGTGGAACTGGGGTTTGAATCCCATGTTTCCCACTTGCTGGCTTCAGCCTCCATTTCGCTCCCTGTGAAGAGGGCAGTGAGGGTCAGGTGAAGTGAAATCATGCCTGGAGCGTCCAAACACCAAAGGGCACAGGGGACGGGTCACTGGGGCTGTTACAGGGCCGTCAGGGAATTAAGCCTGAGGTTTAGCGTGTGAGGGGCTTGGTGCCCAGCCGGGGCCAGAGATGGGACTCTGTGGATTGGGGGAGGGGAGGCCAGGGGATGGATGCGCTTGCAGTGTGTAAAGTTCCGAGCTTCCTGCGAAGAAAGTGGATTAGAACCCAGCTATCCTTCCCACTGCCTGGTCGGGCCGGGTGAAGGGTGAGGGGACCCTGTCAGAATCTCTGGTAACATACCCACGAGTGCACAGGGCCGGGTGCCCCTTTTCCTGAGGTCACCTGGCCGCGGTTTGAACGCATACCACCCTTTCCACACAGATGTAAGCATCTTCCCCAGCTGGGCTGGCCCCGCCCGCTGTCGGGTCCAAGGTATTCATGCCTTCAGCACCCGGAGCAGCTCATTCCAGCTGTGTTCCTCCATGCACTCTTGTTCAAGAGAGAGAGAATGCAGGGGAGGGGCAGAGAGAGGGGGAGAGAGAGAATCCCAAGAAGGCTCCACGATGTCAGCGCAGAGCCCGATTCGGGGCTCGAACTCATGAACCGTGAGATCATGACCTGAGCCAAAATCAAGAGTCGGACGCTTAACCGACTGAGCCACCCAGGCGCCCCCAAGCAGACTTGTTCTGGTGGTACCACTCGAGCAGTCCCTTCCATGAGGCCACGGGGTAGGGGTGACACCCCGCCTGGCTTCTTCTGTAGGAGGGAAAGCGGGCCCATGCAGGCAGGAGGTGGGTAGGAGGGCCACCTGCAGCCTGGAGGGGCCCCTGTGTTTTGAGCTGAAATTCAGACCTCTTGGCCTGTGGAGGGCCTGGCTCCCAACCTGGGGTGTGCTTACAGACGGCTCCACGTGGTCATCCCAGAGGTGAGGGTGACTGCCACAGCTGGAGGGGCCCGGGCCACCTAAGAGGCACCTTGTGTCCTGAGTATTCACAAGCTTGGAGTCATTCAGACCCAAGTCAGGATCCTGGCTCTCTCTGTGGCCTCAGGCAGGTACTTGGCCTCTCAGATCTGAGGAGATGACATGTACGGAGTTGGAATATTAAAATAGGGTGATGTATGCAGGGTCCGTGCAATGTGGCATAATGTCACCATCTTTCCTCACCAAGGAAAGCCTCAAGAGAAGGAACGGCCAGCTTAGGAAATCGTTCTAATCTGCCAACATACACCGGCAGGAAAATGGCTTCGAGAACGGTCAGTTTTAGGAAGAGGTGTTTTTCTGCAGTTCCGTAAACTTCGGGACCAGCCTCAGGGAGGATTTTTTTTTTTCTTTGTATTAAAAACATGTCACTTCCTAAAGGGAAGTAAGAGCAAGAAAAATATCAGGCTGGAGGGTCATGGTAGAGAGCATGCTGGCTGTGTGTTCCAGATTAATCCAGGCTGGCCCCTCCCGCTGGGTGATACCAGCTGAAACCAAGACCATATGTGGACCTAAGAGCCGAGGTCAGGAGACTGGGGCATAGGAAGCAAGCACAGGACCGTGGGGCAGGTTGTGGACGACAAGGGCTCAGGGTCACTTTGTGGACAGCCCCCTTGCACAGAGGCCAGCCTGCCCCTGCTGCTGGGAGAGTTCGTTAATAACTCCCTGCTGATGACAACAGAAGCATGTTTATTATAAAACCGTCCCAAAATAGAGAAAAGCACAAAAAAGGGAAAAAAAAGATCATCCGTAATCCTACCACCCACAGATTACTCTTCTCAATATTTTGGTGTTTGTCCTTTCAGTATTTGTTATGTGTGAGTTTGTTTTTACATTTGTTATTCTAAAAATGGGATTACTGGACATACTTCTTTGGAGGGAGCCTATCCCCCCCCCACCCAGTATAGCATGAGATGTTTCCACATTCTTAAGGATACTTCTAGGGGCCCCTGGGTGGCTCAGTCCGTTAAGCGTCTGACTTCGGCTCAGGTCATGATCTCACGGTTCGTGGGTTCGAGCGCTGCGTCGGGCTCTGTGCTGACAGCTCAGAGACTGGAGCCTGTCTTCAGATTCTGTGTCTCCCTCTCTCTCTGACCCTCCACTGCTCACGCTGTCTCTCTCTCTCTCTCTAAAAAAAAAAAAAAAAATACTTCTAGGGTGGCTCAGTGGGTTAAGTGTCCAACTTCAGCTCAGGTCATGATCTTGCAGTTCATGAGTTCAAGCCCCGCATCGGGCTCTGTGCTGACAGCTTAGAGCCTGGAGCCTGCTTCGGATTCTGTGTCTCCCTCTCTCTGCCCCCCACCCCCTGCTCGTACTCATCTCTCTCTCTCTCAAAAATAAATAAACATTTTTTAAAAATTAAAAAGAATTCTAGAAGGTAAAAGCTACATAGTACTTTATCATCTGTATAATTTATTTAAGCCATCCCCAAGTTACAGTGTTTATTTGACAATCTTTTATCCCTATGGTCAACATCCTGGGAAGAAACGTAGGTGTATTTCCCTGATTATCTCCTTAGAAGAAATGTCTAGAAGTTGAATTCTGGACTAAAGGGTTTGCACATGTTGAAGCCTTTTGATGTGTATTGCCAAACTGGCCTCCTGGAGGCTCTTCTAATTTACATTCCCACCAACAGCTTACAAATGTTGCATATTTCCCCAAACCCTGGCCAACTGTGGGTATTATCATATTTTTAAATCTATGCCAATATGATAAGTTGAAAAAAATATGTGCATGTGTGTATCTTGTTTTAATTTAGGGTATATTTTAATAAGCAGTACAAGTCTTTGAGATTAAACTAGTTTTAATAAAGTTTGTGTAAACCTAACTACCACCTGGTGGTAGAGTTTAGAATTGCAGGTATAGTTTAAGGAGGTAATCAACATTTTTTGAGAGGGACCAACAGATCCCAGTTGGTCCAGGGACATCATGGAATCAGCAGCCTAGGAGGAATTCTGAGCTCTGAACATTGTGAGTCGAAGGGGGGACCCGCAGTGGAGCCCGAGGCACTTTCCTCTCCTTGCATTTTGCGATAGTAATCAGCATTTATGTTGATAAAGTGATTTATGGCATCTCATACATAGGCTTGACTTTGGAAGGTGTCATGCCCTGTGCTGGGTACTGGGATGGCACAGAGATGATTCAGACCAGTCATAGTCTTTGGAGAGCTGTGGGGGGAGGGGGACCTACACAACCAGTTTGCCATGAGATAGAGAGAAAGGAACAGTTAGGGTCACTGTGACTTCTCGGAGACTTCTTATCACAAAATCTGTTTCTCTTTCCAAACCGTGGCTTCTGTCTAAGAGGCAAAGGCTTGTCGTGCAAGACTCAGTCTTGCCCACACCTTGACTTTTGCACAGAAAAACATCAGACTCTCATCATCTACTAATTACAACATCAACACTCTTCCTCTTTAGTGTTTTGACGTTTTTGACTCTTAACATTGAGATTTTGTGACTTTCTGGTTTGCTTTACCCCTCGAGCGTGCACTTTAAACATTTCTCAAAAAATGTGTTTTGGGTATATGTTACAGAGCTTAAGTGTCCATGTATTTGAATGCATGAGGAGAGCGCCAGTTTGTGAGGCCAGAGGTGCATGGAGATGATGAATTCCAGCGAGGCCGCGGAGGGGGGCAGGGGCATGCCCACTAAACCTCAGCCAGTGACTGTGCCAGATGCTTTCCGGGGTCCTTGGACCAGCACCGAACAAGAGAGACAAGGGAAGACAAACAATAAGCCAGGAAACTGATAAACCAACAGACAGGAAATGTTCTAGGAAGAGAATAAGGCAGGGATGTATCGAGAATGCCCACCGGTACCTGGGTGGGTAAAGCTGGGATGAAATCATCAGAAGGCCCTTGGGGCAGATGACGTTTGAGCTGACACGTAAATGGTGAAAAAGATGCAGAGATCTTGTGGGGCAAGTGTTCCTGGAGGAAAAAAAGCAAGTGCACGCGGGCATAAGGTTGGGACGACCTTGGTAAGGCCACTAGTGGGCAAACAAGAGGGAAACGGTGGCCCCTGGGGCCAGAGAGATCTCCGGAACTTGCGGAGTAGCATCTTGTAGGATTACAGGCTGACCGAGGCCGGAGGCCAAGGAAACTTGGCTTTGTGTTTATAGAAACCACAAGCTGCCTTGCCAAGGGCTCAGAGACTCCCCCCTCCTGAGGGAAGGAAGGACGGTCAGCTCCCACCCCGCCCCCACCCAAGCCCCTCCAACAGGCCAGGGAAGCAAGTGCACTTACTGACCGCTCGCTCTCACCCTGGGAGGTCCATGGTCTCCTCCCTACTTCACAGATGAGGAAGCTGAGCTCAGAGGCTAACAGCACTTGGCTGAGACACAAGGCCCACCCACAAGACAAAGCCTGGCTTAGCACCCAGGCTGGGGACTCCTCTGTCACTCCAGCTACCCTATCAGGTCACAGCCGCAGGTGGGGGCTCAGGACTGTCTGTACGTGAGTAGGAGGGTCTTTCTCCTCTGACCACTCAGGGAAATAGGTATTTGGAGTCAGTGTTCTGTTTCTCGTCCTCACCCCTTGATTTTATCCGGCCCTGGCGCTCACTCCCCATTCCACCCCCATTATCAGATTGCTAAGATGCTTTCCTGCTCTCCCTAAAAAAAAAAAATGGAAAACCACGTCTAACTTAAAGAAAGAAGTCCATTTCTCCAGCCCACCTTCCTTCCTATTCCTCACTCATAAGTCCGTCTCGTAGCTACTGTTGGAAGAAAAGCATCCCCTCCTGATGAAAATGTGCGCTTCTGTTGCCCCGGCCAGGGTCCTGTCCCTGTCATGGAGGAGTTGAATGGATCGGGGGCTCAGCCAGGGGACCACAGTGATGAGACCCCACCCCTGCCCCGGCAATCTCTCAGGCCTTCTGAGCCCCTATGTCCACATTGGCACAGTGTGAGGCTTGGCCTGGTGCAAACATAGACACTATTAACACCAGAGGCGGGAGGCAGGGTATGCAATGTGGTCCCTGGTCCCCCGGCCAGTGAATGACTCTGGGGGCCTGGAGCTGAGTGCAGGGCACCCACCCACCCAGCAGCAGAGTTCGGAGGCCGCAGAAGCCCCGAATGATGTGGACACGTGTGTATGCTAGAGAGACCTCCCTGGCTACAGGGCAGAAACTAGAGGAAGTGGGGCCCAGGTCGGAGGCTGTGGCAAGAAATCGCAGATGAAGCCTGAGTCAAGACTGCCCTGGTGAGGATGGAGGAAAAGGGGGCAGGTGTCAGAAATGAGAGGTGGCAGGAATTGCAGACTAGGTGCCAGGTGAGGGACCAGGACCAGAGCACCTTCACGCTTGGCAGAGCCCTGCCCCCCCCCCACCCAGGACCACCCAGGACCCATCAGACAAGGTACTCAGGAGTCGGGGCCGGGGGGAGGGGGCAGGACCTGCCTTGTGTCTCCAGAATCACCAATGGATGCGTCGACAGCCTGGGTCCCAGCGAAAGCCTAGCTCTGATCTGAAATGTAGCTTATGAGACAGGGTCTCAGCCTGGGACCAATTTTGAAATGAAAACCTCTGTTGAACCGTGTGGAATTAATCAAGTGAACAAAAAAAAGGGGGGGGCCACAGAGCACCACACATTCATATGCTTTCTTGCACTCTCAAAGTTCAAAAACAGCTTTGATTGTAAAAATGTAATTAGTTAAATGATTCATCTGTAATATTCCAAATTCATCTGTTTTTAGATTTCGAGAACCTACATCTCATTTTCATCTGCCCCCCTGCAGCGATGCTCCACAGCTCCTCACATTCTGGGTGGGATGAAAGGAGGCCTTCCTGAGCCCCCCATAATGGCCCCCAGATTGGAACCTCAGGGAGACCCAGCTGGGCCCGAGGGATAGGGCCACCTTGCTGGGATTTCCTCCTCAGGGTCCCACACCAGCCCAGGGTAGGTGCTCCTTGACGCAGGCCCCCGGCCTCAGGCCCCCACTGTGTCCCCACAGTCCTTTCGATCATCACATCTGGGGTTCCCAGATGCCTTCCTTACCCTCTGTAGCGTTTTGCATCTTCCTGGCAGTGGCCGAGAGCCCCCAGTGCCAGATAATCAGCCTCCTCCCCAAGTTCAGCTCTGGGAAAGCACTTAGCAGGACAGCCCTGTGCGGTGGGGGTGGCAGGGGGCGGCAGGGGGCGGTTTGTGGGTGTGCCTGAGGTGACATCTTTGCAGAGTGCCACCCTCCAGGCTGATCGCTGGCTGAACCTCTTCCCGGCATCCCCAAAGCAGCAGAGCACTTCTCCCCCATTGTATGGAAGAGCTCGTTGGCAGACCCGCACCAGGTCCCCGAGGCAAACTCCAGCCTTCCAAGGAAATAAACGAGAGAAGGCAGCTATTTGGGTACAGGACGTTGGTCCAGCCAAGCTCCTCCTGAAATCAGGGACGGGACCGTGTCTTGCTCATGCGGTGGAGAGACTGGGCTTTGGGACTCTGTAGACTGTGTGGCCTCAGTCCCATCCCTAACCTGCCTTTGGCTATCAGGGCGGCCGGGTAGGTGACCCCCTGAGAGCTGTAGTGCTGGGCACACAAGCCGGGTTCAGTGAGTGACAGTTCCTGCCACCGTGATGGTCACTGGCCTCAGAAGGAGGAGCCCCTGAGGCCGAAGGAGCTCCTCCTGGGCCAGTGTTCCCCCTGCACAGCACCCTGGCTGTGGCCGGAGGTCAGGAGTCCTGAGGTGCCCGGGGCAGCCTTCAGCAGGTCAAGAGCGCCCTCTGGTGTGATCCCAGGTTCTGGCACCGAAGCCGGTGGGAAACTGGCCATTCGTTCCTAGAGGCATCCACTTGACGGTTGGTTCTTTCAACAACTATATATTGTGTTCTCACTATGTACAAAGGACTGTTTGACACTTGGGATGGAATAGAGAGACAAACATTCAGGGGGGTCCCTACCCCCTCAGAGGTTGTGCTTGACTGGGAGAGAGGGTCAAAGTGCATGGGGATTCCAACCCCACTGTGCACCGTGGTCAGGGCTGGGAAGGTACGGGTTACTGCGACCTCCTGCAGCCCGGGCCTGGACTGGTGGGGGTCCGGGTCGCTGCCCTGAGGAAGGGAGGTGTGAGCCAAGGTCCCAGGACAAGGAGGTGCTCACACCAAGCGAGTGGCAGAGGAATGGCCAGAGAGAGGACACAGAGAACAAGCCAGGCTGGTGAGGGAAGGGGCAGGTAGGGAGGGAAGCTCAAGAGGCCAGTGACCCTGAAGCACCCAGCATCTTTGAGCCAATTGGCTGCCTCCCCAGGGCCCGCAAGGTGGAGGGAATCAGCAATGGAGTCCAACATGGGAAGGATGGGACATACACAAAAACTTGGCAGCCCCATCAGGCTGCCCAGGAAGCAGTGAGTTCCCCATCGCTGGAGGTGTGCAAGGGCGGCACACCCACTTCTCAGGAAGGGCATCTAAGGAGAGACTGGTCTTCCCACCAGGGGGCTGTTCCACCAATAGGGCCTCTTTGGGGACAGGATGAGGACAGCCTGGGGAGGCTAATGTGGGGGCACTTACCAGGCACTGCTAATGCCAGAGGGGGATGGTGAGGTGGGGAGCACGCAGGATTCAGGCCCGAGGTTCAGGCTCGTGACCATGCCGGCCTCCCCTACGCTTCAGTTTCCTCACCTGTGAAATGGGAATAACAAGTCAAGGGGGTTTGTCTTTTACCTCCACCCCATTTCCTTAGTTCTCGCCCCGAGGAACTGGTCCAGTGCACTCCTGTCATTCATTCAACCCACTTTCCTCTGGCGCCCAAGCTCCCGGCAAGGCACTGGCACCTGCAGGCAGCCATTCCGTCCGCACCACACACCTCCTTCCCAGAGGAGGAAACAGGCTGGGCTCTGGGGACGTTAGGTGGCTCGCTCCACGGTCTTCAGGGAGGGGATGTAGCAAGGGCATCCCTCTCCTTTACCATGCAGGAAGGCCGGGCATGAGGAGGCTGGAGGCAGGGAGGCCGGCGGAGGCTGGTACAGGAGGGAGGCCAAGTCCTCAGCAGGGGCAGATGGGGGACTGGAGGGAGGAGCACAGTTTGGAGAACTGGTTCAGAGCTAGAAATGCAGGCTCACGCAGTCACTGATGCCTTCCTTATGTGGGACAGCCGGGCGAGCCACAGGGAATGGTGAGGCCTGGGCTGAACTGGGGCGGGGGCACATACCCCACTTAAAGGGCCCCCCTGTTCAGCCCATGCACGCTAATCATTATCACAGCTTCCAATATTTCAAGAGAATTTGGAAATCCAAATTGTGCCCAAAACCTCTGGATTCTTAAGGGTCCCAAGCAATTCATTCCCAGTGGGTGATAATTGTGTTGTTCGGAAACCGTGGAGGCACCACCCCCTCTGGTCCAGCGACCAGAGAGGCTGGAACGTCAAACCCGAGTGAGGCTGGGAGGAAGCAGACTTAGGCTGAGGAGCAGAAGGGCAGTGCGGGGTGTGGCCTGGGCCTGGCCAGGTCACCAGGGATCCCTCAGTGTCTGCTGTGAGCTATCTCTGTCATTCAGTCTCCTGGTTTCTCTGTTGCACCTTCTGCCTCCCTTAGACCATCTCCATCACGGAGTTCAAGCCACACTCAGACCATCACCATCAAGTCAGCTGCTCAGTCCCCCGAGACCCCCACCCCAGCATGGTCTGCCACCACAATGGGCGTCCCCGCTTGTCTACTACTTCCAGCGCCTTCCATGAGCCCGGGCCCATGTGCCTGAGCCGGAGACACCAGGCCAGAGGCCGCTCAGGCGGACACAGCCCAACCCACTGGCCCATCTTCCATTGTTCCACGTGCAGTGGGAGTCAGGGCTCTTGACTCCCTTCACCCCGCCCAGGAATGATTTTCCCTGATACCTGACAGGATAATCATGTAGCCGGCTGATGTGTAATTTAAGCAGGTATTTGGGGATCGGTTCAAAGGCATAGCACCACCTCTCCCAGCCATGATGTATAATACGGACATATGTGTAATTGCTTCCAGGGCACACAGGATGTACTGAGCATGCCTTGTCCCCAAAATAGAAGCCAGCTGGCTTCCCGGCCTCACAGAATCATAGAGCTGAAAGGGACCCCGGAGATTTTCTTTTTTTTTTTTTTTAGGTTTATTTCTTTATTTAGAGACAGAGAGAGGGAGGGAGGGTGGGAGAGAATCACAAGCGGGCTCTGAGCTGTCAGCACAGAGCCCCACACGGGGCTCGAACTCACGAACCGTGAGCCGAAATCCAGAGTCAGACACTTAACTGACAGAGCCACCCAGGCGCCCCAACTCAGGAGATCTTCTAAGCCGAGGGGTACAAACCTAGATGCCTCTACAGAGCCGGCGGGTCGCCTGGACGGGGCGGTGGGCCACATGGGGAGCCCTGGGGCGGGGAGGAGCCTGTGGCCCTCCGGGAGCTCTTGACTCAGCCGCTTTTGCCTGGCATGCAGACCCCGGGCTGCACCACCTTCCAGCTTTTCTAGAAAAGTACAGACTCTGAATGTTGATGTGAAACATCGCCACGTTTAAATGTTGCAACTAATTCAGTGAGTTTGGCTTTGGCTTTGGTTTTGGTGTTTGAGCTGTACGGACCAAGCCAAAGCTGGCTGCAGGCCCGCGCTTTACCATACAGACCAGGGTGGGGAGGGGTGGCAGCTGGGGCAGACCCCTAACCTCAGCAGGTTCCTAAACCCCGCCCAGCTGGAGTCTTCTCGGCTTGCTGGCTTGGGATGCAATTTATTGGGGACTCTACAGAATGCCCCAGGTCCCGGGAAGTGGTCCCCGGGGAGGAATCAGCTACAGCCAGGCTGGACCCCAAAAAGTGAGGGTCCTCCCTTTCCCCAGGGCAGAATTCGAGTCTGGGAAATTGCGACACCCGCACAGTCATGCTGTGGTCCATGTGTGTGAGGAGCCTGGTCTGAGAAATCAGAACCACATGGTGCTGACCCGCCCCGAGGGGCCTGCCCACCCACTCTAATGAGGGAGCCTTCACACAGGAATGCGCACGTCCCAGGCTGCGGACCCCAGGCCCCAGCAGCCTTGTAATTTGATGAATTGTCAACATCTGGGCCGTAATTACTGGTCCCTGGACTGATAATCCTGGTAAGCCCCCTCATCCAGGGGCCCCGTCCCGGCGCAATTTGGAGGCTCCGATCCCTGACGGGAGCCGTCCGCACGAATTACAACCAGCAAGCTAGACAGACACCCAGCCCCAGCCGGTCTGAGCCTTTGCTCCTTGTCTGCATCTAAACACGCCGGTCTAGTGATTTTAGTCCAGCTCGGCAGATATCACCGGCACTTTGGGGGTCGTGAGGCACAGCTAATGGAGAAGAACAGAGCCGTCCCCCCCACCACTGGGGTAAACAGCGGCCTTTGCCTCGGGGTTCCCGGGGGACCGAGGCACATCAAGGCCTCAGCCATGGAGCCAGCAAACTCCGCGTCCCAAACTTATTTCACTAAGAAACCTTCCCTCCTTTGGCACTCTTGTTAATGTGTCTCAAAAGATGGCTCTGTGGAACCCTGCTTAGGAAATCTATTCAGTGGCGGGAGGGAGCCGGCCCACAAAGGCACCGCCGGAGGCCCACTGTCTGCCACTGGGTCAGAAGACCACACAAGGTCACTCCGCAGCCCTGCCCCTCCAAGGGCCAACACAGACCCCAATTCTGTGTCAGCTCACCTACAGGGTCTCATGTCTTTGGTGGGTCTGGGGAGAGGAGACAGACCCGGGACTCATCTTGAACTTGTCATCTGCGAGGAGAAGGATGTGTTCTCCATTTTACAGATGAGGAAACTGAGGCTCCGGGACTCTCAGGTCCCTGAGCAGAGGCAAGGAGCCAGGCCAGCACACAGCCCCGGGTTTCTGTTTGCCCCTGACGCATCCAGAAAGCATCCCGGCTCTCTGCTGATGTGCACCGGGCAAGAGTGGTTCAAAGCAGAGCCGAGCTTTGTAAACAGCTGTGGCGTTTCATGGAGGGCAGAAGGTGTGGAAAACCTCTGGTGAATTCCGTGGCTTTGATCAGGCAGGAGAGGGAGCCGGCGGGAACCGAGTGCCTGATCCTCGGGATCACCTGTTCTGCGGAAGCTGAGGCTCGGAGAGAGGGCTCCGCTCGTGGGCTGCCCCAGGTGCCTTCCTTCCCTCTCCTCTTGTGGGCGACGGCCCGGTCTGCGGCAGAGGAGGGCTGCCCTGACGGAATCAGACCCCTGCCTCCAAGGCCGTGCCTCCACCCAGGCTGAGACTCTGCTGTCCCAGACTGCTCAGCTCCCCAGATGGCCCTGTGCTGTGCAAAACCGGCTTGCTGTCGGCCAGGACACTCAGCCTGGACCCCGCCCCACCGTAGTCCCGCCTGACCGTGCCCTCTACCCCATGCTTGTCCTTGGCTTCCTTCAGACCAAACCCCTGGCCCATCCCTGCGGTGTTTCTCCTCCCTCTGAGAGCACCCAGAGCTAGGCTTGGGCTTCCCTCCAGCCCATGAAAATGCCACATAGATGGTCCACACAGCCTGCCAGTGAGGCTGGGAACACTGCCCTCCTGGAGACCCGCGGGCAGAATGATAGCTCAGACAAGTCTTGCAGAAAAGAAACCTGTTTCACAGCTTGTAATCCGGTGTTTCTCAAACTTACTTGACCGGTGAACCCCTTCGCCAGGCAAGCCTCTTAACACGATCTGCAGGACAGTGTTCCCTGGGATACCAGTTTGAGCAAGGCAGTCCTTAGTACATACTATGGGCAGGGTCTGTCCTCTGGGGGTTCACAGCCCAGGGCCCGGCCTTCCCTGGGACAAGACGGATCAGTTCACGCTCCAAAGCCAGGCTGGTTCCTTCCTCTACCCCACTGAGGCCCCTCCTCAGTGACTCCCAGTGACCACTGGTCCCCCAGCAGCCTCTCTGAGAGTCAGCTGTTTCCCCAGACAGAGAACTCAGGGGTCCGGGCACAGCTTTGCTGTCTAGATGTCATCAGAGAGGAGCCCAGAGCCACCGGCACAGACCAGGGCCACGACTTGGGTCAGCTCCATCCCCAGGGCCCGCCTGGCACCGTCTGCTCTACAAACACGCACACGTGGGGTTTCTGTGTTCGGCCCGGAAATCGGCTCACCATCCATCAACCTCCGCGGCTCCAACCTCCTCCTTTAGCTGCATGGTGGGCATTTCCAAGAGCACAGCTCAGCCCACGCCCTCCGCTTTGATTTCTCAGCAACTACAAAATTCATGGACTTCTTTCGAAAACTCTGAGTCCTGGGAACCAAGAACGCTGCAATCCCAGATAGAGGCAGGGCCGTAGGAAGGAAAATTGGGGTTTTGCCACTTCTGGGCTTTCTCACAGGCCAGAAAAATGCCTTGGGGACCACCAGGAATAATCTCGGAGTTGAAAGAGGGCAGAATCCCTCCCAGGAGATGGGAAGCCCAAGGTCACTCTCAAGAAGAGACAGCGAGGTCTGGCCATTGCCACACTTGCAGAGACAGCAGCCACAGGAGAGTCCCCCTGGGAGGTCCAAGCCAAGGGAACATCCCAGGCTCCCTTCGGCAGCACACACGTCTAGAAAAGCCCGCCACCTACAGCTCTGTGTGGTTTATGTCACCCCAGCAGACATCCTGGAACCAGGCCTGGGGACTCAGTGATGGACCAGCCCTGGGAAGGGCCGAACCAGGACCTATGCTCAATGCCCAGAATGGGGGCAGGGGGGCTTTGGGCATCAGACCAGGAGATCTGGACATTATCCTTCAGGAGTGGGGCTGCCCAGAGGGGCTCAAGCAGGAGAGCAGGTTCGCATGCTAGAAAGTTCTCCAGGGCATGGCGTGGGAGACACTACAGGTATTAGGGAAGGGCCATGGGGACGATGCTCGGGTCTCAGGTGTATGTGGTAGGGCTTTCCTGGGATGCGGGGACAAGGGCTATGACGTGTCTCAGGGGGCCAGGGACCAGATTCCCCGATAACAGAAAGACAGATGGACTGCCGAGGTATGCCGTGCAACCCATAGAGGGCTTTAAAAATGAGAAGGGCAGGGGCGTTATGCATGGGCTCCTCCAGGCAAGACTGCTTTCCGAAGCGTCACGCAGACACTGGTGCCCATGGTGCTCCCTGGGGGAGGAGCTGGAGAGAAGGGAAGGTTTGCTTTGTCCTGGCTCCTTCCGCACAGTTTGTTAGCTTCACTCAGTGCACGTAGCACCTTTTCAGCAGAACCCCACCCCCCCAACACACACACACACACACACACACACACACACACACACACAGGTCGGCGAGGCAGGGAGGCCTGCTACAGGTGGTGAGGCCCAGGGTCACCAGCGGCATGTGGGGAAGCCTGCATTTGATCCCAGGTGGGTGTGAATCCAGAGCCGCCTCCTCTGCCCACCCCACATGCCTCCTGGAGCTCGGCCACAGGCCGAGCATCCTTCCGGAAGGATGAGGAGCCAGCTCTGTGGCAGACAGACTAGGGGGAATGCTGCTTCTCCTTGGGGAGGCTCCCAGGAGGGCCATTTGAGCTGGGCCTTGAAGGGTGAGTAGGAGTTCTCCAGGTGGAGGCGGGACTCTGTGTAGTGGAGGAGAATGGGAAAGCACAGCGCGGGGCCAGGAAACAGCATGGCATGTGAAAGTGCATGGGCCTCAAGTGGCCCCAGAGGTACCCATGAGACTAACGGAGCACCTCTTTCCAAACCCCAAGAGCTGTCAGGAGGTTGTGGTGTGGCAGAGTTTGGGGGGAAACGGGACAAAGCCAGGGCAGAAAGAGCCCTGCTGGGGAGAACAGGTAATGAGAATGCTGAGGCTCAGAGAGGTTGACTGGCCCTCCCAGGG
>CM053572.1:6268427-6489704 GCA_028646485.1 Cryptoprocta ferox
GGGGAGGGGAGATGCAGGGCCCAGTTTGAGCAGACTGGGGAGAGGAAGCCTCAGGCATGTGGATCAGGGGTCGGGATGCCAGGGGCCAGCAGGAGATGACAGCTGGGGCAGTTCCTGGTGAGCCTCAGCGACTAGGGTTGGGGCTGACCACCTGATTGGGAGCCCCCAGAGCCTGGACCCCCAAGACTTTGGAATGGCCCCACTCCCCATCTCCTCGGATTCCATCTACCCCTAAGACATTGCCCCACAGAAGCACTTAAGAGAGAAATTTTCAGAATTGCCCTGGTGGCAGGGCAACTGGGTGGCTCAGTCACTTAAGCGTCCGGCTTCAGCTCAGGTCATGCTCTCGAGGTTCGTGAGTTCAAGCCCCTCATCAGGCTCTGTGCTGACAGCTCAGAGCCTGGAGCCTGCTTCGGATTCTGTGTCTCCCTCTCTGTCTGTCCCTCCCCTGCTCACACTCTGTCTCTCTCTCTCTCTCTCTCAAAAATAAATAAACTTTTAAAATTTTTTAAAAAGAAAGAAAGAAAATGTGCCGGGTGCAGGGACAAATGGCCTGATTCTGGAAAGTGGGGAAGCCTGGCGGCCTTCGTGGAAGAGGTGACTGAGCTAAAGGTGACACACAAAGGTGTGCCAGGAGGGCAGGCGATGTGTGCAAAGCCTCCAGAGTGGAACCGCCTAGAATGTCGGCTGGGGTCAAGGGTGAAGTGTCTGTGAGGATGAGGAGGCAGGGGCAGGGAGGAGGAGAGGGGTTGACAGAGACCTGGCAGATCCGGTTCGTGGCACTGCCCTTGGATTCTTTTACACTCCCACACGGCGGTGGAGCTCAGCGGGGCTTTCTGAGAGGGCAGTGGGTCCCCAGGTGGAGGGCGCCCATGGGGGGTGCGGTGCAGCGGTCACTGACCCTCTGCGGCCTCTGGGATGTCCCAGCCCTTGGGACCTAACCTTGTGCTATTTGGCTTCTCTCGGTCTTGACTTTTGCCTATGAAGGCCACGGCAGTGCAGGGAACTGAAAGAACTTTCAGGACCCTTCCAGTCATGTCTTAGCCTGTTGGGCTGCTCTAACAAAGCGCCACGGACTGGGTGGCCTAGAAACAACAGAAATCTTCTTCTCGCAGTCCTGGAGGCTGGAAGTCTGAGATCAGCGTGCCGGCGTGGCCGGGGTCTGGCGGGGGCCCTCCTCCGGGCTGCAGGCCGCCATCTCCTCGCTGTGTCCCCACGTGGCGGACGAGGACCCAGGCAGCTGTCCGGAGCCTCTTTTATAAAGGTCCATATCCCATTTGTGAGGCTCCGCCCCTCATGACCTCATGGCCTCCCAAAAGACCCCTCCTAATGCCATCACACTGGGGGTTAGTTTTAACACAGAATTTGGTGAGGGGGAGGACATATTCAGTCCCTCCCAAGTTCCCTGTGAGAGAACTCACGTCACACCGGCTCGAAGAAAAAACCGCTGACAAACGCAAGTGTGCAGGGGTGGGTGGTTTCAGCTTCAGACCCTTCGCCCCGTTTTCCTCACTGTCTCTCGGCTCTGACTTCTTCTCTGTTGGCTCTTTCTCAAGGCACGTGGTCCTCTCGGGAGCTCCAGCCTTAGCCCCACCAGGAGCAAAGACCCTCTTTCCCCTAAAGCACCACCATTCAAAGCCCCAGACGTGAGGTTCATCCCTGATCCAATCCCCCTGGTGGAGGGAATGCGACCACACGCCCACGCACCATCTGAGCATGGATGGTTGGATGGGTGGATGGCAGGAAGGAAGGATGGTGGTTCTGGAGGAGGAGTGGGGCTCTCTTGTCAGAGGAGGAGATTCTGGGCACCAAACACCCAGATGCCCCCACCCCAGGTCCGCGTGAAAGGTCCTCAGACCCTAGGGCTCATGTCAGGTTTTGGTCTTCGATACTCAGTAGTGTCTCTGGGGCATAAAACACACAGGAGATGTCTTTCCAGTGTGTAACCTCCGCTCTCTGTCTCTCTCGTTTCCAGGGGCCACTGGGTCTGGATGGCAAGCCTGTAAGTGATGACAGGGCAATTCTAGGTGGTTCTGGGATGGGGCCACTGGGGGGCTGAGAGTGATGGGCTGCCTGAGGGAAGGGGCCACTGGGAACCTGGCTCAGCAAGGAGAGAAGCCATTGGGGCAGCAGACTTACGTTCAAATCTGGCTCCACTACCTGGGCAACCTCGGGGAGGCCTCCTCACCTCCCTAGCCCGAGGCTCTGTCAAATGGGCCCATTAGCCCTCCCCACATTAACCATCCCCACATGCTAGGGATGTAGAGAAGTGCGGATGGCACCATCCCTGACATCTAGTCAGCCTTTGAAACACACAAGCCCCTCCTAGCAAGCCCAGGCACAGAGCATCCCCGAACACAGTCTCACGGCTTCAGTGGTAGGCACTGGGCTGGTGAGTTCTCAGCGTGCGGGCCTGAGCCTGTGGTTCGCAGGCATCTTCAGCAGAATAAGTAAGCTGCACAGGGAGAGGGCATAATTAAATAAACAAGTGGATGCGGATGGATAATTCAGTGGGTGGATGGGTGGGTGGATGGACAGGAATGGGTGGATGGATAGATGGGTGGAGGGAAGGAAGGAAGGAAGGAGGCCTGGCTGACTGGATGGATGGATGGATAGATGGCAGGAAGGATAGATGGATGGAGGGAAGCAAGGATGGATGGATGGATAGAAGGAAGGAAGGAAGGAAGGGAGGAAGGAAGGAAAAAAGGAAGGAAGGAAGGAAGGAAGGAAGGAAAAAAGGAAGGAAGGAGGCCTGGCTGACTGGATGGATGGATGGATAGATGGCAGGAAGGATAGATGGATGGAGGGAAGCAAGGATGGATGGATAGAAGGAAGGAAGGAAGGAAGGAAGGAAGGAAGGAAGGAAGGAAGGTAGGAAGGAAGGAAGCCTGGCTGACTGGATGGATGGATGGGTGGATGGACAGACAAATGGATTGATGAATGGTTGGATAGAAGAATAGATGGATTGATAGAGGAACTGGGTTGATGAACAGAGGGATGGATGGGTGGATGGCAGGAAGGAAGGATGGTTGGATGGAAACACAGGCAGATGAGGTAATGAATCAATAATTGTACCAACAGTCGGATGCATGAGGGACAGCACATGTGCCCCTACCTGAGCTGAGAGGTACTGGCAACCCTCAAGTCCTTACCCACCCGGCTACCCACAGCTCTGCTCAGCCCCACAGGCCCTTCTGCCCCCAAAGCCTTAGGGAAGCCGGAAGGGGAGCCAGCCCAGTCCTCACTCATGCCTGTTCTTTCTCCACCTTTTTTCTCCAGGGACTTCCAGGCCCCAAAGGGGAAAAGGTAAGTGATACCAGAGGCTGTCCAGATGTGGATGTGATAAAGGATGCCAGAAACCTGTCTCCAAACCCCAGCTCCAGAGTGTGGCCTTGGGCACATCACATCCTCTCCTAGAGCCTCAGTTTCCCTATCTGTAAAGTGGGGCTAATAATACCTCCCTCCTAATGGTTACACGAGTTAATATTTAACAATCCAAAGTGCCGGGGGGTTAAATTCTCCCAGTACCAGAGCATGACAAAGCTCAAAGCTCAGTCTGCCCAGAATGAGGGGCTTCCAAAGCAAGTAAGTATTCATGAAAAGGGGGGTGCCTGGAGAGCCTGGGGTGGAGGGTGGGGGGTGAACAGTCCCTGTAGATGGACTTCTTTGTGAGGAGTGCACCCCCACCCCAGGAAAACAGATGGCAGAGAGCTGCCCTGTGATCTTTACAGCCTCTTGTGAGAAAGGCTTTTCTGGAATTTGGCGCTAAATGTCACGACAGACCCCTGGAGGGCTGGGACCTCCAAGTGTCTCAGAAGGGAGGGCGAGAGAGGGGAGACCTGTGTGTCCCACAGTGGGATCAGCACAGGGAGGGACCAGGGCAGACCTAGGTGTGGCAGGATGCTTCTGGGGAATGGCTGGGCGAAGCTGGGCCGCGTCTGCCCCAGCCGCCCGCCGCGACGTCCCCACCAACGTAAGGAAGGGTGGCCAAGGCTCCGGTCCACCATCAGAGCTGTGCAGGGCGCAGGACCCGGTGCTCAGAGCGTCAGGTTAGCATTGGGACTCCACCGCCAACTGTACGGCTTTGGACGCGCCGGCCTCAGTTTCTCCATCTGTAAGTGAAAGCAAGCTCACAGAGCCTTGGGAGAAGACCGCACGAGGTAACGGTCTGAGCGTTCTTGGTAAACGGTGAGGCATTTGTGCAGCTGACAGGTGCCGGGATTTCCTTCCCGCGGGCTCTGGCTGAATGAGGAAGGCGAGGCATTGAAACCAGAGAAAAATTGGTGTCTTGGCCTCCATCACTGCGTAACGTACTGCCCCAAAACTTGGTGACTTAAAACAGTTATTGAGGTAATTATCAACACTCGCTGTTCTGAGGTTCCAGGATCCCAAGGGGACGCGGGTGGGAGCAGCTGGTGTCTGCTTCACCGTGTCTAGGGAACTGGCAACAGAGCGCCCGGTGCCACGCCCTGGATGTGCTAGCTGTGTGACCTCGGGCAGGTGACTTAGCCTCTCTGTGCCTCAGTTTCCTCATTGGAAACGGAGATAAAAATAGAGCCTGCCCGTTACGTCTGTTAGAATTCAGTGAAGCCATGTGCGTAAAACACGGGGCATGGAGGAAATGCTCAGAACATCTGATAAAGTAATCTAGTAGCAGTGATCTGTCTTCCTGTTGTTGTGTTCCCAGGGTGCACCAGGAGACTTCGGCCCTCGGGTAAGAACAGAGCAAGACCCCCTCACTCACCCCTACACGGTTTGTTTTGTTTTATGATAAGGCATACCTAGCATTTCTTCCGGATCCCTTATTCCTTATCACAGAAAAAGGTGCCCACGGTCTCTGCCCACAGTCTGTCCTTCTGTGCAGTTTCCCTTAAGTGGCCACAGCTGGAAGCCCCAGGCCCTGGTCTGGCTGAGATCATAGATGGGTGTCTCTAGCAGACAGACATCCCAGTCATACTTATCACCATGGATGGACAGGGGCTCGGGGGAGGCGGGGGACAGGGGGGCTAGCACTGGCCCCAGACCGGAGACCAACCTTACTGCGGGTCGCTGTCACCCCAGAAAGTGAAGTGGTTCTGCCACTTAGCAGCCAAGTAACCTTGAGCGACTCAGTTTCCCCTCTGAGACTCAGTTCCTCCAGCCGTGAGGAGGGGGTGGTGACAGACCCTACCCCAAGCTGCTGTGGCAAAGATTCATTGCAGACATGAGAGTTGGGCTCCCAGGACCCAGCATGGGGACAGTAGGTCCCCTGGCCCTCAGGATACCCAGAGCCCAAGGGACTCCAAAGTGCTTCCTGCCGCATTCGGGGTTTCTTCAACAAAGCAGAGTGGAGACCCCGGGTGGACCTCGGCCGAGGGTCACTTAAGTGGCCCTGGATGCATGCCCCCACCATTCCTACCACAACCGGGGTGGAGGCAGTGGGGTGGTGGGTTCCCACTTGCTGTCAAGAAGGTTAGGGGGTGGAGGTTGTAGCCTGTGAGCAAGTCACCCCCAGGCAGCCTCTGCAAGCAGTGGGGACAGGCAGGGGTGGAGCAGGAGGTGGCAGGGTGGAAAGAGGAGGCACCTGGGCACCAAGTGTGGGCTGGGCCCCAATTCCTCCAGCCTCACGGCTCTGAGCCTGGTTTGTGCAACGAGGGCCCACATCACAGGCGGTCGTGAGCATGAGCTGGGAGAGCAGCCGGCCGGCCAGGCCAAGACCCCAGGACAGAATTTGTTCTGCGCTGAGCCTTTTTAGGGCAAGGGCGGGCCCCCCGAAAGCTGGCAAGGTGGCCCCGAGGTCAAAGAAAGGGTGCCCGTGTGGAGCTTTGCGGCTGCCGAGAAAACTCCTTCGACCTGCTTGCTGGTGGGTGTGTGAGAGCTGGTCTTGTAAATGGGGATGCCCACTCTCCGTCAGACTAGAGCTCGCCCTGGCCAGGGGGGTCATGGAGAGAGATTCTTTCCGAAGCCCTCCCTTCGCCCTTCGTGGGTATCCTCTTGTCCCAATGCTCCTGCCACTTCTGAAACAGCCTCCACCCTTGAAAGTTCTGTGGCTTAAAATGAAAATGCACCACGGCCCCTCAGGACCCCCTGGGTTGGTGGGGGGAGGGGATCTCTCTCATCACAGGTAGAGGCTGTTGGGCCTCGAGTGCAAAGGTCCAAGGTGATGGCACCCCCATGGCCACAGTTGATGCAGGTATTGGCTGGGAGCTCGGCTGGGGAGGGTCTCTGTGCATCAGGGCTCTCCCAGCATGGCGGTGGGCTACCTAGAGGGGCACCCCCAAACTAGCATCCCAGGAGGCCAGACGTGTAATGGCCGGGCCAGTTAAGAGCTACATCTGCAATGGACGCCGTATCACTTCCACTGTATCTTATCAGTCCCATCGGTCATGGGCCCAACCACAGTCAAGGTGGGGAAAGGGGAACAGGCCCCAGCTCCTGATGGGGGGGCGGTGGGGCACTGCAAGGGGCCTGCGGGATGGGGACGAGAGGCCATCTTTGTGGAGAACATTGTCGGCCTCTCCCAGTCGCTCGGCTGGGTTAAGTGGCTTTGCCTCCAGAAACAGCCTTTTCTGAATCACCCTCTGCCTTGCTGACCACACAACCCGTTTGCTGACTAGATGGTTTTCCCACGGCTCAATCCGGGCTTTATAAGTAGAGACCATCAGCTGTACAGTCGCCGCATCTTCAAGGTAGCCTGGCCCGGTGGTGGGTCCGTGCCTGCTGGTTTGTGTGTTCCCTTGACTCACCCCTGCGTTTCCAGGGTTAGACCTCAGCCATCCGGTCCCAGGGCACACACAAGGCGGCTGGCCAGCCTCGTGCCCCAAGTAGCTCAAGGGAAGAGCCTAAAAACCTGTCCCAGGTCCTGCTCAACTGTCTAAACCCATTTTCCACCCCAACAAGTAGAGTCCAGACCAGTGGTGCCCATCATAGGGCCCCTGAGCTGTGAAAGGAACAATGGGGTGTCTTCAAATTCTTCCTGATACAGCAGAAAACGAAACAGGAATTACCCACCTCCCTCATGACCCACGCACGGCTGGGTGAGCTGACCGCACCGTCGGGTTTCTTTACGCTGGAATTTTGGAATTACAGCTTCTCGGTCAGGCCCCTGGCAGGGTCAGACCTGAGTGGGGGACGTGGAGAGCTTCGGTTCATGTTTTAATTGGGAAAACAAATGACCTGTGTCTTAGGTGACGAGGTGAGCTTTCCTATCATGGGGCCCGTGGATTAAAAAGGTGTCCAAAACTCATCGCTTGCCTCAGTGGCCAGAGGAGCCTTTCCTAGCTCTGTAACCCGGGGTAAATGATAGCCCTTGCTGTTCCTGACCACTCCATCTGTGAAATGGGACAATAGCAGTGTCTCCGCCAGGTGGTCACAAGGGTTGGGTGAGACACCTTCTGGGAAGTCCTAGCTCGTCGGCGCTGGGCACACAACTGGGGCCACCTCTTCCAGAGGCTTCTTCCTTTCTTGGTTACGGGGAGTTTGGGAGCTGCTGACACTGTGAGCCAAGCATGCCCCATTACTATACCCTGTGCCGGTGCTGGATGGGTTCCACTGGGGTAGCAGGAAGTGCCCGGGGCACAGTGGTCCTCCCCCCTGGCAGGCGGGGCTGCGAGGTGAGGGCTCTGGCTGCCTGAGGTCTGACCCGGTACTAACATCAGGTCCTTGAGTCAGGGATAGGATACGCTACATGGCACAGAGTGTGTGGCCCTTCATTGCTCTCTTTACTTAACTTTTTTTTAAAGTTTATTAATTTTGAGAGAGAGAGAGAGAGAGAGACAGGGAGAGAGAGAGAGAATCCCAAGCAGGCTCCGCACTGTCAGCGCAGAGCCCGACGCAGGGCTAGAACTCACGAACAGAGAGATCATGACCTGAGCGGAAACCAAGAATCAGACGCTTAACCGACTGAGCCACCCAGGTGCCCCTTTTTTTTTTTTTTTACCATTTTTGGGGGATCATTGTGGGTCAACAGTTAGTTGTAAGAAATAATACCCCACAGGAGCACCTGGGTGGCTCAATCGGTCGAGCAGCTCAGGTCATGATCTCACGGTTCGTGAGTTCGAGCCCCGCATCTGGCTCTGTGCTGACAGCTCAGAGCCCGGAGCCTGCTTCGGATTCTGTGTCTCCCTGCCTCTGCTCCTCCCCCACTCACGGTCTGTCTCTCTCTCTCAAAAATAAATAAACATTAAAAAAAGAAGAAGAAAGAATACCCCAGATCCCCGTCCTCCACTTCCCCACCCCCCGATGGCAATGGCTTGCCTGACTAAAGTACAAGCTCACAACCAGGGAACAGATACAAGCCACCTGCCTTATTCGGATTTCACCCAGTGTACTCACCTGGGGGTGTTTAAGTCTGGGCAGTGTTGTCACCCTTGCAGATTCATGGAACCACCATACAGACCCCCCTCGTGCTGCCCTTGCCCGGCTACACTCCCCTCCCTCCCCACCCCATCCCTAACCCCCGGCAACCATTAATCTGTGCTCCGCCTCTGTGACATTTGCGTCGTGTCGGTGAGGCCAATACAGTAGGTAACCTTTCAAGGCTGGCTTTGTCCCCTCAACGTGATGCCCTCGAGATGCATCCAAGCTACTGCACGCGCACGTACGTTGTCCCTTTGTATTTACTGCTGAGCAGTGTTCCGTGATGTGGATGCACTCCCTGTCGGTTAACCCTTCACCCTGACGCTGCCTCTGGGTGGTTTCCGGTTTGGGGCCGTTACACAGCTGCTGTGAACGCTTGCGTGCAGGTTTTTGTGTGAGCCCAAGTGCTCATCGCTCTTGGTGCGTGCCCAGAAGCACACCTCCATCACTTCATAAAGCAAGAGCTGCCCGACGGGGAGGGTCCCTCAGGAGGTGTGCGGCTCAGGAG
This sequence comes from Cryptoprocta ferox, assembly GCA_028646485.1. Classification (NCBI taxonomy): domain Eukaryota; kingdom Metazoa; phylum Chordata; class Mammalia; order Carnivora; family Eupleridae; genus Cryptoprocta; species Cryptoprocta ferox. The sequence continues at coordinate 6,277,273 of CM053572.1, forward strand.
GAGGAGGAAGGGGGCTGGGGGGGCCCACGTGCTGGCTCCCACATCCTGTGTGTCCCTTCTCTCAGCTACACACCGGAGCTGGGCTCCAGGCACCGGAAGCCGGGAAGCCAGCACATCCCTCCGAGTGGAAGGGGTCCTGTTAGCCTCTTACGCCAGAGTGCAGGGGCCTGTCCCTTCGTGTGACCACCAAGGAGGGGCAAGACGCCCAGGGACAAAGCGCTTTCCTCTGAGCCCGCTGAGCGCTGGGGAAGGGAAGGCACTGGAGACTGGAGCCCCTTTCCTTCCCCTCCCGGTGAGCCAGGCCCCCTGTCTTCCAGGGAGACCAAGGGCAAGATGGAGCTGCTGGACCTCCAGGGCCCCCTGGACCCCCTGGGGCCCGGGGCCCTCCTGGCGACACTGGGAAAGATGGCCCCAGGGGAGCACAAGGCCCAGCGGTAAGAGAGGGCAGGGAGGTGGAAATACCCCAGACCTGGTTCTGCACCTACCAAAACCCCAACCCGGGACCCAGAAACAACCCCAGCCCCAAACCAGACACTTAACCCCACTCCAGCCTTATACCTACTGCCATCTGAGACCTTGACCCCAAACTCATTCCCAAATCCTGGTCTACCCCAAATAGAACCAGAGGCCCTAAACCTGACCTCGATTGGGATTTCAGTCCTAACCCGGACCCTGAGACCACATGTGGGCGCTTCCTCCAATGGGTTCTACCAAGTCCTGTTCCTTCCTCTCTCCTTCCTCTAGTACTAACTAGTTAGGCTCCGCTGTCCTATAGTTCTACCCGAACCCCGGAAGCCAGACTTCATGTCCTACCCCTTCTCCTAACACAAGGACGCAAGCCTGTCCTCCCCTCCTCCGCCAAACTGTCCCCTCTCAGGGCACCCCCTCAGTTGGCTCATCCATGCCAACTCACGTTGGGCACGTAACTCCCCGAGCCTCAACGTTCTGCGAATTGGGAATGATGACACCCACCCTTCAGCGATTTGGTCAAGATGACACAAGAGACTACTTGGAGCCCCAGCCCAGGGCCCGCCAGGGGGAATGGGCTCAGTCCCCCCACTCCTCATTCCCTGCGTCCCCTCCAGAGGCTCTCCTCTTCTGCCTCCTCAGGGTCCCAAAGGAGAGGCTGGACGAGACGGCGACATGGTCAGTATCCAGGGCATTTCAGAGGCCTGGGCTGGTAGGACCGTGGTTCCAGGCCCGGAAGCCCCTGTCCCGCTTACAGCCACACTGGGGGTATGCACGTGCGAGCACTCCTGCCCTCCCGCCCTGGTCTGAATGCTTGAGATCTGGTGCAGAAGTGGCCCTAGACATGGGGAGGGGTCAGGCCAAAACTGGCAACACAGCCCTGCCTCCTGCCATCTGGCACTCGTGTTGTCCTTTATAAAATGACCAGAAGGAAAAAGCCCCCAGAAGTAGCCTACAGTATCTCATTTAATACTTTCTCTTCTCTGGTTCCAGGGCCTGAAGGGACCCCCAGGGCCCAAGGTGGGTGCTCCTTACTCCATATCCCCTGCCCCAGGCCTGGGAGGGATGGGCTCCCTACCCCACTGCGCCCTCCCCATGACAGCTGTCCCTTCCCACCCCCTGCCTTGAGCAGCCCCTGTGGGGGTGGGAAGGTGAGCTGTGGTCTTCCCTGAAGGAAAAGAGATTTCATTGCTTCCTCTCTCATCTCAGAACCACCCTCTGAGGCTGGGGCGTCACACCCCCACTTGCAAGAGCAGTGACTTGCCTAAGGTCATTCAGCTTGTGGGGGAGGGGGGACCCAGGCAGGAGTGGAGTCCAGGACTGTCGGCCCCACCATCCGTGTGCACCTCTCTATGGGGCTGGGGTCTCTGGGCTGTCCCCAGTCATCGGGCCACTTCTTCCAGAGAACAGGGGACCCGGTGTCTGGGCCATGCTCTGAGGGCTCTGACGTCTCTCTTGCATCCCCTTGCCCCCCTCCTCAGGGTGAGCCCGGCATTCCTGGAAAGAAGGTGAGGGGGCCCCGGGTGGGCTATGTGGGAAGTGGCTGGAGAGAAGGGTGAGGGCTCCCCTTGGGGCAGAACCAGGGGGCCGGCCACAGGGAGTCCTCAGCAGACCCCAGTCCTCACTGTGGATGGCTGCTCTGTCCTCTGTCTCTGAAGCCAGGATCTCGTTCATTCATCCACTTAGTCCCTCATTCTTTCCTTTCCTCAAACACAGCAGATTTGTTCCCAGTTCAGGGCCCTAGACAGTGGTTCTCAAAGTGCGTTCCCGGGACCAGCAGTGTCCTCAGAGCTGGGAACTTGTTAGATAAGAATATTTGGGGACCTACCCCACACCCACCACAGGAGACGCTCAAGGGTGGACCACTCGGACGTCGTGGAGTTAAGTTTTTCTGTTTATTCTGAGAGAGAGAGAGAGAGATCGCAAGCAAGTGGGGGAAGGGTAGAGACAGAGAATCCCAAGCAGGCTCCACACTGTCAGCGAGGAGCCCGATGAAGGGCTTGAACTCACGAACCATGAGATCATGACCTGCGCTGAAGTCAGATGCTCAACCAACTGAGCCACCCAGGCGCCCTGGGATATTGTGATTTATAAAAAAAAAAAAAAAAAATCCGTATTTGATCTCAGTCCACCCTGTCTCTGGAGCAGACTTCTAAAACTCATGCAATGTCCTGAAGGATGAACCTAATTTGAAGGGGTCTATCGTCATGTGAATGAGGCGACATTTGGCCCCCACCTGAGGATGGGGGGCGGTTGCCTGGAGAACCTTTAGAAGGTTGGAAATTTCAGTCCCAGCCGCCAGCCTTCCAGGGCGGGGAGAGGGGCTGGAGGTTGAACTGATCTCACCCGTGGCCAGTGATTTAATCGGTCGTGCCTGTGCAACGAAGCCTCCATAAAACCCCAAAAGCATGGGGCTCTGAGAGCTTCTGGGTTGGTGAACACGTGGAGACTTGGGGACAGAGGCGCTCCTGGAGAGGGCACGGATTCACTGTCCCCATACCTTGCCCGATGCATCTCCTCCATCTGGCTGTTTCTGAGTTATAGCCTTTATAATAAACTGGTCGTCCAGTAAGCCAAGTGTTTCTCTGTGTTCTGGGAGCCGCTCTAGCTCATGGAACCCCAGGAACAGGTGGTGGGAATCCTCAACCTATGGCCAGGTGATCAGACGTAAAAGTGGCAATCAGCTTCCTCCTGGTCCCTAGAGTGTGCAGGTTGGGGGCAGCGGAAGAGTCTTGTAGGACTGGGCCCTTAACCTGTGTGATCTGACGCTCTCTCCAGGTAGACAAGTGTCAGAATTAGGCCGAGTTGCAGGACACCTGGCTGGTGTCGGAGAATCGCTTGGTGATGTGGACACACCCCAGCCCCATCAGAATTGGTGACCAGAACTTTTAGATCTGGTCTGTCCAGCAGGCCCCTGGGCGATGCTGACAGACGCTCAAGTTTGGGAACCACTGACTTGGAATGATCTTCCCTCACCCCTTCCCAGGCCATGTCTCCAAAAAGCTGTCCCCTCCCCCAGGAGACCGTTCCTCCAAGTCCCTCCCAGTTGTGTGTTTGTTTGTTTTTAAAGTGTATTTATTTATTTTAAGAGAGGGAGAGAGAGAATCCCAAGCAGGCTCCGTGCTGTCAGTGCGGAGCCTGATTCGGGACTTGATCCCCTGAACAGTGAGAGTCGGAATCAAGAGTCGGAAGCTCAGCCGACTGAGCCACCCAGGCGCCCAGTGACATTTGTTGACTAAAGGCACACATCCCCTCTCCTCTATCTGCTCCTCCCCCTTCCTTCTGCACACACCTGCTGACGCACACCTGGGCTAGCCCTGGGGGACCTGGCCCACCCCTGTCCTGACCCAGTGTGACCAGTGCTGGTGCCGGCAGAGGACTGATATGTGGGGAGCACAGAGTGGGGGAGATGTCCAAAGCTGGTATGCCCAGGCCTAAGGGCTGCAGCCTCGGCCTCTCTCTCTGCAGGGGGATGACGGGACGCCAAGCCAGCCGGGGCTCCCTGGACTCCCAGGGCCCAAGGTAGGTACATGTGCCTCCCCCAGCAGACCCCTTGCTTCCCCTCTGCCCGGTGAGGCCCCTCAATGGCCCTTTCACAACTCGGGGGCATGTGCCCATGCCCAGGGCAGGCCCAAGAGAGGCAGCAGGAAGGCCCCGGGTCCCACTTGCCGCCAGATGGGGCATCCCATCCAGCCCGCACACCCTCAGGTCCTCCTAGTTCCCAACTCATGTGGCCCCCACTCTATCCTGGCCCCAAGCTAGGAACAGGGTATCATCCTTGGTCTCCCAAACCATAGAGATGGCCAGTCAGCCTCCAAAATGTCTCTTGAGCCCCTGAGCTGCCCTAACTATGCTCCAAGACCCAGACTAGAGAAGGTGGCCGTGGTCCGGAGCCCCCAGGGCTGGGGAGAGTCTTGAGGCCCATCTCCCCTCAACCCCGGGGCAGGGTGGGGGGGCTCAGGCACCTTCCCCGGGAGCCCCTGAAAGCCAACAAGCCCAGGCAGCCCCGAGCCAGCGCCAGCCCCTGGCGCTCACTCACAATGAAATGTCTCTGTTGTAGGGTGAGCCAGGGAGCATGGGGCCTCCAGGAGAAAACGGTGTGGACGGCGCCCCGGGGCCAAAGGTGCCTTACCGTGCGCGGCTCAGACCAGTGCCCCCATCATGGGGTGATATGGCTTCACCTCCAATTTGCCCTTTTCAGTGGGGAGTCCCGGGAGGGCTTGGGCCCTGGCGTCTTATAACGCGGGCTGTCAGAGGCCACCATGGGGCCTGGGTGGCCAGGGGGTCTGAGTGAGTGACAAGGCCTCTGCTAAACTCAGCTTCGTGGCCGAGTCATCTTGAAGCCCTCCCTCAGTGGCCCATGTCTGCACACGGTGGGGCCAGAGGAGGGTCCCACAGGCCCTCCTTCCATGAGCCCTGCTCCTGGGGTGCCAGTCACAAAACTTAGTCCCGTGGGGCCCCAGCATGCGAGCCCTGCGCTTTTTGGTGAGGAGGAGACTGGAAGGGGCCTGGGCGGCCATGCATAAATGGCTGCAAACTCATGTCTCCACAGGGAGAGCCCGGCCATCAAGGCGCCGATGGAGCCCCAGGGCTGCGGGTAAGCAGTCTCCCCTCTGGCCGCGCCGAGGGGACCCAGGGGCCCGGGTTCTTCAGAAGCCCCTGTCTCCCAGACCACCCCAGAGGAGCTCCAGGAAATGGGAGTCTTTTTTTTTTTTTTAATGATAATTCATTAGCGGGGTTTTTTTAATGTCTTAAAGTTTATGTATTTCCGTTGAGAGACACAGAGAGAGTGTGGGAGGGGCAGAGAGAGAGGGAGAGAGAGAATCTCAAGCAGGCTCTGTGTAGTGCAGAGCCTGATGCTGGGCTCGAACTCATGAAACGCGAGATCATGCCCTGAGCTGAAACCAAGAGTCAGGCGCTTAACCGAGCCACCCGGGTGCCCCTCCTTAGCTCAAATATGGATGTGTGAAAACAAGTCCTCCCCATGTGAGTGTCAGTCCTCCTAGGGTCTTTTCTTCTCATATTCAAGAATTGACCTTACCCCTGCGGGGTGCCTGGCCCCACACTGAGGCTCAGGCTTAAGGTTCGTCCCTGTCTCCAGAAGCATAGCCCCCTGGGCTGGTCTCAGGTCTTTTGTGACCAGCCCCTATCAACCCACCTTTAGGCCTACATCCAGCGTCCTGGTCTCTGCTCTGTGGCCGCGGGCAATCACGTTCCCTTATGCTCCTGGAGGCTGCTTTTTACCTCCACTAATATGAGGCTAAGCCCGCAGCCTGGTCATGCAGGTGGCCGGATTAGGTGCTGCCTGTGGCCATGACCGTGGAGGCAGCTGGCAAAGGAGGCCCTGCCCTGGGTGTCTCCACCCTCTGCAGGGGGCTGGCCGCGGGCCTGAGCATCGTGCTGCCAGCACAGAGCAGCCTGGGATGGAGGGAGGTTCAGAGAGTCAGGGCAGGACCCGCAGCAGGGCACGCGCCTGTGTGGCTGGACGGGTGTGGACGCGTGCGTTTGCGGACGGTCATATGCATGCGCGAGCATATAGACCTGGGCTGGTTACTAGTGCCTGGCGCGCACAGCCTCTGTCAGAGGCCGGGAAACGGAGGCCCAAGGGTGAGATCCAGCTGGGACATTCCATTTTGGTCGACACAGTGTCTGGGGGTTTGGGGAGTGTGTTTATGTGTGCTTGCTTGTTTGTCAACATTTAAAAACTGAACAACCTGGGGCGCCTGGGTGGCTCAGTTGGCTAAGCATCCGACTTGATCGCGGCTCAGGTCATGGTCATGGTCTCACGGTTTCTGAGATCGAACCGCGCCTCGGGCTCTGTGCTGAAAGCGCGGAGCCTTCTTGGGATTCTCACTCTCTCCCTGCTCCTTCCCTGCTCATTCTCCCTCTCTTTCTCTCAAAATAAATAAATAGTTTTAAAAATCTGAAGAACTTCACATCAAAATGAGACTTTCCAGGGGCGCCTGGGTGGCTCAGTCGGTTGAGTGTCCAACTTGGGCTCAGGTCATGATCTCACGGTTGTGGGTTCAAGCCCCGCGTCAGGCTCTGTGCTGACAGCTGCTTCGGATTCTGTGTCTCCCTCTCTCTCTGCCCCTCCCCGGCTTGTGCTCTGTCTGTCTCTCTCAAAAATAAATAAACATTAAAATAAGATAAGATAAGATAAGATAAGATGAGTTCAAAAGGAGACTTTCTGTTTTCCCTGGAGAACTCCAAGATAAGGCCTCCGTGGACTTCAATTCGCACGTGAATTGCAGGCAGACCAGGCAGGGGCATGTTCCTCCCTTGCTCCAGAGCCCACTGCCTGGCCCCCAGCGTTTTTCTCAGTGAACAGGGTGCCAATGGCCAAGTAGGTTCTGGAGGATGGGCTCGCAGGGGTCCCACCGGGTTACAGGGTGCACGGACCTTCGTGCGGGCCAGCTTCCCAGGTTCTCTGGATGAGACACAGCCCGGAAAACCATGGCCCTTCCCTGAAATCCTTTCTCTTCCTGCCCCAGGGTCCCCCGGGCCTCAAGGGCGAGCAAGGAGACACAGTAGTGATTGACTACGACGGCAGGATCTTGGATGCCCTGAAGGTAGGTCCCTGGCAGGACCAGGGTCATCCCTGTTGTTCGTTTCCTCAGGGGACAACCACATACTTTTCACGTGAATCCGGCACTTTTTTTTTAATGTTTGTTTATTTTTTTGAGACAGAGAGAGAGGGAGTACAAGCAGGGGAGGGGTAGAGAGAGAGAGGGAGAGAGAGAATCCCAAGCAGGCCCCAGGCTGTCAGCGCAGAGCCCGATGCCGGGCTCGATCTCACGCACCGTGAGATCATGACCCTGAGCCGAAACCAAGAGTCGGACGCTTAACCGACTGAGCCCCCCAGGCGCCCCAATCCTGCACTCCTTTACAGAGGAACCAAGGGCAGCTTAGCACAGACCCCCAACCCCACCAGGTGCACCTGATAAGGAAATCAGTGCTGTCCTGAGCCCTGCCTGATGCTAAGACCTGCTGTGAACATGGCTTATGTGGCCCTGAGCTCCCCAGTGGCCAAAGCCAAAAGGGAAGCTCCCTGCTCAGGGGCAGGAAGCAGAGCATTTCCTGATGTCCAGTCCCAGCAGGCTTCCCGGGGAACACAGACCGGAGGGCTAGGTCTTCTAAGAGCTGTCGGGGGAGGATGACAATGGCAAGGCCTGCTGCAGGGAGCCTCAGGAGATGCGTGGGGCCTCTGAGCCCTGCCCAGGGTCTCACCAACTGGAGACCCATCCCCAGTGGAGAGAGAGGTGGGGGGCTAGCTGCTCACGGCTCCCAGGGAAGGAAGTTGGGGAGGGGAAGGGGCAGTCATCAGAGACAGACGGGGCCTTGGCACCTGACCCTTGCTGAGCCCCATTCTAGTAATCTCCCACAGGCCTCAGGCAAGTTCAGACTGGTGGTAACTGTGGGCAGCCCCAGGCCTGCATGGTGCATTGTGGCCCAGGGGCATGCACGGGCATGGGGTGCCCCGGCCCGGTTTGGAGAAGCAACCTGAGTATACAGGGGCAGGAAGCAAATTTTGGATGCCACGCTGAATGATGCCTCCAGCTGATAGGCAATGGGCTGCCAAAGTTGGTTCTTGAGCGGAGGGGTGATATTAAAAATACATATTGTGGGGGGCGCCTGGGTGGCTCCGTTGGTTGAGCATCCAACTTCGGCTCAGGTCATGATCTCTCGGTTCATGGGTTTGAGCCCCGCGCTGGGCTCTGTGCTGACAGCTTCGGATCGCTTGTCTCCCTCTTTCTCTCTGTTCCTTCCCCGCTTGTGCTCTCTCTCTCAAAAATAAATAAACGTTAGCAAAATTTTTTAAATACATATGGTGAGCAGCCTAGTGGAGGAATGGTGTGGAAGGTGAATCAAAGGCGGCGGAGGGTGGGGGGGGGCAGCCGGAGGCAGGGAGGCCACGGTGGGGTGGGGGTGGGCTCTGGGCCTGGGTGGGTGGGATGGAGGAAGATAGGAAGACCAGAGATGTCTCTACGGAGGAGCCAGGAAGAAGGGGACAGGTTGCTGGGATGAGGGGCTGGGCGGGGTGCCTCTGGGAGGTGACAGATGAGCCTGTGGGAAGCCTGGCCGGGAGCTGGGGAGCAGGGTCAGACCTAGAGACGCCACCCCCTACCCAGGAGACCCAGGACTCACGGGAGGGGCAGGGAGGGCAGTGCTGGACCGCCGTGAGGGATACAATTCTTGGCTGGCCTTGAATACCAGAAGGGGGATGTATGCTTGCTTCAGGAGGCAATAGGGAGCCATCACAGGATCTTGAGCAGGGGAGTGTCGTGAAGAAATCTGTCTTTGGGGGATACTAGCTCTGAAGGCAGAGGGATTCTGGACCCTCCGTGGCAGTAGACGCTGTGGTATCTCACCCAGTGCCTGGTGCCAGTGCCCTGCCCCCTCCCAAGACAAGAGGGTCTGACCTGACGGAGTGGGAAGCAGGCTGTGAGGGTCCTTGACCCTGCTGCAGGCCAGCGGGACACAGCCCTGGCCCCCAGGTGGAAGGGGTGAGCCGGCAATGGTGGGGGGGGTGGTCGGGGCTGCCTAAACACTGACCGGCTTGACTTTCACATACAGGGTCCTCCTGGGCCACAGGGGCCCCCAGGGCCACCAGGGATCCCCGGAGCCAAGGTCAGTTCTCGGGCAGTTGTGTGGCCCCTCGCCGAGCCCCTTGTCTCCAGCACCTGCCTCCCCCCCTTCTCCCCCTCCCGCTCTGCTTCTCTCCTGGCATCCCAGACTGGCTTCTGGGAGCTTGGAGAAAGTGACCCTGCTCCTTCCTAGCCAAGCTGGCTGCCTTCCTCCCAGCCCGAGCTCCTCCCCGGGAAGCCTCACTGACATGGGTAAACCCGGAGTCATCCCCAAATCCCATAGGTTACACAGCCTGTGCACATCTTCACACCCTGCTTAGTCGGCTCAGGAGAAAGAGCCTAAGACTCGGAAATCAGGCAAGATCTGGTCCCAGCCTGGGCTGTGTGGCCTGGAACAAGCCATTTAATCCTCCGAGCCTCAGTTTCCAAACCTGTAACCTCCCAGACTATAAATGATAGCCCTGGGCTGCATCTGCCCATGGGAGCTGAGACAACGAGAAGAGCAGGGGGCCGGTGCCTGGCACGGGGCTGGGCACCCAGTGGGCACCATCCCAGACCTGACGAACTTCAGGCCCCCGACCCAAGGATGTTGTGCTGAACCGGGGCCAGGGGGTGGGGCAGGGGAGGCAGCCCAGCCATAAGTCCCTCTCGAGGACCACGGGACACCGTAACCCCCCTTGCTTTCTGTTCCCTTCCAGGGCGAGCTGGGATTGCCTGGCGCCCCGGGAATCGATGGAGAGAAGGTCTCTGGGCCTTTTTATTTGCTTGGCAATGCCGGTGCCTAGCGGTGGCTTCGTGCGTGCCTGTGTTCGTGCACGTTATGTGTGCGTGGGTGCACGTGTGTGTGCATGCATATGTTGGTGCACATGTGTGTGTGCGCGCGCGTGTGTGTACACAGAGCTAGAGAGGGGCCACTTTACCAAGTGTGCTGCCTCTGTGTGTGCCTGTCCGGAGTCTGCCCTTAGGCCTTGGGCAAGCTGCTCGCTTTCCGGCAGCCTCAGTTCCTCACCCGGAGGTGAGGGTGGTGATGGCTCAGAGCTAACTAATTCCATGCATGGAAACCATGTAGAGCGGTGGGTGCCTGGCACAACGGAGCTGAGTCTTCAATGCCAGCGAGTGTCATTACGGTTGCTGACAGTACTGTTAGTGTTGCTGTAAGTGTCGCCTGTGTGTGATCCTACGGACCCACCACAGTGTCAGGGGCAGCACCTGACATTCACGGGCGTGTCTTTAGTGCTGGGTCCCTAGGTGCGCCCTGCCTTGGACAGTGTGTGGTTGGTTGAGAGGGACTGAGTGGCCGGAAGGGGCAGTGAGTGGATGGTGGGCTCGACGGGAGGGTGGGAGGCTTCTGAGATGTGAGCGCAGGGTTGACCCCCAGCCCCGTCAGTGCCCCCTCAGGGGCTACCCAGTGCCCCAAACTCCACCTCTCCCCGCATTGGCCCACCATGCACCCCTGTCTTCATTCAGGCTCCTCAGTGCACTCACCACCCAAGCCAGGGGCCCAGGACGAAGAAGTGGGGGTCTGGCCTGGCCAGGACTAGGCTCTGGGAACCCGCAGGGGTGGGGAAGAGAGAAAGCCTGCTGGCCCCACTAACCCCTTGTTCTCGTGGCTCACAGGGTCCCAAAGGAGCTAAAGGAGACCCAGGAGAGGTGGGGCCGGCCGGACCCAAAGGGGAGGCAGGCGAGATGGGCCTGTCGGGCCTCCCGGTAAGCACTTGCCCGTGTGGGGCCCCAAGACAAACGTGTGCCTGCCACAGCAGCTACAAGGGCGGGATGGGGGTGGCTGGGTCCCTGCCAGCGCCCCCCAACCCCAGGGTCACCAAGCCTTTGAAAGGAAGCTCTAACAGCCCATGCTGCTCGGACTCTCTGAGCCCCGTCTCCTCCTCCACACAAGGACCTACCGCCTACTTCCCGAGGCCTCCACAAAGGCAGACCCCAGCCGGTGGGTGGTTAGACCCCACACGCTAACCACTCAAGTTTGCACCCGGCTCTGTCTCCTGCTGACTCTGGAACCCTGCACGAGCACCCTAAGCCCCCTGGGCCTCCGTTTCCTCACGTCTAAAATGGGGGTGATAATCTCCCACTCGTGAGGGCCTGCACCACAGGGCTGAGAATGGCGGCTGGCGGGTGATAAATGCCCACTATCACCATCGTAGTGGCTGGACAGGAAGAGACGGGGGTTCAAGCAGCCCCCAGATGCCACCTCTTCATGTCTGGGGTCCATCCATGAGGCTCCCTCAGCTAGAGAGGTGGTGCCAGGTTTGAACCCAGGTCTTTGCTTCCGGAGCCCACAGTCTATACCGCTATCAATGTGCTCTCTCTCCCCAAACCCGCTGTGTGGGGCACCCAGAGCGTGTCACTGATTCAGGGAAAACTACTGCAAGCTGCCAAGGCCAGCGCACCACTGAGGCCGGAGGCCTCATGGGGAAGGCGGGGGAGGTGCTGACCACCGTGGTGGGGAATTTGGTGATGGATGGAAAGGGCTGACTGAAGGCCATCGTGTCCTGCAGGGTGTCGATGGCCCCAAGGGGGAGAAGGGAGAGTCGGCGTCTGACAACCTACGGGAGAGCCTGGTAAGGGGGGCTGTTGAGGACCAGGGTCCTAGCCCAGGTGGGCTGCAACCCCGAGCCTTGGGACAGAAAGGCCACCTGGCCTGACCCAACCAAAGAGCAGCGAGGGAGGGGGAGGGGGAGCCTCAGGCTGTGTCCTCCAAGTGAGGCCCCTCTGGGAACCCAAAGGCCAGCCCCTGGGCCCCCCACTAGGCAGTGTGCCCTTCTGGGGACAGGAAGGAGACTCGACCCAGGGGCTCGGGCCCCAGCACCCGAAGGAGTGCTCACCCAACGGTGTTCAAATGAGGGTGGGTGACGTATGACAGGGGGCAGGGGAGGGAGGGTGGTGACTAATCCACCTCTGACTGCTTCCTAGGCCCAGATCATAGTGGAGCCAGGGCCCCCCGGCCCCCCTGGTCCCCCAGGCCCCATGGTAAGAGCATTTGGCTTGAAGTAACTGGGCCATGCAGAGGGTGGTGAGCCCAGGCCTGGAGCTATGGCCCAGGGGACGACGGGATTTCTCGGTGGGGACAAAGCCACATCAAGCAATGTAGCAGAGCCTGGGTCTGGGCTTGGGAGGCCACAGAAGTCAGAGCCACAGGGGTCAGTGAGTGGCCTGTGAGCCTTTGGGACCACTGTAAGAGGAAGCTGGCTCTAAGGTCTGGACCCAGCTCGATGGATGGCCTTTCTGATTTGTTCTCTTCTCCTCCAGGGCCTTCAGGGAATCCAAGGTCCCAAGGTGAGTTGTGGGGCATGGGTGGAAAGCCCTCTCCTCACTCCAGACCCACAGCCTAGACAGGTCCAGAAAGCCTCGCCAAGGGCAGTGAGGGCCCCACACTGGGCCCCAGACCAGCTCCGCCTTATCCCAGGGCCTGAACATTCTGAATCACAACCTCCTTGTTGTCCTTAGAGCCAGCGTCCCCTGCCCCCACACTGGGGCTCTGTCCCCCTGCCCAAGCGCTAGTCTGCTGCCTCCTGCCTCATGCACACATCTGTCTCTCAACTGCCCCCAGCCTGGACACGAAGTCTTGGGTTCCATGTGTATTACATAATGTCATGTCCTCTGCTCTTACATTAAAACCATGAGTGTGGCCTGCCCGTGTGCCCTGCATAGAGGAGGCCAGCTGGCCTCGCTTCTCTCTCCTTCACCCCCGGGGGAGAGCAGATGGGCTGCTTCTGGTTCTGTTTTGTCCCAGGGGCCTCCCCAGATCGTGTTTAGAAGAGGCAGCTGCTGTTAGGGACGAGGTCCAAGGCTGGGGCTGTTAGGGACGAGGTCCAAGGCTGGGGCTCAGAAACCCGACTGGTCCTCAGCGCTGCTGCTTCTTGACTGTGTGGCTGGGCCCGTCCCTGCCCCTCTCTCGCCCCTATCTTTTCTCATCTGTGAAATGGGTGTGACCGCAACCATCTTCCGTGATTACCGAGGGAGCCCATAGGTGGGGGGAGGTAAAATGCACACACTCACAGTTCATTCAGATTATGTGCACTGGAAGGAAGCCGGTCGAGCCCCTGAGAGCCTGGAGTCTGTTCCTCTCTCCTGCACACCCTGCCTCTCACTGAGGCCCCAAGCTTTCCTGTCCCCTCTCTCCTGACTGTGGTCTCCTCTTGCCTTCCAGGGCTTGGACGGAGCAAAGGGAGAGAAGGGCGTGTCAGGGGAGAGAGGCCCCAGCGGCCTGCCTGTGAGTGCCATGAGCCTTGTCCAACCCTCCAGGCTGCTAATTCCTATACCTGTCATGCCTCCTGACCCATTCCTTTTCCACCCAGGGGCCAGCTGGCCCACCGGGCCTTATTGGACTGCCAGGAACCAAAGGAGAGAAGGTAACCACCTTCCTTTAATGACCCCCAAGTATGGCCACATGTTTGTGGTGTCACTCGGCCTTGGTGGCTCGACCCTTGACACCACACTGTCCCAGGGCCAGAAATCTGGCTTGTGGACAACTCACAAGGCTGCACATCCCAGCAGGCAGTGCTCCCGGACCCCCTCCCCAGCCCCCTCACATCTTCTCTTTGTCTCTTCTCAGGGAAGACCTGGGGAGCCTGGACTGGATGTAAGTATCTCATCATTCACTGTGATCAGTGTCCTCTTGTGTGTAGCTTCTGACCTCGTGCTGGGCCATACAGTCAATCACCTGATCTGTGACTTGGATGTGACCCCCTTCTCCAGGGTTGGAACTCCAAGTGACTGGTTACCTCTGTGTCCCCAATGCCAAGTCTAGTTCACAGCCCAGAGTAGGTACTTGATGGGTGAATGGATAGATCAATGGATTGATGGATCAATGAGGAATATATGGATGATGGTGGGTGGATGGATGGATGGATGGATGGATGGATGGATGATGGGTAGATGGATGAAGGATGGATGGATGATGGATGGATGGGTGATGGACAAATGGATAGAAGGATGATGCATTGGGGCGCCTGGGTGGCTCAGTCGGTTGAGCGTCCGACTTCAGCTCAGGTCATGATCTAGCCATTTGTGAGCTCAAGCCCTGCATCAGGCTCTGTGCTGACAGCCTGGAGCCCGCTTCAGATTCTGTGTCTCCTTCTCTCTCTCCCCCTCCCCTGCTCGCATCTGTCTCTCTCTCTCTCTCTCTCTCTGTCTTAAAAATAAATAAACATTAAAAAATATATTTTTTAACTGGCTTAAACTGATTCCTAATTGAAAAATCCAAGGGTGCCTGTGTGGCTCAGTCAGTTGAGTGTCCAACTCTTGATCTCAGCTCAGGTCATGATCCCAGGGTCATGGGATTGAGCCCAACCTGGGGCTCCGCACTGAGCATTGAGCCTGCTTGAGATTCTCTCTCTCTCTCTCTCTCTCTCTCTCTTTCTCTCTTTTTCCCTCCCTCCTTCCCTCTCCCTCTGCCCCTCTCCTCCACTTGTGCACACTCCCTCTCTAAAATAAGATTTAAGGGGCACCTGGGTGGCTCGGTTGAGCATCTGACTTCAGCTCAGGTCATGATCTCGTGGTTCATAAGTTTGAGCCCCACATTGGGCTCTATGCTGACAGCTCAGAGCCTGGAGCCTGCTTCACATTCTGTGTGTGTGTGTGTGTGTGTGTGTGTGTGTGTGTGTGCGCGCGCCTCTCTCTCTCTCTCTCTCTCTCTCTCTCTCTTTCTCTCTCTCTCTCTCTCTCCCCCTCTCTCTCAAAAATAAGCATTGGGGCACCTGGGTGGCTCAGTTTGTTGGGCATCCAACTTCAGCTCAGGTCACGATCTCATAGTTCTTGAGTTCGAGCCCCACATCAGGCTCTGACAGCTCAGAGCCTAGAACCTGCTTCAGATTCTGTCTCTCCCTCTCTTTGCCCCTCCCTGGCTCATGCTGTGTCTCTCTCTGTCTGAAAAATAAATAAAACTTTTAAAACTTTTAAAAAATAATAAAGTAAACGTTAAAAATTTAAAAATAAAATAAGATTTACAAAATCCAGAGGGACAATGCATAGATCCCCAGAACCCAGTGTCTCGTCCTCTCCTGTCTGTGCTTCCTCTGTGAGGGTGTCATTTCAAGTTACATGCGGTGATGAGGTGGAGGTAGTAGCCCCAAACCCTGGAGAAAGACCATTTACCTCACTGCCTATTCTTTTAGAAAAGACTCACCAACTCTCTTTGGCCCCAGTCAGGTCAATGCTGAAACAGGACGTGGCCATGAGCAATGCAATGCCCTGATTGGCCAGACCTGATCCCATGCGAGTGGACTCAGTATAAAGAGGGAGGGAGGCTCCCAGGAAAATCAGGCAGCCTTTGCAAGGGGAATGGTGACCAGAGGCAGGGCTGCATGGACTCTGGTGTCCACCCTAGACTTTAAAGAGAGAATGTCGCCTGGGAGAGCAAGTGTAGACACAGAATTTCTGATTGGGAAGATGATGTTCGATCCATGAAAAGGGTCCAGGGAAGACGCCAGTGCTGAATCCAGTTCAGGCTTCGGAGCCAGGGAGGTGGTGGAGCTAAAGAGACCATGCCACCAGCGGTGTGGCCATGGCTGCCTTATGGGAGGCCTGGAGCTGAGTTCAGAGTCCCCTGCTCTGCCTGGCGAGTCTCTGGCCCCGCGTCCACGCCACCAGGCCCAGCAGACATGGGGAATCTGCTCAGAAGCCTTCCCTGACGTCACACTTGGATAGAACGGCCCCTCCTCCCTCGGACCCCATGGCATCTGGTTCATCCTGTGTCACTGAACATGGGCCATCGTCTTCCATACCCTCTTGCCTGCCATGTTAGACTGTGAGGGAACTGTCACATTCATAACTGCAGGGTTTTAATGAGGGTGACTGAGTGACGACACAGTTTGGCCAATGCCATTGGAAGAAAAATACATTACTTACGTATGCTGAGGGAAGGGCTCACCTCACTATGCAGGGCCACAAGGGGAAGCACCAGGTCTGATCGGAAGGTAGAAGGGAGTGGGGGGCAGCTTAAGCCAGGGCTTTTACTGGGGTTTCCTGGGGAAAGGCAACACAGGGCAGGAGAGACTGTTGAGGACTGCCTACTATGAATAATCCAAGGAGGCTCCAGGCGGTGGGGGTGATCCTTAGTTTCCTGGTACCTGCCCTTGGGATGATTTTGGGCAGGGAAGGGTCAGCTTGGTGTGTGAGAGGCAGATAAAGGGGGTGAGTGGGAGATTGTCGGTTTACATATGAAAGGCATGTTCCCACACCAGCCCTTTGCTATTTCAAGAATCACCGTGAGAGAGGGATAGCCTCTTCCTAGCCAGCAAAACTTTTAAGATGTCAAAACATAAGATACAGAAAATAAAGGCGGGGGGGAAACATCAAATCTGTTTCTCTGTCCTCAGCCAAGTTCGTAGTGGATGCTTAGAAATGTTGGTTGCAGGGCCGCCTGGGTGGCTCAGTCGGTTAAGCAGCCGACTTTTGGTTTCGGCTCAGGTCATGATCTCAGGGTTCATGAGTTCGAGGTCCACATTGGGCTCCACATTGACGGTGTGGAGCCTGCTTGGGATTCTCTATCTCTCCCTCTTTCTCTGCCCCTCCCCTGTTCTCGCTCTTTCTCAAAATAAGTAAGTTTTTAAAAAATGTTGGTTGCACGGGTGAATGGACAAGTGGACAGATGGATGGATGGGTGGGTAGAGGCGTATAACAGATTAAGCCAAAGGCGTAACAGAGGTCACCGTTTCTGAGCCCATCAAAGATAGTGACATAAACTTCCACAAGTTTCCTGGTCTCTGTCCCAAGCCAGGCTTGGGCCAGTGCCAGCAGCATGTGACAGTGACCTGCGAGAGAAAGCCCTCTGCCTGAGGGCTTCTGACCAGAGACACCGACGGTGTTCTCCTTTGGAGGAAGTGCTAGTGTCCTAAATGTATGCTTTTCTGGAAATCAGCCTTTTGCTGAACATACATGTCACCAAGGAGTTGGAGTGGGGCCAGCGGGTACCGCGAATTTGCATGGGAGTGGGGCAGTGATGGAGGCACAGGAGATGAACAGATATGGAAGCAACCTCCAACCTCATTTTATTCCTTTTGCCAGGGTTTCCCTGGACCCCGAGGAGAGAAAGGTGACCGGAGCGAACGTGGAGAGAAGGTGGGGGTCGGTGGAGGCTGGGATCGGGGGGGGGAGGGGATGGAGAGGCAGCAGGGCAGGGGCAGAGGCCCATCCCTCTGAGAAGTGGAGGAGGGGTCCTGAGCCTGGCAGCCTTGGCCACACACCCATCTACCTCCTTGTGCAGGGGGAGCGAGGAGTCCCAGGCCGGAAAGGCGTGAAGGGCCAGAAGGGTGAGCCGGGACCACCAGGCCTGGACCAGCCGTGTCCCGTGGTACGTGTCGGAGCAGAATGGGAGCCCCAATCCAGGTCTTTGCCGCCTCAGGCCAGGGTCAGGCCAATGTCTTCCCTGTCCTCAAGGCTCACTCGCGAGTCCCAGGGACGACTGCAGCTGTCACCGCCATCATGAAGGCACCTCTCTCGTTCTGGTCCTGATCCCTACCCTGAGCGTGGCTCAAGGGAGACCCACCCCCTGGGTGTTTGCCAGGGTCCCTGCCCATCTTTTTTCAGCTTCCTTGGCCCTACACGGGATTAGGACACCGTCACCTCTCTGGGTGTGTGTCTCTTGCTGGGGGGGCAGCCCCGGCCAGCCCCTGCACCCACTCTGCATGCCCCAAAGTCCCTCCCTGCTCCCCACATCTTCCTCCTTTCCTTCTCTTGCACTGGACCGCAGGCCGGAAGTCACCACGCTTCACTTCCCTTCCCCAGAGGGCTGGGAGGGTCCACACATCACCCTCTTCCGTGGAACTCACAAAAGACAGGAAAGAGAAAACAGGGCGTTTCCACACTAAGATTGAGCAGATATTCATTCCTGGCCACCCCGGCCATGAGGTGTGCTGGCCGCCTTTCAAAGGGGGATCAAGGTGAGGGACCCCAGGGCCCCAGTCCTGACTGCCAGTGAGTCACACCGGCCCTCTCGTTCTTCAGTCTCCCGCATCCCAGCAGTGGGGGTGCTAGTCCCTACCTCCAGGTGGTCTTGGGGAGTCACTGAGAGAAGCACAAGAAGAGGAGGGTGGTGAGCATCTCCAAAACGCGGGGAGACGTGGTGGCCCAGCCTCGCAGCTCCAGACCCTGGGCCAAGACTTCCCTCCAAGTCATTCAGCCTTTGTCTTTGAAACAGGAGAACCTTAAATGTGGAGGCCAGCGAGGGGCACCGGGCTCCAAGGGCCTGGCGAGGGGCAGTGGGCCCTGCCCTGCGGTATGCGGTCTGGCCTGCTGTGTGCTGTGCTGTGCTGGGCATTCCGGGTGCCTGTGCCCACTGCTCTACCCCCTCCTCTCCTCTCTCTTGCCTTCCTTTCCTTCCTGCCCCCCCCACTTCCCTGTGGGCTCCCACCCGTGCCCCTGGTAGATGAAATGTGTTCCCATGTGTGCCTCTGAGTGAAGAATTCCCCCCGCAGGGGTCCCCAAGGATGCTAGGCTGCCTGATGTGTCCCTCTTCAGCTCCCTTACCCTCTAGGCCACCCTAGAAACCCTCCCCAACCCCCCCCTTGTGTCTGAGTGCTGGGCTGGCGTTGCTGGTACCCCAGACAACCCCCACCCCCCACTCCGGTTTCTACCCTGCCAGCCTCATTCTGCCCTGTCTGCCACCCAGATCCAGACACAGGGACCAGGCCAGGCCAGAGGGGGGTCTGCTTCCTGGACTGTCCTTCAAAACACTCTTGGAGACACTCCTGAAGGCTATCGGGCCCCCGGTGTAAGGGGCCAGAGCCACCATCATGGCTGCCGGGCAGGAAGCCATGAAGCCCCTCAGTATCTCCTGGCCAGGAGATTCCAGCACAGAACCTGATGCTCCACAGTGCCCTGGTCCTGCCCCTGCTCCAGTGTCCCAACAAACCAAGCCCCGTGGGGACGCCCTTGGGACAAGCCCAGTGAGAGGCCCTCCTGTCTTGTGACCCGACTACCCACGTGGACAGGCATTCGGGCCCTGCCTCAGTGGGGTCCAGTGGCCTCGTGTGGCGGCTCCCTCAGCTGCACCTCCTACACACAGGGCACAGGTGTACGGAGTGCAGGGAGCTGATCAAGCCCCCCACCCCCGGCCCCACTGAAACTTTATTCTTTTCCAGGGCCCCGATGGGCTGCCTGTGCCTGGCTGCTGGCATAAGGTACCTTGCAGGGAAGAGTCTCTAGGAGGCTGGGAGGAGGGTGGCAATGGGGGTGGGGGGAACCCCAGGTTTCCCTGGGATGACATGACCCTACTTTTGACTCTCTCATCATGTAGCCCAAGGCTTGGGGCTGTGGTCCTGGGTGACTGTGCCCCGTCCACCCTGTTGGTCAGTCAGGGCTCACCTGGCACCTGGCCTAGCCAGTTCAAAGCCCTCTGCACCTCCTCCCCCGGGACTTTGCCCAAACTGCCCCACCGAGAGGGGGTGAAAGCCAAGAGCCGGGCACGAGAGGATTGGGGGCGTGCCCATTCTAGAAGAAATGCAGGACAGGGTGCTCAGACCAGGGCAGGGCCTCTGAGGCCTCCCTCCTCACCTTCAGTCTCTCTCTCCTCTTCCAGTGACCCCCGCACCCAGCTCACAACCTGTACAGATGCGTGTGGACGTTTTTAATTTTTGTAAAAACAGAACAGTAATATATTGATCTTCTTTCACGGGATGCACCACCTGTGGCCTGGTCACGTTTAAGAGCGTGGCCTGGCCTAGCCCTGGGACACTCGGCATGTAAGGCTGGCAGGAAAGGGGACGGGGCCGGCCCAGGGGAATTGCATACTTGAGGGGCAGCCGTGGGACTCCCCTCTCCTGGGAAGGAGACGAAGGTGAAAGTGCCTGGCCCAGGAGGGGCTGCGGAAGTGCTGGGTTGGGCCCTCAGCCACCTGATTCGCAGAGAGACTGCCCCTCTGAAGCTCCGGAGCCCTGGGGCCCCCCTGGGCCTTGGCTTCACCAGGCCAGGTGCTGAGACCACTGCCCGTGGACCCAGCTGCAAGGAGCCTCTCGATCCCCGAGTGTGGAGGACAGCGGGTCCCAGACTGGAGTGGCTGCTGCACCCAGAAGACGGTCATGATGGGACTTCGCCAGCCCAAGGAGACTGGCCTACAGCTCAGAGTTAGGGTCTCCTCTGGCCCCAACTCTCCCACCCGGGACAACTCCGGTCAGCCTGCCAGAAATGGTCCTTCGGATGAGCTGTGCAAACGAACAGGGCGACAGGGCTGATTCCCAGCCAGCCTGAGCAGGGGGTCTGCAGCCCCAGCCATCACGCTCTGAGGAGAGGCTCCCCCACCTCCGACAGGGGCTCCCAGCCGTCACCCCCAGCCCAGCTGCTTGCCTCCCTTCTCTGTATAGACGGATATCGCTGCGCGTAATAAACCACAATGTGTGTCTGGGTGTGCCTGTCCTTGCAGACTGCCCCGAGCACCTCTGGGTGAGGTTTCAGCCCGGCCTTTGCTGGCTGGGGAGGTACAAGGGACGATCCCTGGGTCAGAGCCACCCCAGAAACCAGAGGAAGCTGTTCAGGGCCAGGGCAAAGATAGGGCCCTAAAAAGACAGACTCAAGGCCTGGCCCGGCCAATACTGGCTGAGCCCTCCATCCAGTCACTCGTGTCATGGACTCCGATCCAATGGCCCATGACTGTTACATGCCAGATCACCCTGAAGCTTACCTTAAAAACACAATGTTTCTCTCTTATGTTTCTGGGGGTGATGGGCTCAGCAAGGTGGTTGTCACTCAAGCTCTCCTATGCGTGGTGGCCCATGCTTGCTGTCGGCTGGGACCTCAGAGGGCCAGGACACCCCTCCGTGTGGTCTGGGCTTCCTCCCAGCATGGCTGCTGGACCCCACCCCACCCCCAGTGCATGTCCTGGGTGGACCAGGTGGCAAGCTGGTGTCACCTTTTACAGCTAGGCCACAGAAATCAGATGGTGTCACTTCCTACTGGAATCAGAGGCTCACCCTCATTCAAGGGAAAAGTGTCCACATCATCTTTTCAGGAGAAAATGTGGGATCATAGATCTTGTGGCAGCCAGCGTAGAAAATTCAAATCCACCACCTCCTCTGGAAAATGGGACAGTGATGCTTACCCCAGGACAGGTCAGGCACCAGGAAGCATGTGCGGTTCTGAATTCCCTTCTCTCCACCTCCACGCTAAGACCAAGCCAGGGCCACAGTCTTGCAGAATGTTTCTATTTTCCTCATCGCCACTGGTCCTCATAAGGACCCTGGGAGAGGAGTCCAGTGAGGGTGCCCATTTCACAGATGACAAAACCAAGCACATCCAGGGTAGTACAGACAAGAACAGGCCTGCAGTGACGGTATCTTGGGTCCTCTCCCTCCGAGGGGTAACACTAAGGAGGCCACAGTATGGGGAGTCCCCCCAGGTCATGCTACATGGCCTCCTCACTACACAGAAGAGGCCCAGCCACGCACTGCAAGGGGGGAGGAAAGTATCAAGTCCCCAGCTCTCTCTCCCTAAGTTGTTGGCAGGAAGTGGCAGGCTGTACTGCTGGCTGGCCAATTGTGTGGCTCACCGGGGAAGCTGGTAGTGTGGAAAGGGACAGAAACACAGGGGGGCTCTGAGGACTGATGGAGATCCCTGGGTGTCCAGGCATCCTTTGGAGCCCCAGCAAAACCTCACAAGTCAACTGGACTCTACAGTTTGTAATCTGCTCCTCCCTCTACCTGGGTGCCTCACTGGATCCCATAACCAGCCCTGTGAAGGAAGGACAGGGCCTGTATGATTGGTGTCACTGTTTCGACTTCACATACGGGGAAATGAAGCACTTGAGCAGGGGGACAGCTGCCCAGGGATGCACGGCCAGGACACAGTGGGTGGCAGGCAGACTGGCCCCAGGCTCTTGGATAGCCTCCAGTTTGTCCTTCCAAATGGTTTGTCGGGGCATGGAGTCTGCTAGGCAGTGTCATGACTCTGGGTGATTGGCAGGCAGATCCTCACGGTGGGGGAGGTGGGGGGGCAGGGGGGGGTGTAGAAACCACTCCTTTAGCAAGACAAGGCCATTCATGGCCCACTGTTGCCCCCTTGTGGCCTCATATCATGTATCATCTGGTCTGCAAATTTCAACAAGCTTCAAAGCACAATAGCCCACAGAGTCCTCTTGGGCTTGGGCAAAACACTATAGAAGAGGAAATGATGTGCTGAGACTCAGGGAGGATGTGGGGTGGGGGGGTCCCTGGTCAGCTCGGTCTCAGACTACCCCCTTCCAAAGCAAGGGAAGCACATTTACTGAGCCCCGCTGTGGGCCACGGCAGCTAAGCTAATCACAAGGATTACTACGACCTTTTCCAGATGAGCTGAGGTTCAAGGGGGGCAGGCTTACCCAGGCCTCATTCCTCCTGACCCCCAAGATACTGCTAGAAACACACGGGGTGCTTGAGATTGTCGCAGTGATTGGGGGACACTCCTGGGACTCAAATCCAGACTCAGCCACTTGCTCCCATCCCTGCCCTGGCCCCTCGAAGCCCGTACTCGAGGTAACAGAGGAGTGCTGAGCCTGGGGCCAGAGGAAAGAAGGAGTGGGCTCTTCTGAGCAGGAAGAAGGGGAAGCTTCCTGGTGTTGCCCCAACCCTCCTGGAGACATGCTTGGCCCGCCTGGGAAATGGGCCAGCCTGGCCTGACCTGCAGCTGTACTGCCCCCTGACCCTGGACCCCCCCCCCCCGGGGGTAGATGAGATGTGAGCTGGGCCTGACTGCAACCTTCTCACCCTTACCCCACGGCAGGAATAGTCCCAGAGCCACCCTGACTTCTCTGAGCTGCCCTGGGCCACGAGAGGCTTGTGTTTGGGCTACAAACAGGACCAAAGATGGGGCCTAAACAGGACTCCCAGACGCCCCCCACCACACACACACCAACCCGCCTTCTAACTCAGTCCGGGAAGGCAGAAAAAAAGTTCTGGAGATGGACAGTGGTGATGGCTGCATGTGAATGTACTTAATGCCACTGAACTGTACACGTAAAAATGGTTGCAATGGTAATGTTATATATGTGATACCACAATTTAAAAAATGAAACTGCAAATGTTCTTTAATGAATACTTTAAGCATTTTCCAGGACCGGGGAAGAGATGAAGAAACCAGCAACGGAAGGAGCAAAGCAGAGGGCTGAGAATCATGAAAGGTGACAGGAGGAAGGAGGCCCCTTCCTTGGCTTGCCCAGGCCTCGACCTAAGTCCCTTGTTCTGGGTTTGTCAAAGCAGAAATTCCCAGCCCCACCCCCACCCCCGCAGTTGAGGCTATGCCTCTGGTAGCCCAGCTTCCCAGCCCCTTGGGGGCCATTTCTTCTCATTCACTGGACTGAGAGTCAGAGTCGGACAGAGCTGAGCCGGAGTCCAGCGTCTGGCACACTTGCTGGGTGTCTGGGAGCAAAGCCCCTTTTCTTCCCGGGCCTGGGTTTCCCTGCCCCGTACTGTACGGCTGAGCAGGCCTCCCAACCCTCTTCCTGTCTAAACACTGCAGGATTCCCTCAGTGTTGATAGATCTCTGTTCACCTTCCCTGGATTCTAGCGGGAGTCATGCTGCCCTGAAGGTCATGCCCATGCCCAGGACGCCCTTGGTCAGTCACAGCAGTGACCCTGTTCCTCCCTGCTGCTCGTCCACGAGACTTGGGAAGTCAGTCCTAGGTCCTGCTGTGGCATTGACCATCTCATCTCCTACCCTGAGGCCCCTGCCGTGAACCACGCCCCGGGCTAGGTGTTAACTCTCACAGGGCAAGCCATTTTATGCACCAGGAAGGAGACGTGGGAGACTGAGCCCTGACCTCAGAGCCCTGCTGAGGCGGGAAGAAGCACTGGGGTCACCCAGGACCCTTCGCAAAGAAGGAAACTGCGTGGGACCCGAGCGGGTGTCCGGCTGTGCGCCCGCGACGGGGGCGGGGCCCGCGACGGGGGCGGGGCCCGCGACGGGGGCGGGGCCCGCGACGGGGGCGGGGCCCGCGACGGGGGCGGGGCCCGCGACGGGGGCGGGGCCCGCGACGGGGGCGGGGCCCGCGACGCGACGGGGGCGGGGCTTGGCGGCAGAGCGTGCGAGAGGCTTCTCTGCGCTGCGTCTCCGCGCCACTGCCCGCCCGGTGCCATGGCCGCCGATCGGCGCGGGAA
Organism: Cryptoprocta ferox; assembly: GCA_028646485.1. NCBI lineage: Eukaryota > Metazoa > Chordata > Mammalia > Carnivora > Eupleridae > Cryptoprocta > Cryptoprocta ferox. The sequence goes on from CM053572.1 coordinate 6,301,403, forward strand.
GGCCGAGACTCTGGCCCTGAGGCGGCGGCTGCTAAGGTACCGAGACGGCGGCACGGAGCAGTGCGCGCACGCACGACGCACGCACGTCCGGCGCGGAGCCGGCGGAGCCCGGGGACCTCAGACCCGGGCCTTGCGCGGGCCCCGGCTCCCTGGCCCCACAGACCCGGCCGCCAGCTGTGGCCGCCTCCCCAGCTGCGTCCTCGCCGGGCTGTCCTGCGGCGCCGGGCCGACCCCACCGGCCGCCGCTGCCCGGCCTTTGCCCCCTGGAGTCCAGGAAGGGACTGAAGGGACTGAAAGTTCGGACGAAGGGTGGGCATGGGGGTGGGGGGCCGTCTCCCAGGAAGCCTTAGAGAAAGCCTACCTGTAACCTATGAGAGGGACTCTTGGTGGCACATGGCGCTGAAACCCAGCAGGGCAGCAGAGACACTGGGCTGGCAAGGACCATTCAGGGCTGGGCGCCAGCCACCTGATGAGGGTGCCCTCCCTCCCACCCATCCCAGCAAAGAAACCCTGCTCTAAGGAGCCCCTGTGGGTCTGGAGCAGCCACGTTTCCCTGGGATCCAAGGGACTTAACGTGGGCCCGTGCAGAAATGAGCAAGGCCGCCTAGCCTTCGCATGACTTAAATCATTTCACTTTAGCAGCTTCTCACCTTTCCAGCCTTTCCAGCCACCTCTGGGTGCAGGACTGGAAGCAGGAAAGCACCACTGTGCCCTTCAAGCTTTTGTCCCTCCCGGAAACGGGGGTGGGGGGGAGGGGGGAGGTGCTATGGTGGGGTGGACTTGTCCCTTCAGGTCTTCCGACATGGCTGTCCACTTCTTGCCGTCCCCACAGCGATTCTTGCAGACTCTTTTATCCTGAGGATCCTATTAAGATTGTCCGGGGCCAAGGACAGTACTTGTACGATGAACAGGGTGCCGAATACCTCGACTGTATCAACAATGTGGCTCATGGTTAGTATCCTTCCCTCTCAGGCCAGCAGGGCAGGGGAGCGGCGGAGGCTCCCCTGTGAACCCGGTCCCAGGGTGATCGCGAGGTTGCAGAGAGCTGCGGAGCACTCGGGTTGAGCGGAGCAGAGGAGCCCGGTCTTTCTGGTGTAGCTACTGGGGGGCGGTCCCAAGCGGTAGTTGTGCTAACTCAGGCAGGAGGCAGAAACCGAGGTCTGAAGTCCACTTCCGCTCGGGACTGAGGCAAGCTCAGAGAACATCAGTCAGCCCGGCCATGACCCAGCAACACAGCTCGCCTCTGGCCAAGTATTGAGAACCATGGCAGGGCCTCAGCCCCAGGGACCTTCTCAGGTCCTAGGCAAGGAAACTGAAGTAGGAATTCGGCCAGCTATCCCCAGCTGGGGCCGCCAGAGCTGAAGGAACAAGAGGGAGCCCGTGACCCAACAAGCAACCTAGGGGTTAATGAAGCGAGATTGAAAACCGGCTCTAGTCCCAGGCCGCCAGGGTTCCTCATGTCCCTGCCCTCCACTTACGTTATGATCTTGGGCAAGTTACTTAGTTCTCTGTGCCTCAGTTTGCCCATCTGCACAATAGACATGATAATACTAGGTACTCACCTCAAGGTGTTTTGGAGGAATAAGTGAGTTAATTCAGATAATTTGCCCGGAGTGTGCCTGGTGCGCGGCGCGCTCTCAGCACAGGTTGAGCTGTTATAATCTCAGGCTGTTGGCAATCAACCTTACCTCCCGCCCCCACTGACTAGCGGAATGAAGCCTGCCGACAGGCACTCCCCCCACATCCTGTCTTTGTCAAACAGGCCTCAAGGAGCCTCCTCAGAGACACGGGTTTCCTCGATAGGGTTTCTGCCAGCAAACTTTTTCTTTAGCCAGAACCCCGGGGACTCCTTCCTAAGTGTCCATTGCCAGAACTGGCATCTCTGTCGCCTACATCCACCCACCGCATCTTCAGACTCGCCTCTTCCCTCTCCGCCTCTCGCTCGCAACTGCTCTCCTCTGGCCGGGTTTATGGACTAGAGCTGGGGGAGGCCCGTGGGGCTGGCTGAGCCGACAGAGGTGTGACAGAGGTGGCCCTCTTGCAGTTGGGCACTGCCACCCGCTCGTGGTCCGAGCAGCGCACCAACAGAACCAGACACTCAACACCAACAGCCGGTACCTGCACGACAACATCGTGGATTATGCCCAGAGGCTCTCCGAGACCCTGCCGGAGAAGCTGTGTGTGTTTTATTTCCTGAATTCCGGGTAAGCGGACTTCGGCCGGCCCCCAGCAGGAGGGTGAGGTGGTGAAGACAGAATTGCTCACCTGTTGAAACCTAGAGTGGCTGACTCAGCATGGACTGGGGGCCAGGCAGCCTTGCCCTTGCTGAGTCGGGCGCCCGCACTCCTCCCCGTAGACCCAGGTGCTGACTCTGTGAGATCCCAGTTTTCTGGTCTCTTAGTAAGGCATGCCACTATCTCATTTCCATGATTGTCTCTGTGATTGTCGTCTGCCTTACGAATACGCAGGCCCAGCTGAGGGGGGGGAGGTATAGCCAAAATCCCTGCCCTCAGGTCGCTCTGTAAGGAACAGAAATATCAACCGGTCCTTCACAGAAATGCAGAATTGCAAAGGGAGGTCATTGTCTGGAGGAGAAGGAAGGGACCCGATGAGGCAGAGAAGCAGTGAGGGGCCTGAGTCTGCACCTGCTCAGAGAGGGTCAGGGAAGGCTTCTCTGTCAGGCAAAGAGCAATGAGCAGGAACAAAGCTGCCCACTTCGCCGGAAGTGTTGACGGCAGGGTCGCGCAGCCTGTGCAAAGGCCCTGCGGCAGGAAGGGCATGGTATCTGGCACACTTGAGCCAAAGGGAGAGGAGAGGATGTGAGCTGACGCATTCCAAGTGAGGAATTTGGTTTTTGGTTTTCTTTTAATGTTTGTTTATTTTTAAGAGAGAGAGTGTGTGCACAAGCAAGGAAGGGGCAGAGGGAGAGGGGGACACAGAATCCGAAGCAGGCTCCAGGCTCTGAGCTGCCAGCACAGAGCCTGACGCAGGGCTTGAGCCCACAAACTGTGAGATCATGACCTGAGCCAAAGTCGGACGCTCAACCGACTGAGCCACCCAGGCGCCCCAGCCATCTGAGGGTTTTAATCAGGCAAGTGACGTCATCAGGGCTGGGGAAGAGCAAGAATGGACCCCATTGGGCACCAGTTCAGCAGCAAGGTGACAGGTGATGGTAGCTCATGCTGGGAGTGGCAGCGGGGACAGAAACGGCAGATGACGACATGTACGTAGATCCCCCCCAGCCTTGCTGAGACAGAACACTCCAACAAATCGGAGTATATGGATTATAGTAATGAGTGTTACCATCATCACGGTCATTTTCATTCATCAGTTCCCCCCGCCGCCGCCCCTGGTAATTTCTAGGATGCAGAAATCTCCATCGTCATTTTGCAGATAAGGAAATAGTAGTTCAAAGAAACGACCCCGCCTGGGGTCCTTTCTGGGGCAAAGCCAGAACCAGAGCTTATCGGGGAAGAGCAGAAAGCTGGGTCCAGGAGTCAGAGCTTCCTGGGCGGTGGGGTCAGGGACATTTGCTGGTTGACTCCATCACATGCATTCTGGATTCCAGTGACTTCCACGTTGCCAAATCCAGTGGTCTCTTTGCTGCTCTTGCCTAAGCCTGTCTCTCAGCAATGTTGGCAACCACTCTCCGGAAGTGCTTTCTGGTCTCACTTCCAGGATGCTGCCCGCCCTCCCGGTTTCCACCAGCCTCTGGCCACCCCTCGGTCACCCCTGCCCATCGCTCCTCCTCTGTTTTTCAGGGTGGTCCTGAGCCCTCTCCCTGTGTGATCTCATCCGTTTCCAAGTCTTTCCGTGGTCACGTGCTGGTGACCCCCAAACTTGTGTCTCAAGCCCAGATGCTTCCCATCTGGGCCAGCCCCAAGGTTCTAACCACCCACCTGACTTCTGGAACATCTCCAACTCGATGTGTCCAAATGGAGGTGGTCGTCGTCTGCCAACACCTGGTGTGGGACCACGGCACTGGCTGTCGCTGGCATTCCCAGGACGACCCACCCCCCTGTCTGCCACCCGACCCTGTCTCACTTCATAAATGGCAGCACCGTCTGCATCTCTGCTTCAGGCAGGAACCGCACACCCTCCTCCCAATCCTACAGCAAGCCTGCTTCGTCAGTCCCCAAGTTGTCTTCTGCCTGTGTCCCTCTTTCTGTTCTTCGTGGCTGCCACCAGCTCTGAGCTGGTGTCCTGCTAGCTCTCCTCTCTTCCTTCCCCTTTTACTCCATTAGACCCACACAGCCGGAGGCTGCCTCCTCACATGGGAGCTGAATCGCGTCCCTTCTCGGATTAAGACTCTTCAGTAGCGGGGCGCCTGGGTGGCTCTGTTGGTGAAGTGTCATACTCTTGATTTAGGTTCAGGTCATGACCCCAGCATCCTGATATCAAGCCTCATGCTGAGCGTGGAGCCTGTTTGAGATTCTCTCTCTCTTTCCCTCTCCCTCTACCCCTCTCCCCTGCTCACATTCTCTCTCTCTCTAAACATAAAATAAATCTTAAAAAAAAAAAAATACAATAAAACCTTGGTTTGCGAGCATAATTCGTTCCAGAAACATGGTTGTAATCCAGAGCAATTGCCTATCAAAGTGAATTTCAAGACCCGTTGGCTCAGTTGTGATCATGTGACCTCCGGCATCACATCTACTTGTATTGCAAGACAGCGCTCCTTTATCAAGTTAAAATTTATTAGAAATGTTTGCTCATCTTGCAGAGCACTCACAGAACAAGTTACTCACAATCTAAGGTTTTACTGTAAAATAAAAATTAAAAAAGTAAAATAAAACTCTTCAGTAGCTTGGCATGACAGAAGAAAATCTAGGCACCTTCCAAGGCCCTGTGTGTGGGGCCCCTGCGTGTCTTCCCACTTCCTCTCCCGTGCTGCCCTTGGCCTCCCTTGTGGTATCTCGATTCCCTGAGCACACTAAGCAATTGTCCTGCGCAGGGCCGTTGCACGTGCTGCTCACTCTGCCTGGAAACTTCCCCCTGGGGACTCAGTTCTGGTGGTGTCTCCTCACGTGTTTTCCCTGACCTCTGTATTAGTCAGATTGCCATGACAAAATGCCACAGGCTGGGAGGCTTAAATGACAGTGTATTTCTCCTTCTCCTGGAGGCCAGAATCCAAGAATAAAGTGTCAGCAGGTGTGACTTCTTTGAGGCCTCTTTCCTTGGTTTGTGAAGGGCCATCGTCTAGCTGTGTCCTCACTTGGTCTTTCTTCTTGGCGTCCACGCCTCTTGTGTCTCTGTGTGCCCACGTTTCTTCTTCGCATAAGGACACTGGTCAAATCGGATTAGGGCCCACCCTGACAGCCTCATTTTAATTTATATAAATTTAGGGGCACCTGGGTGGCTCAGTCAGTTGAGCGTCTGACATCGGCTCAGGTCATGATCTTGCGGTTCGTGGGTTCGAACCCCGCATCGGGCTCTGTGCTGACAGCTCAGAGCCTGGAGCCTGCTTCGGATTCTGTGTCTCCCTCTCTCTCTGCTCCTCCCCTACTCGCACTCTGTCTCTCAAAAATAAATAAATGTTAATTCTTACAAATTTACATTAAATAGTCACATTCTTAGGTAGTGGGGGTTGGGGCCTCAACATATGAATTTGGGGGGACACAATTCAGGCCCTATGTGGTTCTCTTGGGGCACTTATCAAAATGATCAATCTTTGTTTATTTTGCTTTCCTGATACCTACTAGAGTCTAGAAAGTTCCAGAAGAGCCAGAACCTGTTTTCCTTACTATTTCCAGCCCCGGCCCCAGCTCCTAGCACATTTGATAAAATGTTGATTGAGTGAATGAACTCAAATGACTCACAAATGGTGTCCTGTGAATCTTCTTACTGCTGGCAGGGCTCCTCTTTCCCTCTGGACTTCTCTGTAGGAAGCAGGGATCCAGGAGGAAAGCCCTTGGACAGCAGTCTGAGCAGTGGCCCACCTTTTCTTTCATAGGTCAGAAGCCAATGACCTGGCCCTGAGGCTGGCCCGCCAGTACACGGGACACTGGGACGTGGTGGTGTTAGACCAGTAAGTGCCGTTTCCAGAAGCCTGGGCCCACCACTTATGGGGGGTCGGTGAGGCTCTAGCTCTGAGTGCCGTGGGCAGGAGGATGAGGGGCCTGGGCTACTACTGGAGGGAAGCACGAGGACCCGGCTATAGAGACACCCCTACATACACCAGGGGGCTCCTTCCCCCAGGGCCTCTCTTCTGGGAGCAGAAAATGCTTTGTAAGGTGGTGAGAAGGGGCCCCACGGTTTAGGTATTAAAACTGTCCTGACGGTATTGAGTATCTGCTGTGCATGAGGTCCAGGGCTAGAGCGCTAATTACAGTTCTAAAGGAGACCCCCCCCCCACCCCCACTCCTCAGAGGAGAGAACTGAACCCAGAGAGGTTAAACGATTAGCCGCCATCCTGGCTAGTAAGCGGCCTTCCAGGAAGTCTCGCCAGCTCCAAGGCCCGTGCTGGTTCCCAGCCCCAGGATTCGGGGGCTGTGTTGGAAAGGTCGGACTTCCCTGTGTCCCTCCTGAGGCAGGCGGACATTTATCGCAAGTACTCTGTCCTGAATCCCTTCCGTTCTCCTCCTCAGTGCTTATCATGGTCACCTGAGCTCCCTGATCGACATCAGTCCCTACAAGTTCCGAGACCTGGATGGCCAGAAGGAGTGGGTCCATGTGGTATGCACTGCCCAAGCAGGCAACAGGTCGGTGCTCACCCCCCAGCCTGGATGACACGGTGCTGTCGCTCCCCACAGGCACCTCTCCCAGACACCTACCGGGGCCTTTACCGGGAGGACCACCCCAATCCGGCTGGGGCCTATGCCAGCGAGGTGGAACGCGTGGTGAACAGCGTACAGGAAAAGGGCAGGAAGGTAACTGCGCCTGCACAGGTCCCGTGAATCGAACAGCGGATGGCATTTCCTCTGCTGGCAACCCAGTGCTGGGTACCAGGGACCCTGGGAGAAACTGGAACCGGGGCCCCCCCTTTAGGGATCTAGGAGCAGGGTTCACCGCCCAGCAGACAGTTGAGAGACAGATAAGTCCTGGGCATTACAGGAGTCCAGAGGCGCCGGGCTGGACGGTGTGGGCATGAAGGAGGAGGAGATGCTCCCTGATTTCTGTGAGGAGGGGTTGGCACTCAGGGTGGCGGGGGTAGGAGAGCAAAGGCAATCCAAGCAGACATGAGTATGGGGCCTGGCCGAGCTGGCGGGAAATGAGCCTAGAGAAGCAGGCAGAGCGTAGGCCTGCAAGGGCCGTGAAGGGGGGCTGGAGGCCCCCGGGAACCTTCGGAAGTCCCGAGAGGGAGAGCAGTAAGACCAGGGGATGCATTTGAACGTGGCCAGCCTGAGGCCGTGAGGAGGCCCTGCCCCCGCATCGTAGTGGACACGGAGTTCAGGGGCAGAGACAGGAGAGATGGAGGGAGGGCTCTCCGGAAGGTCTCGCTGCAGCAGAGACAGCTGAACACAGGACACACTGCAACGAGCAGCAGGTTATGAAGCCGGAAAAGTGGGCAGGACCAATCCCGGGGCGTGCGCCTTTCAGATGCTTTGCTTGCAGTCACACAAGAGCAGAAAAGAGACGGTGTCCTACCCCATCAGCCCTTCCTTCATCCGGACAGCAGACTCGGAAGCAGCTCTAGGACTGACCATAGCTTGGAGGTCACGGCTATAAGACATGGGGTCACGGAAGGGCTTCACGCAGGACAGTGATGCATTTGGTGACGAGCTGAGGCTCACCCTGGTGGCCGGTGGAGGATGGGCTGCCAGAGGCATCCCACCAGGTGGCATCTGCAGGAGGCCAAGGCAGAAAGTGACAGATATGCCGGGAGGCAGCTGTGTCCAGGTAGAGGGGACGAGGAGGCGCAAAGACACTGGAGAGGCAGAGGCCATGCTGCCTGATGGATGAGGGAAGAGGCTGGATCACGGGTGGGGGCTGGGTTTCTCTCGGGGGGGGGGGGGAGGGGAGGGGAGTCACCAGGGAGGGGCAGGGAAGGAACAGGCTGATGGGGGAGAACCCTGGGATGTGCTGAGTACAAGGGGTCTGGAGAATTCCACGCACTAAGAGTTGGTTTGCAAGGGCGCCTGGGTGGCTCGGTTGGTTAAGCATCTGACTTCAGCTTAGGTCATGATCTTGCGGTTTGTGAGTTCGAGCCCCGCGTTGGGCTCTGTGCAAAAAGAGTTGGTTTGCAGGCCAAAGGCGAACCCGGTCATAACCCAGATGTGACCTGGAGCCCGAAATGGCCACAAAGCCACACTGGCGACTCGTGCTGGAGCCAGCGCTGACCCAGCATGGGCAGGACAAGCTCCGTGTGCTGCTCAGTGCCTCCACAGTGGTGTCCGCAACGTTCCTTTTTGTCCACAGATTGCAGCGTTCTTCGCAGAGTCTCTGCCCAGCGTGGGAGGCCAGATCATCCCCCCGGCCGGCTTCTTCCAGGAAGTGGCAGAGTGAGTAGCCAGGAGGGCAGGGCTGTAATGGGGTTTCCCGCCCTTTGTTCCAAATTCCAGCCTCAACTTGGGTTCTCGGCCAGACTTTTGAGAAGAAGTGGTGGCTCTGAGAAAGGCAGCCACCTGCCTGAGGCCCCCACCTTAGTGCTGGCAGAGCCAGGGTTCAGGGTTCCAAAACCCCCCAGCTGGCGGTCCAGTCCTCCGTATCGCAGACCCCGTCAGCCGTCTGTCCTCTGCCGCAGGCACATCCACAGGGCCGGAGGGGTCTTTGTCGCAGACGAGATTCAAGTGGGCTTTGGTCGAGTGGGCAAGCACTTCTGGGCCTTCCAGCTGCAAGGAGAAGACTTTGTTCCCGACATCGTCACCATGGGCAAGTCCATTGGCAATGGCCACCCTGTAGCCTGTGTGGCCACAACCCAAGCTGTGGCAAGGGCATTTGAAGCCACCGGCGTCGAGTACTTCAATACGGTGAGTGAAGGCTCCGGGGCAAGGGAGCACCGTGTGTCCTGCTGGGCCTCACCCTGGTGGTCCATCATGAGCCACGGCCACAGGCCTAGCACTGCGCCCAGTGCACAGATTTCTAAGATGCTGGCCTCAGGGGTTATGCAGGTCAGAGGGAAAAACACACACAACCTTTTTTTTTTTTTTTAATGTTTCTTTATTTTTGAGAGAGAGAGAGAGGGAGAGTGTCCGTGAGTTGAGAAGGGGCAGAGAGAGAGAGGGAGACAGAATCCCAAGCAGGCTCCATGCTGTCAGCACAGAGCCTGTCGTGGGGCTCAAACCCACAAACCGAGATCAGCAAGATCATGACCTGAGCCAAAGTCTGACGCTCAGCCGACTGAGCCATGCAGGCGCCCCCACACACAGCCTTTTAAAAACTAGCATCAATGTAAAAGCTGTCACAAGAGACGGTGCCTTGTAAAGTATACAGAACGAATACAAGAGGCCCTCTCTCCTTGCTGTGTGCTGGGCCCTGTGCCTGAGCTGATGCACATATGTGAGGCGCTCCATCTGGGTGACGAGTGGCCTGGGAGCAGAGTTGACATTCCAGTAGGAACTCCGAGGAGGGCATGGCTCCCTGTCCTTGGGGTACAGACTGGAGAGCTTTGCCTAGGTTCGGCAGCATCAAGAGAACACAGGGGGTGAGGTGGTCGTCAACAGGGGCTTTCTCAGAAAGAGGTGAGGATCAGGACCCATCCTGAGGGCAGTGACGAGCCATGGAGGGCCATGGAAGGGTTTTAACTGAGGATAGATGAGATCTGAAATACACTCTAGAAGGATCTCTGGTGATCAGTGTGGAGAAAGAACCAGAGGTGGGGAAACTGATTTAGAAGGATCTTGCCTAAGAGAGGAGGACCCGATCTGGGCACAGGCCACAGGGAAGACATGGGAAGGGACAGCGTCGAGGGGAAGAAGGACTCACTGTGACTTCTCAGAAAAGAGCCAGTTCGAATTGCGGGCTGAAACACGTCAGGATTGGGCGAGGTGGTCAAAAGTCGGCAGAGAAGGTCAAGGGTGAGGGCTGACGATTCGGCAAATCGTCACTTTGTGCCCAGGAGACACGCAGACAGAGCCTCTGCCCTGGACCAGACCCACAGACACCTGCCCATGGAGGCGTGGAGAAGGGCTCGATGCAGTGGTGTGATGACAGCGTTCGGGGACAGCATGAGGGACGCGGGAGGGAGGGCGGAGAAGAGGCGTGGGATGAGCGGTGGAGGCGTCCTGTGGACAGGGCGTCCGAGCAGGGTGTCATCTGGGAGAATGAGGAGAAGCAGCCCTGGGAGCAGGAAGGAGTGTGTTGGGTGGGCTGAAAGACAATCTGGTGGAGCGGAGCGTGACCCGGGTTTTCATTTCTTTGTCTTACCCTCAAGTGCCCATCGTTAGATCATACAAACCGTGCATCATGGGAGACCCCTCCTCTGTCCCTGCACGGCCCTCGCTCCGTTAACCAGCTGTCCGGGTACTTTTACTTACGTCATAAGTATCCAAGAAGCCATTATTCCAGATGAAGGTTAGGACCTGGACAGTAACCTGCATCTACCCGTATGGCTGTGCCCCCCCCCACCCCCACCACCCAGTCCCATCTCATTGCCTCCGCCACCCCGGCGGTAACCGTCACCAGGTTCATTGGTTGTTTTTCAACCAAAAAAGTATATCATGCTGTGTGTTCTCTTTGGAGATTTGTTTTTTTCACCTAACATCATGTCACTGAGAATCATGCACATTGTCACTGAAGTTTGTTGTTGTTTTAAGTTTATTTATTTATTTTGAGAGAGACAGTACGAGCGGGGAGGGGGGTTGCAGAGAGGTGGGGAGAGAGAGAGAGAATCCCAAGCAGGCTCCACGCTGTCAGCGCAGAGCCCATCTCAGGGCTTGAACTCCTGAAACCATGAGATCATGACCTGAGCTGAAACCAAGAGTCAGACGCTTAACCAACTGAGCCACCCAGTCTGTTTTGACTGCTTTATACTGTCCCCTCTGTATGAATATGCCGTGGTCTATTTGTCCCTTCCTATTCACGTGCCCTGGGGTTGTCCCCAGGACTTTTGCAGCCAAAAACAATTTTTTTAAGTTTCTGTTGTATGTACGCAAGAGTTTTTCTTAGGAATAGAACTACCAGTGGAATTGCTAGGTCGTGGGGGTCTGTGTTCGCCCTCCGTTTTAACAGATGATGACATCTGTTTTCCAATTTAAATTTTTTTAATGTTTTTTATTTATTTTTGAGAGAGAGAGAGAGAGAGATAGTATGAGCAGAGGAGGGGCAGAGAGAGGGAGACGCAGAATCCCAAGACAGGCTCCAGGCCCTGAGCTGTCCGCACAGAGCCTGACGTGGGGCTCAAACCCACGAACTGCGAGATCATGACCTGAGCTGAAGTCGGATGCTTAACCGACTGAGCCACCCAGGCGCCCCTGACATCTGTTTTCCAAGGAAGTTGACAAGTTAGCATCCTGCCGGTGGTGGGTAAGAGATTCTGCAGGTCTCCTTCCTCTCAAACACCTATTTTAACGTTTGCGGGGCCCGCGGGGTTTAAAATGGTATCCCCTCACATCAGGGAGCGGCCTTGATGTGCCATTCCCCGGTTTCCAATTACGTGCAACGTCTCTTCGTGTGTTTTCTGCTTGTTTTTGTTTAAGTTCCAGTTAGTTAACATACAGTGTAATGTTAGTGTCAAGGGTACACTGTAGTGAGTCAGGGCTTCCGTACGACACCTGGGGCTCGCCGTGACGCGTGTGCTCCGTAATGTCCATCACCTGGTTGTTTCCCCAGGTTGTTTCCCCGTCCCCTCTGGTAACCGTCAGTTTGTTCTCTTCAGTTAAGAGTCCGTTTGTTGGTGGTGTTTCTCTCTCTCCCTTCCCCCCCTCCCTTTGCTCGTCTGTTTTGTTTCTTAAAGTCCACAGAGGAGTAAAATCATAATCACATGGTATTTGTCTTTCTCTGTGACTAACTTATTTCTCTCAGCATTTTATTTTCTAGCTCCATCCATGTTGTTGCAAATGGCAAGATTTCATTCCTTTTTGTGGCTGACTGAGATTCCAGTGTTTATATTTACCACCTCTTCTTCGTCCGTTCATCAGTCCGTGGACACTTGGGCTGATTCCTATCTTGGCTGTCGTAGATAACACTGCTATAAACATACGGGTACATGTAACTCTTTGGATTAGCGTTCTTAATATTCTTTGGGTAAATACCCAGGAATGCCATTGCTGGATCATTAGGCAGTTGTCTTTTTAACTTTTTGAGCAGACTCCATACTGTTTGCCACAGTGGCTGCACCAGTTTCCATTCCCAACAGTGCGCCAGGGTGCCTTATTCTCGACATCCTCACCAGCACCTGTTGTTTCTTGTGTTGTTGATTTTAGCCATTCTGACAGGCGTGAGGTGATAGTTCGTTGTAGTTTTGATTTGCATTTCCCTGGTGTTAAGTGACGATAAACATCTGTTTGTATGTCTGTTGGCCATCTGGGTGTCTTCTTTGGCGAAGGTTCCATTCGTGTCTTCTGCCCATTTTTTAATTGCATTATTTGAGTGTTGAGTTATATTAGTTCTTTAAGATTTGGATATCTTCATATGTTTATTGGCCATGTGTTTCCTCTTCTGTGAAATGCCTGTTTTTTATTTCGCCCATTTTTTGATTGAGTTACTAGAGCTTTTCTTATTTGCGGGCGTTTTGTGTGCCTATGTATATGCATTTGTGTATGTGTATATATGCATTTGTGTGTGTGCGTATCCATAGGCACACTCACATATTCTTGATACTGGTCTTTTGTCATTCACAGTTGTGTAGGCTGTGAATATGGTCATCTCATTTATAACTTGTCTTTCACTTCTTTTACATATTTTTTGTTGAACCACAGTTTTTAATTTTATCATGGACAATTTTACATCAATCTTTCCTTTAATAGTTCTTTTTGTGTCTTATTTCCTAAATCTCTCCCTACCCCTAAGGTCCAAAAGGTATTCATTCATCTACAGTTTCTATTAGATACCTTAACGTTTTGTTTTGACATATAAGTTCTTAATCCATCCAAAGTTAATTTTTGTACATGGTGTGAAACAGGAATCATGTTTCACCCTCTCTGAATGTGAATAACATGTTTTTAGCTCCCTTTATTCCCCACTGATGGGACATGCTACCTGTGTTATGTAACCAAAGTTCTTAAGTGCACACGTGTGTTTCTGGGTTCTTTCTATTCTTCTAGTCAATTTGTCTATCTTTTGCTCTATCACATTGATTTATTACTAGAAGTTTTTTTTAATTTTTTTTTATGTTTTTTACTTTTATTTTTGAGAAAGAGATACAGAGCACAAGTGGAGAAGGGGCGGAGAGGGAGGGAGACCCAGAATCCGAAGCAGGCTCCAGGCTCCCAGCTGTCGGCACAGAGCCTGCTGTGCAATGTGAACCCACAGACAGTGAGATCATGACCTGAGCTGAAGTCAGTCGTTTAACTGACTGAGCCACCCAGGTGCCCCTACTAGAGCTTGTTAAAAAGCTGTGATGTCTGGTATAAGAGTTCCCCTCTGACCTGTTTTTTTCTTGTTCAGAAGCGTTCTGGCTATCCTGGCCCTTTATTCTTTCACTGATATTTTATTTTAAAGTTATCTTTAAACATGAAAAACCCTGTTGGAATTTTGATAGGGAAATAACTTGAATCTGTAGATGAATATGAAAAACGTGTATATTATTGAATCTTGCTATCCATGAACATGGCATACCTCTCCACCTCTTATACATTCCCCCACAGAGATCTTACACATTGTTAAATTTATTCCTAGATATTTGAAACTTTCTATCATAAATGGTGACCTCTCTTTATCTACAGATATCTACTCTTTGCTTTATCTACAGATATCTACAGATATCTACTCTTTGCTGCTGCTGTATAAAATATGACTTTTGTATATTAATTTTTTATCCATTCTCTTGCTAAACTGTTCTGTCACTTCTAGTAATTTATAGGCAGACCTTTTTTCTTTTTTCTATATAAAAAATCCTATCCTCTCCAAAAAATGGCAGTTGTTTTATTATACTGGGTGAGACTTCCAAGACATAGTTGGTGACTAATGGTGACACTGGGCACACTTGTCCAGTTTATAGGAATATTTATAATACTTTCCATCTAGGATATTTGGTATAGATTTTTATTCTTTCTTTTTTAATGTTTTTTTTTAATTTTGAGAAAGAGAGAGAAGAGTGCGGAGCAGGGGAGGGGCAGAGAGAGGGAGACACAGAATCTGGAGCAGGCTCTGGGCTCCAAGCTGTCAGCACAGAGCCTGATGTGGGGCTTGAACCCATAAACCATGAAATCATGACCTGAGCTGAAGTTGGACGCTTTACCAACTGAGCCACCCAGGTGCCCCTGACAAAAATTAATTTAACACTAATTTTCTTAACATTAATTATGCAGATTTCCAGGTTTTAATTTCTATCCAGTAAATATTAATAGATATAACCCATATAAACAGAAGCTCTTTGGGTTCCTCAATAATTTTTGAGAATGTAAAGGGATTCTAAGCTCTACAATGTGAGGACTGAGGCGCCTGGGTGGCTCAGTTGGTTAAGCCTCTGACTCTTGATTTCTGCTCAGGTCATGATCTCACAGTCATGAGATTGAGCCCCACGTTGGGGTCCGTGCTGAGCATGAAGCTAGCTTGGGATTCTCTCCCTGCTCCTCCACCACTCGTGTGCACTTGCATGCTCACTCTCTCAGAAAAATTAATTTATTTATTAAGAGCTGCATTATTCAACTCTAGGTTTTTCAAAAATACAGTAGGGTATTATTAACTATGGTAACCGTTCTGTACATTACACCCCCAGAACTTAGTTTGTAACTGGAAGTTTGTAACTTTAGACCAACTTCACTCATTTTGCCCAACACCCCCCCCCCACACACACACACACCTCTGACAATCACCAATATGTTCTATCTAAGAGTTCTGTCTTTGGTTTGTTTTTTGCTTTTTGTTTTGATTCCACAAATAAGTGAGATACAGTATCCGTCTTTCTCTGACTTATTTCACCTAGCATAATGTTCTCAAGGTACAGGATATGTTGTCAGAAAGGGCAAGATTTCCTTCTTTTTTTAATGGTGGGATGATATCCCATTGTATATATATACACCACGTTTTCTGTATCCATTCAACTACAAGTAGACATTTAGGTTGCCTCTATGTCTTGGCTATTGAAATTAGTGCTACAAGAAACATGGCGGGGTGCACATATCGCTGAGATAGTGTTTATGTTCCTTTGGATAAATCCCAGAAGTGGAATTGCTGGATCATATGGTAGTTCTTTTTTTTTTTTTTTTTTTTTTTTTTAGTATTTATTTATTTGGGGGAGAGTGCAAGCAGGGGAGGGGCAGAGAGAGGGGGACAGAGGATCCGAGGCAGGCTCTGCACTGACAGGCTGACAGCAGCGAGCCCCATGTGGGGCTCAACCTCACGAACCATGAGATCCCCACCTGAGCGGAAGTCAGAGGCTCAACCGACTGAGCCACCCAGGTGCCCCTGGTAGTTCTATGTTTAATTTTTTGAGGAACTTCTATATGGCTTTCCATAGTGACTTCCCCAATTTACATCCCCACCAACAGTAGACGAGGGGTCCCTTTTCTCCACATCCTCACCAACACTTGCTATTTCTTATCTTTTTGGTAATAGCCAGTCTCCCAGGTATGAGGTAATATCGTGGTTTTGATTTGCATTTCCCTGATGACTGGGGGCGTTGGACACGTTTTTGTGTACCTGTTGGCCATCTGTATGTCCTCTTGGGAAAATGTTCAGATCTTCTGCCCATTTTTTAACGTATTGTTTGTTGTTTTGGCTATTGAGTTCTGTGTATTCTTTATATTTTTTGAATATTAGCTCCTGTCAAATATATGACTTGCAAATATTTTCTCCCATTTGGTTAGTTGCCTTTTCCTTTTGTTGATGGTTTCCTCTGCTGTGCGGACGCTTGTTGGTCTGATGTAGTGCCACTTCTATATTTCTGCTTTTGTTGCCTTTGTTTGGTGTTAAATCCAAAAAATTGCCAAGACTGATGTCAAGGAACTTATCAGGTATGTTTTCTTCTCAGAGTTTTACGGTTTCAGGTCCTCTATTCAAATCTTTAATCCATTTTGAGTTAATTTTTGTGTATGGTATAAAATAGTAGTCAATTTTCTAGGAATTGAATCTTTACCATAAAAAGTAATCTTTTCCAATCCTAATAATGATGTTGGGTCTTAAGTTATATTTTATCTCCTATGACTCCAGCTTTCAGTTAGCTTTAAGTGTGTTTCTTTTATCGAGTATATATCTAGTTTGTTTTTTGTCTCAATTTGTTAATATTTGACTTTAAAGTGATTACTTAGGACAATTTAAATTTAATGTAACTATTGTTATATTAAGGCATGTTGCTAACATCTTCATTTATAATTTCAGTTTATCATGCTTTTCTCTTTTAATCCTTCCTATTTTATTTTAGTATCCATATTAAAAGTATTTCATCTCAAATCCTTTTCAGTGTAAGCCTATACATTGCAAACCTTCTGCGATCTTATGTGCCTAAGAATATTTTTATCAGGCCCTCATATTTAAATATTTTCGCTAGGGGGTATCTGGCTGGCTCGGTGGAGTATGCAACTCTTGATCTCAGGGTTGTGGGTTCGAGCCCCGTATGGGGTGTAGAGATTACTTAAATTTTATTTTTAATTTTTTTAACGTTTATTTATCATTGAGAGACAGAGAACAGAGCATGATCATGGGAGGGACAGAGAGAGGGAGAGACACACAATCTGAAGCAGGCTCCAGGCCCTGAGCTATCAGCACAGAACCTGATGCGGGACTCAAACTCACAAACCGTGAGATCATTACCTGAGCCAAAGCTGGACGCTCAACCAACTGAGCCACCCAGGCGCCCCAAGAGATTACTTAAATTAAGAAACAAACCTGAGGGGCGCCTGGGTGGCTCAGTCGGTTGAGCGTCCAGCTTTGGCTCAGGTCATGATCTCGCGTTCGTGGGTTCAAGCCCCGCGTCAGGCTCTGTGCTGACAGCTCAGAGCCTGGAGCCTGTCTTCAGATTCTGTGTCTCCCTCTCTCTCTGACCCTCCCCTGCTCACGCTGTCTCTCTCTCTCTCTCTCTCTCTCTCAAAAATAAAGAAAAAAAGAAAAAAAACCTTGTAATACAAATTCAGTGGTTTCAAATTCAAGTACCATTCAATGGTTTTTAGTGGTTTTACTCACCAACTTGTACAACCATCATTACTGTCTTAATTCTGGAACATTTACGTCACCCAAAAAGCTGGCCCATACCCATTAGTAGCCCCTCCCCATTGCCTTCCCTCTATAAGTCCTGCCAATCACGGTCCTTTCTATCTCGATGGATATGTCTGTTCTTATAAATGGATTTCATATCAGTGGAATCACACATGTGGCCTTTTGTGGCTGACTTCTGTCACGTAGAATTATATTTTCTTTCTTTCTTTTTTTAATTTTTTATGTTTTTTATTTATTTTTGAGAGACAGTACAGGCAGGGGAGGGTCAGAGAGAGAGGGAGATACAGAATCTGAAGACAGGCTCCAGGCTCTGAGCTGTCAGCACAGAGCCCGATGCGGGGCTCGAACCCACCAACCGCGAGATCATGACCTGAGCCGAAGTCGGACGCCTAACCGACTGAGCCACCCAGGCGCCCCTAAAATAATATTTTCAAGGTTCATCCATGTTATAGCATGAATCAGTACTTGATTCTCTTTTATGGATGAATAATAATCCCACTGTATACATTTCATTTATCTATTCCTCAGTGAATCATCATTTCCCCTTCTTGGCTCTTATGAATAATGCTGCAGTGAGCATTTGTGTACATATGTTTGTTTGGACATATATATTCAGTTCTGCCGAGTACGCACCTGTGAGTGGAGAATTGCTAATCGTATGACGACTCTAGGTTTAACTTTTTGAGAAATGACACTTTTTCCAAGCAGCTGTACCACTTCACATGCCCACCCACAATGTATAGGGGTTCCAATTTCTCCATATCCTCTCCAGTGTTAGGTATTTTCTGTCTTTCATTACAGCCGTCCTAGTGACTGTGAAATAGTATTTCATTGTGGTGTGCATTTCCCTCATGGCCGGTGATGGGGAGCATCTTTTTATATAGTTAATTGACCATTTATGTATATTCTTTAGAAAATGACTTCTCATGTCCTTTGCCCATTTTTTAATTGGACTACTTATCTCTTTTTGCTTAGTTGTAAGAATTCTTTTTTAAATTTTTTTTCTTTTTAATTTTTATTTATTTGAGAGAGAGAATGAGAATCTTAAACAGGATCCATGCACAGTGCAGAGCCTGATGTAGGGCTCAATACCACGTCCCTGGGATCATGACCTGAGCCGAAATCAAGAGTTGGATGCTTGGGGCGCATGAGTGGCTCAGTGGGTTAAGCGTCCGACTTTGGCTCAGGTCATGATCTTGCAGTATGTGAGTTCGAGCCCCACATTGGGCTCTGTGCTGACAGCTCAGAGCCTGGAGCCTGCTTCGGATTCTGTGTCTCCCTCTCTCTCTGCCCTTCCCCCACTCATGTTCTGTCTGTCTCTCTCTTTATCTCTCTCTCTCTCAAACATAAACATTAAAAAAAAAATCTTTGTAAGTTGGATGTTCAACCTCCTGAGCCACCCAGGCACCCCAAGAATTACGTATATATCCTAGGTACTAGATCCTTATCAGATAATGTGGAAATATTTTCTCCCATTTATAACTTATCTTTTCACTTTCTTGGTAGTCTCCTCTGAAGCACAGAGGTTTTTAATTTTTATGGAGTCCAATTTATTTTTTCCTTGCTTAATTGTGCTTTAGAGTCATATCTAACAAACCACTGATTAATCAAAGATCATGAAGATTTACCCCTTTGCTTTCTTCTAAGAATTTTATGATTTTAGCTCTTACATTTAGGTCATTGGTTTTATTTTGAGTGAATACTTGGCATATGGTATGAGGTGGGGGGTAACTTGACTCTTTCGCATGTGGATATCTAGTTGACTCAACATCATTTGCTGGAGATTATTTTTATCCTTGGGACACCTGGGTAGCTCAGTTGGTTGAGCATCTGACTTCACTTCAGGTCATGATCTGGTGGTTTGAGAGTTCAAGCCCCACATCAGGCTCGCTGCTGTCAGTGCAGAGCTCCCTTCAGATCCTCTGACTCCTCCTCTCTGCCCCTCCCCGACTTGTACTCTCCTAAAAATAAACAATTTTTTAAAAAGACTTTTTATCCCATTGAATGGTCTTGACACCCTTGTCAAAGTTAACCAGCAACAAAAGCTACAATAACTAAATAGGATTACATCTATAATCAAAAAGCTTTTACACAGAGAAGGAAACTGTCAACAAAACAAAAAGGTGACATACTGAATGGGAAAAGATATTTGCAAATCATACATCCAAGAAGGGGTTAGTATCCATAATACGTAAAGAACTTATACAACTTAATATTTTTAAAAAAGTTGAAAAATGGACAGAATTCTTGAATAGACATTTCTCCAAAGAAGACATCCGGATGGTCAACAGGCACATGAAAAGATACTGAACACCACTCATCATGAGGGAAATGCAAATCAAAACCACAATGAGATACCTCCTCACACCTCCCCGAATGGCTGTTACCAGAAAGATGAAAAATAACAGGTGTTGGCGAGGATGTGGAGTAAAGGGAACCCTCATACACTGTTGATGGGAATATACGCTGGTGCAGCCACAATGGAAAGCTGTACGGAGGTTCCTGGGAAAAAAAAAAAAAAAAAAAAAAAACTAAAATAGAGCTACCATATAATCCAGCAATTCCACTTCTAGGAATTTATCTGTAGAAAATAAAAACATCAGTCTGGAAAGACCTACGCACCGCTGTGTTGATCACGGCATTATTTGCAAGAAGCAAGATAGGAAAGCAGCCCGAGTGTTCATCAGTTTGTGAATGGATAAAGAAGATGTGATAGATATTACACACAGTGCGATACTACTCAGCCATAGGAAAGAAGGAAATCTGGGGCGCGTGGGGGGCTCAGTTGGTTAAGCGTCCGACTTCGGATCAGGTCATGATCTCATGGTTTGTGAGTTTGAGCCCCATGTCTGGCTCTGTGCTGACGGCTCAGAGCCCAGAGCCTTCTTCGGATTCCCTCTCTCTGCCCTTCCCCCATTCCCTC
The DNA here is from genome assembly GCA_028646485.1 of Cryptoprocta ferox. Taxonomy (NCBI): domain Eukaryota; kingdom Metazoa; phylum Chordata; class Mammalia; order Carnivora; family Eupleridae; genus Cryptoprocta; species Cryptoprocta ferox. The sequence continues at coordinate 6,321,519 of CM053572.1, forward strand.
CCTCCCTCCCTCCTCTCTCTCTCTCTCAAAAATAAACATTAAAAAAAAAAGGAGGGGCGCCTGGGTGGCTCGGTTAAGCGTCTGACTTCGGCTCAGGTCGTGATCTCACGGTCTGTGGGTTCGAGCCCTGCATCAGGCTCTGTGCTGACAGCTCAGGGCCTGGAGCCTGCTTCAGATTCTGTATCTCCCTCTCTCTCTTTCTCTCTGCCCCTCTCCCACTCATGCTCTGTTTCTCTCTGTCTCAATAATAAAAAAATAAATAAACTTAAAAAAATGAAATCTTGCCACTTGTGACAATAACGATGGAACTAGAGAGTATTAGCCTAAGTGAAACACATCAAACAGAAAGACACATACCATATGATTTCACTTTTATGTGGACCCTGAAAAAACAGTTGATAATGGGTTTTGTGAGTTTCTATATTGTTTGGATGTTAACCCCTTATGAGATCTCTTATTTGCACATCTTCCATTTAGTAGGTTCCCTTTCCGTTTTGTTCATGATTTCCTTCACTGTGCAAAAGTTTTTCCTTTTGATGTAGTCCCAATTGTTTATTTTTGCTTTTGTCGTCCTTGCCTGGACAGATCCAAAGCGATAAATGTCCTAGAGTTACTGCCTGTTTTCTTCTAGTTTTATGGTTTTAGGTCTTACATTTAAGTCTTTAATCCGTCTTGAGCTTATGTTTATATATGGTGTAAGAAAGCGGTCCAGTTTCATTCTTTAGCGTGTAGCTGTCCAGTTTTCCTAACACCATTTATCAAAGACATTGTCTTTTCTCTATGTTCTTGCCTCCTTTGTCATTAGATTGATTAATTGGCCATATGTGTGGGTTTATTTCTGGACTCTGTTGCATTCATCTGCGTGTTTGATTTTGTGCCGGTACCATATTGTTTTAATGACTATAGATTGTACTATCATTTGAAATCTGGGAGTACGATACCTCCCACTTTGTTCCCCTTTCTCAAGTTTGCTTTGTCTATTCGGAGTCTTTTTAGGATTATTTGTTCCAGTTCTGTGAAAAAATGTCATTGGATATTTTGATAGGGATTGCATCAAATCTGTAGATTGCTTTTGGTCGTATGGACATTGGAACAATGTTAATTCTTCCAATCCCTGAGCACAGTATATCTTTCCGTTTATTTGTGTCATTTTCAATTTCTTTCATTAGCGTCTTATAGTTTTCGGAGTACAGCTGTGTCACCTCCTCAGTTAAGTTTATTCCTAGTTATTTTATTTGTTGATGCAATTGTAAATGAGATAGTTTCCTTAATTTCTGCAATAGTTCATTACTATTGATTGAAACACAAGCTTTCTGTATATTTTACATCCTTCAACATTACTGAATTCCTTCATACTAAGACTTTTGTGGTGCAAGCTATAGAGTTTCCTATATTGTGGAACGTCATCTGTGAATCGTGACAGTTTTACTTCTTCCTTTCCAATTTGGATGCCTTTTATTTCTTTTTCTTGCCTGATTGCTGTGGCTAGGACTTGCAGTACTGTGTTCAATAAAAGTGAGAGGAGTGGGTATCCTTCTCTTCTTAACTTGAGGAAAAGCTTTCAACTTTTCACTGTTGTGGATGATGTTGGCTGTGGGTTTGTCATATATGCCCTTTTTTATGTTTGAGGTATGTTCTGTCTGTATCCACCGTTTTTAGCGTTTTTATCACGAATGGATGTTGAATTTTGTCAAATGTGTTTTCATGTCTTGAGCTGATTGGATGATTTTGATCCTTTGTTTTGCACATGTGGTGTATCACAATGAATGATTTGCAGATATTGAACCATGCTCGCATGCCAGGAATAAGTCCCATTTGATCATGGTGTATGATCTTTTTAATGTATTTGTTGAATTTGGTTTACTAATATTTTGTTAAGGATTTTTGCATGTATGTTGATCAGGGATATTGGCTTGTAATTTTCTATTTTTACAATGTCTTTGATTTAGGTTTCACGGGAATGCTGACCTCATGAGCATAAATAAGCATTCCTTCCTTTTCAGTTTTTCGGGGATAAACGGAAAGTTTCAGAAAGATAGGTATTAACTTTTTATGTGTTTGGTAGAATTCACCTATAAAGCTGTCTGGTCCTTGACCTTTGTTTTGGGGAAGGTTTTTTGTTGTTGTTTTGTTATTACTGATTGGATTTCATTACTAGTAGTTATCTGTTCAGATTTTCATTTTATTCCTAATTCAGTCTTGGAAGACTATATGTTTCTAGGAACTTATTTATGTCTCCTAGGTTGTCCAATTTATTGGCATATAATTGTTCATGAAAATCTCTTATGGTCCTTTATATTTCTGTGATATTGGTTACAATGTCTCTTTCACTTCTAAGTTTATTTGGTCCTGTCTCTTTTTTCTTCATAAGTCTGGCTAAAGGTTTTTCAGTTTTGTTTATGTTTTAAAGAACCAGCTCTTTTTTTTTAATATAATTTATTGTCAAATTGGCTTCCATACAACACCCAGTGCCCATCCCAAAAAGTGCCCTCCTCAATGCCCATCACCCATTTCCCCTCTCCCACACCCCCCTTCCACCCTCAGTTTGTTCTCTGTATTTAAGAGTGTCTTAGAGTTTGCCTCCCTCCCTCTCTGTTTGTAACTGTTTTTCCCCTTCCCTTCCCCTCTGGTCTTTTGTTAAGTTTCTCAAGATCCACATATGAGTGAAAACAAACGGTATCAGTCTTCTCTGCCTGACTTATTTCACTCGGTGTAACACCTTTCAGTTCCATTCATGTTGCTGCAAATGGCCAGATTTCATTCTTTCTCATGGCCATGTAGTATTCCATTGTATAGATAAACCACATCTTCTTGATCCATGTTGATGGACATTTAGGCTCTTTCCATGATTTGGCTATTGTTGAAAGTGCCGCTATGAACATTGGGGTACAAGTGCCCCTATGCATCAGCACTTCTGTATCCCTTGGGTAAATTCCTAGTAGTGCTATTGCTGGGTTGTAAGGTAGTTCTATTTTTAATTTTTTGAGGAACTTCCACAGTTTTCCAGAGCAGCTGCACCAGTTTTGCATGCCCACCAACAGTGTAGGAGGGTGCCCGTTTCTCCACATCCTCGCCAGCATCTATGGTTTCCTGATTTATTTGTTCATTTTAGCCACTCTGACTGGTGTGAGGTGGTATCTCAGTGTGGCTTTGATGTGTATTTCCCTGATGATGAGTGATGCTGAGCATCGTTTCGTGTGTTTGTTGGCCATCTGGATGTCCTCTGTGGAAAAGTGTCTATTCATCTGCCCATTTCTTCACTGGATTATTTGTTTTTCGGATGCTGAGTTTGGTAAGTTCTTTATGGGTTTTGGATACTAACCCTTTATGCAATATGTCATTTGCAAATATGTTTTCCCATTCGATCAGATGCTAAAGAACCAGCTCTGAATTTCATTGATCTTTTCTATTTTTTTTATTTTAGCCTCTATTTTATTTACTTCTGCTCCGATCTTTATTTTCTTCCTTCTACTAACTTTGGGCTTTATTCTTTTTTTTTTTTTTTTTTTTTTGCTCCTTTAGGTGTGAGCTCATATTGTTTAAGACTTTTCCTGTTTCTTAGGAGCACCTGGGTGTCTTTGTCATTTAAGTGTCTGATTTCAGCTCAGGTCATGATCTCACACTCCATGAGTTCAAGCCCCATGTTGGGCTTTGTGCTGACAGCTCAGAGCCTGAAGCCTGCTTCTGATTCTGTGTGTATCTCTTTCTCTGCCCCTCCCCTGGTTGCCCGCGCTCTCTCTCTCTCTCTCGCTCTCTCTCTCTCTTTCTGTTTTATAAATTAAAATATATATTTAAGATTTTCCTGTTTCTTGATATGGACCTGTGTCACTATACTGCCCTTCTAGAATTGCTTGTGCTCTTTCTGATAGATTTTGGAGCAGTGTGTGTTCATTTTTGTCGCGAGGTATTGTTTCCTCTTTGATTTATTCACTGACCTGTTGGTTGTTTAGTAGCATCTTGTTTAGCTTCCATGTGTTTGTATTTCTTCCGTTTCCTTTATTGTAAGTGATTTCTCCTTTCACACTGTTGTGGTTGGTAAAGATGCTCAGTGTGATTTCATTCATCTTCAATTTATTGAGACTTGTTTTGTGGCCCTACTTGTGATCTGTACCGGAGAATGTTCCATGTGCATTTAAGAAAAATGCGTATTCTGGGGAGCCTGGGTGACTGAGTCAGTTAAGTGTCCAACTTTGGTTCAGGTCATAATCTCACAACTGGTAAGTTCGAGCTCCACATCAGGCTCTGTGCTGACAGCTCAGAGCCTAGAGCCTGCTTTGGATTCTGTGTGTGTGTCTCTCTCTCTGCCCCTCCCCTGGGCATGGCCTGTCTCTCTCTGTCTCAAAAATAAATAAACATTAAAAATAATAAATAAACATTAAAAAAAGAAAAAAGAAAAACGTGTATTCTGAGGCGCCTGGCTGGCTCACTTGGTACAGCATGCAACTCTTGATGTGAGGGTCGTGAGTTCAAGCCCCACAATGGGCATAGAGACTAGTTAAAAAAAGAAAAAAAGGTGTGTTCTGCTGTTTTTTGAAGAATATTCTGAATGTTCTGTTTATCTCATCTAGTGTGTCATTCAAGGCTAGTGTTTCCTTATTTTCTGTCTGGACGATCGATCCATTGATGTAAGTGTGGTCTTCAAGTTCCCTGCTACTGTATTACTGTCTGTTTCTCCCTTTGCATCTGTTAATATCTGCTTTTTATATTCAGGTGCTCCTCTGTTGGATGCATGAATATTTACAAGTGTTTTATCTTTTTGTTGGATTGATCCCTTTGTCAGGGCGCCTGGGTGGCTCAGTTGGTTAAGCGTCCGGCTTCGGCTCAGGTCATGATCTTGAGGTTCGTGAGTTCGAGCACCGGGTCAGGCTCTGTGCTGACAGCTCAGAGCCTGGAGACTGCTTCCGATTCTGTGTCTCCCTCCCTCCCTCTCCCTCTCTCTCTCTCTCTCCCTCCCTCCCTCTCCCTCTCTCTCTCTCTCTCCCTCCCTCTCTTTCTCTGCCACTGCTCCACTCACACTGTCTCTGTCTCTCAAAAATAAACAAAAATGTTAAAAAAAAAATTTTAAAGATTGATCCTTTTATCATTACATAATGCTCTTCTTTATCTCTTATTCCAATCTTTGTTTTAAAGTTTTTGAAAGAAGTATTGCTACCCTAGCCTTCTTTTTGCTTCTATTTGCATGGATTATCTTTTTTCCATCTCTTCACTTCTCTAGTTTGTATGTTAAGTCTGAAGTGACTCCCTTGTAGGCAGCATATGGATGGGTCCTGAGTTTGTTTTTTTAATCCATTCACCCACCCTGTGTCTTTTTACTGGATCACTTAGTCCATTTACATTTACAGTGATTATTGATAGGTATGTATTTACTGCCATTTTGTTCTTTGCTTTCTGGTTGTTTTTGCAATTCTCTGTTACTTTTTCTCTTGCTGTCTAGTGCTTTGATGACTTTCCTTAGTGTTATGTTTAGATTCCTTTTTGTTTGTTTTTTATGTCTCTATTACAGGGTTTTGGTTTGTGGTGTCCATGAGGTGCATAAGTAACAACCTGTGTATAGCAGTCTATTTTAAATTGGTTGTTAAGTTCAAACTCATTCTAAAAACATTACATTTTGGGGGTCACTTGGGTAGCTCAGTTCAGCACCGGACTTTATAGCTCAGGTCATGATCTCATGATCCATGTCAAGCCCTGCACTGGGCTCTGTGCTGACAGCTCAGAATCTGGAGCCTGCTTCCGATTCTGTGTCTCCCTCTTTCTCTGCCCCTCCCTCCCCTCAAAAAATTTTTTTAAAGAATTACATTTTTACTCCACTCCCCCACACACACATTTTATGGTTTTGATGTCACATTTTTACCAGTTTTAGAAGTGGTTGACCCACTACCTTTTCTGTATGTTTGCCTTTACTAGTGAGATGGTTTTTTTTCCTATTTCCTTATTTCTAGTTACTATCTTTTCTTTTCCACTAGATAAAGTCCCTTTAATATTTTTTGTGAAGCCAGTGTAATGATGATGAACTCCTGGCTTTCTCCATCTGGGAAATTCTTTCGTCTCTGCATATATTCTGAATGATAACCTTGCCAGGTAGAGTATTCTTGATCATAAGGGTTGTTTTCCCCCCTTTCAGCACTTTGAATATATCATGCCACTGCCTTCTGGCTAACAATGTTTCTTTTTTTCTTTTTTTAATGTTTATTTATTTTGAGAGAGAGTGTGTGTGCTCAAGCATGAGCAAGGGAGGGGCAGAGGTGGGGGGACACAGGATTAAAAGCAGGCTCCACGCTGACAGCAGAGAGCCTGATGTGGAGTTCAGACTCATGAGCCATGAGATGATGACCTGAGCTAAAGTTGGATGCTTAACCAACTGAGCCACCCAGGCGCCCCTGGCCTACAAAGTTTCTCCTGAAAAATAGCTAAGAGTCTTATCAGAATTCCCTTATACGTAACTAGTTGCTTTGTCTCTTGCTGCTTTTCATGTCTTTTATTTTTTTTACTAGCTTTTTAAAGTTGATTTATTTTGGGGGCACCTGGGTGACAGTCTGTTAAGCGGCCAACTCTTGAATTTCGGCTCAGGTCATGATCTCATGATTTGTGAGTTTGAGCCCCACATCGGGCTCTGCTCACAGTGCGGAACCTGCTTGGGATTCTCTCTCCTCCTCTCTCTTTGCCCCTCCCCGGCTCTCTCTCCCTCTCTCTCAAAAATAAATTTAAATGTTAAAAAATTTTAAGTTTATTTGAAAGAGCAGGAGCAGGGAAGGGGCAGAGAGCAAGAGAGGGAGAGAGAGAGAGAGAGAGAGAGTCCCAAGCAAGCTCCACACTGTCAGCATGGAGTGCAATACAGGGCTCGAACCCACAAACCATGAGATCATGACCTGAGCCAAGATCAAGAGTCAGATGCTTAACCAACTGAGCCACTCAGGTGCCCCATCTCTTGCTGCTTTAAGTTTCTCTTTATCTTTAATTTTTGACATTTTAATGATAACTGTCTTGGTGTGGGTCTCTTTAGGTTCATCTTATTTTGGACTTCCTGTGCTTTCTGGACTTGTATGTCTTGGTTAGGGAAGTTTCCAGCCATTAGTTCTTCAAATAGGTTTTCTGTCCCTTTTACTCTCTCTTCTTTTGGGACCCGAGTACGTGAATGTCAGTACACTTGAATTTGTCCCAGAGGTCCCTTAAATTACCCTCATTTTTAAAAAATTTTTTTAATGTTTTTTAATTTATTTTTGAGAGACAGAGACAGCGCGAGCAGGGGAGGGTCAGAGAGAGAGGGAGACACAGAATCCGAAGCAGGCTCCAGGCTCTGAGCTAGCTGTCAGCACAGAGCCTGACGCAGGGCTCGAACCCACGAACTGTGAGATCATGACCTGAGCCGAAGCCAGACACTTAACCGACTGAGCCACCCAGGCGCCTCTATCCTCATTTTTTAATTCCTTTTTCTTTTTACTGTCCCAGTTAGGTGATTTCCACTACCCTGTCTTCCAGATCACTGATCCATTCTTCCACATCATCTAATCTATCATTTACTCCTTCTAGCATATATTTCCTTTTCACTATTGTATTCTTCAGCTCTGATTGGTACTTTATTTTCTCTTTAAGTTCTCACTGTGTTTATCCATTCTTCTCCCCCAGTTTGGTAAGCATCTTATGACCATTACTTTGAACTCTTTATTGGGTATATTGCTATTTTATTTAGTTCTTTTTCTTAGGTTTTGTCTTGTTCTTTGATTTAGAACATATTCCTCTGTCTCATTTGCGCAATGGTCTGTGTTTATTTCTATGTATTAGGTGGTTCAGCTGCCTCCCCATCTTGAAGGAGTGGCCTCACATCGATGTCCTGTGGGGCCCAGAAGTGCAATCCCTCCTGGCCATCAGAGCCAGGTGCTCCAGAGGTGTCTCCTGTGTGGGTTACATGCACCCTTGTGTTGTGGCAGGCCTCTACCTCCTGTGCGCACACTGTCCGGTGGAGTTGGCCCCCTGCCTGGCTAGTATTGCTGTAAGCATGCTACTGTGAGGCCCCCAGGTGCCCTGGTTCTAGGCTGTTCTTTGTGGGAACTTGTATTACTAATTTTTTCTTTTTACTTGCATATGTTTTTTCTTTTTTGAGATGGGGGCCGAGTGGAGGGACAGAGGGAGAGAGAGAGAATCTAAAGCAGGCTCCATGCTCAGCACAGAACCTGATATGGGGCTCAATCTCACAACCATGAGATCATGACCTGAGCCAAAATCAAGAGTCAGACACTTAACCGACTGAGCCACCCAGGTGCCCATACTTGCTATATGTCTCTTATAATTTGTTTTCTTTTTCAGTCAATGTCAGTAGTTTTTATCTTTTAGGAATTTTTGCATTTCATCTCAGTTATCTAGCTTGTTGACATACATTTTTTCATATTATCCCCTTATAATCCTTTTTGCTTCTTTAAGATTGGTAGTAATTGGTCCTCTTTCATTCCTGATTTTAGACATTTGCGTATGTATCTCTGGCAGTCTAGTTGGAGTTGGTCAGTTTTATTTATCTTCTCAAACAACTTTTGATTTTGTTGATTTTTTTTTCTATTGTTTTTCTTTATTTCTATGTATTTCCACTCCAATCTTTAGGATTCCCTTCCTTCTGCTTGCTTTTGGTTTTGATTGCTCTTTTTTGTAGTTTAACGTGGAAAGTTAGATTACTCGAGATCTTTCTTTTCTAACATATGTATTTACAGACATAAATTTTCATGTAATTACTACTTTCACTGCATCCCATAAGTTTTGGTATGTTGTGTTTTCATTATCATTAACCTGTATTTTTATTTCTTATTTTTTAATGTTTTATTTACTTATTTTGAGGGGGGAGGGGCAGAGACAGAGGGGGAGAGATAATCCCAAACAGACACTGACACAGGGCTCGATCTCACAAACCATGGCATTCATATGTATTTTTAAATGTCCTTGTGGGGCGCCTGGGTGGCTCAGTGGTTGAGCTTCCAACTTCAGCTCAGGTCATGTAGTCCGTGAGTTCCAGCCCCGCGTCGGGCTCTGTGCTGACAGCTCAAGAGTCTGGAGCCTGCTTGGGATTCTGTGTCTCCCTCTCTCTCTCTCCACCGCCCCCTCTCCCACTTTTGTCTGGCTGTCTCTCTCTCCCTCAAAAATAAACATTTAAAAAAATATATAAATGTCTTTGTGACTTTGACCCATTGGTGCACTTGAGAAGACTGTTCATTCTGCTCTGTATGTGTCTGTTAGGTCTATAGTGTTGTTAACGTCTTCTGTTTCCATGTTGATCTTCTGTATATTTCTATCAATTACCAAAAATGAGAGGTTGAACCCTCCAGGTGTCACTAAATTGGACATTTCCCCTTTCAGTTCTGTCACTTTTTACTTTGTGTATGTTTGGGCTTTGTTTTTAAGTACAAATATGTTTATAATGGTCATGTCCTTTTGATGGACTCTTTTGGTGTTAGAAACTATTTCTTGCTGTTGCTTTTAAAAACAATTTTAATCTGCAAGTTTCACATCCGATATTAGTACAGCTACTCCAGCTCTTCTGCTTACCGCTTACCTAGTGCGCCATCTCCATGCGTTTGCTTTCAGCCCACTCGTTGTGTCTCTACCAGCCCTTCCTTTCTTCATGTGAATTTGAGTCACTGTCTGATCACTTTTCATCTCAGCCTGAAGAAACACCATTAGTACTTTTTGTAAAGTAGATCTGCTTTTTTCAGTGTTTATTTATCTGGAATTGTCTTAGTTTCCCTTCATTTTTTTTTTCTAAACATGGAGTTTCTAACCCAAAGCTTTTAATTTTTTAATTTTCTTTAATGTTTATATATATATATATATATATATATATATATATATATATTTTGAGAGAGAGAGAGAGAGCAAGCATGAGCACATGAGCAGGGGAGGAGCAGAAAGAAAAGGAGAGAGAGAATCCCAAGCAGCCTCCACACTGTGAGCACAGGGCCGGACGCGGGGCTCGATCTCCCGAACTGTGAGATCATGACCTGAGCCGAAATCAAGAGTCAGATGCTTATCCAACTGGGGCGCCCTAATCTTTTTCTTTCATTACTTGCAGTATGTCATCCCAGCGCCCCTGGCCTTTGGGGTTTCTGATGAGGAATCAGCTGTTAATCTTGTTGAGGATCTAATGCACGTGATGAGTCACTTCTCTCTTGGCTGATTTCAGTATCCTCCTCTTTTTTTAATTGAGCTCTAATTGGCATACAGCATTATATTAGATTCATACAACATAATTCAATAATTTTTCTATATTCTGAAATGATCACAAGTCCAGTTAGCATCCATCACCACACAGTTACATTTTTTTTCCCCCGTGATAAGAACATTTAAGATTTACTCCCTTAGCAGCTTCCAAATACATAATACGGTATCATCAACTAAGTCACCGTGCTGTACATTACTCACTCGTTTTAGGACTAGGAATTTGTCACCTTTTGACCACCTTCACCCATTTCTCCTACTTTCTTTGTCTTTGTGTCTCTTTCCCTCTCTCCTCCTCTCCTTCTGGGACTCCCATTTGCAAATGTTGGTTTGCTTCATGGTGTCCCACGGCTCTGTTCACTTTTGCGTTCTGGTTTTCACACTGGACAGTGTCAATTGACGTATCTTCAAATTTGCTGATTCTTTCCTCTCTTTGCCCAAATCTAGTGTTGAGCCTCTCTAGTGAATTTTTCGTTACTGTATTTTTCCAACTCCAGAATTCCCATTTAGTTCTTTTGTGAAATTTCTGTCTCTTGGGGCACCTGTGTGGCTCAGTCAGTTGAGCACCCAACTTCGGCTCGGGTCCTGATCTCATGGTGTATGAGTTCGAGCCCCGTGTCAGGGTCTCTGCTGTCAGTGTGGAGCCCACTTTGGATCCTCTGTCTCCCTCTCTCTGCCCCTCCCCTGCTTGCACTCTCTCTCTCTCAAACATTAAAAAAAAATTCTCTCTTTATCTTTGTATTTGGTGAGACATCATCTTTATGCTTTGCTTTTTAGTTCCTGCAATATGGTTTCCTTTAGTTCTTTTAACATACATGCATAACATCTGACTTAAAATGTCTAGGGGCGCCTGGGTGACTCCATTGGTTAAGCGTCCGACTTCTGCATAGGTCATGATCTTACAGATCGTGGGTTCAAGCCACACGTTGGGCTGTGTGCTGACAGCTCAGAGCCTGGAGCCTGCTTCAGATTATGTCTCCATCTCTCTCTGCCCCTCCCCAGCTCATGCTCACTGTCTCTCGCTCTCAAATATAAACATTAAAAAATAATAAAGTACATTAAAATTAAAGTTAAAAAATATATAATGTTTGTCTACTAAAGCCACCATCTTGGCTTCCCCAGGGACAGTTTCTGTTGATGTTCCTCGCCTCCCATGTAGGAGTCATGCTTTCTTCTTTCCTGGCAGGTTTCATCGTTTTCATTTGAAAACTAGAAATCACTTTCCCTCCTTATAATTTGGTGTCTTTTATTATTGTTCGTGTCGTGCCTTTTCCGAACTAAGTCTGTGAAGTCTGTATTCCGTGTCATGCGTGACCTCTGTAGTCTTTGCTTGGTTGGCTTAGCAATCATCTAATGATTGGACAGATCTCTTCAATGTCTCTCAGCCTTTGACAAATGGTTCCGTGTGTGTTAGGGCATGACTTCCACTCTCAGCCACGCAGCCTACAACTGCGTCAGCCTTTACTTCCTCCTTGCACAGAGCCTCAAGGTAGCCAGTGGTGAGAGCTTAGAGCTTTTTAGGTCTTTCCTGAAAACGCACGTGGCACAGGGCACGGGCTCATCCCTATGCATATGCATGACCTTTTAGATTCCCCAGGACTATGTCAGAACTTGTTCATTTTGGGTTTTTTTTTTTTTTAATGTTTATTTTGAGAGAGCACATGCACGTGTGCGCGCGTGTGTGGTATGGACAGAGAATCCGAAGCTGGCGCCGCCGTATCAGCGCAGAGCCTGACACGGGGCTCGATCTTACAAACCATGGGATCGTGACCTGAGCCGAAATCAGTCAGAGACTTAACCAACCAGGGCCCCCTTATTCATCTTCTGTTGCTCTTCTGAGGTGATCTTGGGGCAACAACCTGTCTGTTGTGCTAGTTCACCATCTCAGATCGTGATTCTAAACAAATGATGCTATTAATACATACATTCCACCTCTTAACAAGTTCATGGTTAATAATACCACACAGTAAGTAGCCTCAGTCCACCCCCTGTGTCCGTTCCACACATAATTTGGACAGATCAGAAATCCGCCTCATGGCAGAATCACCTAGGAAGCTTGTTAGGCTCTCATGCATGGGGTCCGCACATATTTTGAAGATGATCTAACAAGACACCACTACTCACCCATTAGAAAAAATTCCAAGTCCTTTGAGGATGGGAGCGCCTGGAATCTTGCAGACAAATGATGGGAATGTAATACGACATAACTACTTCGGAAGAGTCTTATGGTTTTTTTTATAAAGCTCAATACACATTTATCGTACAACCCAGCAGCTCCACTCCTAGGTATTGACCCAAGAGAAATGAGAACATACGTCTGCACAAAGACTCGCTAGAAATGCTCGCAGCAGTTTTATTTGTAATAGCCAAAAAAAATCAAAAAATCACGCAGGGGACCATTAACGGAAGAGTGGAGAGACAAATGGCATGTCCGTATCATGGAACACTAGCACCAGTGAAACGAACAAGCTACTGATCCACACAACAAGACAGGAAATTTCCAAAACCCTGTTGAGCAGAAGCGCCCAGGCACAGAAGGGAATGTCCTCTGCGATGTCATTCCTATGGCATGCTGGAAAAGGCAAAACTCTAGTGACAGAAAGCAGGTCAGTGGCTGCCTGGGCTAGTAGTGGACGGGCACGAGGAACTTGCGGGGGGTGATGGAAATGTTTGGTACCTGCGTTGTGGTGGAGGCTGCACAGGTCTATATCCTCGTCAAATTGCACTGAGCTATATACACTGGAAATATATGCAGTTTATTGTATGGAAACTAGAGCTCAATAGAGTTTCCTTTTTAAATATATTTTTTTTAAGATGGTCTGCAAGAGACAACCTTGCCCCTCACTCTCTGTAACACAGGTCTCCACTCAGACACCTGCAGGGCCAGGTGGAGGGAGTCCAAGCAGTCAGGGTGCCCGAAGGGACAGCCAGCCAGTGCCTGTGTAGACAGGCCAGGTTTATTTTTAGTCAAGAGTACATATTTACCATTAGCATCTAATTCAAAGCTTTTGATAATGCCATGCAAACCACACAAAATGAATCCTCAGGCCACTAGCTTATGGTCTGCACCCTAAAATCTGCCCTGAGTTCAAACAGCCTTGAGCCGAATGACACAGAGTGGCTTTCCCTGGGTGTGGCTCCCGTGTGGTGCTCTGGACCCTCTCTGAAGGAGGTGGTGAGAACGAGTCCGATGCTCTGGGTCTGGCCCTGACCTGGGAGATGGGGCCCTAAAGCCTCTGACAAAAACCAGCTCTATGGGAATGACCATCCCTCTCCTCTGATTCCGCCTCTTGGGGCTGCTCCTTACCCCTGGGGGTGCCTACAGTCACATCAGCACTTGGAAAGGCAGGACAGCCCAAGGGGGTTTTCAGGGGAACCCCGTTTGCCCCGGAGTGCCCTGAATTCTGAGGGGTTCGGGCCTGTGCCTGTCGCTGCCCTTGGAATGCGTCTGGCAATTCTGCCCTCACGCTGCCTGGGACACGGCCCACTTTCCTGGGCGTCTGACATGCCCTTGTCCCCCGGCTCAGTTTGGGGGCAGCCCGGTGTCCTGCGCCGTGGGCTTGGCCGTCCTGGACGTCCTGGAGAAGGAGCAGCTGCAGGCCCACGCCGCCTCCGTGGGCAGCTTCCTGATGGAGCTCCTCGGGCAGCAGAAAGCCAAACACCCCATCATCGGGGACGTCAGGTGAGGCTCAGGGCAGCCGTCACTACCACCTGCCAGGGGCCAAGGGGGGGGGGGTTCCTGTGTCCCCTCATAACCACTGGGGAGGGAGGGAGGGGGAGGATTTTATCTCCACTCCACAGAGCACTAAAGCCCCGAGAGGTGCTCTTGCCCAAGATGGTGCTTCTAGGGAAGGGAAAACCAGGATCAAACTGGGCGCAGACCCCCAACCTTTCTCTTGTCACCCCTGGGGCCCCTCCCCTCCCCTCCCCTCACAGTGACTTCCTAGAACTGGGTCACCACCCTCTGAGGGTCCCTACAGGGCTCAGCCTCCCCGGGAGGCCAAGAACAAGCCCCAGAGCTCTGCGATGGGCTCAGCTGAGGCCCAGACAGGAGGTGAGGGCCAGGACTGCGGCGCCTCCACCCGGCCCCCTAAGACATTGCCTTTCTGCTCCAGGGGCGTCGGGCTCTTCATCGGTGTGGACCTGATCAAAGAGGAGGCAACCAGGACGCCAGCAACGGAAGAGGCCAACTACGTGGTGTCCAGGTAATTTTTCCTTGAGACAAGTTACCTCTGCAGCATCTAGAGCCCTGACCCGGAAGGAGCCTGCCACTCACTTCTGCTGTCGTCACTGTGTTCCCGGGCACCAGGGCCCACAGAGCCCACAGAGCGTCGACTGAAGGAGCGGGCATCTGGGTGCCCCCTGGCCCCACAGCCTGGGAAAGCAGCCGTGTCCGCTCCGCGGCCCGCGCCTGGCTGCAAAGGCTTCAGGCGGTCACAGGCCATTCCCGGCCTAGACTGCCAAAGCCACGGGGCACCCGGACCCGAAAGCCACATTTTGCAGACGCGGGCTGCCCAAGGGGAAGCAGCTTCTCCGGAGCCACATCAGGGACTGGGGCAGAAGCAGACTCGGGGTTCCTGTCCGCGGAGCAGTGGGTGTTCGGGAGGGACAGGGAAGGCCTCTGGGTGAGCAGGTATCTCTGGGATCCGAAAGACCTGAGCCTCGGGGCCCTTCCCCCACCTCGGAAACCCTTCTGGCGTTTGACGTGTCCTTCAGTGTGAAACGCGCACCATTCGGTTTTGAGATCCTGGGAGTTCTTTTCCTCCTGGTTTTGAGACTGATCCCTTCTGTGGGGGCCCCAGCCGTGCCTCCTCTGCTGGCTGGGGACACCCAGCACCTCACCCACCACACCTCCTTTCCTCCTTTCCCCCAGGGAGCCTCAGGACCCAGAAGCGGTGGGAGGAGGGAGCCAGACCAGACTTCTTCCACCTGGCACCCCGAGTTCCGCAGTTCAGGGAGGACACTGGAACCAGGGGCAACTGTCTTACCCACAGTTGGCCTGCTTGTAGGTGGCACGGCCAGATTTGAAGTGTGGACCTGGTTCTTTCTAGTACAACCACAGTCCATGCCAGGAAGAATGTATGGAAGGAAGGAGCCGGAAGGCACACTGAGGACACCCGGTGTGTGCCCTGTGTGCCCGGCGACACTCAAAACAACAAAAGGAATAAATGAAAAAGAATGGCAGTGGGGGTCAGAGAGAACGTGAATACCAGAACACCAGGCTCCTTTCTGGCCAGATTCCCTTCCTGGTTTAAAAGTGTGCGTGTGGGATAGGAACGGTGTCAAGTACTGGTAACATTAAAGACGAAGTCATCTCCCTAAAAAGAACTGGAAATTAAAACTGGGTAGGCCTCTAGGAACTACCCAGGGCAGGAAGCGGAATCAGGGTTGGCAGGGAAGTTATGCAGCCAGCTAAGGGAGTACCAGTCTGTAATGCTGCAAAGTGCAAGGATCCTTGCTGTCTGCATCAAGCTGTGGTCAGCAGTCCTGGCTTAGACCGGAGCTCCGGGGGCAGAGGAGGTGAGGCCCCTGCCCTGGGGCGGCACCAGGCTCAGGAGTGGGTGCAGGGCACTGGGCAGGAGCGGTTAATGCTGGCCTACAGAGGACGAGCAGCCAGTCCTGTGTCCTGGCGATGGCAATATGGCTGGAGCCAGGGCCGGAAGGCCCTGCCATGTCCCGTCCTCACAGGATGAAGGAGAACTACGTCTTGCTGAGCACTGACGGCCCCGGGAGGAACGTCCTGAAGTTTAAACCCCCGATGTGCTTCAGCGTGGACGATGCCCGACACGTGGTGGCCAGGATGGATGCCATCCTGACGGGTAAGCTGGGAGCCCACGAGGGTATCTAGAGTCCAACCTGCAGCCAACAGCTCAGACCTCCCAGGCTGCCCAGGAAGGAGGCTCACAGCGAGCCAGGAGCCTTTGGAAGCGCAGGGAACAGGAGCTGAGGTGTGGAGGGGTCCCTGGGCCCAGCCACCCCTTTCCTTGGCTGTACCTAGAGGGCCTTCCTGAGCACCAAGGAGGCACTAGCCATCCCGACCGGGCGCCACTACCGCAGACGCGGACGAGGACCCAGGACTGCAACGGCAGGCCCCGCGGTGCATCAGTGAAACCACAGCAAGGCAGAGGGCAGGAGCTTTGGCCTTACCTGAAGGCTAGCCTGCCCCTCGGCTGCGGAGCCGCTGGAGTGACATTTGCACCCAGGACTCTTAAATGCAAAAGGAGATGCCCCTCCACGTTCCCAATCCCGAAGGAACCTCCGGGTCAGTCCTTCATCTCCCCTAAAAGCACTCACAAGGCAACCGGGCATGCGCAGAGGCGGGGCATAGAGCCCGGAACAGGGTGGGCACGCAGGCCAGGGCCCACTTCCTGGTAGAAAGGAGCGCGGCTCCCTGCCATCGCTGGAGGCCAGTTCCCCACCAGACACAACTGGAGGTGGCGTGGGACCTGCTGGAGGCAGGGGGGTGTACTCGTGGGGAGCCAGGGGCAGAGCAGCTGACTGGCTTAGCGCTCGTGTGCAGAGGGGGCTATAGTTGAGCCGGGAAGTCTCAGGAAGCATGGCCTGGTGGCCCATGCACATGGGTCGAGGGGCCAGACAGGCCGGTGGGCCCGATCTCCAAACTGTCATCCAAGAAGCTTGGACACCGCAGAATGGTTAACTTGTTTGGGTGGCTTTGTGGTGTTTTTCAGACATGGAAGAAAAGGTGAGAAGTTGTGAGACGCTGAGGCTCCAGCCCTGAGGCGGCCCTGCGGAGGAGCCGTGTCCTTCCCTGGGTGAGTGGGCCCTGCTTTTCCAGAACCGCCGCCGGGTTCCTTGCCGCGGCCTGCAGCGGCGGCTCCTTCACTCAGAATGCCAAACTTTTCCCATAAGCTTTTGTTCCAAGTGATGTTCCCTTCCCCCAGGTGAGTTTCAAACAATGGGCCCTTTTCCAGCCACCCTGCGAGAAAAATCTCCAATAGTTGGACTTGAGAGCAGACTTCAGAAAGCAAGAGTAGCACTTTCCTTCTGGAAGTGATCGGACACCAAATCCTACTTACCAGGCTTCCTCCATCTAGAGCCCAGCCTGCTGCCACCTGTTGCAGCCAGCGAGGCCTCAAGCGCCAGCCTCAGGGCGCCCCCATCCAGGCAGCAGACAGGCCCTGCCTGCCAGAAGGGTAGGCCGTTCTCCGCCACCCAGGAGGGGGCGCCGGTGTGCAAATCGAGCCGGCTCCTAGGACACTGGCTCCTAGGACACTACCTCGGTCTGCAGGAGGCGGAGTCCCATTTCCACTGGCAGGCTAAGGACAGATGGCTGAAGGTGCACCCTACTCCTGCCGCCCTGGGGGCGGCATCCTTCACTGTTACCCCCTCCACTCTCTGAATCACTGCACTTTAGAGGGCCAGGACCAGGTCCTTAAAAGCGGCGGTGCCTGTGGCCGCGCCGGACAGGACTGCCGTTAGGTCAGGGAGGGTACCGGAGGCTCAGGAGCACCTGGCCCTTCCCCGCTCTCCACAGCAGACCCCACACTCACCCAGGCTCTGGGGGTTTTTAAATTTTTATTTCAAAAGCTTGGATAGCTTCAATATCCAGGTCGTGGCAAAATCAGGACACGTGTAAAATACCTTACAATACATTAGATTCCCAAAAGGTACCAAAAAGTACAGTAAAATTAACACTTCCGTAAACAGGAAATGTATGACACAAATAATATAAAATTAAAAGGTGAAAAAAAGGTGACACTGGTTTCCTAAGATACAGTTTACTCTTTACAACCAGGGTCCACAGGTCCAGGCTACAGAGCGGCAGCAGGAAGCAGACCCTCCCCTCTGGCTCTGGGTAACCCGGGAATAAAATCAGCCCGTAATGCCGCTCTGGCCTCAGAGACCCCACACGCTGCCTACAACAACTAGAGCTCTGCAAGTAGTCAACAGGAGAGTGATTTCCAGGGGGGAAATTTTAAATAAGATGCACATGGGACAGGCCATAGAAAGTATGCCAAGTTAAATTTGGTACATAATTGTGTTCACTCAGTATCCAAACAAAGCGTGTGCGCTCGGTCGGGCATCCTGCCGAAGCCTCAGTATGGCTTGTAGTTATTCTGATGGCCGCCGCGTCGCTGGCTCTTCCCGTAATTTGTACTACCCTGACCTGGGGACAAGAACAACAACGATAGCAGCTACGACTTCCTGAGCGCTCCCCCCTGTGCCAGGCGCTTGACATGCATCCTCACCGGAGCCTGCGACCCCGTCCGTGGGGTCTGTCCGGGCCCCACCTTCCTGAGGGCCAGAGGCTCAAGAGCTCCAAACGGGGGAGCTCCGGTGGCCGAGCCGGGCCACACAGCCCAGCCTGTCCGACTCCAAAGCCCCTGCTGCCAGTGGCCCCTGAGCTGTCTGTCCTGCCTCCCGGGGTGGGCGAGCGGACGGGGCCTCCCTCTCTCCTACTTACTGTAGTCGTAGCCGGGGCCGTAGCCGTAATAGCCATAGGGCGAGTAGTCGTAGCCGCCATAGCCGGGCCCGTAGCCCTGCTGGTAGCCGTAGCCCTGGTTCCAGTAGTTGCCGTAGCCCTGATTCCAACTCTGACTCTGACCTGTGGGGGGAGCGGGCACGGGGGCCCGTGGACCATTTAGCACACGCAGGAGCTAGGATGGAGGAAATCCTGCCCTTTGGGTGGCGGGGCTGCTAATGGCAACTCGGGAGATAGAAGGCAAGGGACCGCCGTCCCCGTGTGGAGGGCCTCAGGCCCGGCCCTGCATCTGGGACCCGAGCCTGCGAGCTGCAGGCCGGGAGAAGACTGCACGCTGACTTCGCTCGGGGCAAAAGAGACAGGAGCTCGCTCACTCTCGCTCGCTCTCCCTCCCTCTCCTCACCCCCACCCTCCCCGGCAGCTCGGCCTTAAAAAGGATAAAGTTCAGGCTTTGGAGTCAGAGGGGCCTGGACAGAAGGAGGTAAAGCGCCTGGCACAGCCCTGCCCTACCTTCTGCCCACCCGCCCGCGGGTGTACCAAGACTCGGGACAGCCGTGGAGCCAAGCGAACCCCATGCCCCCCACCCCTCCTCCACATGCAACGCAATCGCCCCTCTGCCCTGGGACCCCAGGCCACGAGAAAGCCAGGCTCTTCCATTCCAAGCAGCAGCAGCAGCAGCAGCAGCAGGGCCGATGGGACCCGGCCCGGCACGCCCTGCCCCAGAGGCCACAGTGAGCCCTCAGGCAGGCACGGAAGCTCCAGGCAGGCAGGGACCCTTCTTCGTCCAGGTTCCACTCACCTCCGCCGCCGCCGCCACCGCCACTGCCTCGGTTCCCTCGGTTGCGGTTCCCGCGGCCCCCAGAGCCATACTGCTGCTGCTGATAGACCTCTTTGGGCTGGGCCACCTTGATTTCACACTGAAAGCAGAGAGGACAACGGGTCAGGCCACTGGGACAAACTCCAGGCAGGGCCTGTGGACAAAGACCTTTGCTGCGGCGCCTGGGTGGCTCAGTTGGTTAAGCATCGGACTTCGGCTCAGGTCACGACCTCATGCTTCGTGGGTTCGAGCCCCGTATCAGGTTCTGTGCGGACAGCCAGCTCAGAGCCTGGAGCCTGTCTTCGGATTCTGTCTCCCTCTCTCTCTGACCCTCCCCTGCTCACGCTGTCTCTCTCTCAAAAATAAATAAAACATTAAAAAAGGTTAAAAAGACCTTTGCTGACAAGCATGCAGATGGCCAATTGGGACCACCTGCTCAAAAACAAAGTATGCTCAAGTGGGAAGGCACGTCTGGGCTCGCAGCTCTCAGGACCGCAACTACAATCTAGACGGACTAGAACCCGCCAGGGTCTTTCTGGCTGAAACCTATCCGCAGAGAACTTACTGGCCATGACAGATACAACCCCGGGTCTGCTGAGGCCCCGGGGGCAGCTCCGCATCTAACCGGGAAGATGGCACAGCGAGGCCAACGCCAACCCTGCGTAGCAAAACCCTACATCAAGGGTCAAGTCTGATGCCAGCCTGGTCCTGCTGGGCAAGGGGGGGGGGGGAGGTGGCTTCCCAGATAAGAGGGCCTTATATAAAGGGGGGGTTAAAAAAAAAAAACCTCACTATTTTTTTTTCTTTTCAGAAGAAACAAAATCTCCCAAATACCTTGAGGTGGTGACCTCCAGCTTTGAGGAAGAAAGCCACAGAGGCTCAGGACAAGGCTTCCCTGAGGCCCTCCTGCTCCCCCCGCTCCACCTCCCCCCAACCACTGGCCTTTTCTCAGGAAGGGCCAGGTATCTGTGTCCCCTTAGGACCCAACAAATCAACTTTTTTGCTCAAAAATCTGCCCACCGTGTGTGGTATGAGAGTCTGGGAACGCCCAGCGCTCCTAATTACGTCAGAAGTTTACTTTTTAAAGAAAGTACCTGGGCACGTATACCTCCCTAATTAGGACCACTGAAAAAAACCATATTATAAACAATGTGTCACCCTACAAGCATACTCCTCCTCAAAAACCTGCCAAACGACCCCTTCAAATGATGCCATCTGATGTCTTCTGTTGAATTAAAAATGCCAAATACATTGATTTCAAAACCCGCTAACCAGTGACTACCTTACAGATACTTCCTGTCGAGTTCACAGTAAGACACAGAAAAAGACCTCTGTGTCATTCACTGTCCACCGGGGGGAACAATGAATGAATGAGCTCTTACCCAACTGCTCCTAGGGGTCAGTTGTCATTCAAGGGCCCAATCCTCAATCCAGTCTAACTTCCCGGCCAGGATTAAGACTTCTAGGAGCCCCACCCGACCAGTCCCACTTTATCTGGCTGCTGCCTGGGCTCAGAGCCCGCCACACCCAGCCACAGCAGGCCACACCCTCAACTGCCTCCTAAGCCACCTGGAGAATACCGGACACGCTGCCCGCCTGCCTGACCAGAGTTCAGAGGAAAGGGTTGCAGTTCCTGCACAGCTCTGTGCTCACTTCAGGCAGAACTGGCCATGGATACCAGCTCACTGAAACCCTGGGGGTTTGGAAAAGAATCTTCACCCGGGGTGGGAGTTCATTAAACCAGTGGTGAACAAAGATTTGTAGCAAGACAGGAGATAAGCTCCACAGCAGGCAAAGACTTCACCACAGGGAACGGCTAAACAGAAGTTCTAGAATCTTCTGAGACCTTAACTGCAGGCCTCATTCACCTCAGACTCTAAATTCAGAACATCTTACCCTCTAGCTTTCAATCAGAAATCAGAGGGACCACTCAACACCCTTGACCCCCTAGAAACCTCCCTTTCTCCTTCCTCGCACACATATCCCGTGTTTCCGCCAATTCTACCGGCCTAGAACTCCCTAAAGGCCAGGACCATCTGCCCCAATCAGGAAAGCAGACGCTACAGGAAAAACAGGAGGGTCAGAAGGCCCGAGACAGAGTCCACTTCCTAATCCCCACCTGTAAGAGCCAATTCTCCCGCAGGAGACCAGATACAGAGCTCAAAACACCTTACCTTGCTTCCACTGATGGTATGGAACTTTTTCTCCAGAACCTTCTTCACAGGTTCCTCTTCTTTGAAGGTGATGAAAACAAAGCCCCGTCTTTTGTTTGTTTTTGGATCCATTGGAAGCTCAATGGCCTCGATCTGTAAACATATACAAAGCTCAAAACCAATGCCTCTTCCCACCCCAGGGCCCATAGGGAACTCCCAGGAGACAAGACCCATGAAGGCCAGAATGAACGAGAAGCCTTGCTGAGGAGGGCTAGAAACAGCCAAGGCTGCCAAGGACCAGGAAGAAGACAGGGCAACCAGCAGGCCACTCCCAGAGTGACACACTCACCTCCCCAAACTCGCCAAAGTACTCTCTGATCTTCTCCTCAGTGGCTTCAGGATTCAGACCCCCCACAAAAATTTTCTTTACCGGGTCCTTCTTCATGGCCATTGCCTTCTTGGGGTCAATGACACGGCCATCCAGCCTATGTTCCTTCTGGTCTAGGACCTGTCCCAACAGAAGGAAATTAGGTTCTCACTCAGCAGTATGACCCTGAACAAGGCCCTTCTCTTTGAGCCACAAAGACCCCAGCACTGGTACCCAAAATGTGTACGTCCCCTCCAAACTCTACCTCCAACCTGACTTACCAACTCAACTTCTCCAAATTTCATATGCAGCTACCCCCCCCCTTTCCCTGCCCAGCCTCAGTGTAAAGCCTCTTTCAGAAATAGAGCAGCAGTGACTACAATACAGGTTGGAATCCACCCCTTTCTAGCTGTGGGAGCGCTTCTACTTGAAATTCTGAGTCTTGTTTTCTGCGAACTGGGGCTCAAATGCCATATTTCATAGCAACCCCAGACTGTTTTCTAGCCCCCACAGTAAAGCATTTGCTTCCGCAGTGCCCAGAGTAGGCATAAAAACATAATAAACACCAACTATAATCTTCCTGGACCACTCTACTCCACACCCCTCCCTCTACTGAATCTGTATGTTTAATTCCTTCAAAAACAAGAAAGTTCCTCGCCTCTGCTGTTCCCAACGCCCTCAACCACTTACAGAATAAACTAATCCCTCTCTAAGAACGGTATCCTCGCAGATACACTTAAGACGGTTGACATCAAATACCCAGCTTACCTTCTCCACACTGGTGGCATCTTTGAAGAGGATAAACCCAAACCCTCTTGACCGGCCAGTGTTGGGATCCATTTTTATTGTACAGTCAACGACCTCTCCAAATTTGGTAAAATAATCCTTTAGATCCTTTTTGCTGGTATCCCAGCTCAGGCCACCAACGAACATTTTTCTGAAATGGTAAAGACACGTGCCAACCAGTCTTAAGGCTTGTGACTTTAGAAGGGCTGGCCCTGGCAGCACCTTCCCGGTAAGGGTCATAAACAAAGTCGCCATCCGGCCAAAGGCCTACCCTTCATCTCCCCAAGGGAGGGTACTACCCTTGGAAGGTACTAACAAATCTTCACTACCCTCCCAAACAACCTTGACCCTAACGAAGCTTCAGAAGCTGCGGCCCCGGACTGGGCAAGGGAAGGAAGGGCACTCTCGGCCCGGGCTCGAAGCCCCCCGGAACACACACAGCTCAAGTCACGTAACTACCAAGCGAGCACCAAAAGGCTGCCGTCCCGGCCCGTCCTCCCCACCCTCGAGAACTCGCCCTCAAGGAACTCGAGGCTTCCGGGGGCCGGAGACCGCGTTCAGACCGTGACTCCGCCCACCGCGGGGTGGGGGAGGGAGGCCGCCGCCGGGGCGCGCGCCAACTCCGCCCACGCAGCCCCGCGGAGCCCGAGGCCGCCTCGGCCCGGGGTCCGAGCGCACGAACCCTCCCCCCCCCACCTTCGGGCCGCCCGCCCCCGGCCCCGCGCGAGCGGCCCCGGGGCGGCGCCAAAGTCGACCCAACAAACTCCTACAAACTCCGGCGCGAGCGGCGGCGCGGCGGGCGCGGAGGGGCCGGGCGGCGGGCCGCGAGCAGGCCCCGGCCGCCCGCCCGCCCCTCCCCCCGCCGCGTGGCGCCAACAAAAGGCGGCCCCGAAACAAAGGCGGCGCCCCGGCCGGCCCGCGGCCGCACCTACCCCGCGTCCTCCTCGTTCTTGCTGGCGTTGATCTGGTCGCCCTCGGCGCCGTTCTGGTTGCCGGCCGGGGGCGCCGCGCTCCCGCCTCCGGCGCCCGCCGCGGCCCCGGTGCCCGCCCCCGCCGGCGACTCGCCTTCGGGGGCGGCCTCGTGTCCGTTCTCGGTGGCGCCCGTGGTCTCCATGGGCTGCTCCTCACCCGCTTCCGACATGCTAGGCCGGGGCGCGGCGGCTCCTGCAACGAGCGACCACGGCGCGTCAGGCCCGCGCGGCTCCCACCCCGCTCCCGCTCGCCGCCCGCCGCCCGCGGGCCCGGCCGCTCACCTCGCGCCGATGACGCCGCGGGGCCCGCTCGTCCCCACCCGCCGGGAAGGCGCCGCGGGCTCGGCCGCGCTCACGCCCGCGCTGCCGGGCCTCGCCTCCGTCCGCCGACGGAGCCGCCGCGACCTCGCGTCCCCCTCCGCCGCCGCGCCGCACGGAGCCCACCGACCGACGAGGATCGCTCGGGCCCGCGCGGTGCCGCCGCCTGACAATGCCGACTCGTGGCGCTCTTTATAATGCCGGGGCCGGGCCCACCTCGCAACAAGGCGCGTGTTCATTGGCTGCGCCCGCCCGTCACTCAACCCCGCGCCGGCGTCCCATTGGCCTCAGCGGCGCGCGCACGCTAAATCCGGGCGGGCTTTTGTCCTCATTTTAGAACCCGCGCGAGCCAAGGCCCTGCGGAGGGTTGCCGCGGCCGAGTGAGACCGCGGTCTTGTCCCGAGCGGCCGGCAGCCCGAGCCCAGCGGCCCAGGGGCCCGAGACGGCCTCCTCCGCTCTGTGAGGCTGCAACCGCGCGCCCCAGTGCGCCCCATCCCAGCACTGGTAGCTTCGGCCACTCTTATTTTCCCAAAAGAGGAAACTGGGCTCTAGGAAGTCTCGCCAACCAAGGTCGCTTGGCTGGAAGTGGCAGAACTCGGGCTGCCGAGATGCGACGCCCGGGGTTCCCCGGAGGCCTTCAGCAAGGGCTCGAAGGGACTGGGACGCAACTCGCCCTCCCCCTTGACCTTAGTGCCCTCACAGCCCCGTGCTCCCGCCCTTTCTGCCGCTTCCCCCAGTGGCGAGAAGCGGACAGGGGGTGGAGCCAGCCCGGCGTACGGTGCCAGTGGTGCTCGGGCAGGATGTGGCGGGAGAAACGTTGGGACCTTGGTCTTCCCCAGTCTTATGTCGTCCGGCAGCTCCTAGACGACTAACGTTGTTTTTTATACTTTGGGTTAAAATTTTCACTTAGATTAGTTCATTTATTTCTGCTGAATGTTTTTTAGGTTTGTCTATTTTGAGAGTGAGAAAACAAGCAGGGACAGAGAGGGAGAGAGAATCCCAAGCAGGCTTCTGGCTGTCAGCGCAGAGCTCGGAGCCAGGCTTGAATTCAGAACCCTGTGATCATGACCTTAGCCGAAATCCAGAGTCAGATGCTCGACCAACTGAGCCTCAGGTTCCCCTGAAATTTCTTTTTAAGAGAAATATACCACTTTCCTGAAATCACGAAGTTCGAGGCGGGAGAGATGGTTCTCTTTTTCCAATATACAACCCCCCTTAATTTGGTATCCTTGACCACTAAACTTGAAAGGCCTGCATAATCCTGTGATTCCTTTTCATCATCTGGGTGGCCGGGGGATTACCAAATACCAACAGGACCCAAGTAGCTGACATTTCCCCCGAGTTCCTGCAGCCAGGCCCAGGGTGGAGGGCTGGGGGTTCTATTTTCTTATCTGGTCTGCTAACAACGCTCTGGAAGGTGATACCGTCACAAATTTATAGATGAGAAAATGGAAACTCAGAGCTGAGCTGTGGTCCGAAGCTCACTCCTTTATCCAGCTAACCAGTGGAGATGCACCGAGAATGAAAAATGTGACAGCTTCCCATTGTGAAAAAATAATGGACTTCAGAACATCTGATGATTTGCCCACACAGCGTTGGATTCCGCCAAGGTATCAACCAACTAGGCCCCCACCCCCAGATGAGCAAATACCCTCTGGGTCACTCCAAAGCCCAGACGACTGCTTCACTTTCTGGCTACATTCCACAACTGGAATTCATATATCTCCGTAAAACTGTGGTCATGTCACTGAAATCTGACAGTAAGGCTGGCGGGAAGTCCTTAACAAACTCCCCACCCCACCACCACCCCTTCCTGTGCCCACCCACAGAAATAAGTGTTGGGGATATGGCTCACGGGGGATGATGCACACAGCTGCCCCAACAGTGAGGATAACACGGGCAATTGAGTTCAAAGTCAAATAGCCTAAGTGCAACCACAAGACATAACTACTCATGAGGGCATACCGTCACTTAATCTCCTGCTCCTGTCCACATGGATTCCTTTAGCACAACTTAGGAAACACTTTCCATGACATGTCACATCTGAGGATGACAACATTTGGTAAGTGCTTCACAGTTTGCAAAATGCTTACCCCAACATTACTTTATTGGAGCTTCCATAATAATTTTTGTGCGAGGGTATCTGTAATTTATACACGAAAACATATGAAATCACATCTGAAATTGTAGCCACTGGGGCACCTGGATGGCTCAGTCAGTTAAGCATCCGACTCTTGCTTTCGGCTCAGGTCATGATCTCACGGTTCGTGAGTTAGGCTCTGTGCTGACAGAGTGGAGCCTGCTTGGGATTCTCTCTCTCCCTCTCTGCCCTTCCCCAGTGCTCGCTCGCTCTCTCTCTCTCTCTCTCTCAAAATAAATAAACTTTTTTTAAGTAAAAAAAGTTAAAAAATAAAACAAATTAGACCTCATATCAGATTAAAAATTTTTGAGGCTCAAATGAAGCAATGACTTAGAATGTATAAACTCTAAAGAACTGCAGACAAGAGGGGGTCAGTCTCAGCACAGAATACTTTCAGGTTGCCTCCAAGGGTGTTTCTGACGGAGGCAGGGCACCGGCTCTTTGGAAGCAACAGAAAGTTCCTTTGACGCAAGGATCCCACTCTTGTTATTGGGTCCCAGTTACAGGCCCTGAGCAGAGGACATCTTTTATGACAATAAGGTTCTCAAATCAGCAAGGAACCCAGTTACCCCCTGAAATTCCCTTAGTGGGCCCATAGAGTACAGCCTCCTGGCCTGGGGATTCAGGCTGTCCGGCAATGTGTATGTAGGCATATATACAATACCTCATCTAGAACAGAGAGAACAGACACAAAATGCATTTTGGAAGGTTGATCCTTGAACAATGCAAGGGTGAGGGGTGCCGACCCCCTCCACAGTCAAAAATCTGCATACAACTTTTGACTGCCCCAAAACCTACTCCTACCGAACTCCTCTTGGCCTACTGTGTACCAGAAGCCTTACCTATCCTATATATTAACTCATAAATTTTTTTTAAAGTTTATTTTATTTTGAGAGAGAGAGAGAGAGACAGAGCACAAGCAAGGGAGGGGCAGAGAGAGAGGGAAAGAGAATCCCAAGCAGGCTCCACACTGTCAGTACAGAGCCCAGCATGGGGCTCGAACTCACCAACTCTGAGCTCAGGACCTGAGCGGAAATCAAGAGTCGACCGCTTAACCCACTGAGCCACCCAGGTGCCCCCAATTAACACATATTTTGTATGTTGTGTGTATTATATGTGATATTCTTACAATAAAGTGAGCTACTAAAAAGACAAACATTATTAGGAAAGTCAGGAAGAGATTATATTCACAACACTGCACTGTATCAAAAAAAAAAAAAAAAAGCTGCATGTAAGTGGACCCTCACTGTTCAACCCATGTTGTTTAAGAGTTGACTATACATGACTTAATTTTTCTCACATTCTCCTTCCCCCGCACCTCTGGTTTTTCCTGGCAGAGCCTGTAAGGTAGAAGTTGCAGGAATTAGTTTCAAGTGTGTTGTGGCTGATGTGGCCAGTCCACGCGACACAGCTCCATGGGCTGGTCCCCCGCTGCGGGGCTGAGTCTGGCTCCAGCTCTTCTTTTCCTTCTTTTTTTTTTTTTAAATGTTTTATTTATTTTTGAGAGAGAGAGAGAGAGAGTGAGTAGGAGATGGGCAGAGAGAAAGATACACACACACAGAAACTGAAGCAGGCTCCAGGCCCTGAGCTGTCAGCACAGAGCCTGATGCGGAGCTTGAACCCACGAACAGTGAGATCATGACCTGAGCCAAAGTTGGACACTCAACTGACTGAGCCACCCAAGCGCCCCTGCAGGAAACTTTCCAAAATGCAAGTTGGATCTTCACTCCGCGTGGGAACCCTGGCTGGGCTTCCCAGTGCCCTGAGGATGAAGTCCTGACTCCAAATTTTGGGTGAGAGAGAGGGAGAGCGGGGGATCACTGAAATCCGTGCTCCCCGCCAGCCTCCCTGGCTGTGTGGTCTGTGAGTAGACGGGTCACTTCTAAGCCTGGGCAGGTGAGACCGGGGACCTCCCCCAGACCTTGCTTCCCCTAGAGACCACGCATTCTGCATAGCACAGCCACGTGGCGGAGAAAAGCTGCTCAACCTAGGGCAGACTTGACGTGAGCGAGAAATGACGCTATACTATGTCAAGCCGCTGAGATTTGGGCGTTCATCTCTCACTGCACCCTAACCAACCCTGACCATTCCACACAACCCGTGAGGCCCGGCAGGGACCACGCCGGCAGCATCTCACGGCCACTCTCCACTCTGGCTTCGCCGAGTTAATTTCCTGAAACTCACCTGCATCTTTCTGCTTCTCTGCACCTGCTGTTCCCTCTACGGGGAGTACTTTTCCCCAATTCTCACCTGCCTACTCTACATACCTGTTGCAGATTGAACTGTATCCCCCCCCCACAAAAGATAAGTTCAGTGCTCCTTTGGAAACGGCGTCTCTGCAGATGCAATCAAGTTAAGATGAGGTCAAACTGGCATAGGGTGGGACCTTAATCCAACGTGACTGGTGCCTTATGAGAAGAGAAGACACACAGAGACAGAGAGACAGGAGGAAAACATCACGTGAAGACAGAGGCAGAGGTTGGAGTGATGGGTCTGCAAACCCGATGTCTTAGTCAGCTCCGGCTGTTATAACAAAATGCCATAGGCTGGGTGGCTTAAACAGCGAGTGTAAGTATCACAGTTCTGGAGGCTGGGAGCCCCGCGATCAAGGCGCTGGTGGATCCGGTGTTTGGGGAGGACCCGCTTCCTAATTTGCAGATGGCTGTCTTCTCGTGTTTTCACATGTCAGGAGCAAAGAGAAGGGAGCCCTCTGTGTCTCCTCTTATGAGAGCACTAACCCCATCATGGGTGCCCTGCCCTCATGACGACCACTAACCCCAATGGCCTCTCAAAGGCCCCACCTCCAAATACCATCGCAGTGGGGATTGGGCTTTAATATATGAATGGGGGGTGGGGGAAGAAACATCCAGTGCAAAGCACCAAGGAACACCGACTGCTGGACGTATCAGTAGCTTGGAGAGAGGCGTGTAACAGATTCTCTCCTAGGGCCTTCAGAGGGAGCACCGCCTGCCAGCACCTTGACTTTGGACTTCAGCAGCCCTAGCTGACTGATACATTCATGAGACTTCCACTTCCTCCAGGAAGTGCTCTGTCATGCCCCAAGGTAGGGGCCCTCTCAGAGCATGGACCACACCCTACTGACATTGAGCTCGATATATCCTGCACCAGCTCTGTCTCCTTGACCCCAACACCTCCAGTGGGCACCCCAATGCCTGCAGAATGAATAAACGATCTCTTAGCCTGGGATTGCAAACTGGTTCTTTGCGGGCTGAATCTGACTCTCTAGCATGCTTGCTCGTTGTGGACATCTTCCGAAACTATTTGCCAAACTTTACGATGTATGATTATTTCTACAAGATGTCACATCCGTAGTTACTTTCGGAAAATAGACGAAGTCACACCAGGCCACCGCACATGTCCACAATCAGCCTGAGCTGAGACTCACTGCCCCCTAGCAGGTGCTCTCCCGCTGACCCCATTCCCCACCAGCTCCTAACATCTTATTTCTGGGCCCGCTAAAAATCATTTTCATCGACTAAAAGCATCCGAGACATCAGTCCCTAACTAGGTCTCCATGAAGCCTGGCTTCTTCATCTTTAAAATAGGGATGATTGGGGCACCTGGGTGGCTCAGTCAGTTAAGCGCCTGACTCTTGATTTCGGCTCAGTCATGATCTCACTGTTAGTGAGTTCAAGCCCCACATCAGGCTCTGCCCTGACAGTGCGGGGCATGCTTGGGATTCTCTCCCCACTCCCCCACCCCCGCCCCATCTGCTCGCACCTTCTCTCTCAAAATAAACTGAAAAAAAAATTTTTTTTTATTTTAAAAAAGAAAAACTGAACGACAACAACAGATCTAGGGGAAGACTCCTTCACCTGCTGAGTTCCCCTACTTTCTCTCAGGTCAAATCCTCCAAACAGACTGGGAGGATCTGGAAAAGCTCTGCCAGGGGGCAGGACACCCCCCTCCCCAGGGACACATTCTTACAACAGCCACCCCGGGCCCAGCTGGAGTCTTCAAAGGCAGCCTTGGCTCCCAGAAGCCAATCAGAAATGCCTGGGCCACCCTTCTGGAATCAGGCCTCAATGGACCATGTGGTTCACCCACAGACGGAACACCCCCCCCCACAGTATCCTCAGGAGGTCCCCGGGGGCTGCCTAAGGGAATACGGCACTCAAGAGGGGCCCAGCCTGGCTTTATGTCATGATCCTGAAAAGCTTGGAAACCAGATTCCCAGGCCCCCGGGACTGGACTCTCACTTTTATAAAGCCTTCTGGGCACCGGGAATCAGAATAGGGTCAGGTTTAGGACCCACTGCCGCAGACCAGGTGGGGGAAAGCCTACGGAACTGGGAAATGCCGGGGCGCCTGGGTGGGTCAGCCGGTCAAGCGTCCGTCTTCGGCTCAGGTCGTGATCTCACGGTTCATGAATTCGAGCCCCGAGTCGGGGCTCTCTGTTGTCATTGCCGAGCCTGTTTCAGATCCTCTGTCCCCATCTCTCTCTGCTCCTCCCTTGAGCCTCAGCTCCGGTTATGCAACAATTCACCTGTTCACTGATTAACACCTGGACTTCCGCTGCCATCAACAGCCCACAATGCTCAGCACAGACCTGTTTCCTGAACTCTAAACCCTCAAGTGTAAGTATCCCTCAACATCCCTACTGAACTGTCACCAAGGCACCTCAAATCTCAGCATGTCTGAAACTGAATATACGACAGTCCCCTGAGCCAGGACTCTTTGCGCTGTTCTTGGCCGCGGAGGATGCCTCTCCCATCTAGCTACCTGTGCAGGCCGGGAACATGGGTGGGTCAGCCCTGATGCCCCTCTTTACTCTGCCAACTGTTCTCAGGTTTGAGAAACAATCAGCATGATTTGGGCGTTCATCTCTCACTGCACCCTAACCAACCCTGACCATTCCACACAACCCGTGAGGCCCGGCAGGGACCACGCCGGCAGCATCTCACGGCCACTCTCCACTCTGGCTTCGCCGAGTTAATTTCCTGAAACTCACCTGCATCTTTCTGCTTCTGGAGGTGCCTTTGCACCTGCTGTTCCCTCTACGGGGAGTACTTTTCCCCAATTCTCACCTGCCTACTCTACATACCTGTTGCAGATTGAACTGTATCCCCCCCCTCCCAAAAGATAAGTTCAGTGCTCCTTGTGACCTGATTTGGAAATGGCGTCTCTGCAGATGCAATCAAGTTAAGATGAGGTCAAACTGGCATACGGTGGGACCTTAATCCAGCGTGACTGGTGCCTTATGAGAAGAGAAGACACACAGAGACAGAGAGACAGGAGGAAAACATCACGTGAAGATCATCACGTGATGATGGAAAACATCACCATACCACCCAACAGATCTAAACAGCATAGAAGATTTTTTTCCCCTAAAAAATGTTTAATGTTTATTTATTTTTGAGAGAGAGAGAGAGAGAGAGAGAGAGAGCGCGCTCAAGTTGGGGATGGGCAGAGAGAGAGGGAGACACAGAATCCGAAGCAGGCTCCAGGCTCTGAACTGCCAGCACAGAGCCCAATGCGGGACTCGAACCCACAATTCAAGAGATCATGACCTGAGCCAGAAGTCGGTTGCCTAACCAACTGAGCCACCTGGGTGCCTCTGGAAGAGTGTTTCTTATGGATGAACAGTCCTGAGTTGGTGTTCAGGCCAGAGAAGTGGCTCTCCTCCATGTGGCATTTAAGGACACAGGCCCCTTCACTTGGGGCGCCACCAGCCCCTCATGCCTTATCACGTGCATGCGGCACACAGAAGGAAGCAAGTGGGAAGGACAGCGTGCATGGTGCAGGCCTGGAAGCAGCACGCGTCGCTGATGCTCACCCTGCACCGGCTAGAACTCTGTCATGCTGTCCTGCTGTGCTGCAGGGGACACTGAGAAATGAGCTCAGCTACTCGCATAAAGCAGGTAAGGACAGACTGGGCGCCCATCCTGCAGGATGGGCTCTTCAACAACCACGTGTTAATGGCAATGAAGGGAGACAGGAGAGGAAAGCTTTCCTTCAGTCAATCAGCTTTTCGGGGGACGTCCCCAAGCACCTGTCCTGGGTAACAAGCTGGCCTCCACCAGTAGAAGGCACCCCCGGCCCTTCGGGATCAGAGTCTCCTTGCCTCATGGAGAGGTGGATGCTATACTGGGGAAGCACAGGAGGGCAGGACATGTGGGAGGGACATGTCCCTCCTGTAAGTCAGAGAGGTGGGTGGGAAGGATCAGGCTTCCCAGAGGGGCAGATGGCTGGCGGCACCGTCAACACTGAATGGGGGTTCTCCAGGCAGAGACGGGGGTGGGGGGAGAGGTGGGTGAAGGCAGAGAGACCCACTGAGCAAAGGCTCAGCTCCTGAGAAGGCGCAGAGTGTTCAAAGACTGCGGGTAGCCCCACATGAGGGCAGGGAGTGGAGACCGTGCCGTGGGGCAGGGGCTTTACAAGCAGCGACAAAGGGATCCGTTTATCCACAGGAAACAGGAAGTCAGTGATGGTGGCGATGGCACGAACCCATGAAAGGAGGGGCGATGAGAGACACCAATGAGGGTGAGCGGGTGGAACTTTGCGTCCATGTGCAAATACAACCCTGATTCCAGGCAAAGGGCGAGTGGGCAGTAAGGCTGGAGGGTGGGCCAGAAATACGGTGGGGGGGGGGCGGCTTTGAAAGCGGGGCCTGGCAGGGAAGGTGATGGCAAATAAGGAGAAAGCCACCCCAGCACAGGTGACAGCCCCCTGGCTTTCTGGAGACACCTGCAGCTAACGGCACAGGCCAATTTCATCACATTGGCTGGCAAAGGATCAAGAGAGGATCCATCTCAAAGGTCAAGTCCAAGCACCTCATTGATAGAGCAGAAAACTAAAGGGGCAGAGAAGGAAACTGTCTCAGTCCGTTTGAGCTGCTACAACAAAAAACACCGTAGACTGCGCTGCTTGTACACAACAGAAATTTATTCCTCACAGTTCTGGAGGCTGGGAAGTTCAAGATCAAGGCGTTGGCAGATTCAGTGTCTGGTGGCGGCCCCCACTTCCTGGCTCACAGACGGCCATCCTCTCCGTGTCTTCACATAGTGGAAGGCTCCGCCCCGATGGGCCCCGCTTCCAAATACATCACATTGGGGGTTAGGATTTCAACATGTGAACTTGGGGGGAGACACAAACATTCAGTCTAGGAGTGGAGTGTGGGAGGGGGTGGCACCAGGCCTGGAACCCAGGCCTCTCTCTGGACAGTGTCCTCTCAGCTGCCGGCGCTGCTCTGAGGCTCAGGCAGCTGGAGACAAGAGACGAGGGACACACTGAGGTTTTCACCCTCCCACGCCCTCTCTCCTTCACCCAGAAACAGGAAGCCACAGGCGGGGACCCACTTCTTGGCACCCCTCACCTCCCTTTCCCCCCGACAGCAGAGGGCAAGGCAAAGCCCCCGCTCCTGGGTGTGGACCACAGCCCCGGCAGCCACATCTGTCTCCACCACAAGCCTGGAGCAGGCAGGTCTGCACCAGCTGGGCAGGGGCGCCGGTGGCCGAGGAAGGAGGGATAGACTCCAGCATCCTTGGTGTGAATGCTGCATCTTGACTTCCGGTTCCACATTTGGCCAGTCAACTGGCCAAACCACTTCTCTAAGTAGGGGCCCTGGTCTCGGCTCCAGACCGAAGACAAGGTCATAGTGTGCAGAGGGCTCGAGAGACGGTTGCTCCTCAGGACAGGGTCCTCGTCCCACGGTCACTAGGCCAACTGCTTGGCGGCCTTTTCCTTCTTGCCACCCGCCTTGCCCCACAGACCCTCATGGCTGCCCCCACAAACAGCTCAACCCTGCTACTCCCTGAAACCCCCTCACCTCAGCCCAAGTCCTGCAGAAGCCTCCTTGGTCTGATATACCCTTCTCACCTTGCCCTTCCGCCTCTCCTTAACGAAATCCCCTGTCCCCACACGGCCCAACACTCCACTCCTGAAAGCCAGGCCACACCCCCTCCCACCTCCCTCAACACGAATGGAGGGGCCTTCCATGTCCCCAAGCCTATGGCCAGAGCAGGGCTGTAGAACGGAAATAAGATGCAGACCATAAATGCAACCATAGGTATAACTGAATATTTTCCAACAGTCACATTAAAAAACTATGAGGGGTAGCTGGGTGACTCAGGTCATGATCGTGGGTTTGTTCGTGGGTTCCAGCCCCGCGTCAGGCTCTGTGCTGACAGCTTGGATCCTGGAGCTGCTTCAGATTCTGTGTCTCCCTCTCTCTCTGCCCCTCCCCCACTGTGTGTGTGTGTGTGTGTGTGTGTGTGTGCGCGCGCGCGCACGCCTGTCTGCAAAATAAACATAACTTTTTTTTAATAATAAAAAAAATAGATAATTTTGGACCCCTGGGTGGCTCAGTCGGTTGGGCCTCTGACTCTTTGTTTCTGCTCAGGTCATGGTTTCCCGGTTCATGGGATTGAGCCCCATATGGGGCTCTGCACTGACAGTGTGGAGCCTGCTTGGGATTCTCTCTCCCTCTCTCTCTGCCCATCCTCCTCCTCTCTCTCTTTCCCTCTCTCAAAGTAAATAAATAAACTTTAAAAATTAATTAAAATTTAAATTAAAAAAAGACTATTGGAGAATTAGAAAAAAGGGCAAAAGAAATAAGTTAAATCAATTTGAATATACTTTATTTAGATGACCAATCTATTCAAAATATTATCATTTCAACATATAATCAACATTAAAAAATTATTGAGGGGCGCCTGGGTGGCTCAGTCAATTGAGCGTCTGATTCTTGATTTCAGCTCAGATCATGATCTCAGAGTTTGTGAGTTGGAGCCCCGAGTCAGGCTCTGTGCTGACAGTGCGGAGCCTGCTTGGGATTCTGTCTCTCCCTCTCTCTCTGCCCCTCCCGCGCTCTCTCTCTTCCTCTCAAAATAAATAAATAGACTTAAAAAATATTATTGAAATGTTTTTCTTTTCTTTTTTTCCCCTTGGACTGTCTTTGAAATCCAGAGTGTAGTTTAACACAACTCAATTCAAACTAGATACTTTTTTTTTAAAATATAATTTATTGTCCAATTGGCTAACATAGTGTGTACACTGTGCTCTTGGATTTGGGGGTAGATTCCCGTGATTCATCGCTTCCATACAACACCCAATGCTCATCCCAACAAGTGTCCCCCTCAATGCCCATCACCCACTTTCCCCTCTCCCCCACCCACATCAACCCTCAGTTTGTTCTCCGTATTTAGAGTCTCTTATGTTTTGCCTCCCTCCCTCTCTTTAACTATTTTCCCCCCTTCCTTTCCCCCATGGTCTTAAGTTCCCAGACTAGATACTTTTTAAGTGCTCAGTGTGGACAGCACAGATCTAGACAAGGGTGGGCAAACTATGGCCCACACCCCAAATCTGTCCTGCTGCCTAATTTTGTATGACACTTGAACAGAAAATGGTTTTTATATTTTTAAATGATTGAAAAAAAAATACTATTTCATGACACATAAATTCTATGAATTTCAAAGTTAGTGTCTGTAAGTAAAGTTTTTAATTCTGTCGATAAAAAGTGGAGCCACGTTTCACCTTTTTTTTTTTTTTTCCTTTTTTAAGTAACCTCTATGCCCAACATGGGGCACGGAACTCACCATCTTGAGATCAAGAGTCGCATGCTCTACAGACTGAACCAGCCAGACACCCCTGTTTCACCTATTATTATGTACTCACCTACACAATAGCATGCCTCTTGGTCCACAAGGCGGCAAATACAGTATTTACTATCTGATCCTGTACAGGTAATATCTGCCCAGCTCTGTTCTCGAACATTCACCTGCCCCTTAAACTCCAATAGAGCAGGGCTCTCTAGCATCCTCTGAGGGCCAGATTTGGCTTTGGAATCAGGAGGCCCAGCTCACATCCCGTCTCCCACCCAGCGTCCCAACTCTGGGAGTCAAAACAAGTCATTCTCCCCTGGGGCCTCAAATTTTCTTCATTTGAAAATCGGGCCAGCATTCAAATGGGTGTAAAGAGAGTGAAAACCGAGGGCGGGCCATAGAGCTGGTGACTCTTCATCGTTTCCTGTCTCGGTCTCGAGTTCCCAGCCTCATTCCTCCGCCTGCCACACCTGCCCACCGAGCCCTCCTCACCTGACTCAGTCCCTCCCGCAGGTGACGCCCCACCTGTCGCCTTCTCCTTGCCTCCTCATCCATCTCCGCCTCCGCTGGCCGGAGCCCCACCTCGGTGGCTCCCGGATCACTCCCGCAGTGCAATCGTCCAGCTGCTTGAAAGAGCGTCCCACCTTCCTCACCAAAGCCGGTTCCCCGCCACGGGACACCGCAGCCCCGGGAGCTCCCTCCGCTCGCTAGCTCAACAGCTCCGACCCTCCCCTGCTCGGCCCCCACACTTCCGGCACGCCCACTGCGTGCTCTGGGCATGCGCGCGGCTCCGGTGCCTCCGGGAAGCGACCTCCCGTAAGGACCAGCCCCACACTCTACCCTGGGTCCCAACAGATACTTCCAACTGGCTTAGTGACGCGTGGGCCAGGACCAGATTTCCAGGACCACGTCCTTCCTTCCCCTTGGCTTCTCATCAATCAATCCCCACACCGACATCTTGCTCTTGCCTCCAACAGACACACCCTCGCCGACCTCGGCCGGTCCTTTGCGGGGCTTCTGCCTTACCAGAACCTGCTCCAGTCATCTCCTCGCGGCCAAGGTCGGCCTGGTCACCTATTTACGTTGGGCCAGTCTAGGCTGTTGCGCCTGGCCCACCCATTTTCCTGTCGTGTCCTGCCAGTAAATCTTTTCCTCCTGGGGAAGCGTTCCTTCTAAAACGGACCCTCCCTTCGGCTGCTGGGTCAGAACCATTTTCAGCAATGATGAACGATATCCTAGAACTGATCTTGTTGCCAACAAATACTTTTGTCCCCAGTTAACGTTCCTCCATTTTGCCAAAAAAGTGAGAACTGGCCTCGCATTGGGGGTTTGACTCCTGACCCAGGACGGGAGAGCTTTCCTCATGCCAGTCCACCAAATTTTCCTTCTACCTTCCAGCCAATTCTCAGTTTCTTTTTTCCTTCCCCCACTTTCTAATCGACATATAATTGACATGTCATACAACCCACCTGGTCAAAAGGTGCATTCAATGGTTTTAGTATATTCGCAGAGTTGGGCAACCAGTCACCACAATCTAAGCTTAGAACGTTCGCCTCACCTAAAAAGAAACCCCTTACCCATTAGCATCATTCCTGTCCACCCCCCTCAGCCCCTGCAGACACTAATCTGCTGTCTCTCTAGATTGTCATACTCTGGATATTTTCTATAATGTTTAAATGTTTTACTATTTATTTTTTGAGAGAGAGAAACAGACAGAGCCTGAGCAGGGGAGGGGCAGAGAGAGAGAGGGAGACACAGAATCCAAAGCAGGCTCCAGGCTCTGAGCTGTCAGCACAGAGCCCGACGCAGGGCTCGAATCCACAAACGGTGAAATCATGACCTGAGCTGAAGTTGGACACTTAACTGACTCGGCCACCCAGGTGCCCCTGGACATTTTTAATGAATGGAATCACATAATATGTGTCTTTTTGTGTCTGGCTTCTTTCACTTAGCATGTTTTCAAGATTCACCCATGTTTTAGCACAAGATACTGCCTATATGCAAGAGACTCACCAATCTATCTCCCCAGTCTGGCGCTTTCTCACATGCTCCAGATGCACAGGTCCTAGGTCCTGTGACCACCTCCACACCTCTGCTTGGAAGTCATCTCAGGCATCAGCCTTGACATGCCCAATACAAGAAAACCACAGACTGAGGTCAGTTATGAATGCTGATGCAAGGATGCTAGTAAGTATAAGCAAAAATAATCCAACAGCCCATTAATAATTTTAAGTCTTTAAAATCATTTTTTAAGGAATCTCTACACCCAATATGGGGTTTGAACTCACAACCCCCAGATCAAGAGTTGCATGCTACACCGACTGACCCAGCCAGGTGCCCTAATAATAACCGAGCAAGACTTATTCCAGAAAGACAAGGATGGCTTAATATTAGGAACTCCACTGCAGGAGCCTGGGTGGCTTAGTTGGTTGAGCACCCAACTTCGGCTCAGGTTATGATCTTGCAGTTTGTGGGTTCAAGCCCCGCATCAGGCTCTCTGCTGCCAGTGTCGAGCCTGCTCTGATCCTCTGTCTCCCTTTTTGTTTGCCCATTCCCCACTCATGCTGTCTCTTTCCAAAATAAGTAAACATTAAAAAAAAAAACCCACTCTAATATTAAGAACTCCATGAATATAATGATAATATTATAGGAAAATGAAGGGAAAAAACAGTCTTATCCCCACAGTAAAACCATGGTTTTCGACCATAATGTGTTCTGGAAACATGCTTGCAATCCAAAGCACTTGTATCTCAAAGTGAATTTCCCCACAAGAAATAATGGAAACTCAGATGATTCGTCCCAGAACCCAAAAATACTCATATAAAAATAATTACAGTAATGTAACATAATACAAAATAATGAAATATAAAGAAAAATAAGCAAATGAACCTGCATTTACCTTTGAAAACCTTCGTGGCTGGTGTGAGGAATACCAGAGAGGAGGGTTATTGTGTAGAACGACTTTCACTGTCACTCACAGAATCACTTCTATCTATTGCTGTCTAGCTCCCTTCTTTCTTCTTTCTTCTTTTATATTGTGCAAATGGTGGATGTAGACTTCTTATAGAATCTTGCAATTTTGGCCACTTGCATACCTCGTTCGTACTTCTCAATGATTTTCTTCTTAACTTCCACAGTAACCACCTCCTTACTGCCTTTCTTTTCAACATTTTTCTGCTTGGGGGCCATTGTATATACTCACACGGATGTTGACTACAGTACTGTATTAACAAACTTTTGTCATATACTATATTTAATGTAACTCGCAATACGGCAGCAGAGGAAAGGGTCTCTATCTACAGGCAGCCTGACCTAGAATGGAGCAAAGCATTCTTAAGCTTACTCTTGTAGGGAAAAGCAAAGAATTGTCCGTAAGTGCTTTGAAGAGACAAAAAATACAATAGCACCACTGTGGGCACCTTCCAACGTTCTGAAAAATCACTGATTTCTGCCAAACTCCATGGCCTGAGACCGAGCATCCAAGCATGGGAGATCATCACCCACAATCCCACAGTGAGAGAGAAGAACCACTGGCTCAGTTGTGATCATGTGACATTTGGCATCACGTACTACTCATATTGCAAGACATTGCTTGTTTATTAAGTTGAAATTATTTAGAAATGTTAGCTTGTCTTGTGGAACACTTGCAAAACAAGTTACTCGCAAGTCAAGGTTTTACTGTATAAATGAACAAGGTATTTGATAAATTTCAACATATATTTCTAATATAAGCATTCTTTACAAAATAGAATAAGATAGACGCTTATAAAAACAATTGGAATGTCATCTTCCTGAAGCAATTTGATTAAAGTAAGAAACAATCCCTTCTTTCATTTATTCTTTAACTTTTTCTGGAGGAACAACGAATGCAATTGGACAAGAGGAAATTCGAGGTGTAAAACAGGAAAAGAGTATAGGTAAAATCATCACCATTTGCAGATCACATGATTACATACACGTGGAAAACCCAAAGAGGATTAGCTAAAACATTATTCTAAATAAACAATAAGAGAATTCAGTAAGGTGGCTTTTATGTAGGCCAACAATAATCAGAAAAGAAAGAAAGAAAGGACATAAAAACACCTAGGAATACACTTAATATTCAAGATAAAGATGAAGAAAATAATAAACGCTGAGAACACAAAACATGTGAGGAAATGAAAAGACCTATTGTGTTCCTGAATAAGAAGATTCAAGATCATGAAGATGTCCAACCTCCCCTAGACATCTGATAAACTAATTTAAGGCTATCTATCCTAATAGAAACAACGACAATTTCATAGGAACAATCTCCTACCGAAAAAAGCAAGATATTGGAGCACCTGGGTGGCTCAGTCGGTTAGGCATCCGACTTTGGCTCAGGTCATGCTCTTGCAGTTTGTGAGTTCGAGCCCCACATTGGACTCTGTGCTGACAGCTCAGAGCCTGGCACCTGCTTCAGATTGTGTCTCCCTCTCTCTCTGCCCCTCCCCCACTTACACTCTGTCTCTGTCTCTCTCAAAAGTAAATAAACATTAAAAAAAAGAAAAAGAAAAAAGCAAGATAGGGAGTGCCTGGGCGGCTCAGTCAATTAAGCGTCCAACTCTTAGTTTCCGCTCAGGTCATGATCTCATGGTTTGTGAGTTCTAGTGCCGTGTCGGGCTCTCTGGTGAAAGTGCAGAGCCCACTCAGGATTCTCTTTCTTTCCCTCTCTCTCTGCTCGTCCCCTGATTGCGCGCTCTCTCTCTCACTCTCTCCTTCTCTCTCTTTCAAAACAAATAAACATTAATTAAAAAAAAAAGAAAAAAGAAAGATGTAAAAATGCTGTGCATGGCCTTTCTGTAGAAAGAGGAAAAACCAGTATTTTGTGGATAAATAGGTAGATAGGAAGGTAAGGTAGACAGAATAGAAAGGGAGACTTATCTATAGAAGGCAATGTAGGGAATGCCTCTCATTGGTTGCTTCTGGTTAGGAAATCAGGCAAGTATAATTTTGAACCATGCCAATGTACTACCTATTAAAAAAAATTTTAAGTTTATTTTTTTATTGGTGGAGGGAGGGTCAGAGAGAGAAGGAGAGAGAGAATCCCAAGCAGGCTCTGCAGTGCAGAGCCCAATGCAGGGCTTGAACTCATGAGCCATGAGATCATGACCTCAGCCAAAGTCGGCCTCTTATGGGACTGAGCCACCCAGGTGCCCCTTACCTATTCAAAAAAAATGTTTTATTAAAAAAAAAGAATTCCATTGGTTATTTATTTTTTAAGTGTATTTCTTTATTTTTGAGAGAGAGAAAGCGAGCAAGGAGGGGCAGAGAGAAAGGGAGACACAGAATCCCAAGCAGGCTCTGCACTCCAATGTGGGCTCGAACTCATAAACCCATGAACCGTGAAATCATGACCTGAGGCAAAATCAAGAGTTGGACGCCTAATCGACTGAGCCACCCAGGCACCCCTACTGCTAATTTTTAAAAATCTCCTAAGGGCTCTGTGTTGCCAGCAAGCGATTTAGGGCGCCAAGACCTTCCATGCTGCTGGAGTTAGGCTCCAGATAACAGAAAAGATGCCAGCGTGGGGTGGGAAAGCCACCACCCACATCAGCAACTACAGTGAACTATGTCTCGGGCCAAATCCAGCCCACTGCCTGCTTTTATAAGTAACGAAAACTGCAACAGAGATTGTATAGCCCACCAAGGCTAAAATAGTTACTATCTGGTCCTTAACAGACAGCATTTGCTGACCCCTGAAGTAAACTAAGTGGACTCCAACACCCGAGATCTCCAGTCAAAGAGTGACACCCTCAACCCATCCCCTCCCATCCCCCACCCGCCGCTCTGCTCTACTCCACTCCAGCCTGGCCGGTCTCGCCTCTGTCCCTCATGAAGAAAGAGAACACATTCCTCCTTCTTAGGGGTAGACCAGGAAGATGAAACAGACAAAAGCCAAGCAGCGTGGCTTGAAGGAGGAGCATGGGACCAGGAAGGGGACCACCGGCTGCTCCCCAGATCCTGCCCCTCTCTATCCCCAGCTGGAAGCTAACGGCCCGTTTTGTTCTGTGGTCGTCTGCCTCCCTGTCCCCCTGTGTTGCAGGAGGAAGGGTAATAGATGGGTCCTAACAGCGCTTCTAGGTCCACATTCTAGGAGACAAACCATGACCTCCCGGCCGGGTCCAAAGGCAAAGCAAGAAACCAGCGGCCCACGCGCCAAGGGGAGGCAGACAGAGAAGGCGAGGCCCCGCCCACTCGGCAGACCCCGCCCACTCGGCAGACGCCCCCCCCCAGCAGCAGGGCTTGGGCAGTGACGGTGTCACCTGCTTTCTCCATCCCATTATTCCTCATGGAATCGACAACCAGGGGACAGGCTCAGTGTTCTGAGGCAGAGGTCATTTTTTTTAAAGTTTATTTTGAGAAAGAGAGAGTGCAGGAAGGGCACAGAGAGGACAGAGAATCCCAAACCACACAGGCACCCGGAGGCAGAGGTCCTTCCGAAACAACCTCCAGTTCTCCAACTGCATCGGGACCGAGGTCTCTCTGCAGTTCCAGCCAAGACCAGTGGCCAATGTTACCCAGGACTAGAAATACTTTCTAAGGGGCGCCTGGGTGGCTCAGTCAGGTGAGCGTCAGACTCTTGGTCTGGGCTCAGGTCACGATCTCACAGTTCATGGGTTCAAGCCTCGCGTTGGGCTCTGCACTGTCAGTGTGGAGTCTGCTTGGGACTCTCTCTCTCTGCTCCTCCCCTGCTCCCGTGCTCGCTCGCGCTCTCTCTCTCTCATAATAAATAAACTTAAAAATAAAACTTTCTTTTACTTTCTTGATCCTCTCAACAGTCTGACGAGGCCTCTTTCTCTGCTTCCAACTCTGTTTTCAACTCAGTGAATGTATCCAGAAACCTGGCGTGTTTGTGTTCGTTTTTTTTTTTTTTTAATGTTTATTTATTTTTGAGAGGCGGGAGGAGCCGAGAGAGAGGGAGACACGGGATCTGAAGCAGACTCCAGGCTCTGAGTTGTCAGCACAGAGCTCCATGCGGGGCTCGAACTCAGGAGCTGTGAAATCATGACCTGAGCCAAAGTCGGATGCTTAACCGACTGAGCCACCCAGGTGCCCGACGTGTTCCTTTTCTGTTGCCGTTGCAACATAGGACCCCCTCGTGCCTGAAAACAACATCCATTTCTTCCCTCACAGGTCAGAGGTCTCCCAGGATGGCGCGCGGCAGGCTTCTCTGCTCAAGCGCTTTACAAGGAGGCTGAATCAACGTCTCCACCCGCTGTGATCTCACCTGGAGCTGGGGGTGGGGAGGGTGTCCTCTTCCAAGCTCACGCCTGTTGGTGGCAGGACTCGGCTCCCCGTGGGAACCTGCAGCACTGGGGTCCCCCTTCCTGTTGGCCGGGGTCGCTCCAGGCTCCTTGCGGCTGCTCTTCAGTCCTTGCAAGTGACTCCCATCTTCGAGGCCAGTTTCTAATCTCTCGGATGGCCCAGCTGCCACCAGCCAGGAAATCGCTCTGCT
The DNA here is from genome assembly GCA_028646485.1 of Cryptoprocta ferox. Taxonomy (NCBI): domain Eukaryota; kingdom Metazoa; phylum Chordata; class Mammalia; order Carnivora; family Eupleridae; genus Cryptoprocta; species Cryptoprocta ferox. The sequence continues at coordinate 6,364,747 of CM053572.1, forward strand.
TTCAAGGACTCGTCAGTTACGCTGGGCCAGCCTTGATAATCCAGGACAGCGAATGGTGCCAAATAACAGACTCACAGGAGTGACAGCCTGGTGGACCCACAGATTCTGGGAATTAGGGCAGGGCCTCTCTGGGGGCCCATTTTAGAAATTCTGCCCACCCCACCTGCCTTCTTCCCCACCCCCACCTCCAGTCTCAAAGTCCTGCTTCCCTCCTACATGTTGCTCGCACCCATTCCCTGAGCTCTGACCTCTTGGCCCCCACCACCCTGGGCTCCTCTCATGGGTCTGCTGGGCCTCTGAAGTGGGTCCCGCGCTGCCCTCATCTTTCTTTCCTCTTCCCCAGGCTCCACCGCCCACTCCCCTCTTTTCCCGAAGTAGTCGAATGATCTTCCAAATGCACAAAGCTAACTGGCCAACTCCCCAATTTTATTTATTTATTTTTAATGTTTATTTATTTTTGAAAGAGAGAGAGAGGGAATGAGCAAGGGAGGGAAAGAGAGTGGGGGGGGGGGACAAAGGATCTGAAGCAGGCTCTGAGCTGAGAGGCTGACAGCAGAGAGCCCAATGCGGGTTTTGAACTCATGAACCCTGAGATCATGACCTGAGCCAATATCAGACGCTTAACCAACTGAGCCACCCAGATGCCCCTATTTATTTATTTTTTAATTTACCATCTTAACCATTTGGGTTTTTTTTTTTTAATATTTATTTTTGAGAGAGAAAGAGAGCACGAGTGGGGAAGGGGCAGAGAGAGAAGGGAGACAGAGAATATGAAGCGGGCTCCATGCTGACAGCAGAGAGCCTGATGCTAGAACTCACCAGCTGTGAGATCAGGACCTGAGCCGAAGTCAGATGCTTAATGGACTGAGCCACCCAGGTGCCCCTTATTTTATTTTTTCTTTTCTTTTCTTTCTTTTAAAAGTTTATTTAGTTGTTTGTTTCCAAGTGGTTTTCTGGGGGGTTCTTGTAGTAATATCTATACCCAGCACGGGGCTCAAACTCACAACCCCGAGACCAAGAGTCCCATGTTCTTGCAACTGAGCCAGCCATGTACCCCTATTTATTTATTTATCTTTAGTCATTTCTACACACCGCACAGGGCTCGAACTCGCAACCCTAAGATCAAGAGTTGCATGCTCTTCCCCCTGAGTCAGCAGGGTGCACTTACTCACCAATTTAAACTCCTGAAGTGCCCCCCAGTAAGCTCAAGACCTAAACAAAACTCCATAAAGTTCATTCGCTTCAGTGTTTTCTGAGCACTGATTCCTTGCCAGGTGTGGAGATCCACTGACAGTCTCTGCCCTTCGGGGGCTTTCTGTGTCGAAGCACAGGGGATCCCCAACAAGGAATAGGGCTGCCGTAAATGCGGAGGGTGGCCATCCTGGTGGGTCCTGCCACCTAGCATCCTCAGCCCTGCCCTCGCCCCTCCTCCCCTCCAGGCAAGGCCAGCGCCCCTCCCCCACCGTTCTAGCAAATCGCAGTGGGAAGCAGGTTCTCCCCGTTCCAGCTCCATCTTCTCCCAGCTGACAGGAACCTCTGGGGGAGGGCAGGACTTTCCCCCTGTAGTTCACCGTTGCTCCCTCCGGTGCCTGGCACAGAGTGTGGCACACTCTGTGTGCTCAGGACATGTTTCTGGAATGAATGGGAAGTCCAGTACGAAACCTCCTCAGCGTTCCCTTTACTCCCGATGGTGTGTCAAAAACTCCAGCTGCTCAGGCTTCTAGCCCGTCGGTGCCCACACTGGCCCCCTCTGCCCTGGCCATAGCTGTAAACTGGAGCCCAGCATGGTGCTGCCTGGGGAGGAGCTATTTAAGGAACAGGACATGAGGTCCGGCAGGCACGCAAATGTTGATTCCAGGAGGCCATGGAAAAGAGGCACAGGAACAGAAAATGTGCCCACAAAGCTTGTGAATCCTGTGAAACAGTGGGAGGCAGCACGGTGCCATGCATCAGGGGCAGCTTTGGTACACACACACACACACACACACACACACACACACACACCGCGTAACACTCCATCAAGCTTTACCAAAACAGGAGGGTAAAAGAGAGAAGAGTCCCCTGCAGTTGAGAAATTTTGAGAGCATGCAAAATCAAGGGCAGCCGGTAAGAGATGAAGCGCGTGGTGAGAAATGCAGCTAGGCAGAGGCTGCGGGGGGACAACAGGGGACAGCGCCCTGCATGACACCCACAGGCACCAGGAGGGTGGAAGTGAGAGTCAGAACTGAAACAGGGCGACACCCCCCCTCTCCACCCCACCTCTTCCTCCAAGCAGCTCCAGACCAAAATACCCATCTGGGAAAAGCACATTTTTTTTTCTAAGATTTATTTATTTTTGAGAGAGAGCGTGCAAGTGGGGGGGGGGGGGCAGAGAGAGAGAGGGGGACCGAAGATCTGAAGCGGGCTCTCAACTGACAGCAGTGAGCCCGATGTGGGGCTCGACCTCAACAACCGTGAGATCTCGACCTGAGCCAAAGTTGGATGCTCAACCGACTGAGCCACCCAGGCGCCCCAAGCGAAAAGCACACTTCAGACTGGAGTCCGTGGCCCGGAATAGAACCTGCTTCTGGCTCTGAGCAGGGCTCAGGGGCTGACCCGGGCTCAGCAGCCGCCCCTCCCCACCACCAGTGGGAGCCACAGCCCGAAGCCCAGGGCCGCCCACCTCTGCACAAGCACCCAGCCAGGACACAGAGGGGCTTGTGGAAGCGCCCCGGCCTCCCATCTGCGAAATGTCTCCATTAGGCGGTCCCTAGGGTCCCTTTGGTTTCCCAAAGTCCAGACCTGCCTTCTAATTATATCCCCGCCAGAAATCAGAGCCACATGTCACTGCCTGCCCCAGGTCACCGGCTGGGAAAGTGGGAGAGTCAGTGCTGAGGCCCTGCGTTAGAAGCTGTCTAGCGAGGAGAGCCCCTCCAGGCCCAGCCCTCCAGTCCCATCACTACCTCAACCCAGCCAGATGGCCCCCCGGGCTGTCTCAGCCTCACCCGATCCCTCGGCTGCACACGGACCTCCAGCGCAAGCCCCCAGTGCTGGGGTGAATTGTGTCCCCCCAAAAGATCGATTCGAGTCTTAACCCCTGGTACCTGTGCACATGATCTCATTTAGAAACGGGGTCTTTGCAGATGCAATCAAGTTACGATCAGCTCATTAGGGGGTCCTGATCCAATGACTGGTGCCTTTATCAGAAGAGGAAAATATTGGGGTGCCGGGGTGGCTCAGTCAGTTGAGCACCGACTTCAGCTCAGGTTCATGAGTTTGAGACCCACGTCAGGCTCTGTGCTGACAGCTCCAATTCTGTGTGTGTGTGTCTCTCTCTGCCTCTCAAAAATAAAATAAACATAAAAAATTTAAAAGAAAAGAAGAGGAAAATATCACGTCAAGACAGGTGCACAGAAAGAAAGCCGCGTGGGGACGGAGGCAGAGATGGCAGTGACGTGTCTTCAAGCCGAGGAACAGCAGGGACTGGGGGCCATTCCAGAAGCTTAGAGAAAAGCACGCAACAGATGTTCCCCTGGAGCCTTCAGAGAAAACATGCCCCCGCTGGTACTTTGATTTCAGATTTCTAATCTCTAGAATTGTGAGACCATAAATTTGTGCTGTTTTTGGCCGCCCGGTGTGTGGTATTTTATTAGGGCAGCCCTAGGTAACGAATACACCCAGTCAGTTCCCCGTCTCTGCTGGTTGAACAAATGAGGACACCCCAGTCCCAGCCGCTCCCCCCAGCCCCCACCCCTGCTGGCAATCTATCATCAAGAGAGAAGGGAGAGGGGTGCCTGGGTGGCTCCGTTCGTTAAGCTTGAGTGCCCAACTCTTGATTTCAGCTCAGGTCATGATCCCAGGATCATGGGATCGAGCCCTGTGGCAGGTTCCAACTAAGTGTGGAGCTTCTTAGGATTCTCTCCCTCTCTCTCTCTCTCTCTCTCAAAAAAGAAAAAATTTAAAAAAAGAGAGAGAGAGAAGAAAAGACACAGGCCCACCTCTCACATTGGAGGGGTTCAGGGCAACAGTATAAATGGAGCCTTTGACCCCCCCTTTCTAGTCCCAACCACACCTCTCCGTTCTCATAGTAAGGCACCCACCTGCGCATGTGTGGACGCCCCAAGCCAAACGTCCACACTCTGTCCCCAACCCAGCCACCCCCTTGCCCGCCCTTCATATCTACAGGGACGGCCTTCCCTCTGAAGAGGAGACTGCAGGCGTTAATCTAATGGACTCCGAGTACCTGGAGGATTGCGGGGGGGCGGGGAGCTGGCCTCCAGGCCTCGGCTCACAGATCCTCACCCCTCACCTCGGCCCCTCTGAAGCTCAGGCCCCGGAAGGGCACCTCCACACAGCCCGCTGAAGCAGAACAGCAGCCTGGGGGCTTTTCCTGGCACTATCGCAGTAACCCTCATCTGATGTGAACGTCCAAAAACACAGAAGCACGGGAAAGTTAAACAATTTGCCCAGGGGGTAAAAAGCTGATCACTGGTAGGGCTGGGATTCCAATCGGGCCTGTTGGACTCTCAGCCCCTTCCTCTCTCCAGCTATCCTGCCTCTCCCTAGGCTTGGTTTAATCTAGTAACCTGAGCTAAAAAAAAATAGTTCAAAAACCAACTAACAAACTCTACAGCCATGAAAGCAGTTTCTACTGCCCAAATACATATAAGCATCTAAAGTAGGACAGAGGCATTTTATTTTTTTAAGTTCACTTATTTATTTTGAGAGAGAGAGAGAGAGAGAGAGACAGCGCAAGCAAGGGAGGGGCAGAGAGAGAGGGAGAGAGAATCCCGAGCAGGCTCTGCTCCATGCCAGTGCAGAGCCAGACATGGGGCTCGAACCCACAAAACTGTGAGATCATGACCGGCGCCAAAACCAAGAGTCAAATGCTCAACTGACTGAGCCCCCCAGGCACCTCCACAGAGATATTTTATTTTTTAATGTTTATTTATTTTTGAGAGAGAGAGAGAGAGAGAGAGAGCGAGGGCGCGCGCGCCAGTGGGGGAGGGGCAAAGAGCGAGGGAGACAGAATCTGAAGCAGGCTCCAGGCTCTGAGTTGTCAGCAGAGCCTGGCGTGGGGCTCGAACTCACAAACCATGAGATCATGACCTGAGCTGAAGTCGGACACTTAACTGACTGAGCCACCCAAACGCTCCTCAATTTTTAAGGCTTATTTATTTTTGGGTATTTTAAATGAATGCAGGGCTCGATAAAGACTTCAATAAATGACAGCAGGACAATGGCTTAGCCAGCTGCAAGAAAGGCAAGCTAGAGCCCGGCCTTGCTCCTAACACTCACATTAAACCTGACGGATCAAACGTTTTCATATATACAGTGAAACCACAAGAGCACCAGACACTTTCCTTAAAGTACTAAAAGCTTTTCTAAAGAGAGAAGAGATAACCGTATAGAAAAACTGGACAAGAATAGAACATAAATGAGCTGTAAAAACATGAAATATAGGGGCGCCTGGCTGGATCAGTCAGTGGAGTATGCGACTCTGCATCTCCGGGTTGTGGGTTCCAGCCCCACGCTGGGTGCAGAGATTATTTGAAAATAGAATCTTTTAAAAAATAATATGTAATACCTAATTTCGCCAAGAACTAAAGCAATCTAAGTGAAAACAAGACAGTATTTGTCCCTACTGGATCATCACCAACTTTCTTCCCGCTAAAAAAAGTTGCTAAAAGGGGCGCCTGGGTGGCTCAGTCAGGTAAGCATCCGACTTTGACTCAGGTCATGATCTCATGGTTCGTGAGTTCAAGTCCCACATCGGGCTCTGTGCTGACAGCTCAGAACCTGGAGCTGCTTCAGATTCTGTGTCTCCCTCTCTCTCTGCCCCTTCCCCTCTTGCGCTGTCTCTCTCTCAAAAATAAGTAACATAAAAAAAGAAAAAAAAAGTTACTAAAGCCCGATCTTGGCAAGTGTTGGCGAGACACTATTCAGAGCAATTGTAAATCGTACCTCTTTAGAGGATCACCAGATAATACTGCAGATATCAAAATTATAAATGTTATGAATTTATCCTGGATAGATTCACAAAAGCAGCAAAGGTAGCATATTCACTGCAAACTTACTCAAAATAGTAAAAACACTAAAAACAAACTAAAGTCCATTAGCAGGGGCTGCTTAAATAAGTTATGGAAATCCACACAATGCAATGTGATGAAGGTCTTAGAAGAATAAGATTTATCTCTATGGTAGAAATAGAAACATTTCCCAGGATATATTGATAAGGGGAAATAAATTGCCAGAATAGTATATTCTTTTTTAAATATAGAATTCATTTTATTATGAATTATTTTTTTTTATTTTTCAGATTTTATTTTTAAGTAATCTCTACACCCAGCATGGGGCTCAAACCCACAACCCCACCATCAAGAGTCTCATGCTCCACGGACTGAAAGAGACAGGCGTCCATTGATTGATCGACTGACTGATTAATTTTTCAAAGTAAACTCTATACCCAACGTGGGGCTTGAACTCATGACTCTGAGATCAAGAGTTATATGCGAGTTATATGCTCTACTGACTGAGCCAGTCAGGTGCCCCTATATTATATGTACGTAATGTATGTAAACAAACATATGTACATATATGTACATACAAAACTTAAATACTTGGGGTGCCTGGGTGGCTCCATTGGTTAAGCTACCCACCCTTGATTTCGGCTCAGGTCATGATCTCACGATTCGTGAATTCGAGCCCCAATTCAGGCTCTGCACTGGTAGTGTGGAGCCTGCTTAGGATCCCTCTCTCTCTCTCTCTCTCTCTCTCTCTCTCTCTCTGCCCTTCCCCTACTCCTACATGTGCATTCTCTCTCTCCCCTCCCTCTTTCTCAAAATAAGTAAACTTAAAAAAAAACAAAAGACCATGGGGAAATTGGAACCCTTGTACGTTGTGGCTAGGAATATGAAATGGTGCAGCCACTCTGGCAAACAGCTTGACAATTCCCCAAAAAGTTAAACATAGACCCAAAAATCCTAGAGTCAGGTGTACACCCAAGAGAACTAAAGACATATGTTCACACAAAAGCTTGCATGTGATTGTTCACAGCAGGACTATTTATAATAGCCAAAGGGGAGAAACGACCCAGTCATCCATTGGCTGATAAATGGATAAACTGCAGAACACAATGGAATGTTACATAATAATATCCCTACATGCTGATACCTGCTACAACATGGATAAACCTAGAAAACATTAAGCTAAGTGAAAGAAGCCAGACACAAAAGGCCACATGCTATATGATTCCATTTTGATGGAATGTCTAGAACGGGGAAATCTATAGAAACAGAAAGTAAATGAGGGGTTGCTTAGGGCTGGGAGACTGAGGGGGTCAGAGGGTTGCAGGGGTTTTTACTGAGGGAATGAAAATGTCCTCAAATTGATTGTGGTGACATCTGCACAACTCACTAAAATACACCAAAACCACTGATTTGTACACTTTAAATGGGTAAACTGTATGGTACATGAATTTTATCACAATTTAAAAAAATCATCCTCCCCAACTTCTCAAAAGATGGGCCCTCGGTCCATCTGGGTCCAACTTTCTCACTTTGTAGACAAGGTGCTGAAGCCTTGAGAGAGGTTAAATGAACTGCCCAAGGTCACTTGTCCTTCAGAGCCCTGGTCAACTGCCCATTCAGCCAGTATGGTCTCACCCGGTCTACACTGCTTCAAGTGAGCTCGAACAGCCATTAGAACAAAATCAGGAAAGTCACGCAAGCCATTTCCAATCCAGCAGAGGTCTGAGCCTGGTTTTAAAAATACATGGTGTGGGGCGACTGGGTGGCTCAGTCTGTTGGGCATCCGACTTCGGCTCAGGTCATGATCTCACAGTTTGCGAGTTCGAGCCCCGCGTCGGGCTCTGTGCTGACACCTCAGCGCCTGGAGCCTGTTTCAGATTCTGTGTCTCCCTCTCTCTCTGCCCCTCCCCCACTCACACTCTGTCTCTCTCTGTCTCAAAAATTAAATAAACATTTAAAAAAGATTTTTTTTAATAAAAATACATGGTGTGGGGGGTCCCTGAGTGGCTCAGTTGGTGAAGCGTCCCATCATCTCAAGGTTCGTGAGTTCGAGCCCCACGTCAGGCTCCACACTATCAGTGTGGAGCCTGCTTGTGATTCTCTTTCTCTGCCCCTCTCATGCTCGCATGAGCTCGTGCACGCTAGCGTACACACACTTTCTCTCTCTCTCTCAAAATAAATAAATAAACTTATACAAAAAAGAAAAAATAAATAAAAATACATGGTGTAGTGTACTGAGGACGGATCACTGGGTACAAGCAGAGTGTGGCCTTGCAGACAAGTAGACCTGGATTGAAATCCAGCTTTCTGTGTGCTCAACCGAGCTCTTTGCACTGTGAGCCTCCGTAAATTGTGTATAATAAAGGTATTTCTTGTGAGCAACGGAGGAAATAGTCCATGCAATGTGCTGGGCACATAAATGTTCACTTCCTTCCTCCTGCATGTAAGTGCGGAGAGGTCTGCATAAGTGAGACCTTGGTAAGGTCAGTTAGGCACACTTACTTGAATTGTAAGTTCAATTGTACTTGAATTGGGTTTCCCGGAGATGAGATTCTCTGCTGGACAGAGCTCATCCTGCCGCATGCACACATCTAGCAGCGCCTCCTCCCCTCAGCGACCCTGACACGTTATCATCAGTCCAACAAGGCTGAAAAAATTCACAGGAACACCACTCAGAAGCAGGAATAGGAAAGCGCCCTTCAGGGGCGCCTGGGTGGCTCAGTTGGTTAAGCATCCGACTTCAGTTCAGATCCTGACCTCACGGTTCATGAGTTCAAGCCCCACATTGAGCTCTTTACTGTCAGCTCAGAGCCCACTTCGGATCAGATCCTCTGTCCCCTTCTCTCTCTGCCCCTTTCCAGCTTGCACATGTGCATTCTGCTCTCTCTCTCTCTCTCAAAAATAAGTCTTTAAAAAAATAAATAAATAAAAGCACCCTTCAGAGCCCTGCCAACTATGTGTTCAGGGAAGCCCATAGGTCTGCCACAGTTTTAGGACACACTTCCCTGGAAATGGGGTCTAGGGGGTTGTAAGGGGGTGCAGAGAGGTGTAGGGAGGTGTAAGGGAGTGTGGGGGGTGGTGGGAAATGGTACAGCAAAGTCCTAGGCAGGAAAGCAAGTACCAGTCTCAAAGCTCTGGAAGAGGCTATCTTTTCTCGAGAAATTCCAAAATGAAAACATTTTCTTGCTATGTTGTGCATACAATTTTTGTATACTTTCATATTACTTTTTATTGGTTATATAATGTATTTTCATTGTTTAGGTGACAGACGTTTCTATTTGTGAAAACTATTTGGGGTCTAAGGGTAGGATGGATTGCATCCTAATTTTTCTTATCAAAATGCTAAATGCTGAATGCAGGGGCACCTAGGTGGCTCAGTGGGTTAAGCCACCGACTTCGGCTGAGGTCATGATCTCCTGGTTTGTGGGTTCTGCTCCGTGCTGACAGCTCAGAGCCTGTTTCGGATTCTCTGTTCCCTTCTCTTTCTGTCTCTCCCCTGCTTGCACTCTCTCTCTCTCTCAAAAATAAATACACATTAACAAAAAATTATATTATAAAATAAAACTTAAAAATCTAAAGAAGAAAGCTAAATGTAAAAAACGGACTTGTTTTTTATTGAATGACTTTGCACTTGGTAACAGGATTGAAAGTTCAATTTTTAAATTGGCTTAACTAACCTGCGCTCCCTCGGCCACCTGGTCTTTTTTTTTTTTTTTTTTTTCCCACCTGCATACTTTTAAGTTCCACGTACTGGGGCGCCTGGCTGGCTGACTCGGAAGAACACGCGACTCCTTATCTCAGGGTTCTGAGTTTGAGCCCCGCTTTGGATGTAGGGATTACCCCTTCCCCCCCAAATTAAATAAACCGTAAAAATTTTTTTAAACTTTTTTTAGTGTTTATTATTATTGAGACAGAGAGAAACAGAACATGAGTGGAGGAGGGGCAGAGAGAGAGGGAGACACAAAATCTGAAACAGGCTCCAGGCTCTGAGCTGTCAGCACAGAGCCCGAGGCGGGGCTCGAACTCACAAACCGTGAGATCATGACCTGAGCCGAAGTCGGACGCTTAACCGACTGAGCCACGCAGGCGCCCCTCCCCCCCCCAATTTTTTTTTTTTTTTGAAGTTCCACTTACTGGCCTATTCCGGCACCACAAAAACGTCAGGCCTACCAGCGCAGGATCAAAGGCAATTTGTAGCAATGATCCAACTCCTACCCATCCAGTGTTCCGGGACACGGTGGAAGAAGTTAGTCGGAGATACAAGATCCGGCCCAGTGTCACCGTCCACTAAAGCTCTCCGAACACGTGCCGAGCGGGCGCCCACTCGGAGCCCTCCGCGACCGCGCCCCGCAGTCTCAGCCCCGGGGTTCCCGGGGGCGCTCACGCCCTCCTCTCCCTCTCCCCTGCGGGCGTCACCGCGAGGCCGGGGGGTTGTGCGGCACGCGTGGCAGCGGTAGGAACCAGGAAAACAAGGGGTCGGGGACACCGGTGGGAGGTGGGTGGGGACTGCAGTTTTAGATGAGATGGCAGGGGAACCTCTCCCGTGGGTAATACTGAGCAGCTCCCCGCGGGAAGACGGGCGCTCAGTGAGTGGGGCCACAGAGAAAGAGTGCGAGAAATTGTGCGACAACGGAAGAGGCCCTTAGCGGCGTGAGACTTTACCTCGACCTTGGAACCCGCGGCACCTAGCCCGGGACCATCTGGGCACCAAATTCTCCTGCGGTTTGGAATCCCCGTTCTTCCGCTCGGCCGCAGCCCCGCCCCTCGAGCCAGGGTCCGGTCCCTAGACGTGGTTACGCCCCCACAGGTACGGCCTCCTCTTCCGCTCCCAGTACCGGTGAGGCGGGGCTCTCAGACCCGCGCGAGCCTGTGTCCTAGTCGCTTCCCGCCCTCCCCAGGCCCCGCCTCCCCTGGGCCACACCCCATCCGTTCCCTCCCCCCCGCCCCCGCCGGGACTCCGCCCCGTTTAACCTGTATTTAAGGATCTGAGCGTCAACGATAGGGCTGAGTCAGAGGCTCCGTTTCGTTATTGGTTGTAGTGCACGACCGGCCTCCGCAGAACCGGCTGACCCGGAAGTGATTCCTGAGGCTTCGGCCGCGTGGATTCGCCTGCGGCGGGCTCCGTTGCCGCTGCGATGACCAAAATAAAGGCAGATCCGGACGGGCTGGAGGCTCAGGCGGAGGCTTGCCTCGGGGAGCGCACTTACCACGAGCTGCTGGTGAATTTGAACCCCATCGCGCAGCCCCTGGCTTCTCGCCGTCTCACGCGGAAGCTCTACAAATGCATCAAGAAAGGTGCTGCGGCCGCCGCGGTGGCCGGTGGTGGCGCGGGTGGCGGGCCGAGGCCCCCACACTGACTCTTCTGTCGTTGCAGCCGTGAAGCAGAAGCAGATTCGGCGCGGGGTGAAGGAGGTTCAGAAATTTATCAACAAAGGCGAGAAAGGGTAAGACCCCCCTCCCCCTGGGTTTTGCATTTGGGAACGGTAACCGAGGTATCTCTACTACTTAGCAGGTGCTTGATGAAATCGGTTAAACGCGATGGGGGGCGCCGGGTGGCTCAGTCGGTTGAGAATCCGACTCTTGATTTGGGCTCAGGTCGGGATCTCACGGTTGGTGAGATTGAGCCTCAACATCGGGCTCTGTGCCGACAGCGTGGAGCGTGCTTGGGATTTTCTCTCTCTAAACGAACATTAAAAAAAAAAAATGTGATCGGATTCAACCCCATATACGGAAAATTATCAAACAGTCCGTGACTTCCCTTCAGTACAGCTAGGGGGCACGTCCCATCACTTACAAGAGGGCAAAGGACCACCACTGGGAGAGTGAGTACTGGGGAAGTGAATGGAATAAGCCTACTCACTTAGGGTAGACCCCAGCTTTATTCACTCCGACTGTTGTCAGGCACTGTGCTATGGGGAGACAGTGTCTGTAATTAAATTAAAAATTTAATTTTTAACAAAATTAAAAGTTGTGAGATAACTGAAGGAATGTACAGGGTGCAGGAAGAATGACTTCATTACTTTTCTGGCATCTATCATAATCTGAAAACTTACTTATTCCCAGGATCTCCCACTCAGGCCAGACAGTAAGCTCTTTGAGAACAGGATAAAGCCTCCCACTGCTTTACCCCTGGAATATATATATCTGGTACATTGTTGGTGCTCAAGAGATAGTGCTGTGGCTATTTGATGCTCAGTGGGAAGTCTGACTTAGAGAGGGCCGGAGTTCTGCCGGAAGATACTGGGTCCCACAGCAGGAGAGAGGATAGTGGTGGACACAAGTGTTACCTTCTCACGGGGCTTTGTAAGCTGTGGGTAGTTTTTGTAGTCAGCTTTGCAGGCCACTGAGGGTTAAAAAGCCAGGGAGTGACAGAATTATGTTTACCCTTAAGATTTTTCTGGCAACTCTAGAATTAAAGTGGATGGATTTGAGAGGACTTTTGGACATGGAGTGGGAAGGTATGGCTTCCAGCTGAAGAGAGGGCCCACTCACTGAGGTAGTGGATGGAGAGGGCCAGGTTCCCGTGGGAAGATCACGAGTTTTGTTTTAGGCACATGACCTGCCTCCCCCTACCCGCCCCCCCCCCCAGCAGAACTGTCAAATAGGCAGGTGGCTATATAGATTTGGAGCTTGGAAGGGAGAGGCCAGGCAGGAGAGAATAGATTTGGGAGTTATCCGCACAAGGATGGCACCTGACACCATGGTTGTGCCTGGGGTCACCAGGGAGAAGGTACTGGAGGGCAGCCAAGGACCAGGCTGAGGAGCCCCAGCACTTAAAGGCCACTAAAGGAAGAGGTGCCTGCAGAGGAGAGCCCGGAAGACCAGAGGAAACTAGGCGAGAGTGGGCCCAGTACTTTGAACCAAGAGCTCTTCCCTTGTGCTTGCCTCTCACTCCCTGGAGAAACGCTCCTCCTTGGTGTCTTCAGGGCTCCGAGGCCCTTGTCCCAGAGCCCTGACGTCTTGCCAGCAAGGGGTCCTACCTGAGGGTTCTCTGGCAAGTCTTCATTAGTTCCGGTCACTCTGGGGACTGAACTCATGCTTCTCAGCTTGGCACTCAAGGCCTTTGGGTACGGCCCCTACTAATCTGTCTAGCCTTCTTGTCTGCCCCTCCTGGATTCCACAGCCATCCCAGGCCTCCATCAGCCACCTCCTGGGTATGTGGTGCCGTTCTGATAAACTCAGTCTTCAGTGCTTTCCCTGTACCCAGCTCCTCTGTGGGCTGCCTGACCCCTAAGACGATGCCAGCTTTCTGAACTTTCTGATCCAGTGTCAGCTCCTGATTCCTTTTTTTTTTTTTTAGTTTATTTGTTTCTTTTGAGAGAGAACGTGGATAGGGCAGGGGCAGAGAAAGGGAGAGAGAATCCCAAGCAGGCTCTGCACCAGTGTAGAGCCCGACACAGGGCTCAAACTCACAAACCATGAGATCATGATCTGGGCTGAAATCAAGAGTCAGATGCTTGACCAACTGAGCCAGCCACCCAGGTGCCCCATCCTAATTCCTTTTTTGACTCTTCAAAGAGAGCTGAGCTCTTACTCCTTGGGGTTACTACCATACTTCACCTGTCCCAGCGGGATCCCACTTGTCACACTTCATGGTGTTACTTGCCGAGAACTAGGAACCACGTCCCCAGAGGAAGGTGATCACCAAACACAAATTTGCATGTACTTTCAGAAGGTGGGAGATTCACGTTCATAACTGGGGTCCTTGAGAGCAAGGGCTATCTTATTGGTCTCTGTCCAAAGGCACTTTTGACTGAAAGAGGGAATGAGCAAGTTAGAAATGAGGGTTTCTCCTATTTCAGGATCATGGTTTTGGCAGGAGACACGTTGCCCATTGAGGTGTACTGCCATCTCCCAGTTATGTGCGAGGACCGGAATTTGCCCTACGTCTATATCCCCTCCAAGACGGTAAGGAGCACACAAGCCCCCCCCCCCCATCCTGGTTGGCATTGGAGCAGGGGGTCTGGGGGCAGGTCTACGGGAGCAGGCCCCAGTGGGAAGGAATGCAGACTTTGGAGGCAGACCCGAATGGCTCCTTGGCTCTGCTGGCTCCTTGGCTTTGCATTCACTTTCCTTCTAGTGAGCTGGGAATCCTTGCCCTCGTGGACCGTGGGAATGAAAAAGGAGGTATGCGCGTGGACATGCTTTGTCAATGAGGATGCAGTGCTTGTGTTAGTCCCGCTAGGCGGCTGCTGTGCTCTGGGAGGCAAGGGTGTTCAAGAGGCCTGTGTGGCTGGCCGCGTTCTTACACAGGGGCCAGGCCCAGGGCCCGGAGAGGAGGTTGGCAGGGAGCAGAATACAGGTCTGGCCTAAGGAGACGGCCTCTGCCGGGCGCAAGGCCATTTGTGCTTGCGGCAGGGCGATGTAGGCCCAGCGTTGCCGGACCTGGCTCCAAGGTCAGCAGAGTTGAAGTGAGGTGTCAGGCGGACCGCACGGCACTCGTCTGCGGCCATCGGGGCAGGGGTCTTGCAGGCTGTCCTCCCCTGCAACACTTCCTCCCCCTGTTTCACAGGACCTGGGGGCGGCCGCAGGCTCCAAGCGTCCCACTTGCGTGATAATGGTCAAGCCCCACGAGGAGTACCAGGAGGCTTATGACGAGTGCCTGGAGGAGGTGCGGGCCCTGCCCCCACCCATGTGAAGGACTTGGGCACCTGTTCCCGAAGCCGTTGGGCTGGCAGCGGCCCATGGCCGCACATTGCCCCCGATCCCCTGCAGCCAGTCTTCTTTCCCGGCAGCTTCGCCGGCGAGTTCCGTTGAGCATCGGTGAAGACGGCTCCGAGGGTGTAGTGTGGGGGGAGTAAACGCTACGACTAAAATGTGGGGAGTCTGTGGGTGTTTTGTTCAGCACCAGGTGCTGGTGGGGCCAAGGAGGGGGTGGAAGCTGCCGTTCCTGGCAGGCAACCCAAAGGGCTCACGCGGCGTCTGGGCTGAGCACAGGCCTTCCCACTGCCACGGTTGGTAGAGCCCCAGGACGAGGCCACCGCAGCCGACCCCGTGCCCAGAAGCCTGCAGCCCCTGCGCTGGGCACACCCCCATCCCTCTGTCTTCCTTTCCTTGCTCCTGCGAGCCTGAAATGCCACTGGGAAACACATGGAAAGTATTTACCCACGTGCACAGCAAATGTGAAAGAGGTGTATGAAGCTGGGGACAAAACCCCAGGCCACCGCTCCTACTTGGCATCATGACCCTGGTAACCCAGTTCCTTCAAATATTTCAGACTCAGGGTGCCTTCTTGCTCTCCGAGGCCCGGCACAGGGCTCTGTGGGTACACACAGCAGCCAAGCGCCAGGCACCCCGGGGTAAAGTGAAAAGAGCTTGGGACTGAGGGTCGGATCCGGTTTAAATTCCGAGCTGTCTCCTTTACAAGCTGTGAGCACTGTAAGGCAAGTCCGTTTGTCTTCCTACCTCCCCTCGCACTGCTTCCTAGTAAGGAGAAAAAGACTTCATTTGTGAATGTGTGAAAGCATCTTGCCTGGGGTCAGACATCACCGGGCTTTCACCCAGTCGGGGAAGGAGGGTGGGTTCTCTTTTGGCGCAGGGGCCGTGCAGTAATTCCTTGTCGGTGGAGTAAGAAGGCCTGTGAATGTATTTGCTCAGTTATAAAACCACGGCACTCAGTTCAAACCCGGACTATTTACAGTGGGAAATGGATACAGAGTCATGAGGCTGTACAACCAGAGGGGTGGACACTGCGTGGGCATAGCCATGCGCGACCCTGGCTGGGGGCAGGACTGAGAAGACACCCGTGCTGGCTCTCTGTTGGCTGCTACTAAGTCAATGGCAGATACAGACAGGGAAACAGCAGGAGTGCAGACACCAATGTCTCTGTACCGTCCTGTCAGGGAGCCAGCTGCCTGGCACAGCCTGGTTTGTCTCCCTTCTTGGTCTCTGCCCGTGGCGGTGCTCGGCCACTTGCGCCGAAGTGAATCACAGTCTACCGACACCAGCCATCCCCACCGAGACAAGGGTGAAAAGCCCCTTTTGACAAAGTTCCTCCCAGGTGGGTATCAGAATATGATGCGTTTCCCGTCAGCCGGGTTCTGCTCCATGGGACAGTAGGGACACTTGAGCCTGCAAAGGGAGGAGAACAAAGACCGTCTCGGGGGCTGGCCAGCAGGAGAGCAAAGCGGAGGTGGCGCAGAGCCCGGGGAACTTACTTTCCTCCGTTAATGAGCTTGTTGAGCGCATCTCTGGAGATCACATGGCCGCAGATGAGCTTGATGGGGGGGTTGGAATCTGATGTCTGCTGCCGTAGGATGGGGCAGGCGAACACCGAGTGGTACCAGCACTTCATGCCCAGTTCGATCTCGATCTGAGGGTGGGGGCACCATGGAGGGGTGAGCCCCACTCCTGGCCACGGCTGCCCTTCCCGGTGCCACCGGCCCACACCTCCCACCAGCTAGGCCTCACCGGTAACTCATCCTTGTGACTCCAGACCCCCGTGCACTGCCGCTGCTCGATCACGGCCTTGATGTTCATCAGCACCGGCAGCGCCACACAGCCAGAGGCAAAGCTGCGGAACAAAGAGCAGGGGCTGCAGTGGCCCAGACCGAGGACCCAGCGGACGGACAAAGGCACCGGCACACTGTCGGCAGCGTGTGTCCTGGGACAGGGTTCTAAAGTGGCACGTG
The DNA here is from genome assembly GCA_028646485.1 of Cryptoprocta ferox. Classification (NCBI taxonomy): domain Eukaryota; kingdom Metazoa; phylum Chordata; class Mammalia; order Carnivora; family Eupleridae; genus Cryptoprocta; species Cryptoprocta ferox. The sequence continues at coordinate 6,381,386 of CM053572.1, forward strand.
GTCAGACTGGTCCTTGAAAATCTCGCCGGTCACTCATAAAGTGCCACATATGTAGTTATGCGTGTCCAACTCTAGGGTCATTCTAACGCACCCCAGAGTTTGCAAACCTACGGGAGAGACAAAAGGAAGATCTAGGGGGGAGATGCCTGCTCATCCAACCCCTGGAATGTCGTCGCCATGCTAGGGACGGTGATCAGTCTGCAGGGGCCCCAGCCTGCCTGTCTCCCCTGCTCTGTGGTCATAATGCACCTCTGACTGTCCACATGGCTGTCATCGCTTGGAAACGGGGGAGGATTCAGATCTCAATGACTCAGGCAGGGGCGGGGAGTCGACTGGCTGGCGCCTCGGGTGCTAAATACCTACGATGCTCAGGGAACGCGTGCACTCCAGAACCATCGTGAAGCACCACTGGTGTTCCTGCCGGGAAACACTGTTCTATAACCTGAATCCTTCACCCTGCACGGGGAGGGCCAGGAGGTTCCATGATCCGTCTAAACAAAATGCACCGCGATGCCACTCACATGACCGTAATCCACATTACAGTAAAGGAGCCTTCCAAGGGAAAGGTCTCAATACATGTTAGCCACTTTCAAATCTCCACGAAAGGACGTGGTTTGAGACGGGAGGCTGAGAGGAGGACAGGGTGCAGGGGGTCCTGTGATAATTCAGGGGTGAGGGGCGGGCAAGGCAGAGACCTCGTTCCAAAGACCTTACAGAAGGGGAACATTGACCCTGACCCTGATCTTGTAGTACATCAGGCCACAACTCCTCCTGATCTCAGCTTCTCCACCTGTAAAAACAGGTAATTCCTACCTGGACGAATGACTGAGAGCCGGTTTAGGTTTGAGAGAACCAAGCACCGTCCCTGGCACATGAACGGCCTTGGCAAACTGTTTCCCTGGGAACCCTTCCACTGGCACTGCCCCCACAGGGCTGCCCGTACCTGACGCTGAGGGGTGACTCCACCGAGAGCCCCAGCAGGGAACAGGCGTCCCGGGTGAAGGTCTCACAGATCTCGGCCCAGTGGCTGTTGTCCAGGAGGTGGCAGTAGGGCGACTTCTCCAAGCCCAGGCGCAGGTACACCAGACTGCCCATCATCACCTGGATCTCTAAGAGGCGGGCAGGGGACAGGTCAGGGCACGCAGGCTGGGGAGCAGGCCAAGCCCTGTGGGACCTAGGCCCCTGATGGGGTGGGGTAGGGGGGTGAGATGCCCTCGGCAAAACCATGTTTTCCCTAAAGTCCCGTGTGGAGGCCAAGTCTCAGGGCTGCTCCTGTGGGACAAAAACCAGCATCCACTCAAGGAGATCAGGAAGTGAGTGTGAGTGCACGCTCATCCTTTGAAGTGCACAACGAGGGAGTTTCCCTCACGTTTCTCTTCTCCCAATACTAGCTACTCTCCCTTTTAAAACACTTCCAGGTGGTATCTAGATGCACGAACAGTGCTTGGTTTTCATGATTTCACAAATAAAACATGAAGTGCTAAGTGGGTAGGAACAGAGCTAAAGAAAAAAGGGACCAACGGTAGGGGTGGCTACTAGCAGGGAACACCTGGAAGGTGAGGCTCAGATGACTACGGTGTGGAAACCCTGGGGGGGACACATGGTTCGGGAAGAAAGCTGTGGAGGGGGTGCCCAGAAGGAGTGGGGTTCTTCTGGGTGGGAGGCCTGTCCTGAGGCCAGGCAGCATGAGGGCGTGCGTGTCCCGGGCACACACAGGCCCACCCTGCTGAGTGGGTGTGGCACACACCACATGTCAGGGACCAGAGTGGTCTGAGAGGCAGATGCAGAGGAAGAGCCTTGAGTTTGGAGTTCTCCAAGTCAGCGAGGGAGGGGTCAGAGTTCTCGGGCTGGGGACCGGCATCCTGGCCGCCTGCAGCCCCTCAGGCGGGGCAGGGAGCAGCAGCCCAGCCACCTGATGGGTGCTGACACCTGCCAGGGCCAGGCGACACCCACCCGGGCACCCGGTGCTCGCACCTCGCTGATGCAGCCGTGCAAATGGCTGAAAGTGCCGGGCGTAGCTGAGGGCCTCCAGCTGCTTCTCGGGGCCACCTGCCAGGAGCCGGATGAAATGCAGGCGGTGCAGCTTGAACTCCAGGGAACTGTTGAGTTCGAGCAGGCGCTGCCTGTGGGAGATGGCCCACCTGGGAAGAAAGGCAGCTGGTGGGGCGCAAGAAGGGGCCCTGGGAGAGCCGGGGCAGAGGTGGGCCCCAAGAGCCTAGGTGAGGCCCATGCCACAGGGCCAGAGGCACATCAAGTACACTGTGTGACACGGGAGACCGCAGACACGCCCTGGGCCCCTCTGGCCCACCCGGGGAACCAACTCACTCCAACGCTGGCCCTAGGTCTTGTTCGTGCAGAGCTTCCAGGATTCGATTCAGCTCCAGGAAAGGCTGCTTGAAGTCCAGGTCCACGTTCAGTGTGGATTCCTGTAGGGGGAGAGTGCAGTCACACCGCTGGAGAACAGTGTGTCCAGAAAATTTCAGTTCTGTACGGCCGAGCGTCGCATGCTGGCCTCCCAGAGCGCAGACCCTGGCCCACCCCGGCCCACCCCAGCCCCAGGGTCTCCGAGACCTATGCGGAGCAGCATGGTGAGAGTGGTACTCCTCGTCAGTCCTCTTAATTCCATTAGAGAAAGTAGCCTTTACCTTTACTGCTTGTGTGTTTTTAACACCTAACAAGTGCTGCTTTGTCGTTTCACTACTCTGCCTCTTCAGGAAAGGGCTATCAGGCCTCAACTCAGAACGCTGGCTGGCAACCAACTCGAGCTAGAGGTTGAGGACTTCACTTTCCATCATATATATTTTTAGAGCTACCTCTATTTAGGGCACGAGTTTATGTAAAGAATAATAAGAACCTGATACAAAGACAACTATCAAGCAGGGGCAGAACAGGCAGGTTCCAGCACCTTCCCCTAGGCCGTTACCTGGCACAGCTCCTCGGCAACACTGAGCATGCCCTGCTGATACAGGTGCTCCACGATGGCCATCTGCAGGATCTGCTGCTGCTTCTCCCTCGAGTCCCACACCGCGTCAGAGACGACACCACAAATCTCAGAGTCAAAGTTCTGACGAGGATGACAGACAGGGCCCTGTGACCCGGCATCCGTGCTTCTCACGCTCGCTTTACCACTGAGCCCCAGACACACTAGCTCCAGGGTATCCCCGCGCCCAGCTCGCGGCTGCCCGCATGCTCACCCTGTCGATGGCTTTGCCCACTCGGGAGACGCTGCTGTGAATGTCCTTGTGGTCCGAAGCCAGCTTCTGCACGGTGTCTTTGATCTTCCGGCAGCACTGGGACATCACCAGGGAGAGGGTGGCGGAGAGAGGGGTCCCCTGGAGGGCTGCAGGGAAACAAGGGCAGTGAAGCAGCGCACAGAAGAGCACACTTGTCCCTGTTTCCTCTAAACACCAGCCTGGAGGCCCGGGAGATAGCCCTGAACCCCGGAGGAAAGACCCCAGCCTCTGCCCCGGTCCTGCTGCTTTGTATCTGCATGCCTTGGAGCCGGTCGAGTGGGCCAAGTGGGGTCATCTCTCGGTTCATTTCCTTAGCTGTAAAATGGGTGACAGTACCAGCCCTGTACGCCGCTGTGAAACGCATATGATGTGGCACTCCCTGTGGGTAAGCACATTATTTTAGCTCACTTAAACCACCGTGCTCGGCAGTGGGCTCTGTGAGTATCCCGTCCTGTAGCTGAGGAAGCTGAGGCAGGAACGTGCCAGGGGCCAGCAAGGACAGCTGTAAAGCCCATGCTCCTCACCGCCACACTGGATGGCTCTTTATGGACTTGAGTGAGACAGCACGTGTGAGAAGGCTTCGAGCCACCAGGCACTGCCTCTGTGTTCACGCCTCTTATCAACCCAGGGATAGGATACCGCCAGGGAGGCTCAGGACCCCAGGCCTGCAATGGTTTTCAGGCCCTTCCTCCAGCCCAGCATCGACACGCCTTCTTTAGACCGCAGCACCTTGGTTCAGGGAAAGAAACATGACCCAGGAGCGCCGGGGAGTATCTCAGCTCCAAGACCTGAATCCCTGGAGGAGAGATGCGTTCTGCTAAGGTGCTGGACGATCCACATGGGAACCAGAGCTTCTGGAGCACCGCCACCACCGCAGGGAAGCAATGCTCCGAGTGTGAAACCAGCGTGCACTGAGGGGGTCACAGGGCACCTGGGTGCGCCGGGCCTGGACATCTCCGTTACCTGAGTCCACAAATCCAGTCTCCCCACCCCCGCCAGTTTGTTTACGCTGGCCTGAGCTGGGTTTCTGTCATTTGTTTTTGGTTTGTGTGTGTGTGTGTGTGTGTGTGTGTGTGTGAGAGAGAGAGAGAGAGAGAGAGAGACAGGGAGGGAGGATAGAATCCCAAGCAAGCTCCACACTGCCCAATGTGGGGCTCAAACTCGCAAACTGTGAGATCGTGACCTGAGCCAAAATCAAGAGTGGGACACTTAACCCACTGAGCCACCCCGGCACCCCTGGGTTTGTCACTTGTAACTGAATATATCCTGACAAATACAGACAGGAGGCAGTGGCTGGGCCACCTCCTATGCTGGGGAGATGGGGCAGGACTGCATTCCATTCTGACATCAGTGCCACCTGCCCCAACCCCAGCTTGCCACTCATCTCTCACATTCTGCTCCATTCAGGTCACAGAGGGCCACACTATGCACATTCCCTGGCCACATTCCCTTAAGGACGAAGTAAGAGCTCTCAGGAAACCAAACCCTTCTTTTTTTTTTTAAAGTAAGCTCTAGGCCCAACGTGGGGCTTGAACTCACAATCCCAAGATCAAGAGTCACATGTGCTACCAACTGAGCCAGCAAGGAGCCCTGAAACCAAAGCTTTTTAACCTGAAATCCCCAAATCTTCCCTGCCCAAGGTGCCACTGACAACCACGAGCCCGAACAAATCCCCATCTGAGAAAACACGGTCTCCCTGTAAAGTCGCTGTGGTAGCCATGATCCCCATCTGTTAACCAACAGCACGGCGTATGAGAGTTTCAGACCCACAAAAGGAAACCATCCTACCGCACAGTTACCATGCCATCAAAATCAAGGCATTTATTACAGCACAGCACAGCCATATGATGGAATGGTAAGCCACCAGGTGCAAGGATGAGGCAGAATTCTCTGTACTGATACAGAACATTCCCCAAGACTAACTGGGGGAGGAAAAGCAAGGTACAGGAAAGCATGCACTTTATGCTACCCTTTTTGCGTTTAAAAAAAGGGGGGGGGGTTGACACACATGCCACCTATATGTGCACCTAGATGCTGTCTGGAAGCCCTGAGAAACCGGGGACAGGGACTGACTTGCGGGAGAAGCACATAGGAACGGGGAATCAAGGGTGAAAGGGACACTCACTTTTCACTGTAAGCTTTTTTGACCTTAAAGTCTTTTCCATGTGCATGTTTTCTTTAAAAAATAAAATAAAAAGGGGTGTTGGGCAGCCGACTTCGGCTCAGGTCATGATCTCACAGTCTGTGGGTTCAAGCCCCGCATCAGGCTCTGTGCTGACAGCTCAGAGCTGGAGTCTGCTTCGGATTCTGTGTGTCCCTCTCTCTCTGTCTCTCTCTCTCTCAAAATAAAATAAAGACATAAGAAAAATTAAAAAATAAAATAAAAAGGAAGCAAATCTACTTTTAGATTTGATTTTCTCAGTGGTACTAGTATAGCAATTCTGAAAATACTTTCTATGTACCACAGACATCAAGCAGATGAAAAATTTATTGATGTTGTTGAGAGTCAGGCTTCTCACAGATGCAGAAGAGAAATATGGCTATGGACGGGGGAAATCTAGGAAGAACCCTGGATACTGGATTGAAATTAGAGGTTATCAGCACAAACCCAAGGCCTGCAACGTACGGATAGATCTGCCTGCTAAAAAAACAGAAACAATGACACCTCAGTAACAACCCAGATCTTGCTTTCCAACTACCAATTTTCCACCAAAAGAACCAGTCTCCTTGCAGAAAGAAAATGCTGATTCCAGGAACTACCTTATTGTTCACCCTAAGAAAAAAATAACCAGGACCTCATTAATATTAAAAATCTTACACTTCAAAGGATACTATCAAAAAAGTGAAAAGACATGACAGGTGTCTGGGTGGCTCAGTCCGTTAAACTCTAGACTCTCGATTTAGACTCAGGTCATGATTTCACGATTCATCAGATTAAGCCCTGCGTCGGGCTCCACAAAGACAGTGTATGGAGCCTGCTTGGGATTCTCTCTCTCTGCCCCTCTTCACACCCCCAGCCCTGCTCTCTCTCTCTCAAAATTAATAAATAAACTTAAAAAACAAAAAAGAATATCCATGAAGGGTCTACTATTAAGAACAAAGAACTTGTACAACGCAACAATAAAGAGAACCAATTAAAAAAGGGAAACAAGTATATACATTTCTCTGACCAAGATGATAAATGGTCAAGAAGCACATGAAAAGATACTTAGCATCATTAGTCAGCAGGGAAATGCAGAGCAAAACCACAGTAAGATATCACGTCATACTCACTAGGATGGCCATAATAAAAAAACCAGACAGAAACAAGTGTTGGTGAGGATGGGGGAAATGGGAACCCGCAGACATTGCTGGCGGGAATGCAAAATGCTGCAGCTACCTTTAGAAAAGTCTGCCAGTTCCTCAAAAACTTAACAGAGAGTTACCACATGACCCAGCACAGAAAGAAGAATCAAGAATACCTGATTAATGCTGTAACAGGTCTGAGCCTTTAAAACATTATGCTACGTGAAAGAAGCCAGACCTAAAGGCCACGCGCTGCAGGAATGCATTTGTATGAAGTATCTAGAATAGGTAACCCACAGAGACAAAGTAGACAAGTGGCTGCAGAGTATGAAAGAAGGGGAGAAACAGAGTGACCGCTGGTGGGTAGGATTCGTTTTTGGGGTGATGAAAATGTCCTGAAACTACATAGTGGTAATAATGATGGTAAAACTGTGTAATTACACTAAAAACCATTCAATTGTACACTTTTTTTTTGTGTGTGTGTGTGTGTGTGTGTTTGTGTGTTGTGTGTGTGTGTGTATGTGTGTGCATGCACAAGCGCATGTGTGGATTGGGGGATGATTTTTTTTTTTAATTTATTTTTTAATGTTTTATTTATTTTTGAGAGAGAGAGAGAGAGAGAGAGACAGCATGAGTAGGGGAGGATCAGAGAGAGAAGGAGACACAGAATCTGAAGCAGGCTCCAGGCTCTGAGCTGTCAGCACAGAGCCCGACGCGGGGCTCGAACCCACGAACCATGAGATCATGACCTGAGCTGAAGTCGGCCGCTCAACCGCGCCAATCAGGCGCCCCAATTGTACACTTTAAAAGAATGAAGCTTAAAGTGAATTATAGCTCAATTAAAAGAAAAAAGGACATAGGAATCAGGGGTGTCCTCTGGTCAAATCTAAGATAATTTAAGCATCAAAATAAATAATAACAGTAATGGATTATAGCCCATCAAATAAGAATCTATGAAGAGTGAGCTGAAAATAAATAAAATAAATAAGTAAATAAATAAGGGAAAAAGGAAAGCTGAATGCCAATGAATACAGTTGTGGGGCTCGAACCTGTAAACCACGAGATCATGACCTAAGCCAGAGTTGGAAAGACAACTTAACCAACTGAGCTACCAAGGCGCCCGTAGCCTTAATTCTTCAAAAATGTCCAATGTCATGAAAGGCAAAGGTCAAGTGAAAGAAATGTCCCAGGTTTAAAAAAAACCCAAGATTATGGGGCACCTGCGTGGCTCAGTCAGGTAAGTGTCTAACTTCGGCTCAGGTCATGGATCTCATGTGGGTTCGAGCTCCGCATCGGGCTCTGTGCTGACAGCTCAGGACCTGGAGCCTGCTTTGGATTCTGTGTCTCCCTCTCTCTCTGCCCCTCCCTCACTTGTTCTTTGTCTCTCTCTCTCTCTCTCTCTCTCTCAAAAATAAAAAACAGTTAAAAAATACATTAAAAAAATAAACAAAAAAAACAAAGATTAGACATGAGAAACAATGCATGCTTGATCTTGGATTGGATCCTGGAATGAAGAATAAAATTAAAATGTTTTATTATGAAAATTATTGGACAACGATAAAATCAAAGTACGAGCTGTATTCATTAGGTCATAATATTGCATTAATGTTTAACTTACTGATTTTAATAATTACACCGTACTTATGTAAAAGAATGCCCTTGACTGTAGAAAATACACACCAAAACTTTAGGGGTCAAGTGGTTCGATATCTGCAACTTACTTTCAAATGGTTAAAAAGTAAGCGTAGGCATCAAGAGAAGTGATAAAGCAAATCTGGCAACATATCCACAGTTGGTGAATTTGGGTGAAGGGTATACATGAGTTCTTTATACTATACTTGGAACTCTTCTGTAAATTTGAAACTACCCCAAAATGTCTTTTTTTTTTTTTTTGAAAGAGAGCAAGTAGAGAGAGAGAGAGAGAATTAAGCAGGCTCCATGCCCAGCCCAGAGAGCACAACACACAGCATGATCGCATGACCCTGAGATCATGACCTGAGCCAAAATCAAGATTCAGACACTGAACTGACTGAGCCACCGGCGCCCCTAAATTAGTAACTTCTGTTGGGACTTTTGAAACCACTCAGAATGACATCCATTATCCTCCTTCAGGGAGGCCTAGGGCTCCATGTACTGATGTGCACAAACTGTCATCCTTCTAACAGCCTGTCACCAAGCAGCCCTGGGGTCTCCGAAGCCCCCTGGGGAGGCAGATGTGGGGCTCTGGGGGCGCGGTGGGGGGGGGGGGACACCCACCTGCACTGGCCAGCTCAGCCCGCAGCTGGCCCACGTAGTGCAGCAGCTCCTCCAGGCTCTGCTCGCAGTGCTGCCCGTAGGTCAGGAACTTCTGCAGGACCTTGTCCACCTCTCTCTCCACACTCGCACACTGCTCCATGGTGGCCTCTGCCTGTGGGTGGGAGGGGTCCGCTGCGTCAGGCCCCCCCTGGGCTGGGGGGCACAGTGGGGGGGGCTCCCAGATCCCCCCTCACCACACCCATGTCATTTATCAATGCTCAGAAATTCCCAGCTTTGCACGTGTCCACAGTGCCCGGCACCCCAGCCAGGGTGCCCCATGGAGGCTCCAGGCAGGTATGAGGACGGGTTTTCTGAATCGTGGTGACAAAATTACTGTTTTCAATTCTTTTCATTCTGTAATGCTTGTGCATCTCTTTTTAATCAGAAGAAAGACCAGGCCTCACAGAGCCTTCAGCCAACAATACCATCTACTAGAAATACATATGTATGCTCACTATTTACATATGTCATGTATTTTTACATATTCGTCGCTGCTCTCTGTTCGGCTAGTGGACGTGGTTTTCCACATACCACGGTGACAGAAGCCACAACGGCAGTCCTCGAACCACTGATAATTGAAAGTGCAGCCTAAGGAACAACTGGCCCCCATGGGGGCCTGATGGGCTAGCCTCAGTCGCCCCTGCTGCTCACCCACAGACAGGCAGCCTGTGTCCAGCCAGCCTGCACGCTTGCTCCCTCCCGGCTCCATGGCGGGTTCTTGCTGCTTCCCCCCAACCCCCACCCCGGGTGTGCTACTAGCCCTCAGCACGTCCCTGCTCGAGAAGCTGGCTCATCCTTTCCGAGCCGGCTCAGAGCTCGCCTCCTCCAGCAGCCATCCCCCTAGCCTACTGCTGCTTGGCTCCCTCAACTCCCATGTGGCCCCCTTCAATTTCAGTTTGGATCTCCAGGTAATTTGAAGTATCTGAGTAAGTTGGGTAGTTGAGGGCCTGCGTCCTCCATTGGACTAGAACATCTCTTGTTGTAACACACCCTTCCCTCATTATACCACTGAAAGAAAACTGACTTTTCTTGTCCCACCACCAAGGTGCCCTTGCTAAGTCCTTTCCACCCTGGGCCACGGCTCCCCTCTATTCCAGAGCAGCCTTTGATGCTGAGCACATGGACAGTCCTCAAAATATTGGTGATGGAGTTCCCTCCCTATCATTCTAATGGATTTCAAAGGAGAGGGCTCTCTCAAACGTTCAAATCTAGCCAGCTGTCCATTCTCCCAAAGAAGGGTCCAGAGTAATATCACAAGAATCCCATGGTTGAGGTGACCATCAGAATGTTTCGAGTTTCACGAGACTCCCCATTCACACCAGCACCACCAGCCCTGGCCTCATCATCTTGGCCCAGCCCGTAGCCCCCTCCTTCCCAGACAAGGGATGAGTGATGTGGAAATGGCAACCAGGGCCTTGAGATGTGGTTTTGCCCTCTTTCCTTCTGGCTGATGCCATCACACTAGAATTTGTAACCATAATCGTGATGTCCAGAAGTCATGCCTCCCTCTTCATGCCCCCTGGGCACATACCCTATAACTGAATGTGAGCCATTATGGGCAAAATATACCAGGGACTCCTGTCTGAAATAATAATTATTATTATTACTCCTACTAACAGTTTACATTTCGTCAGGGCTTATCATGTGCCAGGCACTGTTCTAAGGACTTTGCATTAACTTAGTTTTTTTTTTAATGTTTATTTATTTATTTGGGGGGGGGCAGGAGGAGAGAGAGAATTCTAAGCAGGCTCCGCAGTGTCGGCTAGAACCCGACATGGGGCTCAATCTCACAACCAACCATAAGATTTGTGACCTGAGCCAAAATCAAGAGTCAGATGCTTAACTGACTGAGCCACCCAGGTGCCTCTGATTTAATTCTTTTCAAAACACCATGAAGTAGGTAGTTATAGTCCCATTTTACAGATGACAGAAATGAGACACAGAAAGATTAAACAATTTGCCCAAGGTCACAAAGCTAAGAAAAGGAGGACCTGGGACGTGAAGCCGGCAGTCTGGCTCCAGAGCCATTCTCTGAAGCACTTCGAGTCACACTACTCTCTCACGAGCTTCAACAGGCCACCGTCTCACCAGGAGACGAAAACAGCCAGGATCTGCGGCTGGAATGAGTGCACAGCAATGATCAAGGACAACAAGCAACAGAGGATTAACCACACAGCCTGTGAGAGGATCAACTAGGAAAGATGGCACCACAAAAGAATGTGAGCCAAGAGTTGGGAAAGCAACTAGAATCACAATCTACCAAAAATAAATACAGCTCAAGAAAGGTCAGGACCTCACCAAGGTCAAACAAGTCTGGCCCTGTCAGACACCAACTGAGGCCAGGATTATCTAAGGGAAGCCCCAGTCAGCATCTTGAAATTGTATTAAAAAGCTGAGGGAGGAGATGGGGACAAGGATTTTCACCCCCAGCACTGTGGGTTGTGGAAGTGGAAGACAATCTAGGAGCCACAGGGAGTGAGCAGGGACTGGTAAGTCGAGGAAGTAAAATGCGGGAGATGCATCTATGGAAACCGGGGTAGCATGTAGAAGCCACCTCAGAGACACTCACAGGATCATCAATAAGATCCCAAAACACAGTCCTGAAGGGGAAAAAAGAAACAATGAACTCTAGGCAGAATACCATTTATGTAAATGAAAAATCTATGCATACAGCCAAGAACACTGGCAAATAAAAGGATTTACACCAAACACAGCAGGGTGGTTTCCTATAGTGGGGGAGTGGGGAGAAAAAGGGATAAAAGGGAATAATACATAAATAAATACAAAAGAGATAAAGGCCCTGCCTGAACCAGTTAAACGTATAAGGAACTGAGGAGTCTGAGGAACTCAATAAAATCTAAAATAAAATAAACAAGCCGGGAAAACAGACCTGCTTGCAAGGATTCTACCCAAAAAGCCCAGGAGGCCAATGCGGTGCGTCCACGGCGAGCCACTCTGCCTCAGCCACAGTTGGTCATCTTCACCAGGCACCAGGATGGGAAGAGTGTGTGAGTTAGTCTTTGACAAGCTTCACGATGAATCCAGTGGAATTTTATGTCCATTTCAAGCCCTCCTCCCCAAGGTGTCACAGGTACAGAAATGACCCACCAGGATGACCCCTTCAAAACAATGCATCAGCCCCCGTCACCCCTTGACTCAACGCTGCCTGGCCTGACGCACAAGCCGTGTGTAATTACACATCCGCTTCCTCTGCACAAGCTATTCCGGTGTCCAGAGCGCCGTGTGCTCCTCTGCTCGGAGTCCGCAAGAAGCAGTTTAATCACCAGCTCCCCCACAGAGCCCTCGACGACATCCCGCCCCCCCCCCCAACTCCTCTGCTTCGCAAACCTCTGTGTAGGACACGAACACCACAGTCCCGAGTCATCAGCACTGTGGCACAGTAACCCTCTTTACAGGTCTCCCCCCACTAGACTGTGAGCTGCTCAAGGCAGGAGGCCAGTCCTGTCCTCTTTCTCCCCTCAGTGCCCAAGCCCAGGGCTTCGTCCACAGTGGGTGTCCGTGAATGCTCGCTGATTAAATGGCACATCCACTTCCTAACCGCTGGGCTAGGGGGCCTGTGCTTGACCCTGCAGGGGGGTGGTCAGGAAGACACAGGAAGTTTTAAAATCCCCACTAAGGGGGCACCTGGGCGGCTCAGTCGGTTGAGCATCCGACTTCGGCTCCAGTCATGATATCGCGGTTTGTGGGTTCGAGCCCCGCGTCCTGCTCTGTGCTGACAGCTCAGCGCCTGGAGCCTGTCCTCGGATTCTGTGTCTCCCTCTCTCTCTGCCCCTCCCCTGCTCACGCTCTGTCTCTCTGTCTCTCAAAAAATAAATAAATGTTAAAAAAAAAAAATTTTTTTTAAATCCCCACTAAGGCATGCATGGGTTTTGTCCCCAGTCTTCAGCATCCTGAAACAGAAGAGCCCCCTTCTGGGGCAAAAGGGAAGAGGGGAAGTTGATGCAAATCACAGAAAGGCTCTCTTTGCCATCTGACACAGAACTGGACAGCCTTGGGACACCTGGGTTGAGCATCCGACTCTGGCTCAGGTCATGATCTCACAGCTTGTGGGTTCGAGCCCTGCATCTGGCTCTGTGCTGACACTGCAGAGCCTGCTTCAGATCCTCTGTCTCCCTCTCTCTCTGCACCTCCCCCGCTCGCTCTCTCAAAAAAAAAAAAAAAATACAGTAAAAAAAGTGCCTAGAACTGAACAGCCTCCACTGACCCAATTCGTACACTTCTGCACCCCTCACCTCTATCCAGTCTCCACCCTACCCATCACTCTTCTGCTTAAAACCCAATAAGATCTCTACTGTACTCAGAATAAAATCCCCCTTCTTTTTTTTTTTTTAAGTGTATTTATTTTAGTAATCTCCACACCCAACACAGGAGCTTGAATCCACCACCCTGAGATCAAGAGTCGCATGCTCCTCTGAGCCAGCCAGGCGCCCCCCACCCTCCCTTCTATGGCCTCCAAGGCTCTACGTGAGCTGACTTCCAACCACCCCACTGTCTTCACCTGCCACTCTCCCCCTCACTGCCCATACTCCAACCACACTAGCCTCCCTCCTGTCCTTGACTACCAGGAGTTTGTTTCTGTCTCAGGGCCTCAGGCTGGCTGTTCTCTCCGCCGGATACACTCTTCCCCCAAATCTTCCCATGACTGGCTTCTTACCAGGGTCCAATGTCAACGTCATGTCTTCAGAGGGGCTCTCCTACACCACAGTATCCAACGGTGACCTCTCTGCTCCACCCCTACTCCAGACACCCTATCTTATCACCCGGTTCCTTTTCGTCATGGCACATCCCTATGGGGAAGTTTCAGATCTTTCTTTTGTCATTAGTCAAAACTGGAGGACAAAGCCCACCATTTCCGCTAAGCTGCAACTCCTACTAGGGATTTCGCCTGCATTAACGTGCAAATGACGGGCAAACTCCTACTCATCCTTCCAAAGACCCTGCTCCAATGCCCCGTCTGGCCCCCTCGTCCACACGGGGTTACCTGAGACCCGGCCGGGTCGCACTAGGATGGGACGTCTCCGTACGAGCTACTCCCCTGGCAGAGGCGGCTCCTCTAGGGTCCTCGGAGTCCGTGGGACTCCAGCTGTCCAGGGCCGACGACTGAGGAGGAAACAAGCCCACGGACAGGCTGGGGCGGGGGCTTGAGGGGCTGCGGAGAAGGCCCGGAGCCTGGGAGCGCGGCGGAGCTCCCGCCCCACGCGCCCCCGTCGGCCTGCCCGGCGCCCCCGGGCCCGGGCCCGCACCTCACCGCCCGGAAGCCAGCCGGTTCTCACCTCTTCCCACAGCCGGGGCCCTGGCTTCCGGCGCCGCGGTCATCGGAACCGGAAGCCGCGGCGGTTGCTGGGCTGGGCTGGGCTGGACCCGCCCACTCGCGGCTTCGCGGAGGGGTGGCCGTCCCACGAACCCGACGCTTTGGGCCCGAGCGCCCGGCTTTCCCCTCCCGCGCGCAGTGAGTGGAGTCGCCCGAAGGAGCCGCGCGAGGTCCCTGGAAGCCGCGCCTGCAGCCGTCGGACTGTAGTCTCCGGGCTTCCCCGGGCGCCCGCGGCCGCCTGCAGAGCCGTGACCCTTCCAGTCGGCAGGAAGGAATCGGACCGACCCACTTGCCGGCCGGCGGGGGTGCGTGGGCCTGGTCGCCCCGGCTTCTCCACCCGGGTCCCAAGTGGCCCGACTCCGCTCTAGGAAGCCCCAAACTCGGAACAACTGTGCCTCCCCCCTCCTTGATTTTCTCCCTCCTTCAAAGGGAGGACAATACCGAACAGCATAGTGCAAGTTAGGGGTCCAAGGGTTAAGCTTTCCTGCTGTGGTGGTTCCTTGGTGCTCTTTTGGAAACATCAAAGGAGGTTTAAATTTTCTTTTTTCTGCCCAGCCTCGCTGGTCCCCTAAGCCTGGACTTGGTAGGATTCTGCTGGTGTGAGGGACGGGTCGCAGCCCCGGTCTCGCAGCCCTCTGAGAACGTCCTCCTTGAGGGGCGGGGCGTGGGGTGGGGGGTGCAAAATGGCCCTAAGGAGTAAGGGTAAGGGTTAGAAAGGGAGAGGAGGCGGTGGCCCCAAACCCGGACAGAATTCACGATCCCCCCTGCCCGCAGACCCCCTCGCTGCGCAGGGGAGTGGCAGAGAAGCTCCCTATTTCCTCCGCAGGCCTCGGGGACTTGGACTAGAAACAGCCCGAGAAAAAAAGGCTCTATCTCTCGTTTCCCTGACTTCCTGCCCTCTTTTAGGGCCAGTCTCATTCCAGAGCAACCTCCCTTCCAACCCTCCAGGCCTCCTTCCCACCCCCACCACCCCCAAACATCCTTGCACAATCTTGTTTTCTGTATAGCGTTTGCACAATCCAGTTGTTTTCTTTATAGCATTTGACTTGAAATTGCCTTGTGTGTTTATTCGTTTATTCTGTCTTCCAGCCCCTAACACGCGCGCACACACACACCCTTTAGGATAAAAGGTCCATCGGGGCCAGGGCTTTGCACTCATCACTGCGTGCTTCGAACAGAGGAAGTGCTCAAAAATACTCCCGAGGTAGCCAATATCCTTTACTGAATGAGGAAACTGGCAGCTCCAAAACCTTATGACACACACAGGGAAGAGGGCGGTCCACAGCCCCACGCGGGATCGTCGGAGCATCCCGGAGAGGCCTGTCTGTGCACCTCAAGCCTGGGTGGTCCTGGCCAACGTGGGGGCCGCGGGGGCGGAGAGTTGAGTGAACCCTGCCTGGGGCTACGGGCTGGGCTGAAGCCGCCTCCAAGTCAGCAGGACCGCACAGACCTTCCCTAACGCCCCAGGCTTCCTCACTTCCTCTGGGGGAGCCCTTGCTTGCCTCACAGTCCAGGTGGGCGTGAGCAAAACTTGGTTTCTCCAGGACTTTGAATGCCCCGCGCATGCGTACACACACATACACACACACACGCACTCACACCTCAGGCCATTTCACCTCTATCTGTCGTTGTCGTCTGCTCCACATGTGGCTCTCCTTGCCTGTCGGTTTCTTCTCAAAGTGCACCATTTTATTACATAGATGATTTTGTTGTGCTCATTGGGACTATGGCTTTTGTTTTGTTTTGTTTGAGGGGTGGGGTGCTCCAAAGCAGAAAAACCTAGCTGTTCTCCACTAACTCAGTAATAGTCTGTTTAATCTTTTGCTAGTTTCCTAAGGATGTTTTTACATTTCAATCTTCAATACATGTCCATTTTACTTTGCAATGGGTAGTGCAAAGTAGGGCTTAATTTTTCCCCAAATTGTGTCCAGTTATCCCAGTACCTCTTACGAAATGATCCTACCTTACCCACTTGTTTCGAAGCCTTTTATTGTAACATTAAGATTTTCTACTGAATGCAATCTATCTCTGGCTCTTCATTCCTTCCACTGAGATGTACTATTATTTTTACACCAATGTCATATTGTTCTAGTTGCTCCTTTGTAATATGTTCTAATATGTGGTGAGATTATACACTGGTCACAAAAAGGGAAAAAATAAAGAAAAGCAAGGTTGTTGAAGAAGCAGGCCACTGGTTGCTGGGCATGGGGAGAAGGCTGACTAGGAGACACAGAAATTTGGGGCAGGGGGTGGGTAACAGAACTATTCTGTATCTTCATTGTAGTGTTGGTTATGCAACTTTCTGCATTTGTCAAAGCTCTAAAATTTGTACTCTTGGGGTGCCTGAGTGTCCCAGTTAAGCATGTCTGACTCTTGATTTCAGCTTGGGTCATGATCTCACGGTTCTTCAGTTTGAGACCTGTGTCAGGCTCTGCGCGGTCTCTCTGTCTCCCTCCCTCTCTCTGTCCCTCCCCTGCTCACTCGCTCTCTCTCAAAAATAAATAAACATTTAACAATGTTAATAAATAATAAATACATAAAAACTATACTCTAAAAACAAAGCATTTCCCTGTATGTAAATTATACCTTAAAAATGCTGGAGGGGAGAGAGACCAGATACACAAAGAACACACTAAATAAATCTTTTAAAAAAGGGGTGGGGAGGAGTGCCTGGGTAGCTCAGTCAGTCAAGCATCCGACTCTTGATTTGGGCTTAGGTGATGATCTCTTGGTTCATGGGATTGAGCCCCACATTGGGCTCCATGAGGAGCCTGCTTGGGATTCTCTTTCCCTCCCTCTCTGCCCCTCCCCCCACTCGTGCTCATGCTTGTTCACACTCTCACTCTTCTCTCTCTCTACATAAATAAACATTTTTTTTTTTAAAGAAAAAGAGGAAAAGATCCTGGATAAGACAATCCCTGGTGTGTTCTTCTGAAAATACGGCCTTCCTCGCTTCTCAGAGTGAGCCCTGGAAGGCCAGGCTAGGAAAAAATGGACCCTCCCCTGATAGCTGGGCCGAGGGCAATAACAGGAGATGCAGGCCCTGCCTGCCCTCTGTGGAATGTGGAGGCATCAGGCCTCAGCCCCTGGAGCTCAAGTTACCTGCTCAGGCCCTGTCTCTTCCTTCCACCCTCCAGGTGGCACCCAAAGAGTCCCCTGCGCCTTCTCTCTCTTCCTGCCCTTCCTTGCGAGGCTTTGGTTCAGGCCCAAAGAAGCTGCTTCATCTGCAGGCTCTGGACCAAAATGGAAATGTAGAGCTCCTTGTTCAAACATCAGTAAAAAGTTCAAGATGGCAACAGGAGAGCATTGTACCAAGTGTGGGGCCCTTCTGAGTGTGGTCCTGAGTGACAACACAGGTCACACACACACACCACGTAAAGCTAGTCCCAGTTCCGGCCCTCCCCCTTGGCTGCCTGAGGGACCCACCCACAGTCCTCCTCTGCCAACTTACCAGGCAGTCTAGGGGCTTAGCCCCTTCCAGACAAGGACCCTCCCTTGGACCTGCCCCACACCTGTGTCCAATTCCAGGCCAATCCCGGAGGTTCTAATCCCACCTGCTCCTGAGGAAATCCTGCCAATTTCTCTTCCTCAGAGAAGTTTATCCTTGCTAAAGAAAAAAAAAATTACTCATGACACTTGTCAAAGCGTTTGGTACGGAAGAATTTATTCAAGGGAGGCTACGGAAATGTGGAGCTTTGTAGCAGGGGACAGAGAGTGGGCTCAACTCCAAATACGACAAGGAAGAGTAGGATTTACAGGCCAGGAGTATGTGGAGGTGGGTCAGTGGATGAAAAATTACTGAGAGGAAACTGTGAGGGTCCGGAGACAGACGCTGGCTACATAGACCTCACAGGACTCTCGCTGAAGGCAGGCCAGCCATCACCTGGGGACGGTGGGAGATTATATAAGGAACGTCGTCAGATGTGGACAAAGGGGGTTTCTGGCTAAACTAACTTAGCAGAATCTTGCCAGAACTGGACCATGTAAGGAGAGACACCTGCCAAGGTCAGGAGCAAAGAGAGGTTAGAAAAGTGCCTGCCCAAAGTATGGTCAAATACACACCTCTCATCTCACCTGCAGTGAACAGTGAGCCAGCTTTCCTCTGAACTCCTCAGCACTTAGGCCTTACCTTTTGCTTTGTTGCGAGAAATAGCATATTTCTTTTTCTTTTCCGAATCCATAGAGAGAGCTAAGCCCCACCCACCAGGGTGGTGAGTTATGCAATCTGAATTGTCACCATGGGGCATGCGTCCTCTCTGAAAAAAGACTCCCCAATACCTACAGACATACCCAGTCTGAGAAATTCACTTCTCCATGCTCTGCTGACTGGCCACCACGATGTAGATGTCTGCGCTCTTTTGGCCCAGTCACTACCATGGCCAGATGTGTGCGCTGTCTCCCTCCCCCCACCCACAGGGAAAGGTCATGGGGGCAGGGGCGTTGGCCACGATGGCTTCCGTATCTGAGAACCAGGCCTGGCCCTGAGGGAGGCACGCACTACCTCCCTGGGCAGTGAATGGGGACTGGCTCTGTGGCCCCAGTGCTTGGCCCAGGTGCCCGTGACTGGTGAATGAACACTCAGAGCAGGACACCTCCCCACCTACTCCACTCCACCCCCAGCTTGAACCCATGACAGCCAGGGAGAGGTCTGGGCCCTCTTGACTCCAAAACCCTCCAGTGCCTTCTGGGCTGGAGCCAGAGCGGTCTCTGGGGATAAAAACAGAAGACCCAGCCCTGCCTGGCAGTGCCCACGGCCCCGTGGAGAGACCAACGATGTCAGCAGAACTAGGGGTCTGTGGGCACGGGGATGGGGGGACTACCCAGGTAGGGCAGGGCATGAATTCAGGGAAGGCTTTGCTGAGGAAACAAGATCGGGGCGCTGCGAGGAGCCTCTGGCTGAAGGACAGAGCTCAGAGGTGCTGCGAGGGGCTGATGGGGTCAGAAAGGGCAACCACATTCCGGGGCTCTGTGGAGACCAGGCTGTCAGAGGCCTCAAGCAATAGGCCCAGGGAGCGACTGGAAGATGTGACACTCTGAGCTGAGAACTGAAGGGAGCAGGGGCACAGAGCCCAGGCTGGGGAGCCAAGCACTGGCTGCTTGGGTCTAGTCTGCCGGGGTGGGGGGACTCTGGGCAGCTGGCCAGCTAAGGGGCCAGCCAGGCGCAGGAGGGAGGGGCTGCTCCAAAGCGGTAGCCACTGCAGTGGCACCTGTGACCGGCTGGTCCTGGAGCCACCCAGCCGGCTTGGGGACCAGGGAACTGGTTTGCCCAGCAGGGATGAGCTCACAGGGATCCGGTTCCCTCGGAGCCACCCCAGCTTCAGCTCCCTCGTGCCCTCCCCCCTGCATCTGGGTCTGGCCCTGGTTTCTGGCACACCTGCCAAGTTTTGGTACCGCCCACCCACTCCCTGCCGGCTGTACTGGCCGGCCCAGCTCTCTAATTGCTGGGTGGGGAGCTGTCCTGCAGAGATGGTTCACCAAAAGGTGGACCCCAGCCACTGTGGGGCACCTGGGCACCCAGCCTGCCCAGCTCCAGGCTGTGGGGAGGGAGTGACCCAGGCTTCAGATCAGCACTTAACTCTGCTGGGGAGGGGTGAGGAGGGGGGCATCTGGAGGGTCACTGGCCCAGAGACCTCAGTTTGGAGAAGTCTGTGAAATGGGTTTCAAGGCCTGTGGGAGACCGGCCTGCCTAAGTTGGGTGCTCCCTGTTTCCCTCCCCAGGCACAGGGGTCTACCCTGGCCACAGGCTCTACCCAAGCCTGGCCAGAGCCAAGAGGGGCAGGGACTGGCAGGAAGAAATGGGGCAGAAGGGAGCGGCCAGGAAGCAGCCCTCCTGGCCTCCAACCCAGGGGCGCCAAACACACCCCCAGACACACCCACCACCCACAAGACAGCTCTACACACACCTGCCACTTACATGGCCATAAACACACCATACCCAAGGCTGACAATGCACACACCCCATTCTCCACCCTAAAAAGGTGGGGGCACACCGGCTCATACTCTGTAGCCCCGTAGGTGCCCCTGCACAATGAATCCACTCACCACCAGAACCCACATGCTGGGGCCTGACAGGCGGCCTGGGAAGGGGGGAATCATGGCCGAAGGGAGCGACCTGGGGTTTCTGCAGAGAATGTGCCAGAGGATGCTGCTGCCCCATCAGGGAGACACTGGGAGGCAAAGAGGTCTGTCTGTGAGCAGGAAGCACATCTAAACCCTGAGCCCCCAAGCTCTGAAGGCCTAACAGACAGGAAGTGCTCAATGCACGACAGCATGTGGACACTGATCTTGACTGCAGGGAGTGGGGAAGGGCCAACTGCATGCCAGCCTGGGTCTGTGTGCCAGGCCACCCACCCAGGATGGAGCAAAAGCCCAAAGGGAAAACCAGACCGCTGAGAGGGTAGGGGTGAGCGTGGGCTTTAGGGGGCTGAGCCCAAGGGTCAGGGAGCCCCGTTCAGGGCTGGCGAGGGAGGGCTCCTTCCTCTCAGGACAGAGCTTTCCAGAGTACAAATCATATCACATCTCACCCCTGCTTAAAAATATCCCAGAGCCTTCCACTGCCTACAGGGAAACGGCCACCTTCCCTGCTGCGGTACAGGTCCTTCACCAAGTAACCCACCCACAAATTTTCTGTCTCCTCTACCTGCCCAGGGCCTCCCTTCCCTGGGAGGGGTGCACCACAGCCAGACAGAAAGATGGGAGGTACGTTCTGGGAGGGGCAGGCCCCTCAGGGAGCCTTTGGGTGCTCCAGAGGAAGCTGTCTTAGGCCAGCCCCAAACCCAGCAGGGGCCTGGGTACCCGCAGCCCAGACTTCCTACCAAGAGAATGTTTCCTGTTCTAGCAATGCCTTGGTTGACTTGCCCTTTTGTTTTCCTGGGTTCTCTGGCTTTGTTCCTTTCGCAAAATCCCACTGGTGCTGAAGAAAGGAATTTCAGCCCACACGGCAGCTAAGGAACCGTGTGGTGCTGGGGCATGGATTCCTCCACTCCCCAACACACATGCCCAGCAGCTGCACACACAGGCGTGGGGCACGCCTCCCGCAGACCATGACCATGGAAGGAGCGACATAGAGCCCAGGTAAAGGGCCCCCAACCCCAACCATCCACAATCCTCTGGACCAGGCCCAGTATATCACCCGGGGCCTCCTTGTAGAAAATGTGGTTTTATTCTGGAGGAGGCCGATGTTCCCGGCCCAGCCTCCCTCCTTCACGCCCGCCCTTCTGCATCACGCGGCTCTCGGTTCCCCAGCCTGCTTCTCTGGGCCACGTCTACTCCAGGGAGCAGGGCTGGAACCCCTGCCACGGTGCTCCTCTGCCGGGAGGGCACCCTATCCAGCCCACGGCAGCGCTGGACCCCTCCTCTCGGTGGGCCTCCGCACACCTGGCCTGCCTCAGCAGCTCCGGCCCCCAACCAGTGTAAGAAAGGAGCCAGCCCTCTCGGCGCCAGCTCGTCCAAGCCGTTTTCTGGCGGTGCTTCCGCAGCCCGCTCACGCCCTGGCCTCAGATCTTGGAGGACTCCAGCCGAGGGCTCCAGGGCGCCGGGGGCTCCCGCAGCGCCCGCAGCTCTTGTTCCAGCGCCTGGTTGCGGCGGTACATGTCCAGGTAGCCTCCCTGGATCTCCCGCTGGTAGCGCAGCACCCTTTCCTTCTCCTCCTGCCACGTCCGCCGCTCCCGCTCGAAGCACAGCGCCTGCTCCTGGGCGCGGAGGCGCTCCTGCACCAGCTGGGCGCGCAGCTGCTCGGCGCCCCCTCCGCCCTCTCCGGCCTCGCCGCTGCCGCCCGCCTCCCCCAGCAGCCCCCTGCTCTTGCAGTCGTCGGTCTCACAGCCGCCCGGGGCTTCCTCCCGAGGGCCCTGTTCCTGCAGGCTCCGCACGGCCTCGCGCAGCTGGGCCAGCTCCGCGTCCTGGGCCTGCGCCTGCGCCCGGCTGCCCCGAAGTTGCGTCTTGAGGCTGAAGATCTCGGCCAGCTTCTGCGCCAGCTCAGCCTGAGCCTCCCGCAACTGTTGCTTCAAGAGGCTAATCTCCGCTGTCTTCTGGCACACCTGGGGGCGGGGGGGGGGGTCACAGGATGGGCAAGAGCCAATCAAAGTGGGTAAGATGGGGGGGTGGGCGTTAGAGGATGGGACCGCAGGGAGCAAAGGGGACGCCCGATCTCTCACCTCCCATCGGGCTTCCTCCTCTGGTCGGGTGTTAGGGTCGGCTTCCGGGAGGGCGCCGAGGGGCCGAGGCTCGGGGCCCAGGCCCTGCTGCGCCCGGAGCTCTTTGCGCAGCCGCCGCTGCTCCTGCTGGGCCATGAATAGCTGTAGCTGGAGGTTGCGCTCGCTGCGCTCTGCCTTCTGAGCCACCTCGTGCAGCCTCTCCACGTAGAGGCGCTTCAGCTCGGACAACCACAGCCGCTGGCGCTCCTCCAGCACCTGCCAAGGGGACGAGGCACCTGCCATGCGGGGATATCCCATACGCGGCTCCCCCCCCCCCAGACACCAACTGCCAGGCTCTCCCATGGCCAGCCCCCTCCACAACATTCCCCTGTGCCTGGAGGTGAAGTGCCCGCCCAGGGAGTCTCTCTTCCTCCCTTCCAAGCAACTCCTAGCAAGGGCCAGCAACGCCATGACTCCCATCGCATGGGGGCTGGGGGACACAATCGCCTCCATCTTCCTTACTCTCTTGTGCCCAGAGCGACATAGGTGAGCTGAATGGGAACCATTCTGTGTGCCCTGTACTCCAATGCCAAGGGAAGGAAAGGGACCCTAGAGCAGGGGGAGCCCTCACCTGTGTGAAGGGGTTGGAGCCGTCCTCCTCACCGAGGCCCCTCTTGAGATCCTCACAGGTGTCCGGATGCAGGGTCACCACCTCCTCAGCAGTGGGGCAGGAGAACTCATAGGGGGGCGGTGGCTCCGGCAGGCAGCTCAGCATCGCCAGTGGCCCAGCCTCCTTGGGGACCCGGGAGGCCCGGTCCAGGGAGCCCCCGAGGTGGTTAATGTGGCCCAATGAGGAGCTGAAGGGGCCTGGACCGGTGCCAGGACTGCGGCCAAAGCTGCCCCCACTGGAGGAGTCAGACAGGCTGGGCTCGGGATCGGGGCCTCCGTCGTCCAGGCTGAGCGCATGCAATAGCTGGGCACGGGCCTGCGCCTGGCTGGTCCGGGGCCCCGGGCTCAGGGGCGGGTGGCAGGCCAGCGTGTGCAGGCTGCCGTTGCTGCGCCACAGCTTCTGGCCTTTGTGGGCTGCCAGGCTCTGCATGGACAGGAAGCCTTTCCCAGAGCCCGCCACGGGCTTGAACACCGACGGGCGAATGCGACACTGCCGGGAGAAAAGGGCAGCTTTGAGGTCCTGGGCTGACCTCAGCTCTGCCCTCCGATGCTCCCACAGCCCCCAGGATCCTCTCTGAGAACCTGGGGTGCATGTCACCCGGAGGTGGTGACCGGTGACCAAAGCCTCAGGCCAGCCTCCAGCCGGATTTTCATGTCCCAGCTGCATCGGAGCATCTCTGAGGAGACCCCAAGCTCCCCACCCCTACCCTCCAACACTGGGGAAGGGAAGCGGGCAGAGACACACCTTGTCAAAGCGACCCCGCTCGGGCAGCGAAGTCTTGCTGAAGTCACCAGCTCGAGGATGCTCCCGGTAGTAGAGGGTGGTGTAGTCAGTGGACTCGTTCCGAGGAGCGCGCTTGGCAGTCTTGCCGTCCTTCTTGGGGAGGTGCAAGTAGCTCAGGAGCTCACGCTGGCCCAAGCCCTTCCGGAGGAGCCCATCAGGCTGGCGGGAACCCCGGGACCCCGAGAGTGCTGCCCGTAGCTCTTCCGGAGACAAGTCCTGCCGTTCCAACAGGCTGCCCACGCTGCCCATGGCAATGCCAGCAGGGCCCAGGGCTGTGGCCATGAACTTTCAGCAGGGCACAGGCAGCTGCTTCTGGGGATTGGGAGGCTCCATCAGGGGCAGGTGGGCACTTACGGCCCAACCTCCCCGATACTCTAAAACCAGTTGCTCCTTGCCTATGTCAGCCACCTGCCTGGCCCAGGCCCAGGAGGCAGATATGGGTCCTGGAAAAAAAAACCCAGCACAGGACTCCCAGGATGGCAAGAGAAAGGGCCTCAAAGTCATCTGCCTAATGCTCCAGCTATAGGGGCTGGTGCAACCGGGGGACAGAGGGAACAGGCCCAAAGCCGCAGGATGGGGCCTCTCCCAGGACTGGGCCAGCTGCGGACTCAGGCTCTGTCCAGGCTCTGACCTTGTTCACTCTCCTACCAGGCTCCTCACCCAGTCTGAGGGTGGGGTGGGCAGAGGGCACAGGGAACTGGGGCCAGTGGCTTATGATTCTCCATTCCTTCTTTTTCTCCGGGGAGGGGAAAAACCCAGTTGAGCCCCCTCTTCCTGCAGTGGGTCAGAGTTCCCCTAGGGAAGCACCGGGCATGGGTGGGGTTTGGGGGGCTCTGGTGGGAGGGATACAAACAGGAAGGGCCTGAGGGGAGGAAGGATGGTGGTAACAATGGCCACAGTTTCCGGAACAGGTGTTCGTGTAGTCATGGGGCCGGGGGGGGGGGGGGGTCAGAGGGAAGGGACAGCGGGAGCCCCCACCAGCCCCTGCATATGCTGCCACTCGAAAGTCCCACCACTAGGCGGGTGGGGGTCCCAAATCTTGACCCAGCGCGGGGCCAGTCACATGTAGTCTCTAGCTTCCTCAAGCAGACAATGGCCACAGCAAGTCTTATCACTCAGAGATGCTGGGAGGATGGGCTGAGATAACAGCACAAAGAGTCCAGTTCAGGGCCTGGCCCACAGCCAGGGTCAACACCAGCTGGTTGAAGCCGGGCTCAGCTGCTCAGAGATGACCTCCCCCGGCAGGCGGCCCAGAAACCAGGTTAGGGACCCAGTTCCCACCTGGGCTGAGACCCGCACCCTGGATGGTGGGGCCTGGCCCTACCACCCCACTGGATCCCCCCTAGCCAGCCCAGGCACCGGCACACAGTCGATACTCAGAAAGGACTGGCTGAAGGAGCAAACACCACCTTCTCTGCCTCCCGCCCCCAAGCAGCTGCTCCCATCCACATGAAGACACCCAGCAGGCATGTGGCAGCTAAGGGCCCCCCACCCACCCAATATGCTTCCGGGACACCCCCTCCCACCTCAAACAATGGTCGTTAGGAGGCTCCATCTTCCTCAACCATTTCCAGGTTTTGTGTTTGTGGGAGACAAAGCTCTCCGGGAAAGGAATGGAGGCATGGCCCTGCCTCCAGCTAATAACCTCTGGGGATGTCACAGGGCACACAGCGTCAGAGGACTCATCTACCTAAGGAATCGGAGGTGCTGGCCACCGACGGCGACACAGCCCTGCAAAGGGGTGATCTTACACAGTCCCGTGATATAGCCGTTGTCCCTTTTAAGGTAAGGGCACTGGGGCTCCTGGAGCTGAAGTGGCTTGCCCAAGGTCACAGAGCTGGCCAGGCTGAGATGCCTGTGATCCCAGCAGGATGCTGTTGAATGTGTAGTGGGGGCCCAGGATGGTACCCACAGCCCAAAGAGTTAGAACTGAAGTATCCATGGGGCGCCCGGGTGGCTCAGTCGGTTGAGTGTCTGACTCTGGCTCAGGTCATGATCTCACGGTTTGTGAGTTCAAGCCCCACATTGGGCTCGTTGCTGTCAGCGCAGAGCTCGCTTCAAATCCTCTGTCCTTCTCTCTCTGCCCCTCCGCCACTGTGCTCTCTCAGAAATAAATAAAACACAAAATATCCTGCCTCCCAATCTGCCTGACACCGCCTTAGCATGAGCACACTTCACTCTTGTCACGGCTTCTCAGGGAGCCAGACAGCAAAGAACCTGATCTCCAGCCCTGTCCTCACACTCCCCCCTCCATGGGGACCCTGGACACTATCTCCTTGCTCTTTGCCATGTTTCAATTTCCCCATCTCTGAAGTGGGGAAAGACTGTCTGCCCTGGCTTCCCTTTGGGTTTCTGTCACAGAGACAATAGAGGTGAAAGGTCTCATGAACCATAAGCCCAGTGCAAGCATGGAGGTCGGGGTGGGGGTAGCAGTGGTGCCGAACATGTCCACCTCACCCAAACACCACCACTTCACTGTCCCCTGGGCAGATCCTCACTTCCTGACTCAGGGAGAGATAACCAGCACCCCATGTTCCCTACAAATGGCCTCAGGTTCAAGGGGGAGAGTCCTTGAACCAGAGGCAGCCACAGGCCACAAGAGTGCACACCCCACAAAGAAACTGCAGTCTCGTCACTGAAACCAGTAGCCTGGTGGTTCCTATGTGACAGGACACAGCACAGACAGTCACATCCAACAGCAGACACAGTCATGCACAAGGTCACCTTTGCGGCACTGAGCATCCTCTGGGACACATACACATACACGACACACGAATGCTCTAGCATTACTCTAGAACGAAGACCCACTTGTCCTCCCCAGCCCCCAGGCTAGATGCAGAGGGTGTGAAGGGGTGTGTGTGTGTGTGTGTGTGTGTGTGTGGTAAGGGGCTTCTCTCCATGTGTGACTTGAGCAGTTAGAAACAGCTGTGGAGCTGGATGAAGGGGGCACAGCCCCTTCCTTTTGTCTTTCCCTAAGGCCCTCGCCCTCCACCCTTCGCCCCTCCTAGGTAACTTCTCTGGCTGTATTATCAGCTCTCCCAGTAGGGCTGAGGCCCCTGGCTTTTAGGAGGCTCCACCCTGCCCAGGTCTCAGTCTGAGGACAGTCCCTTTTCCTAAAGGGGTCCATCCCACCTCTCCCCCCCAACACACACATTCCTTCCTCGTTGCTTGGAGGCCCAGGGAATGGCCTGGTCAGGCCAGGGCAGCTGTGCGGGCTGGGGTGGAGAGGATCTGGGGGGGAGGAGGGAGGGAGAGACAGCAAGTCCCTTGCAACCCCCATGGGAACATCAGAGCAAAAAGCAGGGTTTCCTCCAAGTGCCTCCAAGGGTTTCCCTGCCCAGAGCTCCCTGGGGCTCAGAGCTCTGCACAGAGCTGAAATCCCACCGCCACCACCCCAGTGGCTAGGTTTGGGCTGGGCCATCATATTCTGCACAGGCCCCAGCTGGCCCCAGCAGGGCCCCTTAGCTCCTATTCCCAACCCCTGGCCCCACGATTAGGCAGCAGCACTGAAAGCCCTGGACAGAGAGGGGCATCTCTTTTGGGTCAACCCTTGGTGGAGACAGGAACATAAAGCTCGGGAACCAGGCTGGCCATGAAACAGAGACGGGGCACGCAGGGGAGCATCCCGGCCGTCCGTTAGTCAGCCTGACACGGCTTACCACGGCCTCACGACACCCATAGGTGGAGAATACAGAGATCCTCCACTTCAGAAGAGGAAACCGGGGCCCAGGAGGTGAAAGCACGTGCCTGAGAATATGTTCAGCTGCCCTGGAGAAAGTACGCCGGCTCCTCGGGTTTAGAAGCCCTCCCTGACCCCACCGTGCGTCTCCTCTAGCGTGGGGCATCCCAGAGCAGGCGGGCAGGAAGTGCCAGAGTGCCGCCTTGGCTGTGGTTAGCCCCTCCAGAGCCCAGGCCCCAGGGGAAGGGCCCACCACCTGCTGGGGGGGATCAGCTTTGCTGGAGGGAGTGTCTGCAGCTGCCCCTGAAGAATTGGACTGGAATGTCCCAGCTCCAAAAGAGGGCATTGGGTAAGGGGGGGCCAGGGCGGAGACGACCGGAGAACCTGGCATACCCTAGTTACCCTGTGACCCCTGAAGAGGCAAAGCCCAGCATCTAACCCCAAAGGAGCGTGTCTTAGTATCACTACAGAGTCACATAGAGGCGTACACCACTCTACGGTTTTACTGAGCCCTTTCATTTCATCATCTGAGCTCACCTCCACAACCGGAGGGCAGGCAAGGAACCTGAGGCCCAGAAAGGCCTAGAAGCCCAAGATCCCACAATGATGAACAATTCCAAATCCCTGGGCAAGGCCCTCTCTACTGCTGTCCCGGCCAGAGGTCACCAGCTGCCTTCCATGGACACACACTGCTGCATTTGTGTGTCTGCCCAGCCCCCCACACCTGCCTCTCTCAAGGGCATCTGCCCCCAGGTAGATTTGGACTCCAGTCCCCTCAGCATGGAATTCTTCCGGACGCCCCTGGGTCAAAGAGAAACAGTGGAAACACTGCCGCATGGGGACTCCGAGCCCCTGGAAGCTACTGGTTCTAGAGGCCGGAGCAGGCTGGCCACATTCATTCAGTCTCGCACATGCACACCCACACTCAGCCAGCCGGCAGAGGAGCCCTGCCCAGGGGGGCCCTGGGAGGAGGCTGATCACTGGGCCCAGGATGGCCTCCTGCCTCCACTCCCTCCTTGGCTGGGCAGGGAGAGGGCACAGGAGGGCCAAGGTTGCAGGTCAGCCGGGCTAAGCCGCAGGTGCAAACGAGGAGAGCCCCAATCTGCACTAGGGGACTGGGTGCTGGGTGGGAGGCAACGGGTCCCAGTCCTCTCTCCCGACACAGCCAGGGACCTGGTGGGGGCCTGGCCCCAGGCTGCTCCTCGCTTTGGCCAAAAGCTGTGGCCAGACTAGGCTGGTGCTCCGGCCGCCAAGAACTGGTAGCGTCCCCACAGGTCGGGATTCCAGGCAGCCGGCAGCTGCCGCCCTTACACAGCAGGGGACCGGAGCAGGATGGGGGTATCCCGGAGGGGGCAGGAGAGGGGTCTTGTGGGGAAGGTAGAGGAGCAGACGATGTTGGCATCCCCACGGAACCCTCACCCCCCACCCCCGCCCCGGGAAGGCTGTGACGGAGGCGCGGGCTCCCCAGAACTGCCTGAGGTCCCGCGAGCTACCTGGGGGGCCAGAGGGGACGTCTGTTGCTGCCTCCTCCCTGGGGCCTGCTCGGAGCGGCCGAGCCGGGGGGCCTATGCCCAGGTCAGACTCCCGCGCCAAGGGCGCCTGCCCCACCCCGATCGCGGCGCAGGGGTCCGGAAGAGCACATTTGCAGGGGTTGCGGAGAGCAGCGTAACCTGCCGCCGGCCCCTCCAGAGGAGCGTCGCTGTCGGTCCCCGGTCCCGCGCTTCGGTGCTTCAGCGTCTGGAAGCAGGGGGCACCTGGGCGCACACCGCACCCTGCCACCCCCGCCCACTTCTCAGACGGCACCGCGCGGGAGAAGGGCTGCGGTTTGGCCAAGGTCGCCGGGAAAGCGAGACCTCCGCGGCCAGCCCCACCCCCGAGCCCAGTCCCCGGCCGCCGCCGCGTCCCACTCACCATGCTGGCGCCGCTCCGCGCCCCTAGCGCGCGGCAGTTCCCTCGCGCGGATTCGAACCCTCCCTCCACGCGTCGGCTCCTGGCGAGAATGCGAGCCGGGCCCGAGCGGCCGGACGGCAGGCGCCTGGAAAACGCGGCCGGGCGGGCGGGCGGGCGCCGGAGCCGGATTGGCGAGGGAGGGACGCGCTCCGCGGCGCTCGCTCGCCTGCCCCAGAGGCGGAGGGAAAACCCGGCCTGACTCACCGGCGCGCCGCCAGCCCAGAGCCCGGCCGGGCCCCCGGATGTGGGGGGCGGGGACGGGGGGCAACCCCCGCCCACCGCCAGCCAACCTGAGCCCCGCCCGGGCTCGCGGCGCCCGCCCAGCCGCGGCCCGCCGAGGCGCCGCGCGCCGGAGCCGCCCGAGCCCCCTGCCGGCTGCGCCCCGCGCCGCGCGGAGCCCCGGCCGGTCGGCAGCCCCCGCGCGGCCGACGTCCCCGGAGGGCGTCCGGCCGGCCCCGCTCCTCCTCCTCCCGGCCTCGCCCGTTCCTCCCCGTTTCCAGAACTCGGCAGCTTGCGAAGAGGCGCGTTCCGTCCATCACCTCCCAGGTCCTCGCCGCCTCCTCTTAGGTAAGCATTATTACCCGTCTTGAGGTTGAGCAAAAGGTCCTCGGAGAGCTGGAGAGATTTTCCCGAGGGCTCCGGCTCGTTAGCGACCGAATTGGGCTCTAAGATTTGTTTTCTTTTTCTCTCTCTCTTTTTGTTTTGCCTTCCAGGGGCAGCCTTCCAGGGGCAGCAAATTCAGATGCCTTCTGGGGCCAGACAATGTGAGTCAAATGGGTGTAAGACAGTTGAGGAGATGGAGACAGAGACAGAGATGGACACCTAAAGGTATTCAGATTCAAAAAATTAAAGCAGGCGTCTTCCTCAAAAAGCTCAGCAGAGTCCTCGAATGACCCATCAATTCCACCTCTAGGTGTATACCTCAAAGAATTGAAAACAGGGACTCAAACAACTATTTGTACACCAGTGGTCACTGCGGGACTCTTCACAATAGCCAGAGGTGGACACAGTCCAAACTGGCCATCAACTGATGAATAGAGGAACACACTGTGGTACATCAATGCCGCGGAATATTATTCAACCATAAAAAGGAATGAGCTTCTGATACCTGTTCCAGTATCAGAACAGGGATGAACCTCCAAAAAATTATGCCAACTGTAATAAACCAGACGCAGAGGGCCCCCCGTGGTATCATTCCACTTATATGAAGTAGGTAAATCCCAAGGCGCACAAAGCAGATTAGTGCCAGAGGCTGTAGGGAAGGAGAAAAGTGACGCTTAATGCGCATAGAGTTTCCTTCCGGGATGAGGAAATGTTTTGGAACATGAAAGGTGGTGGTTGCACAACATCTTGAGTGTACTAAGTGCCATTGAATTAGACGCTTTAAAATGGTTAATTTTAAGTTGTGTGAATTGAACCACAATTAAGAAAAGAAAGCGTGTCACCCATGGATCAGATTTGGCGCACACGTCACCAGTTTGCAATCCCTTACCCGTTTACTAACAATGAGAATGCCAAATTTAAGAGGGTTCATCTCTAAGAAAACTCATCGCTACTACTCTGGATGTTAGCTCTCGAGGAGCCCCCCAGTCCAGTAGGGTTACTAGCTGGGACAGATAAAAGTTCAGCACAAGGACACACCTCACAGTTTGGGGGACCCGAGGAAAGGCCTCCCTGGGGAAATGGATTTTGAGGTGGTACTTGAAGGGTGGAAAGCATTTCTGGGGAGGACGATGTGCTCCATGGTCAAGAGCCTATAGAGGGTGCCCGGGTGGCTCAGTCAGTTAAACGTCCAACTTTGGCTCAGTTCATGATCTAGCAGTGTGTGAGTTCGAGCCCCGCGTCGGACTCTCTGCTGACAGCTCAAAATAAATAATAGCTCTCCAAAACAAATAAATATTAAACCAATTTAAAAAAAAAAAAAACAGCCTATAGCTGGAGAAGGCACGGCACGCTCAGGGAAATGCAAGCTAAATGGTTAGAACTAGGTGCCGGGAGCCTCTGAAGTATTGAGAGAGGAAGGTGTAAGGATCAACCTGGACTTAGAGGTATGTACACAGGCCCAGTGAGGAGGTCAAGGCAGGGCAGCTGGATGATAGGGGTCCCAGGGAATAGACACAGAGCCACAGAGGGTAGGGACAGCAGAGAAAGGAAGAGTTGGAGGACGTTCATGAGATAGTTCGAATGAAGAATTGTCTTGCCTCGGTAAGAAATTACATGAGGACATGGAGGGGGTCAAAGGTAAGTTCTGATGAAAACTCAGGTTCAGCTCTTCTCCTTCCTGTTGTGACAAACACAGTGACTCGGGATGCCTGGGCGGCTCAATCGATTAAGCGTCTGACTTCGGCTCACATCATGATCTCACGGTTCATGAGTTCGAGCCTGGCATCGTGCACTCTGCTATCAGCACAGACCCTGCTACAGATCTTCTGTCTCCCCCCCCCCCCCGCCCCTGCCCGCCCTCTCCTGCTTATACGCTCTCTCTCTCTTTCCCTCAAAAATAAATAAATATTTTTAAAAAATACCCACAGCAACTTATCCAAGATCTTCTGTCACCTCTCCCCCGCCAAGTCCAGTGTTCTTTCTCTGCACCAGGCTTCCAGAGGGAGCTGGGAGAGGAAGGGTGTTCAGTATTTTGGAACATCCAAACAGGAGGGAAAGAGATCAGAAGATGCCCTGGAGCCTAGAGATGTTAGGCACAGGGAGGAGAGGGGAGGGGAGAAGGGCAGGAGGGTCCTGGCTGATTGGAATCCCAAGAAAGTGGCTGCACAATGGAGAAGAGTAGAGAGAGGCTGGGGGTACCTCGGTCACTCCACAGGGAACTGGAGCCACTTCTCTGAACTGCGCTGGGTGCAGAATGCAAGGGGGCTGGGGCAGCAAGCAGCCTGGCTCTATCCCTCTAGCAGAACTCTCCTTCAAAGAAACAAAACTGGGGCGGGGCGCCTGGGTGGCTCAGTCGGTTAAGCAACCGACTCTAGATTTCCGCTCAGGTCACGATCTCCTGATTCATGAGGTCGAGCCCCACATCGGGCTCCGCACTGACAGAGTGTAGCCTGCTTGGGATTCTCTTTTTCTCTCTTCCCCTCCCCAGCTCACTCACTCTCTCTCTCTCAAAGTAAAAAAAAATAAAATAAAATAAAAAGAGAAAGAAACAGAGTTGTCCATGCCCCTTCCAGTCTGGTTGTCTGTCCCCCCCACCTCCTGCTTAGGCTCTAAGGTCCAGGCTGCTAAGGACATCATCACCCCCCACCCCTTCATACTCTCCCGCCATGTTGGGAAGCTGGTCTGGCAGATATTCCTTCCTGCCTGGTTTCTCTGAGCCCTTTAAGTTTGTCCTGATCCCCTGGATGGGGAGTGCAGGGCCTAGGGGACCAGCTGCCCCAAGAGAGAGGCAGCTTTGGTCCCAAAGAGTTCCTCCTTGTCCGCCTCCACATGGCCTGTGCCCTCTACCCTCATGCCTTCCCACGCACATCCACAAGCATAAACCTTAGGGCATAAACCGTAGAGCATTGCGTTGAACTCTTGGGGACCCTCAGCCCAACCTCCTCTGATGGAAAAACTCCCCCAAGAGCGCATATCACAGCCAGTTCCTGGCAGAGCTGGGGGTGGAACCTGGGTCGCTTGCCTCCTAGACATGGGGCTCACTGTGTGCCACCACCGTGATGCCAAGGGGTGCGGCACTTCGGGCACCCAGCCAGGGGTAGGGAAGCAGGCTCCCTGGCTGCACCCTCTTCCTGAATCGGCTGACCTGGGACCATTTGGTTTCTCTCTTTGCGCCTCAGTTTTCTCATCTCGGAAAGGACGTCATGCGAAATAAAGTCTGTGAGGCACTCCACACAGCTCCTGGTGGATGGTGGGCCTCTGTACATGTTGGTTTGTCCTTCTCCCCTTCTCCTGATGGGGAAGGGAGGAAAGTTTGTCAGAAGGACAAAGTGCTTCATGGGGGCCTGTCTTCAAGCGGCCGGGGACGCCATGTTGTGTCCCCACCCAGCATGTACTCTTGATGTCTCCGGTCTGTCTCCCTGGGCTGGAGAGTACGTGCATTCTTGCTGCCTGAGAGTGACCAGGACTTTAAGATCCCAGAGTCTAGGGGCACCTGGGTGGCTCAGTCCGTAAGCATCCGACTCTTGGTTTCTGCTCAGGTCGTGATCTCTCGGTTTATGGGTTTGAGCCCCGCATTGGGCTCTGCACTGACAGCACATAGGTTGTTTGGGACTCTTTCTGTCTCCCTCTCTCTCTGCACCTCCCCCACTTGTACTGTTTCGGTCTCTCTAAATAAATAAACTTAAAATTTTTAAGGGGCACCTGGGTGGCTCAGTTGGTTAAGCGCCAACTTTGGCTCAGGTCACGATCTCACGGTTTGTGAGTTTGAGCCCTGCGTTGGGCTCTATGCTGACAGCTCGGAGCCTGGAGCCTGCTTCGGATTCTGTGTCTCCCTCTCTCTCTGCCCCTCCTCCACTCACACTCTGTTTCTCTCTCTCAAAAATAAACTTAAAAAAATATTTTTTTAATTGTAAAATCCCAGAGCCTACCCATGGTGACGACTAGGGACCGTCCCTTCTCTCTGCCTGCCACCTTTGGCCTCATCACCTTTCTCCTTGATTATTGCAGCAGTTAGGCCCAGGCCCAGGCTCCCGGCTGTTGCCCACTCTGCCCCAGAGGATGCATTCGGCCCACGCATTCTCTCCCTAATCTCGTGTTCTCGGAAGGTAGTGTCCCAACTTCGGAGCTGGCTCCCACGTCTCCCTCGGGCCTGGCCTCTGCCCCTGCCTTGTGTGCCTCTGCGCTGGGAACCACCTCAGTGTCCTCCTCTGGTAGGTCTGGTCCTTGGGAGCCCCCACTGAGGGCACCTGCTGTGTCCCTCGCCCCACCTCCGAGGCAAGATTCCTCCCCCCACCTTCCATCCCTGTGGCAGTGCAGCATTTGCGGATCCTCTGTCTGTCACCCTCAGGAAACAGCAAGCCCTGAATGCACAGCGACTGGCCCCCAGTCTATGAACGGACCCCCTAAGACCTCCTCCGGGACCTGACAGTTGGCCGTGTCCAGCTCCAGCACACCATCTGCAAAAAAGCCACTGTATGGCTTCTTTCTAACCAGGAGAAGGAGGAAGAGAGGCAGGACTGGCGCTATCCCCAGTCTGTAACTGCCTGGTGACCTCTGAGTCTCAGTTTCCTCGTGTGTGAACACGCAGAGCTGCCCCCCCCCCCCACCGGAAGATGGAATGACAGTGCTGTGAAGGAAGGGCTTGACGGCTGGCTGTGTGTCCCCCACCTGCCCTTCACTCCTTGCCTTCCCTTGTCCTCTCTGGTCCCTCTGGAGCAGAGCCAGGCCCCCGCATGGGGGAGGAGAGCCGGGCGTTCACTGAGAGGCAGCCTGCAGATTTCAGACCTTGCAGAGAGCAGGCTGGCTGCTAGGTGCCCGTTCCACCCACTGCCAGCTCTTTCAGGGGGGCTGTAACTGGCAGGATCGAGGCAGTAGGGCCCTGACACCGAGCCTGGGGAGAGTGCCCCACGCCCTGGGGTGAAAGTGGACTCCTGGGCCCAGGACTGCCCTTCCTGAGTCACCCGTGCCGGGGAGGAGCCTCAGTTCACCCCTCCTGCCCGCCCTCCCCAGTGACCGGAGCAGCCCCAGCCTGCAGGGTAGGGTAGGAGCTGAGAGCTGCCGGGACTTGCTCAGGGCCCTGCCCTGGGGCAGAGAGCTCAGATCTGCAGGAGCCGGCCAGGATGGCAGTGACACCGCCGCCGGAAGTCCTGGTGGCTCAGCTGGCCCACCGGCTGGTCACCAGTAGCTGGCCTGGCCCCGCATCTGCCACCCAGATGGTTAACAGAGCATCTTGCTCTGGAACTTGGGAGACCTGGCCTCCAGTCCCTCTGTCCAAGGGATTTATGGGTGGGAAAGGGGAGTGGGTGGGGGGAATGGCGAGAAGTCTAGGGAAGTCACTGCAAAACCGTGCATTGACCGGGTGCCTGGGTGGCTCAGTCAGTTAAGCGTCCGGCTTCAGCTCAAGTCATGATTTCATAGCTCGTGAGTTCGAGCCCCGCATTGGGCTCTGTGCTGACAGCTCGGAGCCTGGAGCCTGCTTCGGATTCTCTCTCTATACCTCGCCCATTCACACTCTGTCTCTCTCTCAAAAATGAATGAACATTAAGAAAAATCTAAAAACCAAACAAAACCATGCATTGACCAGATGAAGGGGTTCTAGAAATCGGTTGCACGGCTGCGTGAATGTGCTTTAACACCACCGAACCGCACACTTGCAAATGGTTAAGGCGTTGAATTACACATTAGGTGTATTTTACCATAATTGACAAAATTTATCAAGGAAGAAGAAAGGTTGAGTCACCATGCTGTACACCTGAAACTGATGCAACATTGTATGTCAGCTACACTCAAAAAACCCAAGAAAGGGGCGCCTGGGTGGCTCAGTCGGTTAAGCGTCCGACTTCGGCTCAGGTCGTGATCTCACAGTTCGTGGGTTCCAGCCCCACGTCGGGCTCTGTGCTGACAGCTCAGAGCCTGGAGCCTGCTTCCGATTCTGTGTCTCCCTCTCTCTCCCTCTGCCCCTCTCCCCTGCTCATACTCTCTAAAAAGCAATTTAGTGAAACGAAAGAAAAAAAGTTGTACACTGAGGGAACTTGGAGCCTCATGTTCCAGGGTTATCTGAAAGGCACCAGTAGGGGGCCGGTCATTTCCTTTTGAGCAAGGACTTTACCTAGATGACTTTCAAAACTTAATTGCAGGAATTTCCAAATATGTACAAAGGCCCATAGAGGAGAATAAAATCCCTCCCAGGTCCTCATCACACTGCTTTAGGATCTTATTCATCTCCATATAAACGCTCCCTCTGCGCCCCGGCCCCTCCCCCACTGCCAGGTTACTCAAAAGCAAAGTCTGGACATTATGGTGTTTTGTCCATCTAAGTATTTCAGTGTGGACACACATTTTAAACTGTAATTGGCCTTGACTTTAGGGTGTGTGGTTACATTAGTGTGTGTGGTTGCTAAGGTACAACGGTCAAAGATGAAGCCAAAGGGTTCCGACTCCTCAGGGTCTGCCAGGCATGGCCTCGCGCGGGTAGGCCTCTCTGCTGGGCCCCCTGCCCACTGACACTGCTCTCCTGAGAGAGAATGGGGAAGCTCTCCCCTGAAGGAAAGGCCAGGAAGAGGAGTGACCTTGGGTCACCCGTGGGATTCCTGCCTGTGTGGAGAAATTGGCTAAGATGCCAATGTGCACTGTTTCAATTTCCTTTTAATGTTTTATTTATTTTCGAGAGACAGAGACAGAGTGTGAGCAGGGGAGGGGTAGAGAGAGAGGGAGACACAGAATCCAAAGCAGGCTCCAGGCTCTGAGCTGCCAGCACAGAGCCCGACACGGGGCTCGAACCCACGAACCGCAAGACAAGACCTGAGCCGAAGTCGGATGCTTAACCAACTGAGCCACCCAGGCGCCCCACCCAGTGAGCCCCTCACGCGCCCTTCCATCTACCCACGTCCAGCGGTTCAGCTAAGCCGGGGCATAGCCCTCGATGCCCTGGGCCCTGGTACATGAAGCACCCTAGACCCTGGAAGTCTGATCATCAGCACTCTGTCCCGTTTCTTCTGCTGAGGCAGAGGTTTTCCTCTGCTCCTGCCCTCCTGCTTCCTCAGCCCGCTGAGTAGATGTGCCCGACACAGCCCGCCCATTTGGCTTCCAGCCCCAACCCGCGGCAGGCCCGCCTCACAGAGCCATGTACCCAAACATTTACCCAGCCCCACCCAGGGGAGCCAGACAGGCTCGTACACACCCTCACCCGCCTGGCGCTGCTACGCCCCCACCCAACCCTCCCACCGAACCTACCTGGGCAGCAGCTCTCCGCCCACTGGCTCCAGCACCTTGGAGATCCAGGCCACACACAGACCTTCACGTGGTCGGCAAGGTCCTCCAGGCACATGTTTATTATGCCCTTGGCAGTTCCCATGGCAGGGTGGGCACGTGATTGTGTGCACGGTGTGGACATCGGGGGAGAGGGGTCACACCCTGTACCTGCCTCTTATTCTGCACACAGCTGCCAGCCCCAGGGGGCTTTCCAGGCTGGTGGAGACAAAGACCACCTGTCATCCCTGGGTTGGTTCACCCGCCTGGCCAGTGGGAAGGTCACACAACCTAATGAACAGCTTGTTGCGGTCCATCCTTTGGGAAGCAGACACGGAGGTGGGGTTCGGAGCACAAGAATTTATTGGCTGGAACATCTATGAAAGAAAAGGGGAGGAAACAGGATAGGGGCAGAGGTCACCACCCGACAATACGGACCCTGATGATTCTTTTTTATTTGGACATCGTTTTAGATGTAGAGAAAAGTTGCAAAAATTGTAAAGTTCGTTGATATGTATGTGTTCATATCACACAGAAGGAGTGCCTGGGTGGCTCAGTCAGTTAAGCATCCGACTTCAGCTCGGGTCATGATCTCGTGGTTTGTGGGTTCGAGACCTACGTCGGGCTCTGTGCTGACAGCTCCAGAGCCTAGAGCCTGCTTCAGATTCTGTGTGTGTGTCTCTCTCTGCACCTCCTCTGCTCACACTCTGTGTGTCTCTCTCTCAAAAATAAACAAATATTTTAAAAAAGCATCACACATAACCATAGCACAATGATGACAGCAGAGAGGTTAACAGTGGTGCAGGACTATAAATTGCAGGCTTCATTTGGATTCAACCAGCTTTTCCACTCACACCCCTTTCTGGTCCAGTATCCAGTCAAGCACTGCACACTGTATTTATCATTGTTCTTTCATATAGTCGGTCTTCAGCTCTATTGACCCGCGTATTTACTGGGGTTTTGTCCTTCACTCCTTCCTGCGCCCGTGATCATCCTTCTCAGACCATTTTCTGTCTCTCTGCAAAACAAAACAAAACAAAACAAGACCAAAAAAAACCCACTTTAGATTCCTTTAATGTGTAGCAGTCCGCTGATGGCATATCTTCCCAGTTTTTGTCTGATAATGTCTTTATGGTGTCTCTTCTCAAAGGATAGTTTCTCTGAGTATAGAATTTTAAGTTGACAGTAATTTTCTTTAAAAATTTTTTTTAAGTTTATTTATTTATTTGAGAGAGAGAGAGAGCAGGGGAGGTGCAGAGAGAGAGAATCCCAAGCAGGCTCCACACTGACAGCACAGAGCCCGATGCAGGGCTCAGACTCATGAACCGTGAGATCATGACCTGAGCTGAAAGCAAGAGTTGGATGCTTGCTTAACCAACTGAACCACCCAGGCACCCCAGTAATTTTCTTGTAGTACTTTGAAGCTATTGATTAACCATCTGCTGGCTCCCATGTTTGCTATTAAGGAGTGAGATGCAGTCAACTTGTGTGAATCAGGCAGGTTTCACTAGAGCATGCTGCAGTAACAAACATCCCCCTACATCTCCTTGACTTGCAACGACAAAGGTTTATGTTTAACTCACTTTCCATGCCCTGTGGTGTCAGCGGCAGGTCGTCCCTGGGACATACTAGTCTCCTGTCATGAAGGGAAAAGAGCCATGGCAAAATCATGTGATGGCTCTTAAAG
This sequence comes from Cryptoprocta ferox, assembly GCA_028646485.1. NCBI lineage: Eukaryota > Metazoa > Chordata > Mammalia > Carnivora > Eupleridae > Cryptoprocta > Cryptoprocta ferox. The sequence goes on from CM053572.1 coordinate 6,420,283, forward strand.
CTTTTACTGAAAAGTAGCAGCAGGCATTGCTTACCTTCACATGTCATTACCCTTGCATGTCACTGGCCAAAGCCTGATGTCACCAGGGTGGAAAAATACTAGCCTCCCACAGGGATTGGCAGTAAATAATTGGGAACAAAGATGCTATCTACCATGTTCTCTGTGGCTCCTTTAGAGAGTTCTGGAACCCTTAGCATCCACTCAGGAAAACGTAAACCATGATAGTTTTTTCAAACAAAGAGGATGTAATACACAAAGTGGATTGCCCAGATTTTGGAAGACCCAAGGAGCAAAAGAGGGTGCTGAGGTTGCCCCGGTTTATAATTTCTACCCCTGGACCTGGGAGGGTAACAGGGAAGGGGTAGGGTTAACAGCACCTAGAGTCTTGGAGAAGGAACCCCTTCTGGGGACTCCCAGAAGAGCGACCCTGATGGCTTGGGCTATGATGACCTGCAAGGGGGTTTGGCGGGGCGGCTGCTGGGAGTGTTGAAAGGAGCTGGAGGTGAGTGAAGTAAAGCCAGCAGGAAGTAGAGACAGCAAGGAATCCCCTTCTTCTGCCTGCTAATCTCCCTTTAGCGCCTCCCACTGGCAGAATCAAACAGCAAGTCAGCTGACAAGGAGGGCTGGGAAATGTCATTCCCAGACCCTAGCCCAGCACCACACAACAGATTGTAGCTGTGACCTGAGAGACCACAGGTAAATGCCCAGCACTATCAGCTATCATTTTCCTCTGGATGCTTTTACTATTCCCTTTGTCTTGGATTTTCTACATTTTCAGCCATGATGGGTCAAGCTGTGGATTTCTTTTTATTTACTCTACTTGGGATCCATTTTTTAAAAAATGTTTATTTGTTTATTTTGAGAGAGAGAGAGAGAGAGAGAGAGAGAGAGAGAGAGAGAGCACAAGCAGGGGAGGGTCACAGAGAGAAAAAATCCCAAGTAGGCTCCTTGCTGCGAGCACAGAGTCAGACGCAGGGCTTGATCTCATGGGTCGTGAGAATCTTTGGGATCCATTTGAGTTTTTAAATCTATAGATTGATATCTTGTACCCCTTCTGGAAAATTCTCAACCATAATCTTTTTAAATATTGCCTCTATTCCAGTCTCTCTTCTCTTCTTCTGGGACTGCAATTCGGCATGTGTGAGACCTTCTCGCTGTAAGTTCCATATCTGTAACTGTTTCTTCTGTTTTTTTCCATCCATTTGTCTCCCCATACTTCTTTCTGGATTGTTCCCTCTGACCAGCCTTCCACTCCTCTGATTCAGTCTTCAGCCATGTCAAATCTGCTGTTGAATCAGTCCATTAATGGGGCGCCTGGGTGACTCAGTTGGTTAAACATCCGACTTCGGCTCAGGTCATGATCTCACAGTTTGTGGGTTTGAGCCCCAAGTGGGGCTCAGTGCTGATGGTGCAGAGCCTGCTTGGAATTCTCTCTCTCCCTCTCTCTCTGCCTCTCCCCTGCTTGCAATTTCTCTCTCTCAAAATAAATAAATAAACTTCAAAAAAATTAACCCATTAAGTTTATAATTTACTTTTTAGTTTCAATTTATTATTTTTTACATGTGCAATATAATTTTATATAGAGTTTCCTGTTCCCTGCTGAAAGTTTCGATTATGGTATTTAGCGTGAGTTGGGGAGGGGCAGAGAGAGAGGGAGACACAGAATCCAAAGCAGGCTCCAGGCTCTGAGCTGTCAGCACAGAGCCTGATGCGGAGCTCAAACTCATGAACTGTGAAATCATGACCTGGGCCAAAGCCAGACACTCAACTGACTGAGCCACCCAGGGGCCCCTTTGGTATTTAATTTCTTGAACAGAGTACATGCAGTTATATTTCTGTCGACTGTTATTTCTGATGGTTTTAGTTCAAGGAATCTTGCTTTCTCTCATGGTTGCTTTTGTACATTGAATATTACAGTTGTGATATTATTTGTAGAAATAATGGGGTGATTTTGTCATTTGCCAAGAAGAACTTTCTATTGCCTTTGCCAGGTGCCTGGAGGGATTAGCAAACTGAGATCATGTTAGTTCATACTTAGGGCATGATGTTGCCCCAGGATGACTCAGGGCGGGACTGCCATTCAGGGAAGGGCTGGCTTTCAGTTCACCTTTACTTGTAGGGTGCAGTCCTGTGGGGCTGAACCCAACGTAGGGTTTATTGGTTCCGTACCTTTGGCAGGCCCCTGACTCTGTTTTCTTTTTTCATTTTTCATTTTTTTTTTATTTTAGAGGAGGGGCATATAAGTGGGGGAGAGTGGCAGAGGGGGAGAGAGAGAGGGAGAGCAAGAGCAAGTAGGCGAGAGAGAGAGAGAGAGAGAGAGAGAGAGAGAGAATCCCAAGCAGGCTCCATGCTCAGCGAGGAGCTGGACACAGGGCTCGATCCGATGACCCTGGAATCATGACCTGAGCTGAAAGCAAGAGTCAACACTCAACTGACTGAGTCACCCAGGTGCCCCTTAAAGATTTTATTTTTAAGTAATCTCTACACTCAGTGTGGGGCTCGAACTCAAAACCCTGAGATCAAGAGTCACACGTTCTCTGACTTTTGCTCAGGTCATGATTCTATGGTTCGTGAGTTCGAGCCCCGCATTGGGCTCTGCTTGGGATTCTCCCTCTCCCTCTCTCTCTCTGCCGCTCCTCTGCTCATGCTCTCTCACTCTCAAAATAAATAAATAAACTTGAAAAAAAAAAAAAAGAATTGTCGCACACTCTACCAACGCAGACAGCCAGGTGGCCCAGCCTGACTGATTTTTGTGTCCAGTTGTGCGAGGCCATGAGAAGCGAGCTCGCCCTCCCGGCCACATCTTTCTAATTGGCCAAAGCATCCTGGGCAACTGCAGCCTCAAGTATCAGGGTCATCTGTCTGAAATCTTATCCTCTCCTGGACCTCAGTGCAGCAGTCCCCGTGTTGTTGGTCTTGGCCATGAGTAACTGAATGGGTGATGGGTTCCAACATCAAAGACAGGTGTCTGAGAGGAAGAACAGTTTGATAGGAGAAAATCAACAGTTTGGTTTTGGGTATCTATACATATATATTTTTAAATGGTTATTCATTTGAGAGAGAAAGAGAGAGAGAGCGCGCGCGCACACGAGCAAGGGAGGGGCAGAGATTGGGGAACAGAGGATCCAAAGTGGGCTCTGTGCTGACCACCGAGCCCGATGTGGGGCTTGAACTCACGAACCATGAGATCATGACCTGAGCTGAAGTTGGACGGACGGAGCCACCCACACACCCCTGGGCATCCATATTTGCTGAGGCTTTGGGATGTCTTAGTGAGAATGTTCCACGACTGGTTGTGTATGTATGTCTGGAGATCAGGCAGTTATATAAAATTTCGAGTCTTCAACAGATGAGAGGCATTTTAACCCTGTGGTTTCCTTGAATGGAAATATTTTGATTTGGATTTTTTTTTAAGTAGGCTCCATGCCCAGTGTGGTGCCTGACATGGGAGCTTACACTCAACGACCCTGAGATCAAGACCTGACCGGAGATCAAGAGTCAGACACCCAACCGACTGAGCCACCCACGTGCCCCGCAAATTAACTTCTTTTTTTCTACGGAGGTATAATCGACATACAACATTATATTAGTTATAGGTATACAACATAATGCTTCAAATTTGCACGTATTGTAAAATGATCACTACAAAAAGTCTAGTTAACATCTGTCATCATATATAGTTACAGAATTTTTTTTCTTGTGATGAGAACTTTTAGGATGTACTCTCTTAGCAACTTTAAAATATGCAATACAATATTCACAACTATAGTCCCCATGCTGTACCCAATACAGTACATCCCCATGACTTATTCATTTTTTAACTAGAAGTTCGTACCATTTGACGCCCTTCACCCTTTTCGGCACCCTCCCATCGCTACTTCTGGAAGCCACCAGTCTGTTTTCTCTATCTTTCATGTTTGTTTTTTGTTTTTTATTGTTTTTATTAAAAAACTTTTTTTGATGTTTATTCTTTAAAAAAATTTTTTAAATCTTTTTATTTATTTTTGAGAGAGACAGACGGTGAGCTGGGGAGGAACAGAGAGAGAGGGAGACACAGAATCCGAAGCAGGCTCCAGGCTCTGAGCTGTCAGCACAGAGCCCGACGCAGGGCTCTAACTCACAAACCACGAGATCATGACCTGAGCCGAAGTCAGGTGCTTTATCAACTGAGCCACCCAGGTGCCCCTGTTATGTTTGTTTTAAGATACCATACATAAGCGAGATTGTATGGTATTTTTTCTCTCTCTGACTTGTTTCACTTAGCATATTGCTGTCAGGGTCCACCTATGTTGCCACAAAGGCAAGAATCCCTTTTTTTTTCTGGCTATTTTATTTTCTTTATCCGTTCATCCACTATGGACACTCAGGTTGCTTCCGTCCTTTGGCTGTGGTAAATAATGCCACAGTGAACGTGGGGGTCCATTTGTCCTTCTGAGTTAATGTTTTCATTTTCTTCGGATCAATGAACTGCTGGATGGTACGGTAGTTCTATTTTTAACTTGTTGAGGAATCTCCATACTGTTCTCCATAGTGGCTGCCTCCATTTAGATTCCCACAGACAGTACACAAAGGTTCTCTTTTCTCCACATCCTCACCAATACTTGTTATTTCTTGCCTTTTTGATAATAGCCATTCCAACCAGGTGTGAGGTGACATCTCATTGTGTTTTTGTTTGTTTGTTTTTAAGTTTATTTATTTATTTTGAGAGAAACAGAGAGAGTGCGAGCAGGGTAGGGGCAGCAAGAGAGGGAGACAGAGAATCCCCAGCAGGCTTTGCGCTGTCAGCACAGAGCCTGGTCTGATGCGATGCGGGGCTCAAACCTACGAAACGAAACCTGCAAAGATCACGGCTTGATCCAAAACCAAGAGCCCAATGCTTAACTGACTGAGCCACCCAGGAGCCCCATGGCTACCACTTCTTAATTTAATTTTATTCAGTCTAATTTTGAAACAAATTTTTCTTCATCGGTCAGTTTATACTCACTTTTGCAACTTTTATTTCTACCAGTTCCAGTCTCCTGGATTGGGGTTTTGTGGATCTCCATTATGTCAGGCAGAGCCGACTTCTCCGACGTTTTTAAGGCAATCATAAATTTCACCGTGCAGATTTATTTCTCGGTTTTATTTTCTGTTGTTTGGTGGAGGTGGCATAGTTTCTTAGGGAATCCAGGAGATATGTTGGAGCAGTTTTGGGAATAAGACAGAAATGGAGAGAGAGAGAGGAAAGAATAATTGAGGAAAGGGCACCTGGGTGGCTGTCAGTCAAGTGGGTAAGCGTCTGACTCTAGATTTTGGCTCAGGTCATGATCTCACGGGTTTGTGGAATGGAGCTCTGTGTCTTGGGATTCTCTCTCTCCCTCTCTCTCTTTCTCTCAGAATAAATTAATAAACATTACAAAAAAAGAATAGTTGAGGAATACCAGGAATTGGGGAGAGAGGGAAGGAAAGGGGAGAAGGAGGGACCAAGGGGGAGGGAGGGAAGGAGGAAGAGTCGGAGAGAGGAGAGAAGGTGAGCAGGCTTAGGAGGATGCCTGGTACCTCAGGTCAGAATACCCTTGGGGTTTAAATAGGCAGGATAAAAAAAGATTGTCCTGCTTTAGTCCTCAGCCTACAGATGGTCACTGATGCCCCGGAGGCAGATGAGATATCAGGAGAGAGAACAGAGTTCAAGGTTAAGGCTGAAGGGACTGCCCCCCCCCCCCCCCCCCCCGTGAAGGCAGGTAAGGAGGAGGAGGAGCCGGCCAGGTGGGCAGAAGGGGAAGAGGAAACCTGGCGAAGACCCCCACTCGCTCAACACCCAGCCCACCCACCCACCCACCCTGTCCAGTGAAGGAGATCAGAGAGACAGGGAGCCATCCTCCTAAGCAGGGGGCAGAGGGGAGGGGAGGCAGACTGGGAAAGGCTGTAGGGAAAGGACAGTTCCCCTATACCTCCTCATCTCCATGGACTCAGAGCCTCCTTGCCATTCCTGAGCCCAGCCTGAAGGTCACCCTGTAAGAATGGCCTGGGACAAGGAGGCGGGGGGGGGGGGCGGGGGGGGGAGTGAGGAAGTGGGGGTTGTGGACATCTAGAATTCAACTGGCTCTTTCGTCCGGGGATGGTGGCCTGGGTTTGTAGGGCCCAGCAGCCCTCACCAGGTACCCCCGGGGAGGCGCTGCTGCCCTGACCTTAACTGGAAACCTACCGCTGCTCATGTGTCAGGTTCTTTGCCACAGGACCCCTGTCTGGGTGGCCAGATTTATGTAGAAAATAAAATTATAGAAAACCCTGTGATTTGGAAACTCAGATGAACAAGGAGTTATTTTTTCGTATCATTTTTTTCATACTAAAAAGATTTTGATGGGGCGCCCAAGTGGCTCAGTCGGTTAAGCATCGGACTTCGGCTCAGGTCATGATCTTGTGATCTGTAGGTTCGAGCCCCGCATCAGGCTCCTTGCTGGCACCGTGTAGCCTGCTTCAGATTCTCTCCCTCTCTTCTCTCTTTGCCCCTCCCCTGCTAGCGCTTTCTCTCTCTCAAAATAAATAACTTAATTAATTAATTTTAAAAAATGACTAGGGGCGCCTGGGTGACTCAGTCAGTTAAGTGTTTGATTTCGGCTCAGGTCATGATCTCACAGTCCATGAGTTTGAGCCCCGCATTGGGCTCTGTGCTGACAGTTCAGAGCCTGGAGCCTGCTTTAGATTTCGTGTCTCCGTTTCTCTCTGCTCCTTCCCCACTCTTGCTCTGTCTCTCCCTGTGTCTCAAAAATAAATAAACATTTTTTTTAAAAAACCTTAAAAATAAATAAACATTTACTCTTTAAAATTATTTATTTATTTATGTTTAATTTGGTTAAGCGTCAGACTTCAGTTCAGGTCATGATCTCACAGTGAGTTCGAGCCCCACAATGGGCTCTGTGGTGACAGCTCAGAGCCTGCAGCCTGCTTCAGATTCTGTGTCTCCCTCTCTCTGCCTCTTCCCCACTTGAGCTCTGTCTCCCTCTATCTCTCAAAAAATGAATAATTAAAATTTTTTAATTTTTTTAATTTATCTGAAAGTCAGATTTTTTTAATGTTTATTTTTGAGAGAGAGAGAATGCTTGTGTGCAAGCAGGGTCGGGGCAGAGAGAGAGGGAAACACAGAATCCAAAGCAGGCTCCAGGCTCTGAGCTGTCAGCACAGAGCCCAACGTGGGGCTCGAACTCACAAACCCAAGCCCACCAACCTTGAGATCATGACCTGAGCCAAAGTCGGACGCTTAACTTACAGAACCACCCAGGCGCCCCTAATCTCAAATTCAGATTTAACTGGAGGTTTCTGTATTTTGTCCGGCAACCTTACCCCTCTCCCAGCTCTCCTTTCCTTTTTATCCCCCCCACCCCTGACTCAGACCCACATCAACAACGGCAGCCCGCCCCCACTCCGGACCCCTCCAGGCCATTTTCCACACCAGACGCATGCATTACTGGGCCAGTGCATAGCTCTGATCTTGCTACCTAAAACCCTGCCCAGGAGGCTGCAAACTGAAGCCTGTGAACACGTTTTGTTTGGGGGCGGTAGTGTTTGCAATCAGGAAATTTCACTATAAAGACCAGGTTTCTGGCTTCTCAAAAAAATGTGAAACTGTAGCAGCCTTGAGCCTATGAGCCTCTCCTTTTTGATGTAGAAAATGTTGGGGTTTGGAGCTGACGGCCAAGGAAAAAAAAATTTTTTTAAATATGTACTTTTTTGGGGGGGAATCATTTAAAAAAATTTTTAAATATTTATTTATTTTTGAGAAAGACGCAGAGTATGAGCAGGGGTGGGGCAGAGAGAGAGGGAGACACAGAATCCGAAGCAGGCTCCAGGCTCTGAGCTGTCAGCACAGACCCCGACGCGGGGCTCGAACTCACAAACCAGGAGATCATGACCTGAGCTGAAGTCAGACGCTTAACTGACTAAGCCACCCAGGTGCTCCTAAATATGTATTTTTAATGTTTATTTTATCCACTATGAGAGAGAGAGAGAGAGAGAGAGAGAGAGAGAGAAAGCAGGGGAGACACAGAGAATGAGGGAGACAGAGAAAATCCAAAGCAGGCTCCGCGCTGTCAGCACGGAGCCCTACGTGGGGCTTGGTCCCACAAACCGAGAGATCATGACCTGAGCTGCAGTCAAGAATTGGACGCCCACAAACTGAACTACCCAGGTGCCCCCCAAGAAAGAATTCATGAGACAATCTTCGATGCAAAAAGGGGTTTTAGTAAAGCACAGGGACACAACCTGTGGGGAGAAAGAGCTGCACTGGGGTTGTGACAGGTGACTGATTATATACTTTCAAGTTGGGAGTGTAAATAGTATAAATCTCTAAGGTATTTTGGAAACAAGGTTTCCAGGATCTTGAGGGGCTAGCTGCTGTTAGGAAAAGGTCTTTGATTACTGTTTCATAAAACCTCAATCATGAGACCCTTCAGATGTCTATCAGGGGGCCATATGCCTGGAGGATGATTTTTAACCTATCTTGGTGGTAGAGATAAAGGAAGTCCCCAAAGGAATGTTTATATGTTAAAGTAGAAGAATCCTGGAGGTCAGGATAATGTTAAGCTAAGATTGCCTTTTGCCCTTAGCAAAGTGTCACCATCGAGGCAGCTGAATTCCTAGAGAAGAGATGTCACTCTGCCTGTCCCGAGGACTTGTCAGTGGGCAATAGTAAGGAAATTTGATTTTTCATTTGCTTTTGTTTCCCAAATCACTTTTTCGAAGACATCGGGCTCCACTTCTCCTGGGTCTCCTGGACCTCACTCATCTCCATAACCTGGCCTTGTCCTCTCTGAGCTTTTGACCCCTGACCTACTGAGGTCACACTTCCCAGCCTGACACTCAAGACCTTTCCCAGTCAGGTTGATGTGGGGAACAAAGGCAAAAGAAAGAAATTAAGGGCTCCTGGGTGGCTCAGTCAGATGAGTGTCCCGCTCTTAATCTCATGCATCAGGAGATCGAATCCCAAGTCAGGCTCTGTACTGACAGTGTGGCCCTGCTTGGGATTCTCTCTCTCCCTCTCTCTCTGCCCCTCCCCTGCCTGTGCTCTCTCTGTCTCTCTCTGTCTCTGTCTCTCTCTCAAAATAAATAAACTTAAAAGAAAAAGAAAAAAATTAAATTTCTTTACTGCCTAACACCCCACTGCCGCGTCCTTGAAACAGAGTGACCTTCCCCTAGGAACTCAGTCACCTTGATGGTGACACTTTGCTAAGGGCAAAAAGCAATCTTAACATTATCCCGACCTCCAGGGTCCTGTAAGTCTACTTTAACATATAAAACTTCCTTTGGAAACTTCTTTTATCTCTACGCACCAAGATATGTGTTAAAAATCATCCCCCAAGCATATGGCCCCCTGATAGACATCTGAAGGGTCTCATGACTGAGATTTTCTTTCTGCCAATGGGTCCTGGCCCCGTGCTTTAATAAAACCACCTTTCTGCTCTGAAGATGTCTCAAGAATTCTTGGCTGTCAGCTCCGAACCCTAACATTTCCTCATTTCTTTCTCTATTTTGTTCCTTTCCTCACCTTCCTCTCCTAGCCCACGGCACACTGGATGGCTCCTTCACGTGTCCCATGCACCTGGGCACTGAAGGGGTGCAAAATATATCACCTCTGGCGCGCTTGCGTGGCTCAGTTGGTTAAGCATCCGACTTTGGCCTAGGTCGTGATCTTGCCATTCCCGGGTTCAAGCCCCGCATAGGGCTCTGTGCTGACAGCTCAGAGCCTGGAGCCTGTTTTAGATTCTGTGTCTCCCTCTCTTTCTCTGCCCCTCCCCCACTCACACTCTGTCTGGCTCTCTTTCTCTCAAAAATAAACATTAAAAAAATTAAAAATATATATGTATCACCCCCAAATGTGCCTCTTTGGCATATTACTTTATGCTGGCCATTTTTTAAAAGCTGATTATTTTTAAAAAAACAGCAGACATTGGAAAAACTAAGTAGCTACCCATTTGTAAGAAACATTTACATTTATAAGGGAAATCTTCATTTGTTAGGATGTATCCCCTTCAGTCTCAGGAAAAGGAAGATATCTAAATTTCTAGAATCTGCTGTCAGTGGCTAAGGCCCGGATTTAAACCTGCATAACAACTTTACTCTTGTTTCCTGTGCTTTTCCTGTTAACTTCCCATAACTGACTCCCACCACCAACACCCTTTGCCTCTAGTGGAAGGTGGTATTTAAGACGATGAGCTTGGGCCATGGTGGGGTGGGCGGTGTTCCTCAGTTTTCCCGGGGCTCCCCCTTGTGTACAGGAGTTATTAAACTTAAAAAAAAAGTTATTAAACTTTTGTGTGCTTTTCTCCTGTGAATTGGTCTTGCATCAATTTAATTATTAGACCAGCCAAAGGACGTAGAGGGGAAGTGGGAAATTTTGCCCCCTTACACCACCCTGTCCCTGCCCCCCTGGTCCCTCTGGCTAGCGGGTGATTGTCCTTCCTGTGACCACAGGACCACAGGACCAAAATTCCTCCACTCTGCTCATTCCTCCAGGACCACATGAGCCTTGCCCGTGAGACCCTCTCTGTAATCTCTCCACTGAACGGTGTTCCCTGCCACCCACAGAACTGTTGATATGTTACCAGCTATGTCCTTGGTGCACGCACGGAAATAGATTCCCAGGGAGGCGTGTCCACTCTGCGGATGCTGGGGAAATGACAAGGAAAATTACCCTTGGGGGCTCCCAGAGCTCCGGGGGAGGAGAGGCCCCTGACCTAGGCCGTGGGCAAGGCCAGGAACAGGTTCCCCTACTGAGAAAACATTCAGCTGTCTATACCTCAGCAGAGGCGTTTCTGGGACTGAGGGAGCAAAGGCCACCCAGTCTGAGGGGCTGTAGCCCACCTGGAGCCCTTGGGAGCCTTCCTTCCTGGGAAAGGGAGTGGGGACCGAAAGGGAGTGGAGCCAGATCCCAAACTGTCTCCAAGGCCAGGTTCAAGGTTGTAGACTCTAGCATAAGTAATGGGAAAACAGTGGATTTTTAAAACAAAGAAGTTCTTTTTTTAAAACATATTTATTTATTTTTAGGAAAGCGCAAGTGGGGGAGGGGCAGAGAAAGAGGGGGACAGAGGATCTGAAGCAGGCTCCAAGCTGACAGCAGAGAGCCTGATGTGGGGCTCGAACTCACGAACCACAGGATCATGACCTGAGCCAAAGTTGGATGCTCAACTGAGCCACCCAAGTGCCTCTTTTTTATTTGAGAGAGAGAGAGAGAGAGTGAGCCGCGGAGGGGCAGAGAGAGAGGGAGAGAGAGGGAGAATCCCAAGCAGGCTCTGCACTGTCAGCATAGTGTCTGATGCAGGGCTTGAGCTCACAAACCGTGAGGCCGCGACCTGAGCCGAAATCAAGAGCCACCCAGTGGCCTCAAGGCAAAGAAGTTCTGTAATGAGTTACCAGTTACTGGAATATAAGACCCATGAGGGACAGGGGTTCTGGTCAGTATGTTTTCAGAACATCTGGTAACTGCTGAATAAATAATTGTGGGATGCACAGACGAGCAAGTGAGTGAATCAATGCCGTGCAGGAAGGGATGGGCAGAGGCCAGGAAGGGAAGTGAGGAGGTGTGGAAATGCCAGGTCCCAGGTGAGGGTCTGCGCAGAGAGGGCAGGCTGGGGACTGGGTGATGGCCCAGTGGCTGGAGGTTTAGTGGCTTTACAGCCTTTACTTTGAGGACTGGACCGGGCCTAACGGTAACTCTGCACGGGGTCTGGCCCAGAGACAGCTGCCCTCGAGAACTATTTGTGGAACATTCTGGGTCTCAAGACAGAACCGCCCAAAGCCTGGAGGCTGGTCTGGAATTTCCTCCCCCAGAAACGCGGGCTCCTCACCGAAGTGCTTCCCGGTTTACTTAGAACCTTTGCAGACATTGCCTCACTTGATCCTTATCATAAATAACCCTGTCAGGTGGGAGCCATTAGCTCCATTTTACAGACACCCGGCTGAGAGGTTGTATGACTTCACCAGGTAAGACATGGCGGAGACGGATTCAGACCCAGGTCTGCCGGCCTCCAGAGCCCGAGTTCTTTCATCATTTCTCTGGGAAGAGAAGAGGAGCGGATGTGAAAGAGCGGGAGACGGCCGTGGAGTCAGTGCTAGGTGGGGGATTAATAGGAAGAGCTCCTGTCCATTGAGCACTTCCTGTGTGTCTGGTAGCGCTCCAGGCACTTGACATGAGTCACCTCATTTCTTTCCTTTCTTTCTTTCTTCTTCTTCTTCTTTTTTTTTTTTTTTTTGAGAGAGGGTGAGAGGGAGCGTGAGCAAGCAGGGGAGGGGCAGAGAGAGAGAGAGAATCCTGGGCAGGCTCCACACTGTCCCCAGAGAGCCCCGATGTGAGACCCGGCCTCACAAACTGTGAGATCCTGACCTGAGCCAAAATCAAGGGTCGGACGCTCAACCGACTGAGCCACCTAGACTCCCCTCCCCTCATTTACTTCTCGAACGCTCTCTGGGTTTGGTCTGTCGTTATCTCCTCATTGCAGATGCGGTGTTGGCCAAGCATAAGGGCTTTTGTCACTTGGGCCGACGCTACCGGGGAAGGCCTCCGGAGGAGTTAGGCCAAGTTGGGCGAGACGTGGGTGGGTGAGGAGGAAGGGATCCCGGAGGAAGGGCGGGTTTAAGTCAAGCTATGGAGTTGAAAGGGCAGAAAGGAGAGTTCTGTCGCAAGACGAGAGAGGCTGGTCAGGCTCTGGCTCTCCTGCTCTCCAGAAAGGGCCAGACTTGGCTGAAAGAAGTCTGGCGATGGCAGGTCCTATGGCAGGTCCTAAGGCAGGGACTTGGATGAAGGGGGTTGTGAGAAATAAGCCCGGTGACCCAATCAAAGGAGGGACGCGGAGACCCGGAGCACGGTGAAGCGAGGCTTTAATCAACGTTCTCGCAAGAGCGGGTGGTGGACAGGCACACCCGGGCCGTTGCAGCAGACCATTTATGTCCTAGCGTGCAAGTCCCTCCCCTGCTTCCTCATTGGCTGAGTACTACTAGGTTGCGGCCTTTCCTGGATGTAGCCTATGCCTGAGGTGACGCCAGAGACTTCGGTTCTTTGGCGCATGCTCATTGCAAAGCCCGCGAAAAATAAGCTCAGGAAATGGCGGGAACCAGGAAGTGAAGGGTATACAGATGTGGGACTTTATTGTGTGTGGGGGCGGGGAGTGGGGAGCGTTCCTCCATATTTCCGATAGGTTGTAAACCTATTGTGAATTAGACAGCACAACTTTTATTTGGTCTTTCTGAAAATGAATCATCTCCCTTAACTTCTCACAGGGGTGCACTGGGGTGAGGAGGGCTGGGGAAGGAGAGAAGGTTGGCTGGTCAGGACACTGCCTGTCCTGGTGAGAGATGATGAAGACCCGAAATGGTGGATATCGTGCAGGATGGAATAGGCTTTCCCGAGAAAGGATGGATGGGACAGGTCAGCCACCACCTCAGAGTGACACATCCAGTTTTAGGTGGCACACTTTCGGATGCCTGTAAAGCTTGCATATTGGGAGGCGCCTGGGTGGCCCAGCTTGTCAAGCTTCCGACTCTTGTTTTTGGCTTGAGATGAGCCCCAAGACGGGCTCTGTGCTGACAGTGTGGAGCCTGCTTGAGATTCTCTCTCTCCTTCTCTCTCTCTGCCCCTCCCTGGCTCTCTCTCTTTCTCGCTCTCTCAAAATAAATAAACATAAAAAAAAAAAAAAGGTTGCACACTGGTGCCCACAGTTTTTTGTTTGCCTGCATGGTGTTGACTCCTATATCATGTGTAAATGTGTACATGTGTGTGTTAAATGAATCACCGACCTAAAAAATCAAGACATTTCAAACCCAAATCCACATGCCCTGTTGCTGCTGGTTAATGAGATCTGACCATGCTGGGGCCTCACCTTCAGGGCAACAATTGGCTGATACTGAACTAGCCATTCGCAGGAGAAAGGACACATCCTCTCTTTGCTACAGTCCCATCTACCCCCCCTCACTGAGGTCACCCGCTTGGGCCTCACAGAGTTTACAGTGCTTGATCTGGATAAACGGGAGCATGTTTGGAGTAGGGGCCAGACAGGCTAGTGGCTTGAAACCATGTCCATAGGGAGCAATGGGGAGTATTTACCCTTGGGGGGGGGGTGATCCTAACCTTCACTTTTGTTTTTTATTTTATTATTATTTTTAAGTTTATTTATGTGTGTGTATGCTTTTATTTTTTTTTAACGTTTGTTCATTTTTGATAGAGACAGAGGGCAAGTGGGGGGAGGGCAGAGAGAGAGGGAGACACAGAATCCAAAGCAGGCTCCAGGCTCCAAGCTGCCAGCACAGAGCCCGATGCAGAGCTCCTACCCACAAACTGTGAGATCATTAACTGAGCTGAAGTCGGATGCTTAACCCACTGAGCCACCCGGAGCCCCTTAAGTTTATTTATTTTTAAATGCGGGAGCGCCCGCGAGCCTGCGGGGGAGGGGCAGAAAGAGATGGGGACAGAGGATCCAAAGCAGGCCCCTTGCTGACAGCAGAGAGCTCGACGTGGGGTTCCAACTCACGAACTGTAAGATCATGACCTGAGCCACCCAGGCGCCCCCTAACCTTCACGTTTAAAGGGCAAAGATTGGGGGGGGGCAGGTCTATTCTGTGAAACCCCAGCAAAAAAATCCAGGACCCGTGAAAATGTGCGTGAGGGAGGTAGAAAGGAGAAGCAACAGGGAGGCGGGTTTCAGCTCCGCCCAAGGCCGTCCTCTGAACATCTTAACTGTTTCAAGATGTAACAGATAGTGTCAGGAAGTGGCCACCTCCCCGGGCGGAGGTGGGGGGCAGTGTTTAGGCTGAGCCTGGGCAAAGGCTTCCACCACTGTTTAGAGGGAATCCAAGTGTTGCGTGGGCAGGCCGAACTGCATGCCCTTTGTGGTTTCCTGCAGCCCTAGAGGGCCGGATTCTGTGCCCACAGACTGGGTGCTGGGGTGAAGGAGCAGGAAGAGCTAAAAACGGCTTGTGCGCTGCTGGCTTGGAAGCCTGCAAGGCGGCGCTGCTGCTGCTGCTGCTGCTGCGGCTGCGGCTGCTGCTGCTGCTGGAACAGGCTGGGGACTGAGGATGAAAGGGAGGAGCAGGAGGGGCAGGATGTTACATTTTTGTGTGATGCTGCATGGAAGGCAAGGACTGGAGAGGTCAGGGTGGTCGGGTCTTTTGACTTTTCCGTGCCTCTCTGCGTCTTCCTGGGAAGAGTAGCCCTCAAACAGTGTTGTAAGAGGATTTAGATGGAAAAACGCTGGTTGGAAGCAGCTAGATAAAGGTGAGCCCCTCCCCCCACCCCATGCTCTGCCCTAGAGGCTTTACCTTTCCTGGAGGGAGCTTGGCCAGGCTCCTGCCCAGGTGGCTGGAAGCCCGACTTACTGATTTCCATCAGCAAGAGGGAAAGTCTTTCTATTCTATTTTATTTTACTTTATTTCTAATTTTATTTTATAATTTACTTTATTTTATAATTTTATTTATAATTTTATTTCATTTCATTTTAATTTATAATTTATTTTATTTTATAATTTTATTTATAATTTTGTTTTATTTTGCTTTTATTTTACTTTATTATTTTATTTTACTTTACTTTTATTTTATCTTGTTTTTATTCTCAAATTAGTTAACATACAGGGTAGTCTTGGTTTCAGGAGTAGAACCCAGTGATTTATCTCTTCCATATGACACCCAGTGATCATCCTGAAAAGTGCCCTCCTGAATGCCCCGTCACCATTTAACCTATCCCCCCAATCAACCCTCATTTTGTCTTCTGTATTTGAGTCTCTTATGGTTTGCCTTCTTCTCCGTTTTTATCTAGTTTTCCTTCCCTTCCCGCATGTCTAATGTTAAGTTTCTCAAATTCCACGTTTGAGTGAAATCGTAGCATATCTGTCTTTCTGTGACTGACTTATTTCGCTTAGCATAATACCCTCCAGTTTCGTCCACTTTGTTGCAAATGGCAAGATTTCATTCTTTTTCATCACCGAGTAATAACTCCCTTGTATATATATATATATATATATATATATATATACCACCTCTTTATCCAGTCATCAGTTGATGGACATTCTAGGGGCCCTGCCAGCTCTGGGCCACCTCACGCCCTGAGAGAAACCCAGACTGCTGAACCCTCAATCCAAGAGAGCCAGGGTAGAGGCCAGACCAGTGGGTATGGAGGGCTTCCTGGAGGAGGCTGCTGTAAATGAACTTCCAGGACAGGAAAGGGAACTGTGATGTTGTGATTTATTTATTTTTTTAAGTTTATTTATTTTAAGAGAGAGAGAGAGAGAGAGAGAATGAGCAGGGGAGGGGCAGAGAGAGAAGGAGAGAGAATCCCAACTCAGGGTTCGATCTCGCCAGCTGTGAAATCATGACCTGGGTGGAAATCAAGATTAGCCGCTCGACCGAGTGAGCCACCCAGATGCCCCTGTGATACTATGATTTATAACAACAAATACATACTTGGTCTTCATCCCAGTTTCTGGCACCAAGCTCCTAAAACCCTTGGAATTTCCAGAAGTGGTGAGAGCCACAAAGGTGTCTTTTGGTATGTTAATGAGGTGACTTTGGGACCTGGTTGCCTGGAGAACAAACCACGTGATTAGAGGGCCGGAAATTTCAGTCTCATCTCCTGAACTGAGGGGAGGGGAGAGGGGCTGGAGGTTGAACTGATCTCACCCGTGGCCAGTGATTTAATCGGTCGTGCCTGTGCAATGAAGCCTCCATAAACCCCAAAAGCATAGGGTTCTGAGAGCTTCCGGGTTGGTGAACACGCGGAGACTTGGGGACAGTGGCGCTCCTGGAGAGGGCACGGACGCATTGTCCCTCTACCTTGCCTGATGCATCTCTTCCATCTGGCTGTTCCTTTATATAAGGCTGTTACAGCCTTTATAATGAACTGGTCAACCAGTAAGCCAAGTGTTTCTCTGAGTCCTGGGAGCCGCTCTGGGGAATTCATAAAACCCAGGGAGGAGGTTATTGCAACCTCACATCTATAGCCAGTCAGTTGTTACAACCTGGATTTGCAATTGGCATCTGAAGGAGAGGGGTGCGGGGGGGGGGCAGTCTTGTAGGGCTGAGCCCTTAACCGCCCTTAACCGGTGGCGTCTGATGGTCTCTCCATGGAGACAGTGTCAGAATTGAATTGAATTGTAGGACACCCAGCAGGTGCCGGAGAAACACTTGGTGGTGGGGAAAACACCTGCAGGTTGGAACTAGGATGTAGAATCGGAGGAACACACTTCTCTGAGTTCCCCTTTTTTTGATAGTTTTGCCTTTGAATCGTGGAAATGTTTTACATACCCCAAAAAAGTAAAGTTAAACCAGGAAAAAGGAAAACAAGCAAACCTGAACTGGAACACGAATAGGAAAAACAAACCTAATTATACATCAAATCAATAACATTCCCGCACACACTGAAGCAATCTTGATTCCGGTACCCATTAAACGGAGCATTTTCTAAGGATAAAAAGAACTGCTCTCAAACCCTGACCTTTGCTAAGGCTTGTTGTTGGAGTGTTTTGATGGCGTATTTCTAAAATAATTGTGTGTGTGCTGCAGGATACATGTACTTTCTTGCAGTTTTAAAGAAGAGTGTTATTTGCTCGAGCTCTCGGGGACTGCTTCGAGCAAAGCGAACATTTTAATAATTAGACACTTAGCAAATGACCTGTCAGCACTTGGCATTCAGTCGGGCTGCAAACCAGACTCCCACCCCCGCCTCTAAGCGGTGATGGGTCACTGAGTGGACAGCGCCCCCTGCAGGACACTGTTCGCCACGAACCCGCCTTCCTCCCGCAGCTCTTGGATGTTCGTTACAATTTTTCCAACACCCAAACTCCTTCGCCTCGGTTTCATTGCAGGAGATCATCCGCAATGACTTCACAGAGTCTGCCTTTCCCACGATTCAGTTATGGGCCAGTGGAAAGGGCAAGAGTTTTCGAAGTCGGACGGAACGAGGTTAATACGGCCCAAACCGAGGTCTTAACCGTGGAGATCATGAAAATGTGAGGATGAAATCGGATATGGGAAGAGGCTTTCCCAACGAAGGCTGGGTTATAAAATCAAGAGGACAGAGCGTGGGGATGACAGTCTGGAGCGGCCAGGATGAACACGGCGGCAGCTCTTCCTTGACCGTCCTGGTTAATGGCCGTGATGATCGCAGGAGGCGCCTCTCATCAGCAGGTGCGCGGGCAGACCTCCAAGGCGAATAGTAAGCGGTGGGCCAGGCAGGGCCGTGTGGCTGTCCGGGTCTGTCCGACTCCAGCACTTGTGTTCATTCCCCTGCTGGCTGCCAGTAGCAAGAAGGGACAGGCGCTCCAGGACTTCCGGCCAGGGCAGGCAGAAGGGGGGCTTCCTGGGCTCTGAGCCTTTCTCTGCATTTTCTTCACCAGATGAGCTGGCAGTCAGGGAAGGGGGACTCGAGCGACCCCCTGGGATGACTTGCACCTCCAGCCACCTCCCACGGACTCCCCATCTCCTGTGTGCCTGAAGCCCACAGTGATGCCCTTGCGAAGGTGGAAAGCAGTGGCCCAGGGGCTGGCATTCGGTAGGTACACAGTTCAATCTGGGTGGCCGAAGGCCCTAGTTCAGAGCCTGATATGGTTAGCTCAGCAGCAACAACTGTGCACCCTGCTACTCAACACCCACAGTGAATGACATTTGAGGCTCAGAACCGTGCCAGACTGAGGGGCGTGCATGGGAAATGCATCTGCTTGGCTCTCTCCTTTACTTTTAAAAATTATTTTAATGTTTATTTTTGAGAGAGAGCGAGACAGAGTTCGAGGAAGGGAGGGGCAGAGAGAGAGGGAGACACAGAATCCAAAGCAGACCCAGGCTCTAAGCTGTCAGCACAGAGCCCGATGTGGGGCTCGAACTCACAAGCTGTGAGATCATGACCTGAGCCGAAGTCGGACGCTTAGCCACTGGAGCCACCCAGGCGCCCCGGTTCTCTCCTGTATTGACTGCTTACTACTTGTCAGTCTCTGTGCTAAGGTCTTACAGGTGTAGTACGGACAAGAGTTTTGAATTGTGTCACTGCGATTTTTTTTTAACTCTTGCCTTCCCTTGAATGTGACTTCCCTGCCAAAGGCATTGTTTGCCTTGGTCTCGCTGCTGGAATGGAAAGCTTTTCCTCCAGCTCAGATCTGAAAGCCAGCAGGGTTGAAAACAAGAAAGATTTTGTCAACTTCTTTAGTTTCCAGGCCTGGCAGACAAGCTCAGATGTCCTCAAACTAAGGGTACACGCAGACTTCTGGGTGCACAGCGCTGGGAAAACCAGAAAATGGGTTTCACTACTTTATTGACCAATACACAGAATCTGAAAAAGAATCTTTTTTTTTAAATAACTGATTAAGTTTTACTTTTATTTTTTATATATTTTTTATTTTTTAAAGTTTACTTATTTGGAGAGAGAGCAAGAGAGCGAGTAGGGTAGAGGCAGAGAGGGAGGGAGAGAGAGAATCCCAAGCAGGCTCTACACTGTCAGCACAGAGCCCGATGTGGGGCTCGAACTCACAAACCTCGAGATCATGACCCAAGCATGACCCAGGCGCCCATATTGGGAAGCTCTGAAGGCAGATGTATGGGACCGTAGAGTTTAACGAATAATGATAATTTTTAGTTAAATGTTTTACTTTTTCAATCTCTCCTTTTTTCCTATTTAACTTTTAGAAATTTTATTATTTTTTAAAGTTTTTTTTTAAAGTTTATTTATTTATTTTTGAGAGAGAGTGAGAATTGGGGAGCGGCAGAGAGAGAGAGAGTCCCAAGCAGGCTCTGCACTGCCAGCGCGGGGCCTGATGCGGGGCTTGATCCGACGAACCGTGAGATCATGGCCGGAGCTGAAATCAAGGGTCAGATGCCCAACCGACTGAGCCACCCACATGCCCCTCTTTTTTTTTCAGTTGAGGTATAATTTTTTAAAATAGAGGTAGAGTTGACATATAACATTTTATTAGTTTCAGGTGTACAACATCATGATTTGGTATTTGTATATATCATGAAATGATCATCACAATAAATGTAATTAACAGCCACCACCGTACACAGCTGCAAATTTTTTTTCTTGTGATGAAAACTTTTAAGATCTATCATTTTATTCACCTCTCCTTTTGTCTAGAAATACATTAGTCTCAGGGCACCTGGGTGGCTCAGTCAGTTAAGCTGCCGTTTTCAGCTCAGGTTGTGAACTCGCGGTTCGTGCGTTCAAGTCCCGCTTTGGGCTGTGTGCTGACAGCACAGAGCCTGGAGCCTGCTTCAGATTCTGTGTCTCCCTCTCTCTCTGCCCCTCCTCTGCTTGTGCTCGGTCTGTCTCTCTCTCTCTCGCTCTCAAAAGTAAATAAACATTAAAAAGTTAAAAAGAAAAAAAAGAAATGCATTAGTCTTGAGGGAATTCCCTAGGAGCGAAGCAAAGATCACAGGTAGGAAAGCAGCTCCTGTGTTCTCAGTGCTCATCCTAAGAATCATCGTTGGGGCGCCTGGGGGGCTCAGTCAGTTCAGCATCCAACTCTTGGTTTCAGCTCAGGTCATGATCTCAGGGTTCGTGAGTTCGAGCCCCGCATTAGGGCTTTGCAGTGACAGTGTGGAGCCTGCTTGGGATTCTCTCTCTCCTTCTCTCTCTCTCTGCCTCTCCCCTGCTCGCTCTCTCAGTCCTTCTCTCAAAATAAATAAATAAAAACTTAAAAAAACTCATCCATAGCCGAAGGAAGGGGGGGAATACCAACCTTTTCAGGACACATTGCCTGCAGCTGACAGGTGATATTTCCATATTTCTTTTTTTTTAAAGTTTATTTATTTATTTATCTCTACACTGAATGTGGGGTTTGAACTCATGACCCCGAGATCAAGGTCTCATGCTCTCCTGACTGAGCCAGCCAGGCACCCGAGTATTTCCATAGTTCGTTCAGATTCTTTGTGTTATTCAAGAATGGAGTCTAACTTGTATCAAATCACATAAACTATTCTAATTACAGTCTTCATCTTATAAAATGTTTCATATATTCTATTTCTGTTATTAAAAAAAAAAGACTGCTAGCACCAGATCAATTAGTTTTCAGCAGTATATGCCTCAGTAAAAGATGCTTTTTATGTTTAAGATTATTCAGCAAAATTTGTATTTCTGTTCTTTTGGTCAGTTGTGTACTCATTCTGTTTGTATTGGTAATTCAATTCAGGAGACACGTTTACCACTTAGGGAGTAAAGTAAACTTCAAAATTTCAGTTTATATACTTTTCTGGTTCTAGCCAAGTATGAGGCAGTGGTCGATAAAAGACTTTAAAGCCTAAAAATATATCCCCTTATGGCAAAGATATACAGAGGATGTGGAATGGAAACACGAATTTAAGGAGAAAAAGGAAAAAATGTAAAATTTCCAAATGTTGAAATAGAGCTTGCTTGTGGATTTAAAAACCTGAAGATAATGGGTAAGACAGTGTTTTGATGTTTCGATTCCACTGGATACATTTATTTTTTTTTAAGTTTTTTAATAGTTTATTTATTTTTGAGACAGACAGAGCACGAGTGGGAGAGGGGCAGAGAAAGAGGGGGACATAGAATCTTAAACAAGTGTCAGGCTCTGAGCTGTCAGCACAGAACCCAATGCGGGGCTTGAACTCACAAATCTTGAGATCATGACCTGAGCCGAAGTCACACGCTTAACTGACTGAGCCACCCAGGTGCCCCTCCACTGGATACATTTAGAAGGCTTACATAACAGGGGCACCTGGGTGGCTCAGTCGATTGAGCTTCTGACTCTTGATCTCACTGAAGTCTTGATCTCAGGGTCATGATTTCGAGCTCTGCATTGGGCTCCATCCTGGGTGTGAAGCTATTTAGAAAAAAAAGACTTACATGATAGTTTTTTATGTTAAATATTAGTATTTACAATAGGTGGGAAATTCCATCCCTAAGAAGAATTTTTTTTAATTTTTTTAATGTTTTATTTATTTTTGAGAGAGAGAGAGAGACAGAGCACAGGCAAGAGACGGAGACACAGAATTTGAAGCAGGCTCCAGGCTCTGAGCTGTCAGCACAGAGTCCAATGTGGGGCTCGAACTTGTGAACCACAAGATCATAACCTGACCTGAAGTCAGATGCCCAACCGACTGAGCCACGCAGGCGCACTGTGAGAATTAAAAAAAAATTTTTATTATTATTTTTCATTTTTGAGAGAGAGAGCATGCTCACGTAAGTGAGGGAGGGGCAGAGAGAGAGGCAGACAGAAGCAGGCTCTGCACTGAGAGCTCAGAGTCTGATGTAGGGCTCGAACTCACGAACTGTGAAATCATGACCTAAACCGAAGTCAGACGCTTAACTGAATGAGCCACCCAGGTGCCCGTCCCTCGCAATAATTTAAACATTTAGTGACTATTGTAGATGTCATCTTAAAAATGTGCAAGGGGGTACACACAGGTTTTAAAAAATTCTTTTAGAGGCTATAGAAGTGGATCGGTCAGGATCATCAAGGTATGCTGCAGTAACAAACAGTCCCAAAGACTTCATGCCTTGGAACCACAGCAGTTTCTCCCTCACACTAAACGTCAGTTGTGGGTTGATGGGGACTCTGAGTTGTGGCAGGAAGCAACATGTTTTGCTCTTGCTCCCATCATGAATAGTCACATGGCCGACTCAACAACAGGGACGGGAAGTATAATCCTACCACATGCTAGAAGGCAGAGGGCTGGAATACATGATGAACAGCCTTTTATTGGCCTTTTTTTGTTTGTTTATTAAAGTTTATTTAGTTATTTTTTTGTTTGTTTCTTAAAGTTTATTTATTTTTTAGTAATCTCTACACCCAATGTGGGGCTTGAACTCATGACCCAAGATTAAGAGTCGCATGCTCCTCTGACTGAGCCACAAGGTACCCCTGTTTGCTTTTTAATTTTTATTTTATTCTTATTTTATTATTTTTAAATTATTTTAAAAATCTCTTTAAAATAGTTTTCTAATTTTTTTTTATTTTTGAAAGAGAGAGAATGAGAGGGGGAGGGACAGAGAGTGGGAGACAGAAGATCTAAGGCGGGCTCCCCACTGTCAGCACAGAGCGAGATGTAGGGCTCGAACTCATGAACCCTGAGATCATGACCTGAGCCAAAGTCGGATGCCTAACCGACTGAGCCATCCAGGTGCTCCTATTACAATTTTTTAAAATTATTTTTTAATGTTTATTTTTGAGAGAGAAAGACAGAGGGTGAGCAGGGGAGGGGCAGAGAGAGAGGGAGATACAGAATCCAAAGCAGGCTCCAAGCTCTGAGCGGGCAGCACAGAGCCCGATGCGGGGCTCGAACCCACAAACTGCGATCATATCCTGAGCCAAAGTCTGGCACTCAACCGACTAAGCCACTCAGGCACCCTTATTATTTTTTTAAAGTAATGTCTCTGCCCAGTGTGGGCCTCGAACTCATGACCCCGAGATCAAGAGTCTCATGCTCTACTGACTGAGCCGCCAGGCTCCCTGAACAGCCTCAGTTTGGAGAGCAGTGGGCCAGATCATAAAGTTTCTTCCAGCACAGAGCGATCCCACTAAGACTCTGAGCAGAAGGGACTATGGCAGAGGGAGGCCCAGGAAGTCCCTTCCTCCTGCCCCCGCAGAATGAGGGAAGGACAAGAGAGGCAGAGGCGCATATTCCGTTTGCTTCCTTTTCAGGGGGAAGCCACAATGGGGGAGGCCTGATAGATACATCCAGAGAGAATCAGGGGAGCAGTGGCAGGTGTCTTCAGTCTGTTCGGGCTGCTGTGACGGAAAACCACAGACTGGGTGGTTTGTGAACAACAGAAATTTATTTCTCACAGTTCCGGGGGCTGGAAGTCTAAGATTAGGGTGTCAGCACGTTTGGGTTCTGGCAGGGGCCCTCCTCCAGGCTGCAGACAGCAGTCCTCTTGCTGTATTCTCACGTGGCAGGGCAGGGGGGCTCTCTGGGGTCTCTTTTATAAGGGCACACGGATCCCATGCGTGGGAGCTCCACCTGCAGGACCTGATTACTCCCCAAAGACCCCACCTACTAATTTCATCACATTGGAAGTTAGGATTTCAACATACAAATGGGGGTGGGGGGAGGGCGCTAACATTCTGTCCCTAACACAAGGGCAGAAGGAAGCAGCTGGTAGATGAGCCTGAGACAGGGTTCCTGGCTCCGGGTGGCCTGGGGGAGGCATACAGAGATCCAGCAGTTCCCACCTGACTGCCCGGGAGAGCATGAAGGGGCTTAGGGGGCCAGTGGGCCAGCACAGGTCTAGGATGGGGACAGATGGGCTGCAAGATGCACGGCCTTTATGGTCACAGGCAAATGGCTGGACCCAGAGACGTCAGCAGTGGCGCAAAGGTCAGATGGGACCAGTCACCCACTAGCTATCACATGTCCACCGCTGGACCAAACCAGACTGACCCTCCACTGCAGGGGTCAGCATGGACCTGCGCTGCACTCCTGACCCTTCTCCCTGTCACTCCCACATGTACCCAGGTGTCCTTTTGGAGAGGCACGCAAGGACAGGGTACCTTATCACATCCATTCAAATGACAGGAAGTTCATCTGAAAGAGATTGTCATTCAAGACGCTGTCAAACCATCCCTGATTCGAAAGTCATATGTGGAAAGGGACTTGGAAGAGGCAGTTTTGGACCAGAGGAGATTTAAAAAAATTTTTTTTATTAATGTTTATTGTTTATTTTTGAGAGACAGAATGTGAGTGGGGGAGGAGCAGAGACAGGGGGAGACACAGAATCCAAAGCAGGCTCCAGGCTCTGATCCGCAGAGCCCAATGCAGGGCTCAAACTCATGGACCGTGAGATCTTGACCTGAGCCGAAGATGGATGCTTAACTGACTGAGCCCCCCAGGTGCCCCATGGACCAGAGGAGACTGAGATGCTGCGCTAAAGTCTTGACAGCCCCACCCCCCACCCCAATGACTTGTGAAGGAGATGCCCTTGCCCCTATTCACTTTGCACTTCTAAGCAGTGGTGTGGACATATCTCAGCCATTCCCACGCATATCCCCCCCACTCCTTGGGGTGAGCGCTGGTGTTCTCCCTCTTGTAGCGATGAGCAAAGAGACTCTGTGAGGGTGGCCAGTTTCCCAAGGACATGTGGTTATTGAATCCGGGACTCTTCAGCTGCCCAGCCTGAGCGTCTGAATTGCACTGGCCTCCCTCCCAATTCTCCAGTGTCTCAATGATAGCTGTGGCTGCACCAGTCAGAAAGGCAAGCTTTCCGCCGAGTCACAGGGAAACACTGCTTTACAGGCACGCTGCTCACTTGTGAGTATCACAAGCCAGAGAGAAGGCACCTTTGGGCAAAACTGTTGTTTTTTTTGTGCTGATCTCTGCCTGTCCATAACAAGGGACCAGCCCTTGGGGTTCCTGATAGGATTGCAAGACACACGACCTCAGCAAAAGCCAGGCCACTTTGACAACAGAAAACAAGGTTTATCACAAGCCCTGGAAAGCACACGGCATAGCTGGGGCCGCACAGCAAGGTTACAGGTAGAGCGAGAGTCGGGTTGTGCTTTGATTGGGGTGGAGGGTAGGAGCCTTGATTTCTTGGGTTTGCTCTGTATTGGTGAGTGTAAAACCTAAGAAGGGGGATTACAGCTCAGGAAGAAAAAAACAAGTGGCCAAATCAAAGGTCTCTAAAACAGAGGAACAGCCTGGCTCAGTGTCTAGTGCGTGGCTGGTAATAGGTTTATTCAAGATAGCAGTCTTTGGAGTGCTTGCCTCGGTAGTCAAATGCTTAAGTCAGCCACCTGCATTGCAGTTACACACACACACACACACACACACACACACCTGTCAAGTGCTTATGCTACAGCAAGGAGGCGGCAGAGGAATAGGTTTCTAGATGTGGACTTTCAGGAGTTGGTTGGAATGATCCATGTGGTTCTGGCGCTGTCTGCTCAGGTGAAAGACATCTGGAACCGCTGGGGACAGACCTGCTCTTTGGTGTTCTGAGAAGCGGCCCCCACAGGGTAGAAGGCAGCGGGCGGGTCACAAACAGGTTTCATCAGATCATTTGCCTATGTCCTCCTCGGCCTGGGGTCTAAAACCTCACTCTCCATACCCCGCTGGAGGCTTCAGTCAAGCAGGAGGGTTGGGTGGCCTGCCCCAGAATGGGGCAAGTCCTGTCCGCCTCCAGTCCACACTGTCTGTGCCTCCAGATGCTGCGTTGCTGTGACCAGAGGCCGAGTCACTGAGTGACCAGGGCTCCAAAACAGATGCTTGGGAGTTAGATCCAGTCATGCCCTGAGATGCGCAAGCAGTGTCCCCTGGGGAGTTTTTGTAGGAATTAGAGCTCCTGTCGCCAGTACAGAAGCAGGGAGCATTTTTCCTGATCCCTTTCTCCGGTAGCCGCCTCATGAGGTTTCTTTGTCCCCAACTTATTTTGAAAAAGTTCAACTGGTCAAGTTTTCCAAGAGCAAAGAAAGTGTCTGGAAGATGCTTAGGTTCAAACTTGCTTTGGGAGGAAGTTTTCTCACCGCTGAGCCAGATGCCTGCCGTTCAGTACAGACTGGCCCAGAGTAAGGTTTGCAGGGGACTGGGGCGCCTGGATGGCTCAGATGGTTCAGCGCCGGACTTGGGCTCAGGTCATGATCTTGTGGTTTGTGGGTTTGAGCCCCCGCATCATCAGCCTCTGCGGTCAGCGTGGAGCCTGCTTTGGATCCTCTGTCCCCCTTTCTCTCTGCACCTCTCCCGCTCATCCTCTCTCTCTCTCCCTCCAAAAAAAAAATATATATATATATATATACACACATAAAAGGATTTGCAGGGGGCCAATTTGTCACCTATGAATAGAGCGGGTCAGTGGGAAATCTGTGTGGCAAAAACAGCTATGGGAAGCAAGTCACCACTAGGGGGCAGTAAGAGCTGGTGGATACGCGTCCGTTCAGTACCTGGTGACTCAGCCTTACTTTTAGCATGGGGACCCATGGACACGCAACATTTATCAAGGCACTCCTATAGCAAGAAGTCTTCTTGTCTGCATTTGGCTGGGGGGAGGAACAGGAATTACCGGGAAACTATTCCCACGCAGCCCACCCCATCTCTATACCCCCCACCCCCCACCCCATGTGGCTGAGGAAGGAGTCGGGGCGGGCGGGGGCGCGGATCAGAGCTTCTCAGGGGCTGTCGGGCTGTGGCAGAAGGCGCAATGGCAACTTTTGGTGTATTTCAAGAGGGACTGCTGTGGTCTTTGAAGAGGTGGGGAAAGGGCAGTGGCCCCACCTTGTATGCGAGGTTTCCCGGAAGTGAGAAGCACAAGGCTTGGAGAATCCAAGAGGGACAGAGGCGTGAGCCTGCGCAGATGGTGCACTTCTGATACGGCAGTCCTTTGGGTGGGTTTGGCCTCCAAAAGACTGGGCAAGTGGCGCCTGGGTGGCTCGGTCAGTTGAGCATCAGACTCTTGATTTTGGCCCAGGTCATGATCCTAGGGTCATGGACTCGAGCCCCTCATCAGGCTCGGTGCTGAGTGTAAGCCTGCTTGGCATTCTCTTTCTTTCTCTCTCTATGCCCGGCTCTGTCCCTCTCCCCTGCTCGCACTCTCTCTTTCTAAACAAACAAACAAACAAACAAACAAACAGGACTGGGCAAGGGTGGCATAGTGTGTGAAACTATGAAGTTCACGTTGGCTAGTGACATGGTCTCCTGCAGGGGGGCAGCGCTGAGCTGTGCCCTGAGAGACTGGAGCTCTTCTGTGCAAGCTGGGGAAGGTTCTCAGGATCTTCTCTCCTCCCTATTTCCCTCCCTCCTCTCCCTTCTTTCCCTTCTTCGTGGGGAATTTCACACATACCTACAAGTAGAACCAAGAGAACACTGAACTCCCTAGGGCCTATTAGCAAGCTACAGAGAGCAGCCTTGTTTCATCCATATCCATCTTCCCTTCCCCACTTCCCCCTTCCCCCCTTACACCACTGGTTTATTTGACAGCAGATCTTTTTTTTTTTTTTTTTACATTTATTTATTATTGAGAGACAGAGAGAGAAAGAGCATGAATGGGGGGATGGGCAGAGAGAGGAGGAGACACAGAATCCCAAGCATGCTCCAGGCTGTGAGCTGTCAGCACAGCTGTCGGCCCAACGCTGGCCGAACCTGCAAACTGTGAGATCATGACCTGAGCTGCAGTCGGACGCTCAACCGACTGAGCCACCCAGGTGCCCCAATTTGACAGCAAATCTTAATGCTGTCATCCAGAATGGTAATTTTGTAGCTGTTGTTTCATCTCCTTCTACTTTTTAAAAATACATCTTTTAGTGTTTATTTATTTTTGAAAGAGAGAAAGAGCACAAGCAGGGAAGGGGCAGAGAGAAAGGGAGACACAGAATCTGAGTCAGGCTCCAGGCTCCGAGCTATCAGCACAGAGCCCAATGCGGGGCTTGAATCCATTAACTGTGAGATCATGACCTGAGCTGAAGTCGGACGCTTAACCAACTGAGCCACCCAGGCGCCCCTGTTTTATCTCCTTCTAAAACTGAATGCTGTTGTGGGAAAGTATGAGGCCAGCTTGATTTCTACCCCCCAACCCATAAGTACCCTTATCAGTTTGCTTGGCTGTGTAAGGGAGTCTATCTTTATATTTGAAATTCAAATACTTTTCTAGGATATGACTCAGTTTTGTCCAATTTGATCATATTTTTTCGGGATGCAGAGTTCCCTTCCAACATGTAGGAAGGAGACTTTTACGTCAGGCAAAGTGTTTGTGAACTGTATCTTCTTTTAAACTTGTTTCAGTTTTGCGGTGCCTGGCTGGCTCAATCAGCAGGGCATGCACCTCTGGATCCTGGGGTTGGGCTGTGAGTTTGCTTTCCAGGTTGGGTGCAGAAATTACTCAAACACACACACATGCCGTGTTTCGATTGTGAAATATAACACACTGAAAAGTGAATGAAAAAAAATGTAAAGCTCAGTGAGACCATAAAGCAAATGTCCTTGTAACCGCTATTTGGGGCAAGAACACTGTCAGCACCCGAGAAGCCCTCCTCAGGCTCCCTCCTCCCTCCCGATTACTACCCACACTTCACATTCACGGATTTACCATTCAAAAATGTACCCCCTAAACACTGCTGTTTGGGTTTGTCAGTTTTGAACTTTATATGTACTGAACTTTATATGTGGAATAATAAAATGTTTTCTTAACAATCTGGCTTGTTTGTAGAGCACCTGGGTGGCTCAGTCGGTTGAGCGTCTGACTTTGGCTCAGGTCACGATCTCAGAGTTCATGAGTTTGAGCCCCATGTTGGGCTCTGTGCTGACAGCTCGGAGCCTGGAGCCTACTTTGGATTCTGTGTGTGCTCTCTCTCTTTCTGCCCCTTCCCTGCTCACGCTCTGTCTCTCTGTCTCAAAAATAAATAAACATTAAAAATTTTTTTAAATTTATATATATATATATAAAGAAACAAATGTGAGAATGTTCATAATAGCGTCATCTGTAATGGTCAAAGAAAACTAGAAACTCCAGATGTTTACCAAAGTAGAAAAGATGAATACATCGTGGTGTATTCATATAATGGAATATGACAGATCCATGGAAATGAATAACATATCGTTTTCCACAACATTTATGAAGCACAGAAACATGGCTAATGAAATAAGCCAGATTTTTAAAAATGTTTATTTCTTTTTGAGAGAGAGAGTGTGCACATGAGCACGGGAGGGGCAGAGAGAGAGGGAGACAGAAAATCCAAAGCAGGCTCCACGCTGTCAGTGCAAAGCCAGATGTGGGGGTGCAAAGCCAGATGTGGGGGTGCAAAGCCAGATGTGGGGCTCAAACTTGGGAACTGTGAGATCATGACCTGAACCAAAGTCAGACGCTCAACTGACTGAGCCACCCAGGCGCCCCTCTTTCCTGTGGTTCTATTAAGGTGTCTGTCTTATTGATTTACAGAGTTTCTTTGGATATTCTGGATACAGACCTTTTCTTGGTTAATTATATTGCAAATATTTACTTCTACTCTGTGGTTTGCCTTTTCGTTCTCTTGATGGTGTCACCGGATTAACAGTTCTTAAAATAGTCTGCTTTGTCAATATTTTCCTTTATGATTACACTTTCTTGTGTTCTATTTAAAAACTCCTTCTCTATTGCAAAGTCATGGAGACGTTTTCTTTTATTGTCTTCTAGAAGCTTTAGTGATTCATTTCTTTTTTTAAAAATTTCTTTTTAATGTTTTTAATTTATTTTTGAAAGAGAGAGAGACAGAGCATGAGCGGGGGAGGGGTGGAAAGAGAGGAAGACACAGAATCCTCAGCAGGCTCCAGGCTCTGTGCTGTGCTCTGTGTCTGTGCTGACAGCTCAGAGCCTGACATGGGGCTCGAACACACGGACCATGAGATCATGACCCAAACTGAAGTCAGATGCCCAACCAACTGTGCCACCCAGGCACCCCTTCTTTTTCTTTTTTAATGTTTATTTATTTTTGAGAGAGAGAGAGAGAGAGAGAGAGAGTAAGCAGGGAAGGGGCAGAGAGAGAGGGAGACACAGAATCCAAAGCAGGCTCCAGGCTCTGAGCTGTCAGCACAGACCCTGACACAGGACTCGAACTCACGAACTATGAGATCATGACCCGAGCCAAAGTCAGAGGCTTAACTGACTGAGCCACCCAGGCGCCCTGTATTGATTCGCCTCTTACATGCAGATCTATAATCCTCCTGGAACTGATATTTGTGTGTAGGTGACCTAAGAGTTGTTTTTATTTTTTCCATGTACATACCCAATCATCTGGGCAAGATTTATTGAAAGTGAAATAACTGTTCCACACTCTTCTGATTTACTACCTTTGCTGTGAACCAAATATTCGATGCGGGGCTCGAACCCATGCACCGTTGCACCGTGAGATCATGACCTGAGCTGAAGTCAGATGCTTAACCAACTGAGCCACCCAGGCGCCCCAGCAATGAATAAGAGTGCTAATCGTGCCACATTTTTTACAATATTTGGGGTCATCAGTCTTTGTAATATGAACCATTTTTGTGGATGTGAAGGCATATTTCAATGTAGTTTTGATTTGCATTTCTCTGATGACCAATGATATTGAGCAAGTTTTCACGTGCTTATTGGCCTCTAGATCAAGTTGGGGAGAATTAACATCCAGATAATATATGAGTCTCTAATCCATGAGCATGGTATATCTCTCCATTTATTTAGGTATTTAAATTCTCTGAAAAAATGTTTTGTAGTTTCAAGTATGGAAAAGTCTTGCAAATATTTTGCAAATTTATTTTTAAGCATTTTATGTTTTTGATGCTATTATAATGTTTTTAACTTTTTCTTTTTTTTAATGTTTATTTATTTTTGAGAGAGAGAAAAAGAGAGCAAATGCGGGAGAGTCAGAAAGAGAGAGGGAGACAGAATCCCAAGCAGGCTCTGCACATTGTCTGCACAGAACCTGACATGGGGCTTGAACCCACAAACTTGAGCTGAAACCAAGAGTTGACGCTTAACTGACTGAGCCACCAAGGTGCCCCACTAACTTTTTATTTATTTCTTTGTTGGTAGTATGTGTGAATTGGCCTTTCACCTGTGATCTGCTAAACTCATTTATTAATCTAAGTGGGTTTTTTTCTTGACATGTTTCTTAGGACTTTATATGTATACAGTCATGTCATTTGTTAATAAAGACCACTTTACTTCCTCATGTTTTTTTTGGGTTTTATTTTGTTTTTTTTTGTTTCTTTGCACAATCATGACCCTGAAGGATCAAGAGTGATATGCTACACTGACTGAGCCAGCCAGGCACTCCTACTTCTGTATTTTCAATCTTTCTTTATGCTTTCTGTTTATTTTTCCTGACATACTACTCTAGTTGGCATTTCCAGAGAACTACTGAATAGTAATTGTGAGAGCAGACATCCTTACTTTCTTCCTAATCTTTGGGGAAAGTCATTCATTATTTCACATTAATTATGATGTTAGTTGGAAATTTTTTGTAGATGACTTTTATCAGATTTTATCAGAAGAAATTCCCTTCAACTCTGGATTCACCAAGGTTTTTTTTTTTTAATCATTAATGGGTTTTCAATTTTTTCAGGTGCTTCTTCCACATCTAATGAACTAATCTTGTGCCTTTTCTCTTTTATTCTGTGGTGATTGGTTGATACTTCTTTTTTTTTTTAAGTTTTTTAAGGTTTATTCATTTTTCAGAGACAAAGTGTGAGTGGGGGAGGGGCAGAGGGAGAGGGAGACAAAGAATCTGAAGCAGGCTCCAGGATCTGAGCTGTCAGCACAGAGCTCGATGCAGGGCTCGAACTCACAGACCACAAGATCATGACCGGAGCCAAAGTCAGATGCTCAACCGACCGAGCCAGCCAGGCGCCCTGATTAGTTGATATTTCTAATTAAAGCAACCTTGTATTTCTGGGATAACCTGCCTTAGTCAGAGATATCATCTTTTTTGTATATCGCTGGGTTGGATTTGCTAATATTTCCTCAAAAAATGTGGCATCTGTGTTCATGAGAAGTTAATGGTCTGTCACGACGCTGTCCAATAGAACTTTCAGTGATGATGTAATAGATCTCTATCTGTGTAGTCCAATATGGCAGCTAATGGGCACATGTGGCTACCGAACACTCGAAATGTGGCTGGTGTAACTGGAGAACTGAATTTTACATTTTACTTAATTATAGTTTACATAGCCACATGTGGCTAGTAGCTGCTATATTGGACCGTACAAGTCTGTAATTTAGTAGCTTATAATCTCCTTGTCTTTTTAAATATTTGCACATTCTGTTCACCTATTTTGATTTTCCCATGCATCTTTCTGTCTATTCTCTAGAGCGATAGTTTCCTCTCTAGTCCCTTGAATACCTTTAGTTCAGCTTCATCCCGACTGCTGTCTTCATGTGTATCCTCTGTATATCTTTAGGGTCTTTATCTGCTTCTGAGGCCTTTGAATTTCAGTATCATTGCAGCAATGAATTTCTTTTTCTTCTGCCTCTTTCCTGAGCTCTGACAGATTATGTTTTATCTCATCCTGTTTGCTCACAATTTCTTCCCCAACTGCTGTTATTTCTTGTTCTTATGCTTCATAGAGGCAATGCTTTAGTTTTAATTTTAGAGTAAGATGTTTTTCATAAAGTTTTATCTATTCTGTTACAACTTTTTTGTTAATGTTTATTTATTTTTGAGAGAGAAAGAGCGTGAGCAGGGGAGGGGCAGAGAGAGAGGGAGACACAGAATCTGAAGCAGGCTTCAGGCTCTGAGCTGTCAGCACAGAGCCGGATGAGGGGCTCGAACCCACAAACCGTGAGATCACGACCTGAGCCAAAGTCAGACGCTCAACCAACTGAGCCACCCAGGCGCCCCCAAAAGGTTTACTAAGGAATCAAAACATCAGAAGATACAGAAAATTTTAAATATTTATAATACACTGTGAATGCCTATATAAAAAGCAATCTCTATTTGCAGAAGGCATGATCTTATATATAAAAAATCCTATGGAATCCACTGAAATAGCATTAGAACTAATAAACATGTACATCAAGGTTAGAGGATACAAGACCAAAACAGAAAAATCAGTTGTATTTCTACACACCAGCAGTGAACAGTCCACAAATGAAATTAAGAAAACAAATCCATTTATAATAGTACAAAAATAGTAATATCTTAGGAAAAAACTTAACAAAAGAAGTCCAAGACTTTTCAGTCCAATGTTCAACCGACTGAACCACCCAGGCACCCTGTCCACTTAAAAAAATTTTTTTTTAACATTTATTTATCTTTGAGAGACAGAGAGAGACAGATCATGAGCAGGGGAGGGGCAGAAAGAGAGGGACATACAGAATCGGAAGCAGGCTCCAGGCTCTGAGCTGTCAGCACAGAGCCCGACACGGGGCTTGAACCCATGAACTGTGAGATCATGACCCGAGCCTAAGTTGGATGCTCAACTGACTGAGCCACCCAGGCGCCCCCCTGCCCACTTTTAAATTAGGTTATTTACCAGAGCACCTGGCCAGCTCAGTCAGAAGAACATGCAACTCTTGATCTCAGGGTGCTGAGTTCACTGAAGACTCAAAAATGCTGAAAACCACAAAACATTACTGAAATAAAGAAGCTCTAAACAAATGCAAAGACATTCTGTGTTCATGGATTGTTAATATTGTTATGATGGCAGTACTTCTCACATTGACTTAGGATTCAGTGCAATCCCTATCAAAATCCCATCTATCTTGTTTGCACAAATTAACAAGCTGATTGTGGTGTTCATTTGGAAATTCAAAGAACCCAGAATAGCCAAAACATCTCGAAAAAGAACAAAGTTGAGAGAGCCCACACTTGCTGATTTCAAAAGTTATTACAGGGGCGTCTGGGTGGCTCAGTAGGTTAAGTGTCCGACTTCGGCTCATGTCATGATCTCACAGTCCGTGAGTTTGAGCCCCTCGTTGGGCTCGGTGCTGACAGCTAGGAGTCTGGAGCCTGCTTCGGATTCTGTGTCTCCCTCTCTCTTTGCCCCTCCCCTGCTTGCTCTCTGTCTCTGTCTCTCCAAATAAAATAAAGACATAAAAATTTTTTTTAAAAAGTTATTACAAAACTGCAATTATTAAGACAACCTGGGGGCGCCTGGCTGGCTCAGTCAGTAGACCATGTGACTCTTGATCTCGGGGTTGTAAGTTTGAGCCCCGTGGTGGGTGTAAAGATTACTTAAAATTTTTTTAAAAATCTGAAAAAAAAGACAACACGGGACTGGCATAAGGACAGACATATATATCAATGAAATAAAT
This sequence comes from Cryptoprocta ferox, assembly GCA_028646485.1. Classification (NCBI taxonomy): domain Eukaryota; kingdom Metazoa; phylum Chordata; class Mammalia; order Carnivora; family Eupleridae; genus Cryptoprocta; species Cryptoprocta ferox. The sequence goes on from CM053572.1 coordinate 6,454,941, forward strand.
TGCAGAGTCCATAAATAATCTTGTACATTTGTGGTCAATTGACTTTTTGACAAAGATGCTAAGACAAATGTGCTAAGCACAGGGAACAATTGTCGTAAGAAATGTGGAAAGAATCGACTTTTCAACAAATGGTGCTAGGACAACTGTATATCCACATGCGAAAGAATGAAGTGGGACCCCAACCTCACTCCATACACAAAAATCAAGAGCTGAAAACTATGAAAGACTTAGATGAAAACAAAGGACAACTTCTTTTCAGGCAAAGGTTGTTGTGATATGACACTCAAAGCACACAACAAAATACAAATAGAGAAACTGGACTTTACCAAAATTTAACAACTTTGTGCACCGAAGGACAACAGTGAAATAAAAGCACTCTTAGAAACATCTCTTACACATGTGCATATATTTATGACAGTGTGATTGAAAAAAGAAAGTGAAAAGACAACGTACAGAATGAAAGAAAATATTTACAAATCTTATATCTGATAAGAGACTAGTATACAGAATACATAAAGAACTCTTACAATTCAACAATGAAAAGGTAAACAACCTAATTTATTTATGTATGCATTTTTAAAGTAAGCTCTGTGCACAATGTGGGGCTTGAACTCAGCACCCTGAGATCAAGAGTTGCATGTTCTACTGACTGAGCCAGCCAGGTGCTCTGGTAAATAACCTAATTTAACAGTGGGTAGGGTGCCTGGAATGGAATACTACAATGGAATATAACTTAGCCATCAAAAATGATGTCTTGGGGCACCTGGGTGGCTCAGTTGGTTGGGCATCTGACTCTTGATTTCAGCTCAGTTTCAAGCCCCACATCGGGCTCTGCGTGGACGGTGTGGATTCTCTCCCTCTCTCTGCTTCTCCCCTGCTAATTCTCTCTCTCAAAATAAATAAATAAACTAAAAAATTTTCAACAATGTGGATGGAACTGGAGTGTATTATGCTAAGTGAAATAAGTCAGAGAAAGACAAATACCATATGATCTCACTCATATGTGGAATTTAAGAAAACAGATGAACATATGGGAAGGGGGAAAAGGAAAAAAGGAGAGAGGGAAACAAGCCATAAGAGACTCTTGAAGGCAGAGAAGAAGCCGATGGTTGATGGAGGGAGGTGGGCAGGGGATGGGCTAGATGGGTGATGGGTACTAAGGAGGGCACTTGTGATGGGCACTGGGTGTTGTATGGAAGTGATGAGTCACTGAGTTCTACTCCTGAAACCAATATTGCAGAGTATGTTAACTAAAGTTTAAATAACAAAATAAATAAAAGTGGACAAGAATCTGAGTAGATATTTCTCTAAAGAAGCTATGCATACTGCCAATAAGCTCATGAAAAGATGCTCAACGTCATTAGTCATTAGGTAACAACAGTGAAGCCCATGATAAAATACCACTTGATACCTACTAGGTATGGCTATAATCAAAAAAGGCATGGGTCACCTGGCTGGCTTAGTTGGTTAAGCATCTGACTCTTGATTTCAGCTCAGGTCATGATTGTGGAATTGAGTCCAGCGTCAGTTTCCATGCTGAGCACAGAGCCTACTTGGGATTCTCTCTCTCTCTCTCTCTCTCTCTCTCTCTCTCAAAAAAAAAAAAAACTTAAAAAAAAAGGCACATAAGAACAAGTGTGATAAAGAAAGGATGTGGAGAAATTAGGACCCTTGTACATTGATGATGAAAATCTAAAATGGCACAGCTGCTTTGGAAAACAGTGTGGCAGTTCCTCCGAAAGTGAGACACAGGGTTGCCATTTGATCCAGCAGTTCCACTCCCAGAACACTGAAGACAAGTGTCAAATAGACATGAACACACATGTTCAGAGCAGCACTATTTCTGTTAGGTTTGTGAATCCATGTGTCTGTCAGTGGACGAACGGCTAAACAAAATGTGGTATGTCCATACAATAGAATATTATTCGGTCCTAAAGAGGAATGAGGTACTGACACATGTAACCACGTGGATGAACCTTGAGAACATTAAGCTAAGTGGAAGACACCGGTCCCCCCAAATCACATGTTTTATGATCTATTGATCACATGAAGTCTTCAGAATAGATAAATCTAGAGAGACAGAATATATATTTTTTGTTGCCAAGGACTAGGGAGGACGGTGGTCGGAAAGTGAGGGAGTGACTGCTAATAGATAAGGGGTTTCTCTTGGGAAGTATGAGAATTCAAATCTAATTCCAAAATTAGGTTGTGTAATGGTTGCACAACCCTGTAAATATAGTGAAAACTACTGAATCGTACACCCTAAATGGGTGAATTGTATGGCTGTATAAATGAATTATATCCCACTAGAGCAGGTAAAAATTGCACAAATCAGGGCGCCTGGGTGGCTCAGTCTGTTAAGCATCTGACTCTTGAATTTGGCCCAGGTCATGATCTCATGGTTCATGGGATCGAGCCCCGGTGCTGGCTCTGCTCTAATATTGAGGAGCCTGCTTGGGATTCTCTCTCTCCCTCTCTCCCTGCCCCTCCCCAACTTGTGCATGCTCTGTCTCTATTTCTCTCTCTCTCTCTCTCTCTTGCTCTCAAAAACAAATAAACTTTAAAAAACTGCACAAATCATCTAGAGATGTTAAAATACAAGTGTGATTTAAGGAGACAGTTTCAGTAGTAAGGGGATTACATACAGTTCTTTCCTCCAGAAGCTTACATGCCCAGAGGCATATGAAACAAACACAATAGGTCAGTAAAAAGGAGGTGAAGTAAGTTACCCTCCAAACTTGAGGGAAGATCCCAAGAGTAAAGATTGATTCTTGGGGTGAGGATGAGGGTAGTTACTACAGATATTTTAGGAGGCATCTGCCAGAGGAAATTTGCAGACATCCAACCGAACAGGTCAGGCGTGTCCTTAGGAACTCTATGTTTAACCAAAATTGAAATCCAATCAGTTCTACTGAGACTTATCTAAAGAGTAGCTGTGTTTAAAGATGGGATCTTAGGGGCACCTGGGTGGCTCAGTTGTTGAGCGTCTGAATCTTGATTTCGGCTCAGGTCATGATCTCACGGCCCGTGGGATCAAGCCCCGAGTTGGGCTCTGCATTGACGGTGGAGCCTGCTTAAGATTCTCTTTCTCCATCAGCCCCTCTCCTTAGCTCTCTCTCTCTCTCTAAAAATATACTTTATAAAAAATGTTTAAAGAAGGGGTCTTATTTATATTCAGGGAAGCAGAGCCAGAGAATAGGACCATGTTAGTGTCTCTGGCAGGTCTGTCCCTGCAGTAAGATGGTGGTGGCACCCTGTCTGGGCCTGACGACCTTTGTCACTAGGAGTCGATCTGGCTCAAGCAACCTTCCAGGAATCATTACTCTCCCTGGGGACTCTCCCTTAAGGATTTGTTAACCGTTCACTATAAATGACTGTTTTGGTGTCTCATTGACCCATTCGAAGCCATTCCTGAGTCCTGGACTCAAAGTTGAGACTCAGACCATGGATCACAGTAAACACAGCAAGTGGTGTCCTCTGAGAAGCCCAGCACCTCTACACAAATGGTAGCTGCAGTTCCTTTTCTCTTTCTTTTTTCTAAAGGTTTATTTTTGAGAGAGAGCGCAAGCTGGGGAGAGACGGAAAGAGAGGGGGGACAGAGGATCCAAAGCAGGCTCTGCGCTGACAGCAGTGAGCCGGATGTGGGGCTTGAACCACCAAAATGCAAGACCATGATCTGAGCTGAAGTCGGACGCCAACCAACTGAGCCACCTAGGCGCCCCTGTACCTCATTATCTTTATTAGAGCTCAAATACAGACTCTAGGCTAAATGCCGAAAGAGAGACAAAGTGTACCGGCAGTTCAGATGTCTGTGTTCCTACTGTACCAGGAGTGATCGTCAAAAGCTGGGCTAAGGAGTTTGAAATTGACCTTATAGATGATCAGGAGCAATTGATGATTATTGTATAAAGGGGAATCATATTTTTTTAAGTTCCATTTATTTTGAGAGAGAGAGAGAGAGAGAGAGAGAGAGAGCGCACAAGCAGGGGAGGGACAGAGAAAATGAGAGAGCAAGAATCCCAGGCAGGCTCAGTGCTGGCAGCACAGAGCCAGACACGGGGCTCAAACCCACGACTGTGAGATCATGGCCTGAGCTGAAATCAGGAGCCAGATGCTTAAAGGGGAATCATATTTTATTTTTCTTTTTTCTTTTTTAAATACATTTTAAAGTTTATTTATTTATTTATTTATTTAGAGAGAGTGGGGAAGGGGCAGAGAGAGAGAGAGAGAGAGGGAGAGAGAGAATCCCAAGCAGCCTGCCAGCATGGAGCCCAACTCAGGACTCAATCCCACAAACCGTGAGATCATGACCTGAGCTGAAATCAAGAGGCGGATGCTTAACTTACTGAACCACCCAGGCGCCCCTAAGTCACTGAATCTCAAAGGTCCATCCTTTTTTCCAGGATGACATTTAACCAAAAAGAGGCTGAGACCAACAGAAGAAAAGAATAGAATTAAAATACAAAGTTCTAGAAAATCACTCAAGGGAGTCAATGGTTTAAGCATAAGAAGCTCATTACCTTGCAGACTCTTGGCTGCGTCATTTTTTAAGACATCGGAGGAATCATTAAGATTTTTTTTATAAGCAAAAACACGGCAATTTTCCTTCAGTGGGACTGTGCATCAATAGGGAGCAGACGCAGATCAGCTCATTTCTCTGTTCCTCTGCGTCCTATTCCTGGGGAACACGAATTGGAATTAACACAGGAATGATACTTACTGAAAACAAACTCTCCTTCTGATGCCTCCGGAAGAAACTTCCTCTGACTTCTCCAGGATGTAGAGAGGAGCTGGCCCTGTGATGTTTTTAGAAGGTGTTCTCTGTAGCTTGCGGGAAAGGGGAATGAAGATGGATGATTCAAGCGCGCCCAGCAAGCTGTCTGTAAAAGGCCCTGGGCTCCACACTCATTAACAAGTTGTGCCCACACCTTCCTTTCCACCAATCTGGGCAGCAGCTGGCGTGAGAATTCCACCACCGCCCACCCCTCTTCCCCAGCCTTTGGTCCTGCTCTCCACCCCCGATAGGAGTTTAGCCGTGTGCCTACAAATTTTTAATGATCCTGTCTCAAAGCTGCCACTATCTGGCATCAGATCCTGGTGGGAAGAGAAGGTCCGGCCCGAGATCCTTCCTCCCACCCGCTAGAGGCAGCCCCAGTCCTATTCTCCACTTCATCAACCTGGTTTATCAGAGCTGGATAAACCAGCTGTCACTCCCTGAAATCAGAGTGTGTTCTTGTCCTCTCTCCCCCCTGGCGAGAATGCAAGCCCCGGAAAGTCGGGACTTTCTGTCTGCCTTTTCTTTTCTTTTTTTTCTTTTCTTTTCTTTTCTTTTCTTTTCTTTTCTTTCTTTTCTTTTCTTTTCTTTTTTCAATTTTATTTATTGGGGCACCTGGGTGGCTTGGTCGGTTGAGCGTCTGACTTTGGCTCAGGTCATGATCTCATAGCTTGTGAGTTCAAGCCTTGTGTTAGGCTCTGTGCTGACAGCTCTCTCTGCCCCTTCCCCACTTGTGTTCTGTTTCTCCTTCTCTCTCAAAAGTAAATAAACATTGAAAAAAAATTTTTATTTTTTGAGAAAGAGAGCAAGCAGGGGAGGGGCAGAGAGAGAGGACAGAGAGAATCCCAAGTGGGCTCCGCACTGACAGAGACCCTTTAATTAATTAATTTATTTATTTATTTAAAAAAATCTTAAATTTTTTTTTAATGTTTATTTATCATCGAGAGACAGAGAGAGACAGAGCATGATCATGGGAGGGGCAGAGAGAGCAGGAGACACAGAATCCGAAGCAGGATCCAGGCTCTGAGCTGTCAGCACAGAGCCCGATGTGGGGCTTGAACTTACGAACCATGAGATCATGACCTGAGCTGTAGCCAGAATCTTTTGTAAAGGGGCACCTGGGTGGCTTAGTCGGTTGAGCGTCCGACTCTTGATTTTGGCTCAGGTCATGATCTCATGGTTCAGGAGATTGAGTCCCACTTTGGGGCTTGGGATTCTCTCTCCCTTTCTCCCTGCCCCTCCCTCAGGCACTCTCTCTCTCTCTCTCTCTCCCTCTCCCTCTCAAAATAAACAAATAAACTTAAAAAAATAAAATCTTTTTTAAGTATTTAAAAATGCAGTATAGGGGTGCCTGGGTGGCTCAGTCAGTTAAGCAGCTGACTTCGGCTCACGTCATGATCTTGTGGTTTATGGGTTCGACCCCTGCGTCAGGCTCTGTGCTGACAGCTCAGAGCCTGGAGCCTGCTCCAGAGTCTGTGTCTCTTTCTCTCTCTGCCTTTCCCCTGCTCACTCTCTGTCTCTCAAAAATAAATACACATTAAAAAATTTTAAAAAAATGCAGTATATTTTTCACAGCAAATTATATCATCTTTTTTCCCCACCACAAAGAATTAGCCCTCAGGGCGCTTGGGTGGCTCAGTTGGGTAAGTCCCTGACTGGCTCAGGTCATGATCTCGCGGGTCATGAGTTCGAGCCCTGCGTGGGGCTCTGTGTTGACAGCTCAGAACCTGGAGCCTGCTTCGGATTCTGTGTCTCCATTTCTCTCTGCCCCTTTCCTGCTCTTGCTCTGTCTCTCTCTCAAAAATAAATAAACATTACAAAAACTTAAAAAAATAATGAAGTAAAAATGCAATAAAGCTTTTAAAAAATAAAAAATAAATTTAAAAAAATCAACAAATTAAAAAAAATAAAGAATCGGCCCTCTCCTCTAGGAATATGGAAAGAACTTCAAATTGTAACCCTCCGTGCTCCACACTACACGTGGTCTTAGGGCATCATAAAGGCTGTGACCACAGTGCCTGCGTGTTCTTCCAGTCAGGTCTGGGGACACCTTGTCATGCTTCCCGGTCACCGAAGCTTTCCAGCGGCCCTTTCCTGGGTCAGCCTCCGCACAACTGATGAGCACCATATTCTGCATCTGGAAGTGGCTTGCGGAGAGCGAGCAAATCAGATGTGGGGAATGAGTTTAGGATTCCCTGAGCCTGCACTGACGGGCTAACAAGGCATAAAGAGTTAGAAAGCCATAGGATGCACACGCCCCAGTTTGGGTAAACAAGATTAGGTATTCCGGGCGGAAATACCGCCCAACTTAGTACAAGAGCAGAAAGCTCTTTCACAGGAAGGAAGGACCAAATTAAGTAAACAAGTAAATAGGGCTATAGACTGCTGCTGGGCGAAGTTGCCCAGAGCAGAGCTAATTAGGAAAAGAGAGGTGCCTTGTTGACCCTGAGGTAGCATGCTCTGTCTGTCTTGTCCCCTAGACCAGTTTAGGTAAGCAGAGGCGGTGCCTCACATCTGCTGTAAACAACCTTCCGTCCTACACCCGGATTTTATTTTGTATTAACCCAAATGCCTAACCCTGCATATCTTCAAAACCCCCTTTCCCTCCCGCGCATGAGTTAACGTTCACGATTTCATTGTCTCTTTGTGCATGCCTTAACCACGTTTGTAAGCCTTGTGATCCTAATAAAAACGAGCAAGGACCCTTCCTGGGGCTCTTGTCTCCTCCTGGACATTAGCCTCTCGCATTTTTAATCCTGCGTCCCACTTTCTTGCTGGACAAGAGAGAACTCCAGACCCAGAGTCTATGACACTCACAGAACGCCATCCAGAGGCAGAGAGATTGTCTCTTCTATTAGCTGTCATAGAAGAGAGAAGCTTCTTTCCCCAAAGCCGACAACAAGCATCTCACAAGTCGCTTGCCCAAATTAGATGACGGCCCTTCATCTGAGTCCATCTTTGTGACTGGGTCAATAGCATCTACAAATTAGCTCGGACTGATCACAGCCGATCGATCCCTGGAGCCAATAGTGGGGTCAACTCAACTCAAACCACAAGACTGAGAGTAGAGGGTGGACCCCTAAAAGAAACCCTTGATGTTGTGAAAGGCAGAAGGGAGGAGGGTGTTGAGAGGCTGATACACAAATTGTGCACTATACCTTTTTTTTAATGTTTATTTATTTATTTCTGAAAGAGAGAGAGAGTGCCAAGGAGGGGCAGAGAGAGAGGGAGAGAGAGAATCCCAAGCAGGTTCTGAGCTATCAGCACAGAGCCCGACATGGTGCTCGATTCCACAAACTTGTGAGATCATGACCTGAGCTGAAATCAAGTCAGACACTTAACCGACTGAGCCACCCAAGTACCGCTGCTCTATACCTTTTCCACTGAAGGTCAGAGGGTCTTCACGCAAGCTGTCTGATTTCCCAGGCCCTGAGCCCCTGGGGTGGGACATACTTTAGGCCTCCCAGTATGATTTTTGCTGTACCTTCAAGCATTTTAGAGAAACTGAGTTACCCACTTGCTTAAGACTCAGGATTCAGCTTGTAAAAGACTCTCACTGGGTCTGCTTTTCATGAAGAAATTTCAAATGACAACAAAGGGCAAGGCAGTCAGAGAGAAGGGCTTCTTCTTTTTTTTTTTAATGTTTATTTATTTTGAGAGAGAGAGAGAGAGAGAGAAAGTGGGGTAAGCGCAGAGAGAGGGGGAGAGAGAGAATCCCAAGCAGACTCCATGCCGTCAGCGCAGAGTTCAGTTTGGGGCTTGAACTCACGAACCGTGAGATCATGACCTGAGCTGAAACCAGGAGTCGGACACTTAACTGACCTGCTTCTTTTACTCTCCTTGAGCCAAATGGAGAGCCCAGTGGTCCTGGCCTTGAAAAGGCACTGGTTTCTGAATCTTCCTCCTTGTGAAGGACCCGGCAGCTTAGTCAGGGTAGTAGTGTATGGCTGGGATTGGCTCCCGAGCCACCGCTGAGGGTCGGTCTGTTCTACTAGCGGTGTTCAAAGCAGGAGGGCAAGTCTTTCTTTCTTTCTTTCTTTTTTAGTGTTTATTTATTTTTGAGACAGAGAGAGACAGAGCATGAGTAGGGGAGTGGCAGAGAGAGAGGGAGACACCGAATCCGAAGCAGGCTCCAGGCTGCAAGCTGTCAGCACAGAGCCCGATGTGGGGCTCGAACCCACGAACCGCGAGATCATGACCTGAGCCAAAGTCTGACGCTTAACCGACTGAGCCATCCAGGCGCCCCCACTCCTTCTCTTTCAATAAAGAAAACAGTCAAGAGTCAGAAGCCAAACAGAATCAGAACTGGGATAGGTAGGACATAAGCGGGTCTGGGACATCTGGTGCCCCCTTAGAGGTTCTGCCATCCTTGGTTGCTGGGGTGCTTTACAGGAGGTCTGTGGGTTGGTTGAAAGTTGCAGAGTCAGCGGGAGGCGCGTCGGGCTCTGTGCTGACAGCTCGGAGCCTGGAGCCTGCTTCGGATTCGGTGTCTCTCTCTCTCTCTCTCTCTCTCTCTCAGCCTCTCCGCCCCGCCCACGAAAGTAAATAAACATTAAAAAATAAAAAATAAATAAAACCTCTGCTTTCTTCTAAAGAGATTAAAATGGATTCCTGATGACATCTTAATCAGTTTTCTTTCGTCTCTTAGCACTCTAGTGCTTTCAAATAACCAAGTCTCAGCTAACCCGGCCCCCGCAGTGAACACACAATGCATTACAATGCACACAATGCAAACTGAAACCATTCTTCTAGAAGGCTTAGATTAGCCTCCAGAAAGAGGTGTGCCTCCTTCTGATCTTCTGGAAGAAGCTTAGGGTCCTGCAGATTTTCTCCCCTAGACACTGAAGTCAAAGAGTGACCACAAAAAGAAGCTATTTTACCATCCTATCTACAACACATGACCACTACATACATGTCAGTGTTCCCCAGAGCCTCGTGCTTACTTAAGATCCACCAAAGTTCAGGGACGCCTGGGTGGCTGAGTTGGTTAAGGGTCTGACTTTGGCTCAGGTCATGATCTCGTGCTTTGTGAGTTCGAGCCCCACGCCGGGCTCTGTGCTGACAACTCAGAGCCTGGAGCCTGCTTCACATTCTGTGTCTCCCTCTCTCTCTTTGACCCTCCCCTGCTCGCACTCTGTCTCTCTCTCAAAAATAAATAAACATTAAAAAAAACATAAACCAAAATTCAGTTTTTCAAGAAGTGCTGACATTAAAAGATTTGACTCTGAATCTCTTATTTAATGCTTCTTCAGAAAATGGGTGGGTCAAGGGTTGAAAGACTTAAATGCCTTACAAAAGGTGAACTGGGTGGGCTGTAAAGCAGGGTGGTGGTACTCAGCACAGAGGCATTCAAGTTAAGTTAAAAAAACAGGGGCGCCTGGTGGCTCGGTTGAGCATCTGACTTCGGCTCAGGTTACGATCTGACGGTTCATGAGTTCAAGCCCCCACATTGGTCTCGTGGCTGTCAGCGCAGAGTCCCCTTCTGGTCCTCTGTACCCCTCTCTCTCTGCCCTTCCTCTGCTCTCTCTCTCTCTCTCTCTCAAAAATAAAAGGGAAATCCTGGCAAACCATAACGAGCCTCTTAAATACAGCGAACAAACTGAGGGTTGATGGGGTTGGGGGGGCGGGTTAAATGGGTGATGGGCATTACGGAGGACACTTTTCGGGATGAGCACTGGGTGTCCTATGTAAGAGAGGAATCACTGGGTTCTACTCCTGAAGACTACACTCTATGTTAACTAACTGGAGAATTAAAAAAAAAAAAAAAAAGGAAATCCTTTAAAAACATAAACTAAAAAAAACAAAACAAAAAATTCTTGCGGTCAAATTAAATGTCTCCTGGAGGAGACTATTTTCCTCTTCTATAGGCTGCTATTCAATCACCCTGCATTGTCTACAGTTGAGTTAAGCTGGTGGGGGTGGGGGGCTGGCGAGGGGCAGCGGCCCCGATTACAGGGCTTTGTGAGTAGATTTGATTTTGACCTATGAGCCTAGAATGTTTTCTTCATTTGTTCCAGAAAAATAAGTTCTCCCTAGAGTTTCCTTCTGTTGGGAACATACTTCATCCCATCAGGGGTCCTCTCTGGGAAAGGAGACCGTATGCAGGAGTAGAAGGTGTGAAAAGGAAAGCCAAAGCCAGGGTCTGTCAAAGAGAGGACAATGCTAACATAGGACCCCGTCAGAGGGGAAATTTCCCTACTGTAATGAGTTAGGGTCCAAGCTTTGGGTAAAAGCACACAAGGGAACCTTAGAAAAGTACAGACAGAGGAGCCTGAGTGGCTCAGTCGGTTAAGCGTCCGACTCTTGATTTTGGCTCAGGTCATGATCTCATGGTTCGTGAGTTTCAGCCCTGTGTTGGGCTCTGCACTATCAGTGTGGAGACTGCTAGGGATTCTCTCTCTTCTCTCTCTGCCCTCCCCGCTCTCACGCACATGTGTGTGCTCTCTTTCTCAAAATAAGTAAATAAACTTTAATTAAAAAAAAAAAAGAAGGAAAAATGTAGAGGCTGGGTTGGAATTCCAGCCTCCCATCACTCACTAGTGGTAGGGACCATATCCTCTCTGAACCTGTTTCCCCATCTGCAAAGTGAGGGTTTCCTGGCGCCCAGTCACTGAAGCGTGGTAGTTACTCTTATTACTCACGAGAACGTACAAAAAAAATCCCCTAAAAGTAGAGGTCCAGGTTCAGACCTAAAAGCCGGAAAGAGCTCATGTTCTGATCTATTTTTCCCTAGCCATCTGAACCAAACTTAGCAATGTCTTCCCTTTTGTGCTTGGCTCATCCAAGTTGTGTGAGTCACTCGAGAGCATTAGAGGAGTGTGCTGGCTCTGAGCTGTTCTGGGTGAGAAAAAAAGAAGTATCTACAGACTTTAATTCTCCACAGCTTTGGGGTGCTTGGCTGGCTCAGTCGGAAGAGCATGCGACTCTTGATCTTGAGGTTGTGAGTTCGAGCCCCATGCTGGGTGTAGAGATGGCGTAAATAAACAAATAAACAAAAAAAGTTCCCCACAGCTGCGCTAGTACCTTGACTAGCAGAAGCTGTGCTTGGAAGCAAGAAAATACATCTTAAAAAATGCTTTCTCATTTTTCAGGAATAGTAAATCCCCCTGTGTCCCAGGATATATCAAAAGTAATTAAATTTTCTTAATGTTTATTTAGTTTTGAGAGGGAGAGAGACAAAATGCAACCAGGGTAGGGGCAGAGCCCGACGTGGGCCTCGAACTCACAAACCACTAGATCATGCCCTGAGCTGAAGTCGGATGCTTAACCAGCTAAGCCACTCAGGTGCCCCAGCGAATGATTTTTTAAACGTATTATTGGATTCCGTTTGCTAGCATTTTACTGAGAATTTTTGCATCGATGTTCATCAGGGATACTAGCGTACAGTTAGTTCTCTTTTTTTGTGGTGTCTTTATCTGGTGTTGGTATCAGGGTGATGCTGGCCTTATAGAATGAATTCGGAAGTTTTCCTTCCTTTTCTGATTTTTGGAAGAATTTGAGAAGAATAGGTGTGAACTCTTCTTTAAATGTTTGGCAGAATTCACCTGGTCCTGGGCTTTAGTTTGTTGGGAGTGTTCTGATTACTGACTCGATTTCTTTGCGGATAATCAGTCTGTTCAAATTTTCTACTTCTTCCTAAGAGCCCACGAATTGTCATTCCAGAGACTTCCAGAGGCCATGATAACTCCAGCTAACCTTCTAATGCAGATTTAAAATGGCATGTGGTAATTGCTTATCCTCAGTAATTAGTAAAGGCACTTCAGTAAGTAAAGAAGGTGAATTGCTGAGAGAAATTATTTCCATGAGTGTCTCCAACTTCAAGCAATTCTTCACCTACTTCAGATCTACCAGCATTCACCTTGGCCCAAAGCAATCCTCTGAATCAGCCCCTGTGAAAGTGCTTGTGTAACTCACGGGTGACGGTGGTTTGCCTTACAGCATTTCTCAACCTGGGGTGATATTGTTTCCGGAGGAACATTTGACAAAATCTGAAGACATTTTTGTTGTCCTAACCATGGGGATGGAACTGGCATCTAGTGGGACTATGCCAGGGATGCTGCTCAACGCCCTGCCATGCACAAGGCAGCCCCCACAACGAAGAATCATCTGGCCCAAAATGTCCGTAGTGCTGAGTAGTGTAGAGCCCCGGCCTCACCGTCCACTAGCTGTGTGGCTTCCTTCCCTTTCCAAGCTTCCATCTCCTCATCCGGGAAGCTCAATAGCATGATGTAGCTATGAAGTACCTAGCACAGATAGTACGTGCTCAGTTTAATTACTTTTGACAGGGGCGCCTGAGTGGTTCAGTCAGTTAAGCGTCCAACTTCAGCTCAGGTCATAATCTCGTGGTTCGTGAGTTCGAGCCCCACATCAGGCTCTGTGCTGACAGCGCAGAACCTGGAGCCTGCTTCAGATTCTGTGTCTCCCTCTCTCTCTGCCCCCCCCCTTGCTCATGCTCTGTCTCTATCTCTCAAAAATAAATAAACGTTAAAAAAATAAAAAAAGAAATCACTCACCAAAATCAAGTGGGATTTATTTCTAGGCTGCAAAGGAAGTTTAATATTCCAAATCAATCAATGTGATACACCACATTAATAAAAGAAAGGATAGAATCATATGATCAGGGGCGCCTGGGTGGCTCAGTCGGTTAAGCGGCCGACTTCTGCTCAGGTCATGATCTTGTGGTTTGTGGGTTCGAGCCCCGAGCCTGATTCAGATTCTTATCTCCCTCTCTCTGCCCCTCCCCTACTCCTGCTCTCTCTCTCTCTCTCTCTCAGAATTAAATAAACATTAAAAAATTTTTTCAAATCATATGATCATTTCAATAGACACAGAAAAAGCATTTGACAAAGCACAGCATCCATTCATGATAAAAATACTTAACAAAGTAGGTTTAGAGGAAACATATATCAACATAATAAAAGCCTTATATGAAAAACTCACAGCTAATATCATCCTCAATGGGGAAAATCTGAGAGCCTTTCCCCTAAGGTCAGGAACAAGACAAGGATGTCCACTCTCACCACTTTTATTTTACACAGTACTGGAACTCCTAGCCTCAGCAATCAGACAACAACAACAAAAAGAATAAATAAAAGGCATAGCAATTGGTAAGAAGTAAAATTTGTTACTATACGTAGATGACATGATACTATATACAGAAAGCCCAAAAAACTCCACCAAAAAACTGATAAATGAATTCAGTAAAGTCGCGGGATACAAAACCAATGTACAGAAATCTGTTGTATTTCTCTACACTAAAAATGAAGCAGCAGACACAGAAATTAAGAAAACAATCCCATTTACAAGTGCACCAAAAGTAGTAAGATACCTAGGAATAAATCTAACCCAAGAGGTGAAAGACCCGTACTCTGAAAACTGTCAGATACTGACTAAAGAAACTGAAGATGACACAAATAAAGGGAAAGATACTCCATGCTCATGGATTGGAAGAACAAATATTGTTAAAATGTCCATACTACCCAAAGCAATCTACACACTTAAAGCAATCCCTATCAACACACCAATAGCATTTTTCACAGAACTAGAACAAACAGACAACCCTAAAATTTGTATGGAACCACAAAAACCCCAGAGAGTCAAAGCAATCTTGAAAAAGAAAACCAAAGCTGGAGGCATCATAATTCTGGACTTCAAGTTATATTGCCAAGCTATAGTCATCAAAACAGTATGGTGCAGCCACTCTGGAAAACAGGAGGGAGTTTCCTCAAAAAGTTAAAAATAGACCTACCCTACAATCCAGCAATTGCACTACAAGGTATTTACCCAAAGTATACAAAAATGCAGATTCAAAGGGGTGCATGCACCCCGATGTTTATAGCAGCATTATCAACAATAGCCAAACTATGGAAAGAACCCCAATGTCCATCATGTCCATTGACTGATGAATGGATAAAGAAGATGTGGTAGATATATACAATGGAATGTTTTCGGCCATAAAAAAGAACAAAGCCTTGCCATTTGCAACAACGTGGATAGACCTAGAGAGTATAATGCTGAGGGATAAAATACCACATGATTTCACTCGTATGCGGAATTTAAGAAACAAAACAGATGAGCAAAGGGGGGAAAACAGAGAGAGAGAAACAAGCTAAGAAAACAGAGTCTTAACTCTAGAGAACAAATTGATGGTTACCAGAAGGGAGGTGAGTGGAGGGAATGGGAGAAATAGGTGATGGGGATTAAGGCGAGCACTTGTCCTCATGAGCACTGAGTGAATAAAATCAACCTTTTAAAAAACATTGTGGCTTCTGCTCCTTATTATTTCTTCTCTTATAATTCAGCTTAGCCTGATCAAGTTTCTTTCTTTACGCTCTTAACCTCGAAATGCAAACAACAACAACAACAACAACAACAACAACTAGAAGAAAACATTTTCCCAAAAGAGGTAGGAAAATTGGCTTTCCAATCAAATAAAGTGGAATTCAATTCAGGCACTTACTCTCAGGGTAGATAACTTAAGCAAGTCACTGAACTATAGTCTCAGTTTTTCCAGTAATGTCTAACTTAGGAAGGAAGGAAATACAGATTTAATAATGCCATTATTTTATAATATCTAGCTTATCGTGTTCTACTTATTAAACTAGATGCATAGAGGATGCATATAAACAGGTTTAATACTGACTATAGCTACTCTTTATTGAGCATTACCACAGGCCGACATGGACATGGGTGCTCTATGCAGCATTCATACTGCTCAAAGCCTAGTTACAAAGCAGGTAATGCATTAAAAACATGTTTTTAAATGTTTATTCATTTGAGAGAGAGAGAGAGAGAGAAAGAGAGAGAGAGAGCGCATGAGCAGGGGAATGGCAGAGAGAGAGAGGGAGACACAGAATCTGGAGCGGACTCCAGGCTCTGAGCTGTCAGCACAGAGCCCGATGCGGGGCTCGAACCCATAAACCGTGAGATCATGACCTGAGCCGAAGTCGAACCCTGAGCCACCCATGTCCCCCTATTTTTTATTTTAGAGAGAGAGTGAGGGAGAGGGGCAGAGGGAGAGAGAATCTCAAGCAGGCTCTGCACTGAGCGTGCTTTGGGGCTCGATCCCACGACCTTGGGATCATGACCTGAGCCGAAATCGATAGTCGGATACTCAACCAACTGAGCCTCCCAGGTGCCCCTCTCCAAGAACTTTCTAAAAACAGTCTGTGCCCCGAAGCTCTTTCAGCTGAAACTTGGTTATTGTCATACTGGAGCCCTGTTGACTTGGTGGCAAAGGGTTTAGGGAAGGGGAAGCATTTTATAATTTTATGATGAAATCTCAGTATTCTGGTGAGTCTGTGTCCCTGGGCTGTGACATTCACAGGTGTCTCAGCTTTGTCCCCTCTTCCTTGGGTGAGGCAGAAAAGCTAGTAGGAACTGAAGTCGGTAACTGTCTTAGCCCCGCTCTTCCGTGAGAGAAACAAGGCTCCGGAGAGCAGGCTTTTGTCAGGGAGACTGCTCTGGGTATTTGAAAAATTTTTTAAATGTCTATTTATTTTTTGAGAGAGAGAGAGAGAGAGAGAGAGAGAGAGAGAGAGAGAGAGAGTATGAGCAGGGGAGGGGCAGAGAGAGAGGGAGACACAGAATCTGAAACAGGCTCCAGGCTCTGAGCTGTCAGCGCAGAGTCTGATTCAGGGCTCGAACTCTTGAACTATGAGATCATGACCTGAGCAGAAGTTGGACGCCCAACTGACTGAGCCATCCAGGCGCCCCAGGGTGTATTTTTAAATGGCTACTTTCCCCTTCCTTCTGCTAGAGACGGAGGGGACTTTGCTCTTGGCCACACTCCTCAGCCTCCATCGATTTGTCAAAGTTACAACAGAAGTATTCCTACTTGTGTGCGGCCCCAGCAGCTTAGCTCTCAGCGGATGTCAGCTTTATTTGCCAGTCTCCCCAGACGCAGAGGGTGGCAGTTCGCCCCCTCCAGTGTCACTTCTCTGTTGGGCTCAAGAAAAATGGTTTTGCTTTCTGGTGTGCTGTTTGTTCCTGTTGTGAAGGTGGGGGTGGTGGACCTCCCCATACCCTTTACAGGCAGAAGCTGAAAGTGAAGTTGCTTTTCCTTTGGTTTGGCCTTTAAAAAAATGCCCTGGAGGCATGAGGGCGGAGAGGGCAGAGGCTGTGGTCCTCCATTTCCCTTTTGGAAAAGAGTGTGCGGGGAGGCAAGCCCTCCGTGAAGGGAGGCTCAGTCTGGCTTCATCATCTTTCTTTTATAGATTGCTTTTTTACAAAGTTTAGAGAGAGAGAGAGAGAGAGAGAGAGGATAGAGAGAGGGAACCCCAAGCAGGTTTTGCACCGTCAGTGCAGAGCCCGGCTCAAACTCATGAAACATGATGACCTGAGCTGAAATCAAGAGTTGGACGCTTAACCGACTGAGCCCCCCAGCCGCCCCGGGATTCATCACCTCTTGTTCAGCCTAAGCTCTCCGCCCAGACTCCATCCTCCAAGCCTCTGAACCAGCCCCCAAGGATCTTTCTGTAACGCAGACCTCACCATAATGGTCTCCTTGCTCAGACTGTCCCCTGCTTGGAGCCCCCGAACCTGCGGAACAACGTACAAGTTGCTCTATGTGGCCTTTATAGATCCTCACAGGTCACCTTAAGCTTTCCTCTGCTGCCCGCCTCCTCTGACTCCTATACTACTGTATTGGGGTACCAGGGACACCCCAAATTGCTTCCAAGTCCCTCAACATGACACACTGTCCCGGTGTCTCTGCCTCGAGCACTTGCTGATCCCTCTGGTACCCTTCCCATCGCAACTGCAATGTGACTCCCCCAGCAAGGCCCCGCCTCCTCAGGGAGCATGCTGTGGATCCCGATGATGCCCCAAGGGACGCTCTGTGTCTCCCCCAAGGCTCTGCTTTTCTCCCAGAGCGGGGAGGGGCACGGGATGGAGTTGGCCAGCCCTCCCCATCAGCCCTCTGCAGCCAGGAAGAGGAGGAGGGAAGTTCTGGAAGGGAAGGAGCCTCTGTGCACTGGCATCTGCTGTTACAGGTCCGGGACGAAGGAATCTGGCTCTGAAGCCAGGGTCTTGGGGTTCAGATCCCAAGCCCCACCGGTACCACCTCTCTGACCCTAGCAAGCTACTTATCTCTCTACGCTTCATCACTGTCATCCATAAAACAGGTTAATAAATAGGACCTGGCTTAGCTAGAGGGAGGCCTCACGAGATAATGCAACATGAAGAATTCTGTACGTGGTGAATGCTCAACAAGCTGCTAGTATAGCCACCACGTGGGCCAAATGCCAAGGCAGGTGCTGCTACATCCGGGCCCGATCTCACCCGAGCCCTGGCCGGCGACACGGGGGTGCTAGTCCCCCTCCATGGAGCCATGGAGACACCCAAGGTGCACGGGCATTTGCAGAGCTCTGCTGCTTCCCCTTGCCAGGACCGCTCAGCCCTCTCCTGGAGCGACCCCGGGGGGGGGCTTGGGCTGGGTGCCTACGGGCTCCTTGAAGCAGGTGCTGACAGTGGCCGAGGGGGCAGGCGAGGGACCGCGTGGTTGGGAGTTGCGCCCCAGTCCAGGCTCAGGCAGTGGGTCCTGCTTTTCCTCTGTGCGTTCTCTGCCCTCCATGCAGGTGGCAAGGAGGGAGCTCCTCGTCCTTTTAAGTCTTGCTATAAGCCGGGAGCTGTGACGCCACGTCCATTCGCACCAACACCAGACAGGCTGCTGTTCTGCCTCCACGTTGTGTTAAGTCCAAGATGATGCAGCCAGGGTTGTCCAGAGCCTGGCACACAGGGGGCACTTCATTCCCCTCTCCTGGGCCTCCAGGTTGAGAAAGCCCCTCCCAGCACCCCTGCACTGTAATTAGTCTGTCTGCCCCTCACTGTACTGAGGGAAGCTGAATTGCTGGGCGAGGTCAACTGAGGATAAGGACCCTCTGTTGTCCATCTGAACAGATACATTGTACTCCATTAAGCTGGGCTCAGGTGGTGCAGTGAGCAACCCCCACAACCGCACCCAGCAGCCCTGAGATCACCCTCTGAGGAGTAGTCATTTTGGAGCACAGCTGTTGAATCCACCCTCTTGAACCCTAGGTCTTCAATCCCCTCCTCTAGCATTTCGGATGTCCTATTTATTGTTAAGCAAACCACTCTTAACCGATCCCCGATCCCCGGACTCCTCTGACCCCTGGGCCAAATCTTTGGCAGTCAATGCTGTGAAGGAGTGATCTGCCTTGCAGGGCCCCTCACCTCCCAGTCTCGTTAGTCCCCCGGGGTTCCCCCCAGATAATTCCTCCAAGGTCATTCCCCAGTCCCAGGGTCTCCCCTTGGCTTCCCTCCTTCACCTCTCCTGGACAGTGTGTGATCAGTGGTAATCTGCCCACATGCTGGGAACACTCCAGGATGCTCCTGCTTGTTCCTCTCACCTTGGAAACGTGGTCCTCCCCTCCTCAAGCTATGACCAAGTCCTCGCTGCCCCGTTTTGCCTACCTGGAATCTGGTCCCATGGATTTACTTCTGTGCATCTTGGTGAGGCAGATTGAAGCCGCCCCCACCCCAGAGTCGGAGCCCACCACAGCCTGAGGGGGTCAGACTGCCCAGAGGCGCAGCGAAGCCTGGAGGGCTCTGGGAGACGGCAGGAACCTTGGCCTTTGGCGTCTGTCATCTGAGCCTCCCCTGGCCTTGGCGTCCCCAGCCCTGCCCCGCCCCGCCTGCCAGATTATAACTAAGAGAGGGGCCATCTTGTCCCCCAGCCCCTTCCGCTTGGCCTCAGGTGACAAACTGGTGGTCTGTGACACATGGTTTGCCCCGCCACACTTTTCTGAAGTTTCAATCAGCTGCTATCATTTAAAAACTAACCGATTTCACTTAAGAATCCAGAATTCGAGTTTCTTTTTGAGAACTCAGAAGAGCTGGCCAACCCCAGGCCCGGCACTCCCGCACAGAGACAGCCAGCGAGAGCTGGTCTCGGCCGTTCCCTTTCTGTGGGGCCTGCACAGAAGCCTGGACTTGTAACCCCCTGCATCGTCCTGGCCACTCACGTCAGCGGCCTGGCTTCGAAACCGCATCTGGGCATGAGGCAGTCCGGGGGAAGGGCCGAAGAGCCCTCAGGTCTGGGCACGCGAAGAAGGGGAGAGCAGGGCGAGCAGGAAGGCGGGGCAGACAGTCCCAGGTGAGAGCCACGTCCCAGCCTCTCTCCGTCACTGTTTATTGCTAGCAGTGTCCCAGGCACCCTGTGTGTGTCCTGTCCTGGCTCCAGCCCACCTCCGGGGGCTGGGCTGCTGCAAACATGCGGCTCGCGATCTGCCTATTCAGGCCGCCCCGCATCCGATGGGAGTTGGGCCCGGGGCCTGCGGCTTTATCCAGAGCCTGAGTGAGCAGCGTGGCCTGTGGGCACAGGCTTCCTTACTGGGCAGCCGGCTCAGCCAAATGTGCACCAGGGGGTGGCGGCCTTGTCACAGTCCAACAGGATGTTGAGAACAGTGCAGGGGGCCCCGCCCACAGACAGGGCCGTGCGGGAGTCCACGCGGTACTTCACGGTGCTCAGGCCTCCCTCCCGGTCCACCTTGAATTGCTCCTGGGGAGGAAACGGAGAAAGAGCATGCGCTCAGGGCTCTGAGGCCGCCGGCCGCTGCTGCCGCGCCCCACTAGTAAGCAAGAGGCAGAGACTTTTCGGGTGGGCTAATGCGGCTCCTGAAGAGGCTGCGTGGGGGACAGCGGCTTCTGTGTCACAGGTCCGCCTGGGACGCTGGCACCACGCGCTGAGGCCCTCCCTTGCCCCCCCCCTGCACGGACCGAGGTCTCAGCTGACCCACAGTGGCCAGGTGCCCGTGGCGGCCACCAGCACAGGGCAGAATGCCCACAGACTGGCCTGGGCCACGCAGGGGAGGGCAGGGCCATCTGGGCCCGAGGAGAGCCTGGGGAAACGCTCGGCCCCATTGCTTCCCCACGTCACCACCTGTCCGTCCCCACACAGGGGACCAGCCAGCACCTGTTTTTGAGCTGCGATGCGCTTCTGGTCCCTCTTCCGCCAGGCTGGGTCATGCAGGTGGCGAAATGTCTTGTACCCAGTTGTGATTCCCGAGGGGCGGAAAAGCTAAGAAGGCCAAAGGAAGTTGGGTCAGGCCGCCCTCCTGGAGCTCGGGTCATCGCCGCTAGTCCTCTGGGGTCCCACCGCCTGCCGCGGGCCACAGGCCACGGGTAGGGGCCTGCACTGCCATTCTGCAGGAGAGATGTGCCTATCGGGGGGCTGGGCTGGGATCAGAACCGGGGGTGGGGGTCATTCCCAAGCCCCAGGAACGTCATCTGAGGGCAGGGCAGGGAACCTGGGGCAGCCCCGCCGGCTAAGGAGGTGGGGAGCCCCGGGTGGAGCATTACCTGCAGCCCGGCCCCTTTGATGCGCCGGTAGAACTCGTCATCTTCGCGGCCCCAGCCCCAGAAGCGGTTGGACATCCCGTTGCACTGACACAGAGACAGGGAGAGTCACTGGCCCCGTCCTCCGAGGGCACTCTCTGGTCCCCTACCGCTGGGGAGTGGGCCACGGTCCCCTCTCTCCTCCTCCTCCCCTGGAGGTTCTAATGGGCACGAGAGGCATAAAGTTCCCACATCCTGGGCACTACTGGGGAACAGCCATCACATCCGAGGCCCTTTGCCTGTTCTAACGGGGCCTTGAGCCTGTGTGGCCTGACTGGTTTCTCAAAAATGTCTGACTGGGGGCACCTGGGTGGCTCAGTTGGCTGAGTGCCTGACTTCTGGTTTCAGCTCAGGTCATGATCTCACAGTCTGTGAGTTTGAGCCCCACGTCGGGCTCCATGCTGATGGTGCAGAGCCTGCTTGGGATTCTTTCTCTTTCCCTCTCTCTCTGCCCCTCCTCTGCTCTCTCTTTCTCTCAGAATAAATAGATAAGTTAAAAAAAAATAGTCTGATGGTGGAAGGCACCTCTTCTGGGGAGCTGGCAATAGGCATGAGTGCCAACTCCTGCTGGATTTCTGCCCGCCCCCCCTCTTCTCCTGGGAGGCCCTGACCTGGTCTCTTCCTGGGGGGAGAGGGACAGCTGGGCCCTGTGACAGACACCTATTAGCCACTCAACTCAGGGCTTCCTTTACATAAAGCTAGCTTCCCCGTAGCCTGAAGAGAAGGGCAGGAGATGAGGGTCTAAGCCACATGGTCCCCCCCCCCCCCGCAAGTCAGGCCAATCAGGAGGCAGCGCGGAGCAGTTCTGGGGCTCCTGTCCCCGCTGCTGGGGAAGGGAAGGGACTTCATCATCCACTGAACTGGGTGGGGCCTGGGTGCACACAGCGCGCAGCTAGGACGGCCACCTCACAGGCCTGAAAACAAATCCACTCCAGGGAAAGCCGAGCTGAGAGATGTTAGGTGAAATGCTGCCGGGTGCCTGGTGACACTGCCTGAGAGGCCGGGCGGGCCACCCCTGAGGCCAGCCCCGCCCCCAGCCCCGCCCAGCCTGTTCCCCTGAGAACCAAGGAACCCCAAGTCTCCTGAAGCTAGCTCACTGCGGGGGTGGGGTTCCTGCTCCTGGGGCTGGATCCCGCTCCTGGACTCCCTTGACCGGCCCGGGGAAGGACCCTCCGATCCGCTGGCCCCAGGCCCGTCCCTCCTCCTGCCCATGCCCGCCCCCTGCCCCGGGGCGCTCCCTGGCCTCACCAGCTGGTAGTGCTGCTTGGAGAGCAGCAGGATGCCGCCCACATAGGTCTTGTAGTGGTAGAGCGGGTGCAGCTCTGGGGAGGCCACGTGGAAGGGCCCGGCCTCGGGGAAGCCGTAGTCCAGCTCCTCGTTGAGGGGGAGCAGGTCCACGTCGTGCATGGCGATGTAGTCCGTGCTGTTGCTGCTCTCCAGGAAGCCCACGTTGATGAGCGCCGCCCGGTTGAACCTGCGCACAGTGGGGGGCAGTGAGCTCAAGCCCCCCCCCAACCCCTCGTGACAACCTGTCCTCCGTGGCGGACTTCCCACCCGACACCGACTTCCGTGTGGGGCCACCCCGGCCGCCCGCCTGCCGGGCGCTCATCTCACAAAGTCTGCCAAGCGCCTGCTCTGTGCCAGACGCCTTCCAGCCCAGCGGGGCCATGGCAGAGAGAGATCAAGGCCCTGCCCGCCAGGAGCTGGCATTCTAATGAGAAGAGACAGAAATCACTAAGTCAATATGTAACCTGCCAGACAATGGCAACGGCTGGGCTGGGGAGGAGAGAAGAGCAGGGTGAGGAGGGGGGAGCATGCTGAGGGGCCGGGCAGGCGTTCTTGCAGACAGGGCAGACAGGGAGGGCCAGGGTAATGGGGTGACATGTGAAGGCCTGCGGGAATGCGCCAGAGAGGATAGAGGGAGCGGGTCTCCGAACAGAGGGGAAGGCAACTGCCAAGGCCGAGGCAGGAGCAGACACGAGTACGAACAAGCAGGGTGACCGGGAGGGCTTCGGGGATGAGGCCCCTGGCGGGCTTGGGCTGTGGCCCTGGGCACCACGAAGGAGCCCCTGCAGGGCTGAGAGCAGAGCCAGGACGTGCCATGGCTTCCGGGTTAAGAGGCTCACTCCAGCAGGGGTGTTGGGAAGAGAAGGGAGGCTCAGGGGTGGGGGCCGGGGGCCAGGTCGGGAGGCTGCGACAATCATCTGGGCGGGAGACAGTGGTGAGTTAGCTCAGGGAGGTGGTGAGAAGTGGGCAGACTGGAGACATATTCTGAAGGACAGGATGCGCTGAGGGAAAGAGAGGAGGTGAGAATGACTCGAAGGCTTTTTGGCCTGGGCGACCGGAAGTGAGGAGCTGCCATCTCCTGAAATGGGGAAGAGGGTGGGTGGGAAAGCGGGGAGTTAGCCTTGGTCACGTTCCGCTGGGGATGCCCGGGACCACCAGATGGAGGGTTACGCGGGTGCCTGGGCACACGGGGCAGGTGGTCAGGAGAGTGGTCTGGGCAGGGAATACACAGACTCGGGGGTCACCAGGGCACAGAAGGGGTTTCATGCCAGGAGGCTGGATGAAATCCCCATGGAGTGACTGCAGCCAGAAAAGAAGGTGCCCGAACACTGAGCCCCAAGAGCACCACGGTAGAGAAGTCAGGGAGGTGAGGCAGAACCGGCAAAGGACATGGCAGAGGTGAAGAAGGAGGTGAAGCGGAGTGCTGTCTCCAGAAGGCAGAAGTAGCCCACTGGGCAAATGCCGTCGGACAGTGGAAGACGGAGAACAGGGCTCAGATTAACAAGGTGGGCTCACTCGTGACGTCAGTGAGAGCTGCTTCAGCATCAGCAGGGGGGTAGATGTCTGAGGGGAACAGGTTCCAGAGACAGCAAGAGGGGAGACAGGAAACTTCTACTATGAAGGGGCGCAGAGCAATGAGGTGACAGGGGTGGGTGATGGGAGGTCACAGGGGCTTTTGCCTCTGTTTTTAGATGGGACCTACTTCAGTATGTCTGCTGATGCGAATGCCCGGGAGGGAGGAAAAACCGATGGTGCGGGAGAGACAGGAGTGGATGGCCGAAGCGAGGTCCCTGAGTAGGAGAGCGAGACTGGACGAGCTGGGCCTGGGGGGGCTGGGCCAGGGCGGCCCGGCATGGTGGGGGCCTAGTCCTTGAGCACGGAGGTTGGCGGGCACTTGGGTGCACTCTCTTCCAGTTGGTTCGACTTCTCCAACAGGGAGCAAAGTCTCAGCCAGGCTGAGGAGGAGAGGGACAGGAGAAAGGGTGCCGGGCTGCCTCCAAAGAGGAGAGGCAGCAGGCCAGACGCCTTCTTGGGCCAGGGCTCAGTGCCAGGGGACGAGCGCCGGCTCCAGCCACAGCCAGCCGCCTGCGTGCAGGTGTGAACAGCCAGCGGCCGGTGGGTCAGGGAGGCGACAGGTGCGAGAGGAACTGATGTTAATGATGGCCTGTGGAATCCAAGGTGGTGAGGAGAAAGCGAGGACAGGGAGGGTCGGGACTGGGGGTACTGTGGCCTACAGGGCCTGGTGGGGTCCAAGGGCCTTTGGATCTGCCTCCCAGCGGAGCGAGGTGGAGGGAAAGGAGGTGGGTGGAGCGTTGAGATGTACGGACTGGCTCACGGAGCGGAGCAGTGTGTGGTGAAGGTCATGGACTCCAGGGTAACACCAGACTGTGAACAACTTCGAAGCTGTGGCCTTGACCCTGCCTTTCCCTGACCCCACAGCTAATCCACTGGAAAGCTCTGTCTGCACTTCCTCCCTGTCACGTCTCTCCACCCCTGCTCCCCCAGAGCCAAGAGGCCTCCCCTCCAAAGGCCCAGCAGGTCCCCCCCCACCCTTCTCCTGTTTGGTAAAAGCAATTCCTCCTACAACAGCCATGGCGATCTTTTCAAAATGGATGTCACACCGGGACCCTTCCTTAGCCCTGACCCTCCCCTCGAATTCCCGTCACACCAGTGAGAGGGGTTTACTGTTCCCGCCCTCCCGCCACTGTGCTGGGTGGCCTTCCGCAGGCCAGAGACCCACCTGGCGCTGGACGCCTGTGGGAGAGGGAGCAGCTGAGGGGCTGGGGCAAGGGGAGGCCTTGGGGAGGGGGTCCGAGGCAGGAGCCCATCCCTACCTGAAGTGGTCCACCTGGTTGAGCACATAGATGTGGTGCGGGATCTTCTTCCGGCTCAGGAAGCGGTGCATGTGGGGCACAAAGACCAGCAGCTCCTCAAAGCGTTCACGAAAGGGCACCAGTACCGCCAGGCGGTGGGGGCCCCAGGACGCATCTTCTTCCCAGTGCTCGGGGGGTGGCTCCGGGGGGCAGGCCCGGGGTGGGCCCGGGGTCTCCTGGCCTTGTCCCCGGGCCACCCGGGCCACATCGCCAGAGCAGCTCAGCTGCAGCCAGAGCAGGGAGAGGAAGCCCAGTAAGAGACAGGCAACGAAGAGGTGGAAGACGGAGCATTTCCGGGGGAGGCCGCCGGGGAGCAGCCTGGACCTGCGACAAGAGCAGGAGTGGGGTCAGAAGGGCGGGCGGGGTCCGAGCCCTGTACAGACCCCTTCTCTGGCTTCCCCACTGGTAGGGTGCCCGTGATGGATCTGCCCCAAGCGCCTGGCAATTAGTGCGGAAGCAACATTAATGCTTTTGTTCATGCTGCTCCCACACCATCAGGATCCTGCTTACTGCTCTAGACCCCACCTCCAGGAAGCCTTCCGACCCCGACCAAGAGCTGCTGGAGGGCAGGGGTGAGATGTCTGGTCTCTGGTACCTGCCGTTTTCTGGAGGGTCTGTCCTGAGCCTAGGGCAGGAGCCCCACCTTAGAGATCCCACCCCCCACCTTCCAGTCCTGCTCCTCTGCAGGTTTACCCCCAGTGGAAGCCCCTACTTCATTCCTGCTTCTCACACCGGAAAGGTCCTCAAGGCAGGGTGCCTGGCATCAGTTCCAGGGAAAAGACCGGTGTTTACTCTGGGGAGACCCACCCTGCCCCCAAAACTGAGCAAGGCCCAAACTGACAGTGGCTGTTCACTGAATGAGACTCCAATCTCCAGGCCAAGAGGCAGCCCACATGACAAGGGAGGAGAGACGGGAGAGGGAGAGAAAGATCGGGGCTGGGTATGGAACCCAGGCTCCATTTAGAAGCTGGAAGCGCATTTGAATAGCTTGCACACCGAGGTAGTGCCGGGAGAGAGTGCTGTGTGGGTTAGAGAGGTGGAATTCACCAGATTTCTCTGCTGAGGATAGTGAAGGAGCTGAGGACCCTAAGACAAGGGAAGCTCTCTCTAGTCTACTCCCCCGGAAACAACCTGCAAAGCACCTTGCTTTACAGCCCCTAGGAGTCACCGGTTAGCTACGAGTTAGTATACGATCTGCCTGCACTTGTCCCCCCCATCACCCAGTGCCACACACGGGGTAACCCAGACCTTCACCGCTCACCCTGTTCCTTCCTGCCCCGGCCCTCACACAGCCTGCCGCTTCAGTCTGAGACGCCCTCTGCCCATCCCTCAGGGCCCAACTCCCATGTCACGACCGGCAACGTCCCTCTGCCTCAACTCCAACGTCAGGGCCAGTACGGCCCGCCCTCAACGTGCACTCTCCCTCCCTCCACGGCATCCGGTCCTTCCTTCTTCGAAGCGCTTAAGAGTTCTGTAATCCCTTGTGTCCCCATAGTGAAGCCATTCCTGTGTGCGGCCCCAGAACAGTTTAGACAGCAAAGGGCTTGCTCGGTGAGTTACAGGAAGGGTTCAAGCAGTCAGGGCATGCTTCCAGTCACACGCCAGAGCCAGGCCAACTCCTGACTTTCTCTACACACAACTGCCAACCTGGAAGCCAGCCACCCTGAAGCCAGGTCTCACACACAGCAGAGGGGGTGGCCAGCTAAGACTTACCCCCCATTGTCCTGTGGTGGGGCTTTCCGCTGGGGAGGAGAGGAGCCCAATCCTGCCAGTGGCCTGGGAAGGCTGGAACCTCTACAGATTCTCTCCCGCCCCCGGGGCTCTTTTTGGGGGTGGGGAGGAGACTGGGGACATGGACATGAGGAGATCTCCCACCTTTGGGAAAAGAGCAGTGACAATCATCCAGGGGTATGGCATGGACTGGGCATTCCGTGCACTGTCACACGCCCTTGCTTCAGCCCAGCTTCCCTTTGCAGGATCACATTCTCATAGGCAATCTTATCATGGGCTTTAAGGGCCCAAATGGCTGAGCACCTGAATTCAGAGCCAAATGTCAATTCCCGGGGACAGGGGACACTGAGAACTCCTGGTGCCACCTGGTGGCCAACTCCAGAACTGCAGCCCCAGCTGCTCCCAGGCCCAGGGCACCCTGCTCTGAGGGGCGAGGGAGGTTTGTCTCCCATCAATCTGTACCCGGGGCTAGAAAAGGCAGATTCAAATCCAGCCGGCCGGCTCCAGGGCCAGCACTCTTAACTGCTTCACTAGCCTGCGTGTGTTGCGTGGACCTTTGTACCCCTGTCAAAAGCAGGAACTGACATCAGTAACTTTTTCTGGGGACACAGGCATGTTCCAAAGGTTTGCGGAAAGGGATGAGGAAATGGAAATTCTCCTCTATTACCTTTTCTTTCTTCCCTTACACAAATCTTAGTGATACAGGTTTGAGTATCAGCTGCTCTGGTTACAGCATCTCCCAACTGCAAAGGTAACTGGAAGACACCTCCTGCGTGCCAGGCACAGTGTCAAGAGTGTTACATATGTGGCTTCTTTTAAACCTCACACAGCCCTGTAGAGTAGATATTATGATCCCCGTTTCAGAGATGGAAAAGCTGAGGTCAGAAAGATTAAGTGATCCCTTCCTGATCACATGGCTGTTAAAGAGGATTCCTGCCCAGCGCTGACTCCACACTGTCCAGGCTTTCTTTCTATTACATTCCTGTCTTCCTGCTTCAACACCAAATCTGAAAAATCCCCCAAACACAAGGGTTGTACCCACTGCCTTCCAGAATCTTTTGGCACCTTGGCAAACTTGAGAGACATACGGGGGATGAGATGATATTCCCAGGGTGGAGACCCACTATCTGGGCGTGTGTTCCGGGTGAAAAGAGTTTTGGGGGCACATCTCACGAATGAAGTGTGGGTGTTCTCCCAAATCTGGAGAGCCGAATAGCTCCCCTACCCCAATTCTGCTTTAGTGGAAAACATCATTAGCTAAGGTCTGGATCAAGTTCACACCTAACACATGCAGGAGGTCCCACTCAAGTACAGCTGCACCGGAAATGAACCAGCATTACGTGTGAGGAGTGCCTAGTTCGTGCCAGGCTAGCATACAGAGCTTCTGTCTGGTGTGTTCTTCTGGGAGGTCAATTCCCGGGGACCTTCCCAAAGGGTGGGGAAGCCTGAAGGAGGATGGGGTCTGAAGCTACATGGATGTGAAGGGGAAGGTAGAGACCAGAGAAAAGGAATACAGACCCTCAGAGGCCGGGGGCAGACAGAAAGACAGAGATCCACTGACAGTCAACGCAGTCAGAGACCCGCAAGCAGGCAGATGCCGGCGGAGAAACAGACACAAAGAGACCCGCACTGAGGAACAGAGACACGAAAAGAGAGGGACAGAAACTCACAAAGGGAAGTCATCGGAGAAACACAGACCCGCGGAGTGACGGAGACTACTAGAGACAGAGACCTACACGGAGAGACAGAGACCCGTATAGAGAGAGAGCCAGTGACCCACAGGGAGAACCACAGACCCTCAGAAAGCCCCGCAGCCGGGGACGCGACGGCCTCGGGCTCCTAGACTCCACGGGGCGGCCCGGAAAGAATCGGCACCCGGGAGGACGGGGCCCGGGCCGGCCGCCGCCGCTCACCTGCCGTCCTCCCAGGGCAGCGGCGCCGCTTTCCTCCGGGAGGGGAACATCGTGGGGGGAGGTGGCGGCGCATGGGACTCGAGCTCCCAGCCGGGCCGGCCCGGCCTCCCGGGCCTACGCGGCGCCTCCGCCTCCCGCCCCGCCCCGGCCGGCCCGCCCCGCCCCTCGGTCCGCCGGTCCGCCGGTCCGCCGGTCCGCCGCTCCAGCCGCGCCGTGTGCTCCACCGGAGCCGCCGCGTTAAAGGTTCCGCGTGCGAGGAACGCTTGGGCGCTCCAATCGCCGGACCGCTAACTGCCCGTCCCGGGGACAGCGCTTGTTCTCCCGGGAAACCGAGGCCTTAGAGGGGGCTCAAGTCACTGGGCCGGTACTGGACTTAGACTCCAGATTTCCAGCCCTCTGGCCTGATCTGCATCCTCCCCTTCTTCTCGGGCCAGGTGGTGCATGCTTCCTCCGCAGCAAGCTCGGAGGGTGGCAAGGCCAAGCAAAAGGCTCCGACTTGGCGGTCAGCCCAGACCCCTCGTAGTGGTTAGGAGCCAAGCACTGGAGACAGACTGACTGGATTCAAAACCCGATTCTGCCAGTTCGGCTGTGTTTGGGGGCAAGGCACAATCTCTGCATCTGTTTTCTCACTTGCGTATATAAATAGTTCCTGAGCTACACGGTTGCTGGGAGGGTTGATGGAGAACGTAACATGCAAGGATACTTTGGCACAGTGCTGGGCAGATAGGCAACTATAGGTAAATGATGGCCCTTATACAGGAGAGGGGTACTTGGGCAGGATTGTTGGAAGGGGAAGTAAGATTGGGTTCTTAGATCCGCCCTGGCGCAGTGGAAACTTACCTGCCTGGGCCAGCCTCCCACCTGGGAAAAGACAGCAGCAGAGTCCTTAGGCTTGATCTTCTCCGCTCTTCGGCAAATGTTAAGTTCCTTCATAAATAGTTAACATCTATTGAATTCCTACTATGAGCCCATCATTGTTTGAAGTTCCTTAACGCTGTTCCCTCATTCAGTCCTTATGGGTAGTGTACTTATTATGCCTGCCTTAAAAATGAGGAAACGGAGACACAGGCAATTCAGGGCATAAACCAAGATACTCTGCACAATCTAATGGCCTTAACCACTGTGCTTCCGAAAGCCCAAAGGGACTTGACAGTAGGTGAGAAATTAATCATCCCTAGCGACCCACTTTCTCCCTCAAATGCAGCACAAAACTGACCAGGGACCTTACTGCTGAACTCTGCCATTGCACTGCCCTCTGTAACAGAACCCTGGCAAATCCAGCCCAGGTTTGGCTGGTGACAAAGGCAAGGCTGATCCCCTGCAGAGACCAGTCAGTTGGGTGAGGCCAATAATGGAAGCAGAAGTGGGACTGTGACCTGAAAGCACAAGCCCATCTAAAGGGCTGCCCTTCAGTCCAGCTAATTGTTGTCACATCAGAATGAAGCCCCACAAGCGTCAGATTTATCTCAAGAAATCAGATTTCACATAAAAATCCTAGTTAATTTTAAACAGTGACACCCACAATCATGTTAATAAAAAGCACCCGTGGTATAATGGGATGGAATGGCACTTTTCTGGTCTTCCGAAAATGCAGAATTCCAGCTCAATCATGAGAAAAACAGCAGACAAAATCCCAATTGAGGTAAATTCTAAAAAATACCAGAACACTACTCCTAAAAACTGTCAAGGTAATTAAAAACAAGGAAAGTCTGGGGGGAAATCGTCATAGCCAAGGAGGGGCTAAATGTAACTTGTCCTGGGTTGGATCCTGGGACAGAAAAAGGACATTAGCCAACAACTAAGAGAATCTGTATACTATATCGGCTTTAGTTAAAAATAATGTATTGGGAGCCTGGCTGGCTCGAGAGCGTGTGACTCTTGATCTTGGGGTCATGAGTTTGAGCCCCATGTGGGGTGTAGAGATTCTTAAATAAAACTTAATGTATCAATACTGTTTCATTAATTTGAACACGTACCATACTGGTGCATGACACTAATAGGGGGAACTATCACGATTTTTCTGTAACTCTAAGGCTATTCTAAACAAGTTTGTGTTGACTGTGGAAGAGATCTAGGAGGCAGTATGAGGTCAGACCATATCCTGTTAGTTCAAGTAGTCCGCAGACTGGTCTCCCCAGACTCCTTCTCACATGCTGTGCCGGATTCACCTTCCTTAAATTTATCTTCGGTTCTTCTACCCAAAACTGTGTCAAACACTGGGTAATGTGCAAGTCTCTTCTAACCAAACTCCCTTAACAGCTTCCTCGAACCTCCTCCCCAGACTCCAAAGGAAACAGTGCCTGTCCACCTCCCTACCAGCCACCTGCCAGTGCTTCCCACCACCCCTGCTCTGCCTTCGTACATCCCAATCCTCCTCCTCCTTCAGCGTCCTTGCTGAAATCCCATACTATTGGTTAAGACAGTCCACATCCTCATCCCTGCCAGCCCAGGGATTTCAGTCCTTCCCAAACCCACAGTGCCAACAGTAGCCGGCGCCAACCCCACTACTCACTTGTTTCACACTCCTGGGCAAACCCACTCTCCCCTGCTGCAGGGAGGTATAGAGCGGAGGGAAAGAAGGAAGTTCACAGGTGGGTATTCATCTTGCAATGTGAAGTGCTTTGCGTAGTGGAAGAACTGACGTTCCCTAAGCACCTCGGTGCTACGGCCACTGATAGCAAAGTAACTTTACGCGGGACAAGCTTTTTTTTTTTTTTTTTTATTGGGAAACCAATGTAACAAACCTAGACTTGTTGAAAATGAAATCAGTAACTAAGACTTTGCAGGCCCCATCCCCAGCCAGCACCAAGGCCTCTGCTTGGCCTGACCTCAGTTCCTCAAGCCCCCCAAAGGACAACCATGTTGAGAAGCTGAGGTCAACCTCAGGGCTACTTTCCCACACTGCAACCCCCTCCACCCCACCCTCCATTGACACACACACCCTGGTTCAGCAGTCTGGGTCTAGGCCCAAGGAGGGTAGAGTGAGGTTTCCAGGGTGGCAGGGAGTCACAGCCACACCCCAACCTGTTCAAAATCCCTAGTTAGCAAAGGAAGACAGAAAAAAGACTGGCTTGCCCACCCACTCCCCTCCCCCCCAGCCACCCCAGCCAACAGCCTCACATCCCTGATCGGTAACACTGTGATTCTGAGGGGCCAGTGGGGCTCCCAGTGGCTTCACCAGACCCTGGGTGTTTACTGCAAAGGGCTTAGAGCCCAGGGGAGGGGACAGGCATTGCCCCACCACGTGCTCAGTAGTAGCCAGCCAAGCTCCTGCCCTAAGCTTGTGCCCGGGGTGCCTGTAGCCCCTCTGCCCTCCAGACATCCATGGCTCGGAACCAGTCCTCCTGCCAGAGAGAAATCAGTTCCAGGAGGCCCTTTCTCCC
This sequence comes from Cryptoprocta ferox, assembly GCA_028646485.1. Classification (NCBI taxonomy): domain Eukaryota; kingdom Metazoa; phylum Chordata; class Mammalia; order Carnivora; family Eupleridae; genus Cryptoprocta; species Cryptoprocta ferox. The sequence continues at coordinate 6,487,258 of CM053572.1, forward strand.
CCAGCCCAGGAGGAAGGATGGCCTGTGAGGCCTGGGATGGCTACACCAGCTTCTTTGCTTCAAAGAAGCTCTTGAGGTGTCGCATCTGCCAGACGCCGATGGCCACGAGGATGAGGGTCTGCAGAATGGACCACCACAGCACCCGCTGGTTGGTGCTCTCGCTGGTCTGCCGGAAGCGCTCCTCTCGCCACTGTGGGAGGGGAGAGCGGAAGAGGAGCTTAAGTCTGCTGGGTGCCACCTGGCGTCACTCTAACAGCTGGGTCCCCTTTGCAGAGGCTGCCCCAGAACCCAGGTTCTTTGTCAGGTTTGCCCAGGTTCCAGTCAAGTGCCTGCAAAGAGCCAGAGACACCCCACCTGGGGACCTCCAGGAACCTACTCATTTAAGTCTGTCTGCCTGGGGGTGCCTGGCTGGCTCCACTGGTGGAGCACGCAACTCTCAGAGTTGTGAGCTGAAGCCCGACAGTGGGCGTGCAGCCTACTTCAAACAAACAAAACAACTTGTCTGCTCATGTGTCAGGTACAGCCCTCCCCTGGTCCTCTTCTGGCGCCTAGTGGGGAGGTGAAGTAGCTGCAGTATCATCCCATGAGTCACAGACTGCCCTACAGACTCAGGAGTGCATTCGCTCTAAGCTCTCTGCCCAGGACTTCCCCAGCTGCTCCTTGCGGACTGTGGGCACAAGCTGCCAACTGCTGGCCCGGTGACTGGATGTGGACACACATGTGTTTTGCCAATATTTAAAACCCAGGAAAAATTCACATCAAAACACTTGGACCTCTAGCTTCTCTTCAAAGCCAGGGCTGGCATATCTATCTGCAAAGCTACCCTGCGTTGACAATTAACTGAGGTCACTGACGATTAGACGTGTAAGAGTCCTTATGGCCACAGACTCACTCATGGGCCAGCCTGGCTCCTGGACACGAGGGAGTGTGAAATAGCTGGTCCCGGAAGCACCTGGAGCCACGGAAATAAAACCCCAGAGATTCGTATCAGTTCCCGCTCTGTCACTGTGTATGTGTCACTGATTTTTAGAGCAATGATGTCCTCTCAAGAGCCTGTCTCCTTGGTTACCATCCAGAGTTAGTGATACCCACCCCCAGCTTTTAGACTTGCAAAGCAGCACTGACGGTCCAGTCCCTTGGGTTTCACAATGAATCGGACGTACATGCCCCTCCTGGCTGAGCCACGGGAAGGTTTCTGGGAAGAAGCCCGCCCAGAAGCTCCTGGCCCAACCACATACCCGTTGATAGTTCTGCTCTTTCTGGATCTGCTCCACTTGCTCCACCAGCTGTCTAACCCGTAGCTGCAACTCACTCAACTTGTCTTTGGCGGCAATTTCTGCATAGTCGTTGGTGTGTTCACCCACCTGGATGTCCAGGTGAACTCTCTGGGGACAGACAAGGAAGATAAGAAGAAATCAGGCAGCCCTGCTCTGTTGTCCTGCCAGGGACTGACGGCTGGTCCCCCTACCTTCCTTCACTGGTGCACTTTGCCCAGGGCGGACTGAGGCCTCCACAGTGTCTAGCCCTATGGGGCTCTAGGCAAACAGGCATGAAAAAACTTGGGTGACACTTGGACCAAGGCACATACAAGGAGCTGAGGGACCGTGCCTGGATGCTCAGTGGAAACCCCAAATTATTAGGAGACACAAAACCGACACACTCATCTCACACCCAGATCACCACCAGTCTCCAGTCCCGACCAGGGTGTAGAGGTTGAAAGCTCTAACGCCCATGTGGGTGCACTCACCAGCATGCCTCCAGCAAAAAGGGAGAACTTGGTGGAATTGGAGTGAAGACAGATCTGGTGTTCGCCTGGGGTATGGGAGGTGAACGTGAACCTGCCTTCAGACCCATACTGCCGGGCCAGGATGACCTGGAGAGAAAAGCTTTTGGTGAGTGTTACAGGGAGGACGGGGCTGGAAGGAAAGAAGGTTTAAGGCTTTCCGTGCCTCAAAAGTTAGCAAACAGAACCTTAGGCACCCCGTAACACTAAAAGGTCCGGAGCTGCCCAGCAGCAGTTGCCAAAGCTTGTCTGAAAACTTCTGGAGGCAGGGGTGAAGAATCTAAAACGAAGCTGACGTGGGCCTGTGGTTGGAAAGGGCTCTTTATTAAGAGCTCCTGCCATTTCGACTCTTTTTTGTGTGGGTCTTTCTTTTCTTTTTTTTTTTTAAATCAAAAGTCACAGCCAATGATTTTTTTCCCCCCTTTGCTTTGTTTTAGTATCTTCATTTGTTGAAATTAAAACCTCCTCCTTCGTTTGGGAAAGCACTCTGTCCTGTGACACCCTAAAGTCTGGATGTCACAGCATCAGAGTTGACAAAATTCGTCGCCTGCCAGCACCACAATTAAGGCGCCAACCACACCCGTAAGGTAGGTGAGTTTCCATTTCGCAGCCCGGGAAGCCGGCTCAGGGAAGGTCAGTGACTTGGCGGGGCCACGCAGCGGTC
>CM053572.1:6490204-6511134 GCA_028646485.1 Cryptoprocta ferox
TCAGACGAGCGCGAGGTGGCGTGGAGTCGGCCCACGCCAGCACGCGGCGACACCGGCTGCTCCCCGCTCTGGAGGAGCCGACTCTCCCGCACCCCCCGCCCCAAGACCAAGGTCTTGTTCCAAACTCTCCCCCTCCGCCCGCACCTATAACCATGGTCTCGTCCGGGATCTCCTCAATAAAGCACTTCTTTTCGGTCTCCCCGATGTGGAAGTAAAGCGCGCCTCCGCGGGCCACAAAACACAGAAGCAGCACGAGGGCCCGAATCACCCTGCCCAGTCCCCCTCCGGGCCGGGGCCCGACGACCCTCACGCCCTGCTCCGCAGCCATCTTGCTCCACCTGCCGGCGCAGTCGCAGCCGGCGGCGCCACGTAGCCCTGCCGCCGCCGCGGGGCCTGCCGGGACAGCGAGTTCGACCGGCTGGACTACAAGTCCCGAGATACCCCGCGACCGCGGCAAGGCAGTACCCGATTGGGGAGCAGCTTCTGCCGGCATCCTAATTGCCGCCCAAGAAAGGAAACCTTTTTTTTGGCAATTGCCCTGCGGCTGGGCGACTACTAGCGTTTATCACATTTTTACAGATGCTGCAAGTAACGCACTTTGAGGTCGCAGTGAATAACGAGCCGACACAGGACTGAAACCGAGGATCCCTGACTTTTCCTCAGCGTTGCATCCGACACTCTGGGCTTGCTTCTCTTTTTAAAAACTGAACTTTAAAAAGTGACACAAACAGTGCGCCCACTTATCTTCGGAAAAAAAAAAAAAAAAAGCCGAGGTCTCCCTTTACCACTTCTTTGCCGCCTGAAACCCGTCCACTCGTAAATCTGGTCTACTCTTGGTCTGTATGGTCCCAGGTATCCCCCTCGCACCCTCACGAGCACCTGACGTCATCCACGCGGGCTTTGCTGCCCGGGCGCTGCTCTGGTGACTTCTCTCCGAAGGTGGTTCGGTGCCGCAGGGGCCTGCGGGTAAAGGAGCATAGGGGGTCTTGGGCCAGAGTCGCCCCGTTTTAGAGGGCTCTGCGCTCAGTGGGAGATCAACAGAGGTCTGAGTCTGCCCTTCGTGTCCTTCCTGGATTTTATCCATAAATGTATTGTGGCAGCAGTTTATGACTGTGTGCCTCGTCAAGGTTTCATAGAAGTTGGAGGTTTTCTCTCTACTTCGGCTTCTCTTTGTTATTTCGTTTGGCCTCGTGGAGGGAAGTTTAATGAGAATCTGTTGACATTTCCCCCTCATTGGAAGTCTTGACCTCCTTCTTAAGAGTAACAATATAAGGTAATCTTTGTTCATACAGTATCTTATTTTTAAACCATTCCACTGATGAAAGTGGTTAAGATTTCCCCCCCTATTATTTGCTCTTACATATATCACTGCAATAAATACTCTTGTTCATTTTCTAAAAAAGCATTACTGTAGGACATAGTTTTTTGATGAGATCACAAAATTGCCCTTTCAAACTTCATACCAATTACAGTCTCACCAGCAGTTTGTCCTAATGCTTATTCTCCACACTCTGGTCAAATGTTCTCAATCTTTTTTTTTTTTTTTTAATGTTTATTTATTTTTGAGAGAAAGAGATCATGAGCAGGGGAGGGGCAGAAAAAGATAGGGAGAGAGAGAGAATCTCAAGCAGGCTCCACTCTGTCAGCACTGAGCCCAATGCAGGGCTTGAACCCACCAATTATGAAATCGTGACCTGAGCCCAAATCAAGAGTCAGACACTTAACTGAGCCAGCCAGGTGCCCCTGGTTGTGTTTTTCTTTGTGCTATTATAACTACATGCTATCAGGGTTAATGTAACCACCATTCAGAATTAACAAATGATTACAGAATTAATAAACAATAACATATTATAACAATAGTTTCTAGTATTTGTAAAATTAAACTTTTTATATTTAGATAATTATAGATTCACATGCAGTTGTAAGAAACAATGCAGAGAGATCCAGTGTACCAATTACCGGGTGTCACCCATTGTAATATCTTGCCCAAGTATAATGCAATATCACAAACAAGACATTGACATTGATACAGTCAAGACACAGAACATTTCCATTACCACAGGGATCCCTCATGTTGTGTGTTAAAGCCACACCCACTTCCCTCTTCTTTCACCCTCTTTTCTTTTTTTAATGTTTGTTTACTTTTGAGAGAGGGTGTGTGAGAGTGGGGTAGGGCAGAGAGAGAGGGAGACAGAGGATCTGAAGCAGGCTCCTTGCTGACAACAGAGAGCCCGATGTGGGGCTTGAACTCACAAGGGGTGAGATCATGACCTGAGCCAAAATCAAGAGTTGGATGCTCAACAAACAGAGCCACCCAGGTGCCCTCCTTTTAAAAAAAAATTTTTTTTAAATGTTGATTTATTTTTGACAGAGGGGCAGAGAGCGTGGAGGGGTAGAGAGAGAGACAGAGGATCCGAAGCAGGCTCTGCATTGACAGCAAAGACCCTGATGTGGGGCTCAAACTCAAGAAGTGTGAGATCGTGACCTGAGCCAAAGTCAGCCACTTAACCAACTGAGCCACCCAGACACCCCTCTTTTACCCTTTCCTTAACTTCAGACAACTAATATGTGTTCTCCATTTCTATAATTTTGTCATTTCAAGAATGTATAAATGGAATCATACAGTATACCACCTTTTGAGACTGGCTTTTTTTCACTCAGTTAATTCTCTGGAGATTTAACCAGTTTATTGCTTAAATCAACAATTATAGCAAAAAAAGTAACTACTACATACGATGTGTAAAGATATAATTTGTTTGATATCAGCCACAGAAAAGGGTGAGAACAGAGCTAGCTGTTAAAGGAGCAGAGGGTTTTTGTTACTGAAGGTAAACTGGTGTAAATTCAAATTAGAGTGTTTTAACTTTAGGATGTTAAATGTAACCCCATGGTAACCGCAAAGAAAATAGCTGTAAAGTATACACAGAAGAAAGTGGGAAAGGAATTTAAATTTAAATGTTTCACTACTAATTTAAATGAATTTAAATGTTTTACTAGTAAATGCAGGAATTGAGGGACCAAAAGAAAAAAGAAAAAAAGAAAAAACTATAAGGCAAAGGGAAAACGAATAGGACAGTGGTTAAGTCCCTCTTTATCAGTAGTTACTTTAAATGGTTAAACTCTCCAGTCCAAAGACAAAGATTGGCAAAATAGATAAAAACCATGACCTAATTATATGTTGGCTTGCTTTAGATCCAGAGACACAAATAAGTTTCAAAGTGAAAGAATAGAAAAGGCTATTCCACTCAAACAGTAACCAGGAGAGAGCAGGGGATATTAGCTTAGTATCAGACGAAATGGACTTTAAATAAAAAAAAATGTTATAAGACACATAGTACATTCTATGTCAATAAAAGTTTCCATACAGCAAAAAGATACAATTGTAAACATATACATACCCAATAACAGACCATCAGAATGTGCAAAGCAGGGGCGCCTGGGTGGCTCAGTCTGTTGAGCATCCAACTTCAGCTCAGGTCATGATCTCACAGTCTGTGGATTCAAGCTGTGCACCAGGCTCCGTGCTGACAGCTCAGAGCCTGGAGCCTGCTTTGGATTCTGAGTCTCCCTCTCTCTCTGCCCCTCCCCCGCTGGCTTTCTGTCTCTGTCTCTCAAAAGACATAAAAAAATAAATAAATAAAAAAAAGTGTGAAGCAAAAGAGACAAAATTGAAGGGAGAAATACATAGTTATATGATAATCATTGGAGACTTCAATACACGTTTTCCGTAATGAATAGAACCACCAGACAAAAGATAAGTAATGAAATAGAAACCTTGAGCAACTCAATCAGCCAGCTTGATCTAATAGACGTCTACAAAACACTCTACCCAAAAACAGAATCCACATTCTTCTGAAGTGCATACGGACACTTTGTAGGGGAGAGGAAATATTAGGAATATATTGAAACAAATAAAGTCAATAGATTTTAACGTTTATTTTTATTTATTTTGAGAGAGAGAGTGGGAAGGGGCAGAGAGAGGGAGAGACAGAATCCCAAGTAGGCTCCACACTGCTAGCACAAAGCCCATTGTGGGGCTTGAACTCACAAACCCTGAGACCATGACCCAAGCTGAAATCAGAAGTCAGACGCTTAACCGACGGAGCCACCCAGGTGACCCAAGCAATAGATTTTTAAAAATAGATATCATACAAATTAACTTCTCTGACCACAGTGCGATGGGGTTAGAAATAAATTACAGAAGGAAAACTGGAAACTTTTTAATTTGTGGAAATTAAATAAGACTCTTCTAAAAAATTAGACTTTTAAATATTGGTGATTAGAGCTATTCATTTATTAAGCCCTTTGAGTTGAACAGATATTTTGTGCCAAGTCCTATGCTCAATGTTAGAAATATGTTGGTGATCCAAAAACACTCTCTGGCTATTTGATGCCTATAGTTTAGCAAAATTGTAATAATATACTTCTATTTTTTTTCTCATTAAACAATACCTTCTTACTTTTTTTAAAAAGTTTTTTTTGGGGGGGGCGCCCCCGGGGTGGCTAAGTCGGTTAAGTGTCCGACTCTGGCTCAAGTCATGATCTTATGGTTCATGAGTCCCAGCCCCATGTCGGGCTCTGGGCTGACAGCTTAGAGCCTGGAACCTGTTTTAGATTCTGTGTCTCCCTCTCTCTGTGCCCCTCCCTCACTCGTGCTCTGTCTTTCTCTCTCAAACATAAATAAACATTAAAAAATGTTTTAAATGTTTGTTTTTGAGAGAAAGAGAGTGTGCAAGCAGGGAAGGGGCAGACAGAGAGAAAGGGAGACAGAAGCCGAAGCAGGCTCCTTGCTGTCAGCGCAGTCTGACGTAGGGCTTGAACCCACAAACCTCGAGATCATGACCTGAGCCTTTTCAAGAGTTAGATGCTTAACCAACTGAGTCACCCAGGTGCCCCAAGATTTCACACCTTATTAAAAGGATTTTAGGGGCACCTGGGTGGCTCAGTTGTTTAATCGTCCAACTCTTGATTTCAGCTCAGGTCATGATCTCATGGTTCATGAGATTGAGCCCTATGTTGTCGGCTCCACGCTGACAGCTCGGAGCCTGCTTGGGATTGTCTCTCCCTCTCTCTCTCTGCCTCTCCCCTGCTCATGCACGTGTGCTCTCTTTCTCTCTCAATATAAGGAAATAAACTAAACTAAAACTAAAAAAGAAAGGAAGAAAGGAAGAAAGGAAATTCTATATATTAATCAGTGCTCATCACAAGTGCACTCCTTAATCTTTATCACCCATTTCGCCAATCCCCCCACTCCGCTCCCCTCCAGTAACCATCAGTTTGTTCTCTATAGTTAAGAGTCTGTTTCTTGGTCTTTCTCTTTTCCCCTTTGCTCATTTGTTTTCTTTCTTAAATTCTAAACCTGAATGAAATCATATGGTATTTGCCTTTCTCTGACTGACTTATTTCACTTAGCATTATACTCTCTAGCTCCATCCATGACATGGCAAATGGCAAGATTTCATTCTTTTCATGGCTGAGTAATATTCCATTATATAGACCACATCTTCTTTATCCAGTCATTTACTGATCAACACTTAGGCTGCTTCCATAATTTGGCCATTGTAAAGAATGCTGCAATAAACATAGGGGTGTATGTATTCGTTGAATTAGTGTTTTTGTATTTGGGGCATAAATACCTAGTAGCATAATGCCTGAATCATAAGGTAGTTTTATTTTTAACTTCTTGAGGAACCTGGAATCTGTTTTCCACAGTGACTGCACCAGTTTTCATTCCTACCAGCAGTGCAAAGGGGTTCCATTTTCTCCCCATCCTTGCCAACACTTATTGTTTCTTTTGTTGTTGATTTTAGCTATTCTGACAGGTGTGAGGCAACATCTTATTGTAGTTCTGATTTGCATTTCCCTGATGATGAATTACGCTGAGCATCTTTTTATGTGCCTGTTGGACATTTGTATGTCTTCTTTGGAAAAATGTCTGTTTATGTCTTCTGCCCAGTTTTTAATTGGATTATTTATTTTTTGGGTGTTGAGTTGTATTATATATTTTGGATACTAACCCTTTATTGGATATTCCATTTGCAAATATCTTATCCCATTCAGTAGATTGCCTTTTAGTTTGTTGATTGTTTAACTGGGCAGAAGATTTTTATTTTGACATAGTCCCAATAGTTTATGTTTGCTTTTAATTCCTTTGTCTCAGGAGACATATCTAGAAAAATATTGCTATAGCCAATGTCGGAGACATTACTGCCCATGCTCTCTTCTAAGATTTTTTAAAAAGGTTTTTTCCCCCTAATGTTTATTTATTTTTGAGAGAGAGAGAGAGAGAGAAAAAGAGAGAGAGAGAGAAAGCACAAGGTGGGAAGCAGTGAGAGAGAGACACACAGAATTGGAAGTAGGCTCCAGGCTCTGAGCTGTCCACACAGAACCTGACACAAGGCTTGAACTCATGAACCATGAGCCAAAGTCAGACACTTAACCAACTGAGCCACTCAGGTGCCCATAGGATTTTTACAGTTTCAGGTCTCACACTTAGATCTTTAATGTATTTTGAATTTATTTTTGTGTATGGAGTAAGAGAATGGCACAGTTTCATTCTTTTGCATGTAGCTGTCCAGTTTTTCCAATACCATTTGTTGAAGAGATTGTCTTTTTCCCACTGGATATTTTTTCCACCCTTGTCAAAGATGAATGGCCATATAATTGTGGGTTTATTTCTGGGTTTTCTATTCTGTTCCATTGACCTGTATGTCTATTTTTGTGCCAGTACCATAGTGTTTTGATGACTACAGCTTTGTAATACAACTTGAAGTCCAGAACTGTGGTGCCCCCAGTTTTGTTTTTCTTTTTCAGAATTGCTTTGGCTACTCAGGCTCTTTTGTGGTTACACAAAAATTTCAGGATTGTTTGTTGCAGCCCTGTGAAAAATGCTGTTGTTATTTTAATAGGGATTGCATTACATTGGTAATTGCTTTGGATGAGGACTCACATTTCTTTATTTCAAACTTACTACAAAGCTACAATAATCAAGCTGTACTAACATAAAGACAAAAATATAGACTAACGGAACACAATAGAGTCCAGAAATATTATTTATTTATTTAAATTTTATTAATTTATTTTTATTTACTCATTTTTAAACATTTATTCATTTATTTTGGGAGAGAGAGCTTGAGTGGGGCAGAGGCAGAGAGAGACAGAGAGAGAGAGAGGGAGAGAGAGAATCCTTAGTAGGCTCCATACTCAGCACGGAGGCTGACACAGGCATAGATCCCACAAACTGTGAGATCATCATGGCCTGAGCCAAAATCAAGAGTTGGGTGCTTAACTGACAGAACGACCCAGGCACCCATATTTTTTATTTTAATTTTTAAATTAAATTAAATTTTTATAAAAGATTTTTAAAGTTTATTTACTTATTTTGAGACAGAGAGAGCACAAGTGGGGAAGGGGCAGAGAGACAGAGGGAGAGAGAGAATTCCAAGCAGGCTACATACCACCAGTGCAGAGCCTGATGTGGGGCTTGAACTCACAAACTGCAAGATAATGACCTGAGTCAAAATTGGATACTTAACCGATTGAGCCATCCAGGAACCCCAGTTTTAGTTTTTTTAAGTAGGCTCCATGCTCAACATGGGGTAGAGCTCATGACCCTCATATTACGTGCCATATACAATAGAGTCCAGAAATAAATCCTCACAAACACGGTCAAGTGGTTTTCCACAAGTGTGTCAGAACCATTCAATGGTGGAAAGACAGTCTTTTCAACAGGTGGTGCTGTAAAATTTGATATCTACATGCAAAAGAATGAATTTGAACTCTTACCTCACACCGTATACAAAAATTAACTCAAAATGGACAGAGGCATAAATATAAAACCTAAAACCATGAAACTCTTAGGAGAAAACATAGAACACAAGCTTCACAACATTGGATTTGGCAATGATTTCTTGGATAGTACACCAAAGGCAGGCAAAGAAAAAAAATGGACTAATAGGATTTTATAAAATAAAAATTTTGTGCATCAATACACACTATCAGCAGAGTTAAAAAGCAGCTCACAGAATGGGAAACAATAATTGCAAATCATACATCTGATAAGGTATTAATATGCAGAGTCTATAGAGAACTGTTACATAGAGAGCTACTAAAACTTAATAACAAAAACCAAAATAATCCAATTCAAAAATTAGCTAAGAAGACATACAAATAGCCAATTAGCATATGAAAATATTCTCAATATCACTAATTAGTCAGGAAATGCAAATCAAAACTACAATGAGATACTATCTCACATGCATTAAGATGGGTATTATAAAAAAACACAAAACAACATAAAAGAATAAGTGTTGGCAAGGCTATGGAGAAATAGAAACTATTTTGCATTGTAGGTGGAAATGTAAAGTGGTACAGTTGCTGTGGAAAACAGTATGATGGTTCCTCAAAAAATTAAAAACAAATATTATATGATACAGGTATCCCACTTTTGGGTATGTACTCTTAAGAATTTAAAACAGATATGAGAGATATTTGTTCACTTCTATTCACAGCAGCATTATTCTCAATAGCTAAAATGTAGAAGCAATCTAAATGTCCAGTGATGGATGAATGGATAAGTAAAATGTGCTTTATACATACAATGAAATATTACTCAGCCTGACAAAAAGATGGACATTCTGATACATGTTACAAAATCAATGAACCTTAAAGACATTATGCTAAGTGAAATAAGCCAGCCACAAAAAGATGAATACTGTATGATTCTTTTTTTTTTTATGCCACATGAGCTTTATTTGCACAGTCTGTGTAAAATTTCTGAATCTGTCTCAATGAGGGAAGAAGGAGTCTTAAGCCTTTTGCTAAAATGCAATTAATATGACTGATGATCACACACTGTTGACAACTAAGTTTTAGCTCCTATTTTAGATACTGTGATCATGGGCGGGGCGGCGGGGTGGGGGGCGGAAAACCTTTTCCTGAGACAGTCAGCTGCAAAGAGCAGCACGCAGTGTTGGAATCCCCCTCAGTGATCCTGCACCGCTCTGGAAAATATACCTTCGGGCTCTTTCCCATCCCCCAGGGCAGCAGCAAATCCTTCCTGTCGCCTCCTTTTGGCCAAAGCAGCCAAAGATTTAAAAGTCTTTGGTTCATAGATGGCTAGATCCGCAAGTACTTTCCTGTTGAGCTCCACTTGGCAATTGATTAAATTGACAATGAATGCTGGGTACTCCAGGCTGTGTTCCTGGGAGGCAGCCGTAATTCGATTAATCCAGAGCGTCCTCATGTTCCGCTTCTTCAGTCGTCGCGCTTTTGTGCATTTCACAAACGCTCTGGTCACCGCTCTGACCGCCAGCCGGTAGCACCAATTCACCTCCTGGACCCGCCAGTAGCAGTCAGTGAGGTGGCTCTGCAGCCAGAGCTGCGCCCGTGAGGAAGACCATCGCACCCACTGGCCGGCAACCCCGCTCGGCCTGTATGATTCTACTTAAACGAGGTACTTAGAGTAGTCCAATTTATAGAGACAGAAAGTAGAATGGACATCTCCAAGGACTGGAGGGAGGGGAGAATGTAAATTGCATAGATTTTAAGTTTTTGCAAGATGAAAGGAGTCCTGGAGATGCTGCTGCTGATGGTCTCACAACAATATGAATGTATTTAAAATATCACTGAACTGTACACGTTAAAATGGCTGATAGCAGGGGCACCTGGGTGGCTCAGTTGGTTAACTGTCAGACTTTGGCTCAGGTCATGACCTTGCTGTTTGTGGGTTTGAGCCCCGCGTTGGGCTCTGGGCTGACAGGTCAGAATCTGGAGTCTGCTTCGAATTTTGTGTCTTCCTCGCTAACGCTCTGCCTGTCTCTCTCTCTCAAAAATAAGTAAACATTTAAAAAAATTTAAAATGGCTGATAGCAGGGCCACTGGGTGGCTCAGTTGGTCGAGCACCTGACAGTTGATTTTGTTTCAGGTCATGATCCCATGGTCCTGGAATCAAGCCCCACATCAGGCTCTGCGCTGAGTGTAGAGCCTGCTTAAGATTCTCTCTCCCTCTGTCCCTCTCCCCTGCTCATGAACTGTCTCTGTCAATAAAATAAACTAAAATAGCTAATAGTAATTTTATATGATGTGTACTTTTCCAGAAAAAAATTGGAAAAAAAGGTAACCATTAAGTAGAAATCATTGTATAATGAATGTCCCGCGGTTTCTTTAACCATTGAAGGATGTCTGGGTTATTTCCAGTTTTTGGCAATTATAAATCAAGATGCAATAAACATTCATGTACAGTTATTTTTGTATGAACATAAATCTTCATTTCTCTGGGCAGCAATTGCTGGGTTATATGGTAGTTGAATGCTTAGTGTGTAAAGCTACTGCTAAACTCTTTCTCAGAGTGGGTTTACCATTTTACATTCCCACCAGTAATATATGGGATCCAATTTTTCTACATCACCCACATTTGTTGTCACAACTTTGTTTTTTCACTCTGACTTTTGGAAGATCTTTATGTATTCTATATTAGTCCTCTCTAGGATATGTGGTTTGAAAATATTTTCTTCCAGTATTTTTCATTCTCTTAAAAGTGTCTTTTGCAGAGCAAAATTTTAAAATTTTGACAAAATCAAATTAACCAAATTATCAAGTTGCCTTTTATGGACTTTGCTTTGGTGTCAAGTCTAAGAACTCATTGCCTGCCCCTAGATCCCAAAGACTTTCCCTTTTTCTTTCTAAATGTTAATTTTTTTATTTTTAAAGTTTATTTATTTATGGGGCTCTTGGGTGGCTCAGTCAGTTAAGCCCCTGACTTCAGCTCTGATCTTATGGTCTGTAACTTCGAGTCCCGCATCAGGCCCTGTGCTGACAACTCAGAGCCTGGAGTCTGCTTCAGATTCTGTGTCTCCCTCTCTCTCTCTGCCCTTCCCCAGCTCATGCTCTCTCTCTCTCTCTCTCTCAAATAAATAAACATAAAAAATCTCTTTAAAGTTTATTTACTTACTTAATTGAGAGAGAAAGCAAGTAGGGGAAGGGCAAAGAGAGAGAGATTGAGAGAGAGAGAGAGAGAGAGAGAGAGAAAGAGAGAGAGAGAATTCTAAGCGGGCTCCACGCTGTCAGAGTGGAGCCTGATGTGGGGCTCAAACTCACGAACTGTGAGATCATGACCCGAGCCGAAATCAAGAGCCAGAGGCTTAATTGATTGAGCCACCCAGGTGCCTCTCCTTCTAAAACTTTTATAGTTTTGGGGCGCCTGGAATGGCTCAGTCAGTTAAGCGTCTGATTTCAGCTCAGGTCATGATCTTGCAGTTTGTGGTTTTGAGCCCCGAATCAGGCTCTGTGCTGACAGCTCAGATCCTGGAGCCTGTTTCAGATTCTGTGTCTCCCTCTCTCTCTCTGCTCCTCCCCAGCTCATGCTCTGTCTCTCTCTCAAAAATAAATGACCATTAAAAAAAAATAAAAGGCTATCTTCAAGAGAATGAGAAGCCAAGCCATAAATTGGGAGAAAATCTCTGTAAAAGATGTATATCAGAAATAATTGTTATCCAAAATATACAAAGAACAAAAGAAAAACAACAAAATATACAAAGAACTCTTAAAACTCAACAATAAGAAAATGAAAAAAAGATCTGAAATGGGAAAAAGATCTGAACAGACTGTTCAGCAAAGAAGATCTACATGGCAAAAAAAAAGCATATGAAAACATGGTTATCATCATATGTCATTAGGGAAATGCAAATTGAAACAATGAGATACCAGCAGGCACCTATTAGAATGATGAAAATCCAAACACTGACAACACCAAATCCTGGCAGGGTTATGGTGCAACAGGAACTCTTATTCATTGCTGGTGAGAATGCAAAATGGTACAGCCATTTTGGGTGATAAAACCAAGAGTAAACATACTCTTATTATGTAATCCACCAATTGTGCTCCTTGGTATTTACCCAAATAAATTGAAAACTTATGTCCACACAAAATCTTGCACAAAGTTGTTTGTAGCAGGTTTATTTATAATTGCCAAAACTTGAAAGCAACCAAGATGTCCTTCAGTAAGTGAGTGTACAAATAAGCTGTGGTACCTACAGACAATACAATATTATTCAGCGCCAAAAAGAAATGGGCTATTAAGCCATGAAAAGACATGGAGGAAACTTACATGCATATTGTTAAGTGAAAGAAGCCAATCCAAAAAAGGTTGCTACTGTATGATTCCAACTATACAACATTCTAGAAAAGGCAAAACTATCAACACAGTCAAAAGATCAGTGGTTGCCAGGAAGGGAGGAGGAGGAATGAATAGGTAGAGCACAGAGTATTCTTGGGGCAATGAAAGGATTCTGTATGAGACTACAATGGTAGATACATGTCCAAACCTATAGAATGTAAAACACCAAGAGCAACTCCCAATGTAAACTATGGACTTTGGGTGAAAATAATGTGTCAGTGTAGGTTCATTGATTGTAACAAATGTACTACTTGGGTGCAGGATATTTTTTACTTATTTATTTTGAGAGAGAGAGAGAGAAAGAGAGAGAGCGCAGGCACAGGAAGGGGAGGGGCAGAGAGAGAGAGGGAGAGAGAATCCCAAGCAGGATCCACACTGTCAGCACAGAGCCCAACGCAGGGTTTCCTCCCACAAATTGTGGAATCATGACCTGAGCCAAAATCAAGAGTTGGACGATTAACCAACTGAGCCACCCAGGTACCCCTATAGTTTTGATTTTTGATTAATGCATATGATGTCTTGAAATCATGTAGACTGATTTCTGCTACTTTATTCTTCTTCACGAATGTTTTAGTTATGCTAGTTCCTTTGCCTCTCCATGTAAGGTTTAGAATAATCTTGTCTATGTCTTAAAAAAAACCTCCTGCTGGGACTTTGAGATGAATTGTGTTAAACTTGAGTATTAGTTTGGAAAGAATTGCCATATTTACTATGTTGAGTGTTCTGATCTATGAGCACGGTATGTCTGCATTTATTTGGGTCTACTTTGATTTTTTCTTCATCAGAATTTTGTAATTTTCAGCACACAGATTCTATGCATATTTTGTTAAGATTTCACCTGAGTATTTCATTTTCTTTGAACTGACTATAAATCATATTGTGTTTTAAATTTTGGTTTCCTTATATTTATTGTTAGTATGTAGACATGTGATTGATTTGTACATGTTACTCTCATGTCATACAAACTTGCTGAATTCATTTATTAGTTCTAGGAAGTCTATGGATTTCTTAGACTCTTCTATATGGGCGATCATGTCATCTACAAATAAGGACAGTTTTATTTCTTCCTTTCCCATCTGCAAGGCATTTTCCCCCTTAGCCTTCTTGCAGTTACTTCTTCTTGCACATCTTCTGATACAATGTTAAGTAAGAGTTGTGAGAAGGACACCTGGGTGGCTCAGTCAGTTAAGCATCCGACTCTTGATTTCGGCTCAGGTCATGATCTCACAGTTCATGGGGTCGAGCCCCACGTCAGGCTCTGAGCTGACAGTGTGGAGCCTACTTGGGATGTCCTCTGTCCCTCTCTCTCAAAATAAATAAAATAAACTTTAAAAAGTTTTTTTTAATTATGAATTATATCAAATCTACCAGTGTTTGAGTGGGAATTAAGTCTTTATGTAGTTTTATATGCTGTAATATGTTTTCAAATAAATCTCTCCTATTAAAACAACCCATCAAATTCTGAGGTCTTGGGTGAACCACAGATGGAGCAAGTAGATGTAGCGCCCCAGTGTCTTCTTTGAATCTCACAAAAGGTACCCAGGTTCAATGGTCTTGGGGAAAATTATGGAATGAGATCTTTGTCAAGTGAGAGGATCACAGACTAGTGGGTTCACTGCTCTTATGTTCCTAGCCTCGTCATCGGTTAGAAATAGGTTGTTTTATTTTTAACAAAACACTTTTGCTACTTGGACAGTCATATTCTGGGCTTTGAAATCTCACTGGTGCACTATCTCCTTACATGTATGTTGATGAATTTTCCACTTTTTACCCTTTGGGGGAATTCTTGTGGGTAGTCTTACCAATGGACCACATCCACACAGGAGTGGTTACTCATAGTGTGGTGTGGGGGCTGGTACTAGCCCAGGTTTGTTATAGGTAAGTACAGAAATAGAATTTTTAGAAACTTTAATATAAGTTTAACATTGATGTGATATCCAAGCACATGATTAGTTAAACTTTTAAATTGTACTTTATAAGAGTATTGGCTTGTGAGGGACTGCAAATTTTATTAAAAACAAAACAAAGCCAGTGCTTTACTCCAGGTGGTGGTAGCAGTACTGGTCCATAGAGCAATCATGATTCAGGACCAAGGACAGCACCTCTGCCTCCCAAACCTGAGTTCTGTTTTCTGCCTTTGCTACCAGCTGTAGCTACATCCCCTGGTAGACAAGTAGTTCCCAAATCCAATAGATGCTTTTCAGCTTTTGTTTATTTGACCTTCCTAAAGCGTGACTGTTATTAACATCTGAATCTGTCATTTTTGTTTAATAATCATTCCCAGTGAAGAAATAAAAAACACTCCCCTAGGATTGTCAATGAGCCACACCATTAAAATGAAGGGACAATTCCTGGTAACTAAAATATATTATCAATCTTAAAACATTGTATTGTAATTGCTCCTTTTATTTCAGTGGGCTCTTAGAAGGCAGATGACGGGTCTAATTCATTTTCATATCCAACATGTATCATAGCACCTGGACCAGAGTTCATGTCAGCAAATGCCTGCCACTTATCAGCTGGGTGATCTTGGGCAAGTTTTTATTCAACTTTGCTGCTGTTTCCCTCCCTAGCTATTAAACTGGAACAGCATTAGTGTCTGCCTAATAATTTTGAAAAGATCAGTTCAGTTAGTGAACTTAAAAAGTGATTACAGGGACACCTGGATGGCTTAGTCAGTTGAGCGTCTGGCTTTGGCTCAGGTCATGATCTCATGGTTCGTGAGTTCAAGCCCCACATCGGGATCACTGCTGTCAACCTGTCAGTGCAGAGCTGCTTCTGGTCCTCTGTTCCCCTTTCTCTGCCCCTTCCCCACTTATGCTCTCTCAAAAATAAATAAAACATAAAAAGAATAAATTAAAAAAAGTGATTGCAACAGTGCCTGACATAAAAGAACAAAAAGGATGATCATGGGGGCAGCTGGCTGGCTCAGTTGGGAGACCATATGACTTTTGATCTCAGGGTTGTGAATTTGTGCCCCATGTTGAGAGTTGACATTATTTAAATAAATAAAATCTTATTTAAAGGGGCATCTGGATGGTTCGGTCAGTTAAGTGTCTGACTTAATTTCTGCTCAGGTCATGATCTCACAGTCATGAGATAGAGCCCCATGCTGGGCCCTGTGCTGGGTGTGGAGCCTGCTTAAGATTCTCTCTCTCCTTTCTCCCTCCCCTGCTACCCCCCCAAAACTACTAAAAAACTTCTTTTAATGTTTACTTATTTTTGAGAGAGAGAGAGAGAGAGAGAGAGAGCAAGCGAACGACCAAGCAGGAGAGGGGCAGAGAGAAAGGGAGACACAGAATCTGAAGCAGGCTCCAGACTGAGCTGTTAGTACACAGCGCGACATGGGGCTTGAACTCACCAACCGGGAGATCATGATGTGAGCCGAAGTCAAACACTTAACCAACTGAGCCCCCCAGGCGCCCCTCTCAAAAAAACTCATTAAAAAAAGGGATCATCATCATCATCAGCAGCAGCACCACCACCACCACCACCACATGTTGATGAATAAACTAACAATCATCTCTTACCACCAGGCACTAGGAGGTGGAAGACTTCAGCCCACTACCTGGGTTGAGCTACATCTTTCTAGTGACATGTTTGGGTTTAACTATTCTCATAGGGCATTGTGAGCTTTGGAATTCTCTAGATTTGTTTTTTCTGAGTTCCCATTTTGTCATGTTGGCTACACTCTCCCACCCCTTTTGGTTGTGTACCACTATCCTTTCCCAGTGGCTTTCCTGCTATCTTCGCTCTCCTCCAGGCTCACCCACACCTCTTCCTGGTTCCTAGTGCAGAGGGAAGCACACTGGATAAAGGGCTCCCCTATTCAAGTGGCCTGGCACCTTCACCCTCAAAGTTCCTATAACTTTTCTTCCCCTAGTTCCTTAACTGGCCTACTGGCTGCTAGGCAGTCCTAGGTCCCCCTGCCTAAATTGTTCTTGTCCCTCGCTGCTCAGGGAGATTTTAATCATACTTAAAAGCTTTTATCAAATCTACCCCTTCCACGAAAACCGCGACATTTCCCTCTCCCCTTTCTGAATTGCTGCTTCAGCCTCTAAACCCCACAGGGCTTCTTTTCTCATTCCATGTCACCATGTCACCCCCTCTCCGCTAATCAATCCTAATTAGGGTCTTCTAGGTGGAAGCCCAGGTCATAAAAGTCCCATTATCCCCATCCTTTCAGCGCACATCTGGGGTGGCTGCCCTGCATTTTGCAGAGGGCAAGCCCCCTCCCCTGAGACTGTTACCCCCATCAGCTAGATGGGCTAACAGCAGTTATGCCTCCTCGGGTTTCTGCGTGGATTAAGAAACGCGGGGCGGCGGCAAGCGCTTCAGAGCGCTGCCCAGGTTGGGTGGGGGTCTCGCGTGGCCCCTCAGCTGCGTGGGTCGGCGAGAACGCGCCGGGGGCGGGGCCGCGCGAGGACTCCCGGGAGTTGTAGTCCGTGCGCGAGTTCGCAGTCTCCGCAGGCTCCGCGCGGAGACCGGAGGACTCGCCTGGGAAAGTGGCGGGGGCCTGCGGGACGCGAGGAGCTGGGCCCGGGGCTGGCCCCGGGCCGGGATGGGGCAGAGCGCGGGCAACCGGCATGGCCCTGCCGTTGCTGCTGGGGCAACTGCTGGCGCTGATGGGCTACGGGGGCGCGTTCTACTTCGAGGTCCGCGAGCTGGAGGAGAAGTGTTTCATCCAGGAGATCCCCGATGGTACCGTGGTCATAGGTGCGCGCCTCGGCCAGTCCTGGCCTTGCCCTCCCTGCACCCAGACTCCTGATTGGGGAGGGAAATGGGCGCCATGGCACCAGCTCAGGCCCGCACCTTCCCTCCCCTGCCGGGGGTGGGCTCGGAGGGAATGGGCGGACAGCAGTCTGGCCAAGGCATCCTCTCTCTTGCCTGTGCCGGGGTTGGGGGGCGCCTAGGAGGCAAGTCTGAACCAGACTGGAATGATGGCAGAGAAGTGGGGTGGAGAGGGGAGGGGAGGCCGAGGGCCGTGGTCAGGCTCCTCAGACTGAAGATCTTCCTGTTCCTCCCCTGACCACTCAGACTCCATCATGGGTATGGATGGGATTGCATCTCCCTTGCCTCTCCGTTAGGTAACTACAAGACTGAGCTATACGACCCTGCGATGGAAAAGTACCAGCCCTCCCCCCAGTGGATCAATTTGTTCGTGTTTGTGAAGGACCCCGAGAACAAGGTGAGGCAGGTCTTTACTCCTTGCAGCCTTCCACTCCCCCCCACCCCCCAACGAGACCCCCAGTGTCAATGCTTAGCCCTCTCTAGTCCTTCATTTCTCACAGAAGGATCTGTCTCCTCACAGGCAGGATAGCTCAAGGAAAGCCATGCTCTTTGCAAAGTGTATTCTGTATTGGCAATGCTGGGATCTGATACTTTCCCGCCAAACTGATGCTTTTTCTTTCACACTGTCCCATCTGGTCTGTGGGGATCTAGACCTGGGATACTCCCACAATTCTCCTGGAAGCAGGTGCATGGCTAAATTCTCTGTGCTCACTGGAGGCTGCTTCCTCTAGAACCTTCTGTCCCGGCAGTATGGCCCTCAGGGCAGCTTCACCTTCACCTCCCAGTCTCCAGGAGAGCACCAGATCTGCCTCCACCTTGAATCCATCCGGTTCGCCCTCTTCTACGATGGCAAGCTGGTGAGTGTGGCAGGTGGGAGGTCCACAGTCCCCAGGGGCTCAATTTCTCTGCCTCTAGAGTGAGAAGGGTGCAGTGGGTGGTGCCTGTTGAGTAGGGCTGGGACTTTACATGAAGTAGGCATATGAGGAACAGACCTTGAGGATAAAAGAGGACCTTGGGAGGGAGCTACTATGACTTAAAATCCTCCCTCGGCTCCCTGCCACTCTGAAGATACGGACCAAGCTTCATAATGTGAAATTCAGAGCTGTTCTGCTGATTGCTTCAGGCCTCTCCATTGTCATCTCCCAATACAGGACTTCTAGTAAACTGCCTCAGAGTCATGCTTCTATTTCCCTTGCACATGTTGTCCCTCTCCTTGGTGTTTGGAATATACAGCTCCACACAAGCCGGGTCCTGATGTGGTGTTTGGATGCCCAGAGCAAGGCCAGTCACCAAGTCGGTGTGTAAGGAAGTGTCAGGCCCAGGCTGGGATGCAGAAGCTAGATTTCCAGCAGGTTCATGGAGCTAAGCTCCCCAGCTCTCAATCCTGGTTCCCCCGTTCCAGGCCATTCACTTGGACATGCAATTGGGTGAACACACCAGCGATTATGCGGAGTTTGCAGCCAAGGACAAGCTGACCCAGCTGCATCTGCGCATCCAGCAGCTTGTGGAGCAGGTGGAGTTGATCCAGAAGGAGCAGGAATACCAGAGGGTGAGGGGCTGGGTGGGGTTGCCACAGGTGGGACAGGGGATTGTCACCTCCTGGGAAGTGGTGCTTCTCGCTCTTCCCCCAGAGGAGGTGGGGGTGCAATTCAGTTCCAGATGCGCATCTTCTCTCTTCTCTCCTCCCACAGTGGCAAGAGGAGCGCTTCCGGCAGACCAGCGAGAGCACCAACCAGCGGGTGCTGTGGTGGTCCATTCTGCAGACCTTCATCCTCGTGGCCACAGGTGTCTGGCAGATGCAACACCTCAAGAGTTTCTTTAAAGCCAAGAAGCTAGTGTAGGTGGGCCCCAGAAACCCAGCCCCAACTCATCCCCCTTCTGTTCACTGATGGGAAGTGGCCTGGCCTGGTCTATTTCCTGGCTCCCAACCCCCCAACCCTGCAGGGCTTCCTTGCTTACTGGCAGGGGGACAGAGGACCTCTTTGAACTGGTTTCTCAGCCAGCACTTGGGAAAGGATGGGTTTCCCACTAGACGCTTGGTCGGGGAGCTGAAGGATTCTTTGTGGCTCTGTGCTGCTGAGGAGGGTGAGGGTGGCCCCACCCCCAGGCTAAACCAGATGAATGAACTATCCCAAGATGGAGAATGAAGAGTGAATTATAAACCTCAAACTCTCTGACCTAAACATTTATTGCCTCCTACTCTGCAATTCATTCTGGTGTTTTGTTTCTAACCAGATATTAAAAGGTGTGTGACGCCCCGCGAGCATTGGTGGGGGCTGATCCCAAAATGGATGGGGTGAAGGCAGCTTGTATTCCCAAAGCCTTACCAACTTTTGAGTCCTTTCCAGAAAAGTCCAATTTGGGTCCATCTTAGGGGTAACCTGAGTGCTTGTGGGGATCCCCTGTCTCTTCCTGGGGTCAGGTCAGGTTCATGTACTATTTTAGCCACCTGGACTGCTGGGTTCTTCCCAGAGGTCAGATGGGCACCTCTATTCGCTATTTTTCAGTGAATCTGTGTCTCTCTTTGTGATGTCACTGGTTAATTTTTTCAGGAGATTCTTTCTTTTTTCTTCTTCCCTCCTTCCGTCCCTCCTTCCTTTCTCTTTCTTTCTTCCTTCTTTTCTCTCTTTTCTTTCCTCCCTTCCTTTCTTCCTTCTTCTTAAACAAGATTCCTAGTAACTGTTTCCATCATATTCAGCATCTCCTGTAACTCAGCCTTCATCTGTGCACCCAGGTGTAGATGACCAGATATCTGCATACCCACGGCATCTGCCTGATCTAGCCCACATTTTACCCAGCCCGCTGCTGGTTGCTCTGTTGGAACATAGGCAGCGCTCATGCGCATCTGACGTTTTCTGTCATAAGGAAGCTCACTGGTTGGCACTCTCGACAAAATCAAGTCCAAATCATCAAGGCCAAGGATGTCAATAAAGAGAGACTTCCCGTTAGGATGGGGAAGTTGTGACAGACCCCGCTCTTGGCCCCTGGAACAGACACAGCCTCCCCTAGGATACTCCTGAGGGACACTGCAAGCCTTGGAGATGTTGCTCATTTGTGGGTGTGGTCATGACTGGCCTATGGAAAGTGTGACTGGACTGAACTGAAGGCTGGGGGGGAACCACTCGAGAGTAACCAGAGTGTGTGATCGTAGGGTCCACTGCCCTTACTTGAAGCTGGTGTGTGTATGTGTGTGTATGTGGGGGGTGCTCTGCTCTCTGCCACAGGAGAGGCAGAGTGATCCAGAAAGGCACACTCTTGCACACGGAGCCTCTGGTCTGACACCAAACGAGGCAGGGCCTGAACAACAGCTAAGGGTGATGCATGCTTCTGAGGAGAAGGCTATGCACTAAGATGACATGACTGGAGCTCTAGCTTAGGCTAGATGGTCAGGGAATGCTGCTTTTTAGAATATCATTCATGATTAGGAGTTAGCTGGGGGAAGTGGGTTCTGGCCAGAGGGAATAGCGCCTACAGAAGGCCTCAGGCAAAGAAGAATACGGCAATTTGGGGAAACTGAAAGGAGGCCACTGTATCATAATCCCGACTCTAAGAGAGACCACAGGACAGATCTGGTGTTCACTGGGGGAATGGGAGGTGAAAGCGAACCTGCCTTCAGAGCCATACTGCCCAGCCAACATGACCTACAGAGAAGGGGCGTCAGCGAGAGTGTTACAGGGAGGACGGGGCTGGAAGGAAACAGGGCTTAAGGCTCTCCATGCCTCAAAAGTTAGCAAACAGAACCTTAGGCACCCCGTAACACTAAAAGGTCCAGAGCTGCCCAGCAGCAGTTGCCAAAAGCCTGGGTAGATCGGTTGAGTGAACATCGGGTTCTTGATTTCTGCTCAGGTCATAATCCCAGGGTCATTGGATCGAGCCCTGCCACTGGCTCCACCTTGAGCGTGGAGCCTGCTTAAGATTCTCTCTCTCTGCCCCATCCCCACTCTTGCAGGGACGCTCTGAAATA
>CM053572.1:6511634-6666994 GCA_028646485.1 Cryptoprocta ferox
TCAGACGAGCGCGAGGTGGCGTGGAGTCGGCCCACGCCAGCACGCGGCGACACCGGCTGCTCCCCGCTCTGGAGGAGCCGACTCTCCCGCACCCCCCGCCCCAAGACCAAGGTCTTGTTCCAAACTCTCCCCCTCCGCCCGCACCTATAACCATGGTCTCGTCCGGGATCTCCTCAATAAAGCACTTCTTTTCGGTCTCTCCTATTATGGAAGTCAAGTCCGCCTTCACTGGGCGCAAAACACCCTTCCGAGTCCCCATTAGCATCCACTCGGCTCAGGTCTCCGCAGCCGCAGCGTTCGGCGCGTGGTAACCTTGACGCCGCCGCGGGACCTGCCGGGATAGCGAGTTCGACCCCGCTGGACTACAAGTCCCGAGATGCCCCGCGCCCAAGGCCGGGCATTACCTGAATAGGGAGCTGCTACTGCCTGGAATCGATTTGGCCCTCCTGAATCGAAACCTTTGCATTGATTATCTTGGTGGCCCGGCAAGTGGTAGCGATTCTCAGCTTTTTACAGATGCTGCAGGTATCTGCAGTATGTTTGTGTTCGCAGTGAATCATGAGCAGATAGAGGATTCAAATCGAGGATCCCTGACTTTCCTCGGCATTGCATCTCACACTCTGCGCTTGCTCCTATTTTTAAAAACTGACCTTTGAAAAGTGACACAAACAGTGCACGAACTTATCTTTGAAAAAAATAATTAAAAAACAAAAATCCGGGGCGCCTGGGTGGCTCAGTCCCTTAAACATCCAACTCTCTATCTCGGCACAGGTTATGATTTCAGACTCAGGTCATGATTTCAGACTCAGGTCATGATCTCATGGGTTAGTGAGTTTGAGTCCCGCATTCGGGTCTGTGCTAGCAGCGCAGAGCCTGTTTGGGATTCCCTCTCTCCCTCTCTCTGCCCTTGCCTGCTTGTTCTCTCTCTGACACTCTCTCTCTCTCAAAATAAATAAGCCCAAAACAAAACAAAACAAAACAGAACAAACAAAGCCTGGGGGACTGTCTTTACCACTTCCTTGCCCCCCCAAACCATGCAGTCCTAAATCTCATCTACTCTGGTCTCTATGGCTCCAGGAACCGCCCCCCCCTCCCCCAACCCCCATCAGCACCAGACATCATCCAGGAGGGCTTTGCTGCGCCAGCTCCGCTGTGATGACGTCTCTCTGGGACGTGGTTCAGTGCCCCAGTGGCCGGCAGGTAGAGGAGTATTGATGGGGGACTTGGGGAGAGTCACCCCGTTTTGGAGCTCTCTGCGCTCAGTGTGAGATCAACAGAGGTCTGAGTACTCTGGATTTTACCCTCCTTCCTGGATTTTATATGAATTCCACTACATTTTGGCAGCTCTTGGAGCTGGCAGTTTATGATTGTACCATGTCAAGATTTCACAGAAATTGTAGGTTTTATCTCTAATTTGAGTCCTCTTTGGTGTTTCGTTTAGCCCTAGGAAGGGAAGTTTGATGAGAATGTGTTGACATTTCCCCCTCATTGGAAGTCTTCACCTCATTTTTTTTTCTTTCTTCTTTTCTTTCTTTCTTCTTTCTTTCTTTTTTAATTTTTATTTATTTATTTTGGAGGGAGGGAGGGGCAGAGAGAGAGAGAGAGAGAGAGGGAGAGAATCACAAGCACTATCCCTATTGTCAGTGCAGAGCCTGACCTGGGGCTGCATCTCAGGTACCCTGAGTTCATGACCTGAGTTGAAATCAAGAGTTAGATGCTTAAGTGTGAGCTACCCAGCGGCCCCATCATTTTTCTTAACAGTAACAATATAACATAATCTTGGTTCATACAGTACTTTATTCTTTTAACCATTCCTCTGATGAACTGGTTAAGATTTCTCCCCCCTCAATTATTTTGCTCTTATATATTGCTGAAATAAAAATTCATATTCATTTTCTAAAAAAGCATTACTTTAGAACATAGTTTTTTGATAAGAGATCACAAAATTGTCCTTTCGAACGTTGTACCGATTTACAGTCTCATCAATACTGTGTCCTGGTGCTTATTCTTCACACTCTATTCAAACATTTTCAAACTTTTTAATCTTTGCAAAATCAGTGGATGAAAAGTTGTATTTCCTTTTATTTTCCACTTATTTCCTTTCCTTCCTATTTTAACTTTTTTCTTTTTTTTGTTTTGTTTACTTATTTATTTTTGAGAGAGATAGAAACAGGGGAGGGGCAGAGAGAGAGAGAGAGAGAGAGACATAGAATCTGAAGCAGGCTCTAGGCTCCAAGCTGTCAGCACAAAGCCTGATATGGGGCACAAACCCATGAACCACGAGATCATGACCTGAGTCAAAGTCAGTGGCTCAGCCAACTGAGACATCCGGGCTCCTCCATGTCCTTTTAATTTTTATTTCCTCAGATACTGAGCACTTCTTGTTGGTCATTTGATTTATTTCTGTGAATTGCTGAGTGTGTTTTTCTTAGTGTCATTATAACTACATGCTATCATTGTTAATGTAACCACCATTTAGAATTAACAAATGATTACAGAATTAATAAATGATAATGTTTTATAATAATAGCTTATAATATTTGTAAAATTGAACTTTTTGTGTTGAGATAATTATAGATTCACATGCAGTTGCAAGAAACAATGCAGAGAGATCAGGTGTACAATTACCCAGTTTCCCCCATTGTAATATCCTGCCCAAGTATAATGCAATAGCATAAACAAGATATTGACATGAATACAGTCATGACACAGAACATTTCCATCACCACAGGGATATAATGTTGATCTATTATAGACTACCTTCCTACTCCTTTACCCCATCTTTAACCCCAGACAACAATGAATCTGTCATTTCAAGAAAGTTCTATAAATGGAATCGTACAGTATGCAACCTTTTGAGATTGGCCTTTTCCACTTAGCATAACTCTCTGGAGATTTATTCAGTTTATTGCATGTTTCAACAGCTGCTTTTTGTAGTAAAAAGTAACCATTACACACAATGAATAAAGTTATAATTCTGTGATATCCACAGCAGATAGGTAAGAATAGAGCTGTTACAGGAGCAGAGTTTTTGTGTGTTATTGAAGGTAAACTGGTATAAATTAAAATCAGAGTGATATAACTTTAGGCTGTTAAATGTAATCTTGGTGGTAACCACAAAGAAAATAGCCATAGAATATACAAAAAAGGAAATGAGAAAGGAATTTAAATGGTTCACTACTAAAAAAAATTAACTAAATGCAAAGAAGACAGTAAATGAAGGAAATGAGGGACCAAAAAAAGCTGTAAGATAAATAGAAAACAAAATAGCAAAGTAACAGAAGGACGTCCCTCCTTGTCAGTAATTACTTTAAATTTTTTTGAGAGAGAGGGGCAGGGCAGAGGGAGAGGGAGAGAGAGAATCTCACGCAGACTCCATGCTCAGTGCAGAGTCCAATGCAGGGTTTGATCTCACAACCATAAGATCATGACCTGAGCTGAAATCAAGAGTTGGACACTTAACTGACTGAGCTACCCAGGCACACTTGTATCAGATATTACTTAAAAAATTTTTAAATGTTTATTTAATTTTGAGAGACAGAGAGAAATAGACCATGAGCGGGGGAGGCGTAGAGATAGAGGGAGACACAGAATCCAAACCAGGCTCCAGGCTCTGAGCTGTCAGCACAGAGCTGGATGCAGGGCTCAAACCCATGAACCATGAGATCATGACCTGAGCCAAAGTCAGATGCTTAACCGACTGGGCCACCCAGGCACCCCTCAGTAATTACTTTAAATGTAGATGCATTAAACTCTCTAATCAAAAGACAAAATTTGGGAAAATGGATAAAAAACATGACCCAACTATATGCTGTCTACAAGAGACCCACTTTAGATCACGAGACACAAATAGGGTTGAAAGTGAAAGAATGGAAAAGGCTACTCCACATAAACAGTAACCAGAAGAGACTGGGAGATTATACTAGTATCAGACAAAATAGACTTTAAGTCAAAAAGGTTAAAAGGTATGGTAACAGCACAAAAAGAGCTACATAGATCTATGGAATAGGATAGAGAGTCCAGAAATACACCCACATTCATATGGTCAACTAATCAACAAAGGAGGCAGGAATACATAATGGAGAAAAGACAGCTTCTTCAATAAATGGTGTTAGGAAAACTGGCAAAAAACTGAAAAGGAACTACTTTCTTACACCATACACAAAATAAACCCCAAATGGATTAAAGACCTAAATATAAGATCTAAAATCATAAAACTTCTAAAGGATGGGGCGCCTTGGTAGCTCAGTCAGTTAGGCATCTGACTTTGGCTCAGGTCATGATCTTGTGGTTTGTGAGTTTGAGCCCCACGTTGGCCTCTGTGGTGAGAGCTTGGAGCTTGGAGCCTGCTTCGGATTTTGTGTGTGTCTCTCTCTGTCCCTCCCCTGCTCATGCTTTCTCTCTCTCTCTCTCTCTCTCTCTCTGTCAAAAAAAAAAAACCACTAAAAAAAGAAAAACTTCTAAAGGATAACAGGCAGTAATCTCTGGGGCATTGACCTAGAAACATATTTATGACAGGGAAAGCAAGGGAAACAAAAGCAAAAATAAATGTTGGGATCATGTCAAACTGTAAAGCTTTTTACACATTAAAGGAAACCATCCACAAAATGCACAGACAACCTACTGAATGGGAGAAGATATTTTCAAATGATGTATCTGATAAAGGGTTAATATCTAAAATATATGAAGAGGGGCGCCTGGGTGGCTCAGTCGGCTAAGCGGCTGACTTCAGCTCAGGGCATGATCTCACAGTCCGTGGGTTTGAGCCCCGCGTCGGGCTTTGTGCTGACAGCTCAGAGCCTGGAGCCTGCTTCGGATCCTGTGTCTCCCTCTCTCTCTGCCCCTCCCCTGCTCGCTTCTGTCTCTGTCTCTCAAAATAAAATAATAAAGACATAAAAAAATAGAAAAAAGGGAATTTGCCATTTGTGACAACATAGATGGACGTAGAGGATAGTATCCTAGGTGAAATAAGTCAGACAGAGAAATACAAGTACTGTACGATTTCACTTATATGTGGAATCTAAGAAACAAAAGAAATGAACAAACACAAAGAAACTGAAATAGACTTACAAATACAGAGAACTGGTGGCTACCAGAGGGGAGAGGGTTGGAATGATTGGAGAAATAGGTAAAGTGGAATAAGAAGTACAAACTTCTAGTTATAAAATAAATAAGTCACATAGATGAAAAGTATGGCATGGGGA
The DNA here is from genome assembly GCA_028646485.1 of Cryptoprocta ferox. NCBI lineage: Eukaryota > Metazoa > Chordata > Mammalia > Carnivora > Eupleridae > Cryptoprocta > Cryptoprocta ferox. Next base: position 6,516,839 of record CM053572.1, read on the forward strand.
ATATAGCCAAAAACATAGTAATAATGCTGTATGGTGACAGATGGTGACTGCACTTATTGTGGTGAGCCCTGCATAATGTATAGAATTGTTGAATCACTATGTCGTGCACCTGAAGTGAATATAACGTTGTGTGTCAACTATACTTTGATAATAATAAAAAATAATACTGGGCTGGAATTACATTTTAATTTCAAACATAAAAGATCTCATAACAACTCTTTGTCCGGAAGTCCCAGAAAGACATTTATTTGTTTGTTTGTTTGTTTGTTTACTTATTTATTTATTTGGGGCACCTGGGTGGCTCAGTCGGTTGAGTGACCTACTCTTGATTTCGGCTCATGTCATGATAGCAGGGTCATGGGATTGAGCCCCGAGGCAGGCTCTGTGCTCAGCTCTGTCTCTCTCTCTCTCTCCCTCTGCTACTCTCTCCCGCTTGCGTGGTCTCTTTCTCTCTCTCAAATAAAATAAAATAAAATAAAATAAAATAAATAAATAAATAAATAAAATAGGCTTCATGCCCAGCAGGAAGCCTAATGTGGGGCTTGAACTCATGACTCTGAGATTAAGAGTCAGATGCTTAACTGACTGAGCCATCCAGTTACCCCCCAGAAAGAGTTTAATAGAGAAAGAAAAAGGGTATCTATGCATTATGATATTATGCAGAAAAAAAACCCTATTTGACTCAATGCCTTATAGTTTATCTAAACATTTTCTAAGGTATAATTCATACACAATAGGAAACGGTCATAGTGCACAGTAGGATAAGTTTTGATATTCTTATATATACACATATAAAACCATCACCAAAATCAAAATAATGAGCATATCATCACCCCCCCAATATTCCTAACGCCCTTTTGTAATTCCTTCCTCTCTACCCTATTCCTGGGAAAACCGCTCATCTGGTTTCTCTCACTATAGATTAGTTTGCACTTCGTAAAGTTTTACATAAATGGAATTAAATAGTATGTGGTCTTTTTGTCTGATTTCCTTCATTCAGCGTAACTATTCTGTTTCATCTATGTTGCTGTGTGTATCAATAGTTTATTCTTTTTCTGGTTGAGTATCATTCCATTGTTTGCACATAACACCATCTGTTTATCCATTCCCCTGCTCGTGGACATTTGGGTACTTTCTGGTTCTTTTGGGTTCTTGGGTTCTTTAGCTATTATAGATAAAGCTGCTATGAATATGTGTGTTCTAGTCTGTGTGTGGACATATGCTTCCATTTTTGTGGGTAAGTCCCTGGAAATGGAATGGCTGGGTTTTACAGTAACGGTACTTTTTAGAGAAACTGACACATTGTCTTCCAAAGTGCTTTTTTCCCGTCAATATAGCCTGAGAATTCCAGTTCCTCCGCTTCCTCCATAATAGCTGGTAAAATCAGTTAGTGTTAGACATTCTAATAGGTATGGAGTGGGATCTCTTTGTGGATATGATTTGTATTTTTCTAACGACTGATGTTTAACTTCTTTAAATGTGCTTATTTTCCATCCATAGATCTTCTTGGGTGAAGTGCCTGTTCAAACCTTGGCCCATTTAAGAAATTAGGTCGTTTGTTTTATTATGGTATTTGAGACTTATATATTCTGGACATGTTTTTTAATCAGATATGTCATTTTGCGTATATTTTTTCCTAGTTTATGCTGTATCTTTTCTTTTTCTTTCATTCTGTCTTTTATTTTTGAGAGAGAGAGAGAGAGAGAGAGGGGGAGAGAGGGGGAGAGAGAGAGAGAGAGAGAGAGAGAGAGAGAGAGAGAGAGAATCTTAAGCAGTTTCCACGCCCAGAGCTGAGGGGCTTGATCTCATGACTGTGCAATCATGACCTAAGCTGAGATCAAGTCAGCCACTTAACCAAATGAGCCACCAGGTGCCCCTTTTAAATTAAAAAACAAGTCTATTTTTGAGAGAGAGAGAGAGAGAGAGAGAGAACAAAAGTTGGGGAGGGACGAAGAGAAGGAAACAAGATTCCAAGTGGGTTCCACACTAACAGCAGAGAGCCAGGTCTAGGGCTCGAAGTCTTGAACTGTGAGATCATAATGTGAGCCGAAGTTGGATGCTTAACTGACTCAGCCACCCAGGCATCCCTTTAATTTTTTCTTTTTTTAATAAAGTAGGCTCCATGCCCAATGTGGGGCTTGAACTCACAATCCTGAGATCAAGATTCACATGCTGTAATGACTGAGCCAGCCAGGTGCCCCCAAAGTATGTACTTCATTTGTTTGTTTGTTTGTTTGTTTGTTTGTTTAGAGAGCGAGCAGTGGAGGGCAGAGAGAGAGAGGGAGACAGAATTCTAAGCGCAGAGCCTGATGCGGGGCTCGAATTCCCAAACTGTGAGATCATGACTTGAGCTGATATCAAGAACCAGACATTTAACCCACTGAGCCATCCAGACGCCCCTTAAGTATGTACTTTAGATGAAACTCAATTTATTCTTTTGTGCTTTGTGCTTTTGGTGTCACATGTAAAAAAATCTTCCTCTAATCCAAGGTTGCAAAGATTTTCTCTTATGTTCCAGAAGTTTTACAGTTTTAGCTTGTATGTAGGTAAGGCCTATAATTCATTTTGAGTTAATTTTTGTGTATGATGTGAGGTAATGTTTGATATTATTATTATTAAAATTTTTTTAATGTCTGTTTTTGAGAGAAAGAGAGAGAGACAGAGCATGAGCAGGGGAGAGGCAGAGAGAGAGGAGACACAGAATCTCAATCAGGCTCTAGGCTCTAAGTTGTCAGCACAGAGCCTGATTACGGGGTTTGAACCCATGAACTGTGAGATTATGACCTGAGCCAAATTTGGATGCTTAACCGACTGAGCCACCCAGGTGCCCCTATTATTATTTTTTTAATAACAATTTTTTTAAAGTAGGCTCCATGCCCAACATGGGCTTGAACTTAAGACCCTGAGATCAAGAGTCACATGCTCCACTGACTGAGCCAGCCGGGTGCTCCAGGTTTGATATTATTTTTAAATTCTTATTTGCATCTGGCCATTTAATTGTTCAAGCTCCATTCGTTGGAAAGGCTATCCTTTCTCCACTGGACTGTCTTTTTTTTACCTTTGTCGAAAGTCAGTTATGCAAATACATGTGGGTCTGTCTCTGGACTCTATTCTGTACTGATAATCTACTTATCTATCTTGATGTTAGTACCACTTCCTGTTGTTAAATGCAGCTTTATAATAAGTCTTTAAATCAGGTAGTTTTAGTCCTCAAACTTTTTTTTTCTATTTCCAAGTTGTTTTGGCTATTCTAGTGCATTTCCATATGAAGCATCAGCTTGTTAATTTTTTTAACAAAATGTGCTGAGCTTTTGAGTTGAGTTGTGTTGAATTTATAGACTGATGTGAGGAGAATTATTATCTTAACATTATTGAGTATTCTGGTCCATAATCAGGTGTATCTTTTCATTTATGTAATCTTTAATTTTCTTGTTCTTTATCATCTTCTTTTGTAGTTTTTGTTTATCTAAATCAGTCAACTAGAATAAGATAGTTCACTTTTTTCTTGTACATGCTTTGCTAGCTATTTGCAGCTAATCACAGTGAAAAGTGAGGCCAACATGAAAGTGACATATATCATTTCAACTCACTACCCATTTGCTGAAGCTAATCATATGTAAGGGCGCCAGGAAGTACAATTCTTTTTTTTTTCAAGTTTATTTTTGAGGCAGGGGGAGGGGTGGAGAGAGAGGGGACAGAGGATCTGAAGTGGGCTCTGTGCTGACAGCAGAGAGCCTGATGCAGGGCTTGAACCCACAAACCGTGAGATCACCACCTGAGTTGAAGTCACAACCAGTGCCGAAGTCGGATGCTCAACTGATTGAGTTACCCAGCCGCCCCCGGGAAGTACAATTCTGCTACACACTTGGAAAGGAAGAAAACCAGAAATATTTGGTGAACATCAATGATGACTACCATAATATCCTTGGTTGCCTACCCAACAGCCATTCTCCATCCCTTATTTTTGCTAAGAGAAACCTAATTTTGTTTACTTTCTTCTGGGTGACATCTGCTTCAGTAAAGACCGCACCTTTCATGATAATTTCATTCATTTCTCTTTGGTGGTTATTGGGTTAGCCATATTCTGGCTAAGAGACATAAGGATGTCTACTCCTGGGACTTCTGAGAAAGTTTTTCTCTCTCTCTTAGGAAAGGACATGAGAGGTGCAACTGGGTGGTTCAGTTGATTAAGCATCTGACCTCAGCTCAGGTCATGTTCTCACAGTTCGTGAGTTTGAGTCCCATGTTGGGTGAGCTCAAGTCCCACGTTGGGTGAGCTCGAGCCCCACTTCAGGTGAGTCCTACTTCTCTCTCTCTCTTCCCCCCCTCTTCTCTCTGGCCTTCATGGGATTCTCTCTCTCTATCTCGACCCTCACTCACTTACACCCTCTCTCTCTCTCAATTAAAAAAAAAAATCCGGGGCGCCTGGGTGGCTCAGTCGGTTAAGCGTCCGACTTCGGCTCAGGTCATGATCTCACAGTTTGTGGGTTCAAGCACCGTGTTGGGCTCTGTGATGACAGCTAGCTCAGAGCCTGGAATCTGTCTTCAGATTCTGTGTCTCCCTCTCTCTCTGACCCTCCCCTGTTCACACAGTGTCTCTCTCTCTTTCTCTCTCTCAAAAATAAATAAAACATTAAAAAAAAATCAGTGGGGCACCTGGGTGGCTCAGTTGGTTAAGTGTTCAATTCTTGATTTCAGCTCAGGTCATGATCTCATGATTCATGAGATTGAGCCCTGCGTTGGGCTCTGCACTGAGAGTATGGAGCCTGCTTGGCTCTCTCCATCTCTCTCTGCCACTTCTCTACTCATTCTCTCTCTCTCACTCAAAATAAATAAATAAATAAACATTAAAAGAATGGACATCAGGCAGTAGGTACTTACCTTTCTTGCCCTTATTTGGTGATGCGTTATGATGTGATTACTTAGATCTGCAGCCAAGAGAGGAGTGGCAAACATTCCAAGGATGGCTAAGGGGTAAGCTGGACAGGTGCTGGATGACTGACGGCATGTGTGCCATGTTGAAATAATCAACCCTGGAACCACCCTACTCCTAGACTTCTTGTTATATAAGGTAAGATATGCCCTTACTTGGGGTCTTTTTTTTTTTTTAAGAGACAGAGAGAGTATAAATGGGGCAGGAGCAGAGAGACAGAGGGGAACAATGGGTCTAGAGCAGGCTCTGTGGTGACAGCAGAGAGCCTGATGTGGGGCTCAAACTCATGAACTGTGAGATCGTGACCTGAGCCGAAGGCAGACGCTTAACCTACTGAGCCACCCAGGCGCCCCCCTCCTTGGGGTCTTTTTTGCTTGGGTTTTCTGTCAGTTGAGGTAAAAAGCATCAAACTATAACAGAATGCTAAGGCTGAACCATGAGCCAGGAATTATGGTAAACACGTCATCTGCATAAATGGAATATAATCTGATTTCATCTCTGTAATAAGACTGTGACATGGATGTTATCAGATCCATTTTATAATTGGGGAAATTAAAGCACAGGTGGGTTAAATCATCACATGAGGCTACACAATTCTAAGTGATAAAAACAAGGATGAAACTTTCTGTCTATTCTATGCTAAGGATAACTTGAAATCATCTGTAAATATCCTATACCTTCCCTACTTTAACTTTTTCTCTGAAGCTTACGTAAAAAGTAGAATTGCAGTGTTTCACCCTCCCAGATATTTCCAAGGGTAAGGAAAAAAACTAGAGAATGTAGAAGCTGATTAACCTTATAATTTATTGCTATGTACCTTTGGGCAAGTATTCTTTTTATTTGAATGAACATATTCCATATTCTTAGTAGGCACCAGGAATATAAGCACTTAGGCATTTTACTTATTTTATTTTTATTAAAATTTTTAAAAAATATATTTTTTTGAGAGAGAGACAGAGCTTGAGGGGGGAAGAGGCAGAGAGGGAGGCACAGAATCCAACGATGCTCCAGGATCTGAGTTGTAAGCACAGAGTCCGATGTGGGGCTCGAATTCATGAGTAGTGACATCGTGTCCTGAGCCGAAGCCGGACGCTTAACCAACGGAGCCACCCAGGCGCCCCAAGCATTTAGGCATTAAAAAAAAAGTTTTTATTTTTTTATTTTGAGAGAGAGAGAGAGAGCGCATATGTGTACCAGGCTCACAGGGGAGGGGCAGAAAGAGAGAGGAAGAGAAAGACTCCCAAGCAGACTCTGTGCTGTCAGCGTGGAGCCTGAAGCATTTAGGCATTTGTCCAAAAAGAAAGGAAAGAATGAAAAAATGAACACAACATTAAATCAATGCTTGATACTTACATATTATGCCATATTCACAACAATCCTATAAAATGAGTACTAAATATAACTACTTTCAGACGGGAAACTTGAACTTCAGAGTAAGTAGTCAAGCCACAAAACTAATGAATGGTGGAGCCAATAAATGATGGAATTAAGTTTTGGGGTGAGATTGAAAACAATATGTGTCTGGCCCCATATAAAATGTTTATCACTGGGGCTCCTGGCTGGCTCAGTTGATGGAGTGTGTGACTCTTGATCTCCCGGTTGAGAGTTTGAGCCCCACATTGGGTGTAGAGATTACTTAAAAATAAAATAATACAAAAAATAATTAGAAAAAATAAAATGTTTTATCACAGCATATCTGATGCATCCAGATATTATCTAGCATCTGAGTTTTGTCTTGGAATGAAGCTGGCCTTCATCATTGGCTGGGCCTGCTTTCTATCTCTTACCTCATTAATTACTAATAACACGGCCTTGGGACAGTTATTATTATTATCATTTTTTATTTTGGGGGACAGTTATTTTAAACTCATCCAGCCTGCTTCCTCATCTGTGTCATGAGGTGATGTAACTACTTCATATGGTTTTGTGAGGCTTGGGAAAATAAAGACAGTTCCCCTGGGCACTTAATAAATGGCAAGTATTTTATTGTACAGCTAAGGAAATTATGATACGCAGAGATCAAGGTAGTAATAAGTGTTCACACAGTTCAATGATATCTATTCCAGGGACAGAATATAGAGCCTATTTCTGCTTCTTCAGAACTCATTCTAGACAACCAACCAAAGAGATTAGGAGCTCCAGGATTATGAAGAAAGTTTTCAGAGGGTAGAGATGACCAATCCCAATTCCAATTCTAATTTATGGCCAACCAATGAATATTTATTATGTGTTTCTGCAGTTTTAGCCACTGACAAAACTGACAAGATAACCAAGGTTCCAGCTCTCCAGCTTATATTCTAGCAAAAAGAGCAAAGTATAAATAAATAAACAAAATAATTTCAAACAGTGGTAAATGACAACAGATTGATGTGAGAAAGCCTGTCTAGGTAACAGAGAATCCTGCCTTAAATGAGGAGAAAGAGGCATCCACATGAGGTACTGGGAGGAAGACTGTCCCCTGCAGGAGGAAACTATACAAAGTGGAAAGTTCCCCTGCTGGTGATGAACCTGGTTTGTGCAAGGGACAGAAAGAAAGTAGTGCATTTGAGCACTGTAAGTAAGCATGAGGGTGGTGGAGATGAGATTCCTGGAGGTAGGGCAGAGGCCAGTTCAGGAAGCTTCCTGAGAGGGTCATGGTAAAAAACTGAGGGTTTTTAGTAGTTGCAGTGGAGAGCTACTGGAGTGCTTTATGGAGGAGGGTTATCCTACCTGGCTTATATTTTTAAAAAGACTACTCTGTTTGCTCTCTGCAGAATGGGTCATGGGAAGGCCCGAGTGGAAGCAGTTAGGGTGGCTGGGACCAGGTTCATGTTAATGGAGTTGTATACAAGCAAGGGTAAACTCCCAAAATCTTTGATCTTCTAAAATAAAGGGTTCCGCCTTCTATTCCATCATCTCATCTAGCACTTCTAACTATCATTTAACCATGTACTTGTTTATTGTCTGTCATTCTCATTTAGGGTGGCCACATAAAATACAGGCGCTCTGTTCAAACTGCATTTCGGGTAGAATAACTCATTATTCTCATTATTTTTACTGTAGGTGTTCCCCAATATTGCATGGGAAATTCGAATACTAAAAAAACGGTTCGTCATCTGAAATGCAAATAAACTGGGCATCCTGCATTTTTATGTGCTAAATCTGGCAACCCCACCCCCGCTAAGAATGCGAGTCCCATGAGGGCAGGAACCACGTCTGTACGGTCTCCAATGTACACCTAGGGCTTAGCGTGGTGCCTGTCGGGAAGGCGGTGGGAGCGCACACCTCTCACGGAATGAATTGAAGAAGGATTTAAGGAAAGAATGAGTGACTGAAGAAACGAACGCACGAGAGCCCCTAGGTGCGGGGTGCGTATGGGTGCGCACGCGGAAAGACAGAGAAAATCGAGATTGGCCTGGTGCAGCCCGGGCGCGAGGAGCTGCGGACGCGCGGAGCTGCGGACGCGCGGAGGTCACCGGCGCCCGCGGCCCCGGTGACGTCATCACGCCCGCGCTGCCGGCCGCGCCCGGGCATCAGTGGCGCCGGCGCCTCCTCGGCTGTTGTGCCGACCGGGTAGCGGGGAGGTCTCTGGTGACCCCGGCCCAGCGCAGGCAGCCTGCGGAGCCGTCCAGTCCCGGCGGTGGCCTTCTGTCCCTGTCATTGACCGTCAGCCGGCAGGCCTGGCCGCTCCCCCGCGGGGAGAACTTCTCAGGGCCATGTCCAGGCCGAGCAGCGTCTCCCCGCGGCCGCCCGGTCCTGGCGGCGGGGGCGGCCCCGCTCCGTGCGGCCCTGGGGGCGGAGGCCGGGCCAAGGGGCTGAAGGACATTCGTATAGACGAGGAGGTGAAGATCGCGGTCAATATCGCTCTGGAGCGCTTCCGCTACGGGGACCAGCGAGGTGAGCTTCCTGACAGGTACCCCGCCTCCCCCAAGGCCCGGCCCACCGAGTGAAGGGGCTGCCTCGGAGGAGGGAGGGCCGACCTGGGCCGTCCCCTCCACCCCCCCACCCCCGGTCCCTGCCCCCGCGGCGCCCCGGGGCCACGCTTGGTGGCCCTCCGTGGGATGCGCGGCGTCCTGCGCATCTGCAGGGTTAAGGCACTTGCCCGGCATTAATCAGAAGGTGACAAGAGTCGGGTTGCTCCCTTGCAGGAGTCATTTCTTTCCCCGGAGAGAGGCTGGTAGGCAGCGTGGGGCGGCTTAGCGACAGTTTTTAGGTATTGGTACGTCCCTACTTTTTTTTTTTTTTTTAAAGGAAATTGTGGCAGCCTTAAGTGAGGCACGTTTAAGCTTCAGAAGTAGAAGAGTAGAGGGAAATAGGCAAATAAATGCATTGGGGATATGCCGTGCATTGTTTAAATCCCGAGAGCATCACCCTTAAACACTTGAAAACAGACTTATTTTGGTAGATGAAAACGTTTCTCACCCCTCTTAGGGTTAGAAGGCTGCTTGTCTCGGGTCATACTGGGCAGAGCGAGCAGCCGACCCGCGGGGGTCAGTACAGCACCATCGAGTGCCCAGTCCGGTTTGCTGGCCTCAGTAGGGGACCCGTTCGATACCCAGGAGTTTACGGTCCAGAACAGGCAGTGACCTGCACAGAGTGAACCTAACATTACACAGGGTCTCGGCAATGGTATCTAACAACGAATCCAGTCTGAGAGAAGTCGGTGCAGTTTTGAAAGCAAAGGCCATGTGCAGTTTGACGTTGAGCATTCATAATGCTCCAGCGTACTTCATCATGGAAGGAAATGAGCCCTTTGTTAGTGAAGCATAAGGACTAAGTTAAAAGTGTGAAATATGTTCCTCAGTCATCAGACCAATTGAAGATTCCAGCACAAATAAGAGCAGTACTGTTTGGTGAACATTAGAGCCTTCTATCACGTTTAGCCTTAATTTTTACTAATATCGCAACTCTGATAAACGTTTAGTAGTTATTGAATTAATATCTGCTTTTCACATAACATAAATTTGATTATTTGTATGATTTTCTTCATATTTTATATCTATGTGTATATTGAAGTACCTTGAAAGAAAATTATGTATTACCAAATGGTACTTTGTGGGTTTTTTTTTTTCCCATGTAGAAATGGAATTTCCTTCTTCTTTGACCAGTACTGAAAGAGCCTTTATTCATCGATTGAGTCAGTCTCTTGGTTTGGTCTCTAAAAGTAAAGGGTAAGCTGATAGCTTTTCTTATTTAAAAAGAATTATTTGCCCAAAAAAAGGGTTTCTGACTCCATTTAAGTAGTTATTACTGTTTTAGTAATTATTTTGTATGTAGATAAACTGATTTATGTCTGTACCAAACTCAGCTTTTTCCTTTTCCTTTTATCCTTCCATTTTTTGTTTTCCCTTAGGGGTAAAAAAAAAAAAAATTAAATGTAAGAAAAATAGTTTAAAAGTTGAAGTTGCTTGAGGATATTTTCTTTTTTCATAGAAACTAAGTCTCAGTTTTTAAAAAGAGTGGATGGACTAAAGATAGTAAGTACAGTTATTTACAGAACTATTTATTTTAAGGGTACCATACTGTAATGGGTAACAAGTTTTTTTAAAATTTTTAAAAATGTTTATTTCTTTTTGAGAGAGAGAGAGAGAGAGAGAGAAAGAGAGAGAGAGCAAGTGAGCACGAGTGGGGGGAGGGGCAGAGAGAGAAGAAGACACAGAATCTGAATCCGGCTCCAGGCTCTGAGCTGTCAGCACAGAGCCCGATGCGGGGCTTGAACTCACAAACTGTGAGATCATGACCTGAGATGAAGTCGGACGTTTAACTGACTGAGCCACCCAGGCGCCCTTATAATGGTAACTTTAGAATATATAATCGTTGTTTTTTTCCTACCAACCTAAGAATCCGATGATTAGAAATGATGAAATAGAATGGACCAGGAAGAAACAGTATATATTTTTTGCAGGTCACTGATCTGTAAGGGCGAAAAAGTCACTTGAATCATCTAATTTGAAGTACTCAAAAATTCTGTGGAATGATTTCATTTTGGGAATAAGGATGGTGGGATTGATATATAGCAGAGTTTCTCAGTATTGGCACTACGACCATTTTAGACTGGATAATTATTTATTGTGGAGGGTGTCTTGTGTATCGTAGGATATTTAGAAGTGTATCTAACCTTACCCATTATGTGCCAAGAACACCTCCACCCACAGTTTTAACCAGAAATGCCTCTAGACATTGCCAAAATGTTCCCTGGGGAGCAAAATTGCCTCTGGTTCGGAGCCACTGAGACGGGCAAAGGAAGATAAAATTTCAGTTTACCAGGGTTTAGGTTCAGAAGATAGAAAACAAATGACTATTAGGTTAATATATTAATAAACAGCAGGAAGTTCTTAAGATGAAAGTATTTAATGTAGTAATATCTGGTATTTGAATGTCCACAGGGATATGTTACTGAGTGAGACAGGATTTAGCTTAGGTGAATGTGCCTTTTGAACATCACTAAGGCCAGTGCTGGAAGCAGTGGTAGGTTTCGAGCATGCCCATAGCATAGTCCTCTGTGTAGGTTAAATACTGCACTTGAAAATGAAGAGCACAGGGTCATAATCCTTTATCCAAAAACACCTGGATCTGGGTGCCTGGGGGGCTCAGTCAGTTAAGTGTCGGACTTCCGCTCAGTTCATGATCTCACAGTTTGTGAGTTCGAGCCCCACGTCGGGCTCTGTGCTGACAGCTCAGAGCCTGGAGCCTGCTCCAGATTCTGTGTCTCCCTCTCTCTCTGCCCCTCCCCCACTTGTAATCTGTCTCTCTCTGTCTCTCAAAAATAAGTAAATTAAAAAAATTTTTTATAAAAAAAGAAAAAGGAAATTACTCTTACAGAAGTGCCTGGGTGGCTCAGTCGGTTAAGTGTCTGACTCTTCATCTTAGCTCAGGTCTTGATCTCAGGGTCAAGTGGGGCTTTGCGCTAGGCGTAAAGCCTATTAAAAAAAAGAAAAGAAAAGAAAAAGAAATTACTCTTAGAAAAGAAGACCATTGGAATAGACTCCCTCTATTTCTGTTCAGTAGCACAGTTGTTTAAGGGATGATCCAGAATGGAGAAACCTGGGGAAAGGTAGAGAGCATGATAGAAGTTACCAGGACAAAAAAAGGTGGATGAGATGACACTGAAGAGAGAGGAAAAAAGATGCTAAGGGAGACCAGGCAACCCTGTCTTCTTATCTAGTCCCTAGTTCCTATTTCTAGTGCTCGACAAACCCTCTTAGAAAGTCACTTAGTGCTCTGTCTCCCCTTTTAATCTTTGATTAAAGGCAATACAGTGTTTATCTAGTGGTCCTTGTGATTTTCAAATGCCTTTCCTTGTTTTCATATGTACGAAGAACTTCTTACATTCTTTCTTTTTATTTGTATGAGAATTTGTACCTGACTTATATTTTCATGGGTTTTTCTGTTCACCTTTGAGTGAAAGTTTTCCCCCCCCCAGTTGTTAGCATAACTTCGTTAACTTAGTAAATGCGTTTTTCTGCTGTTTTTTTCTTTTGTACCTGGCATCATGGTTCCTTAATATGTATTTGAGAGAGAGCCTGGTATGAGAAAAAGGCAGGAAACCTGGATTCGACTCTTAGTCTCTCACTGTCTGGTTCTCTAGCTTTGGTCACGGCCCTTAACTTTAAAGACCTGTTTACTTAAATGTAGGATGTGAAGAATGGCCCTTTGTTTTAGTTTGGATTCTGTGATTCTGTAGTTTATTTTCAGCATCTTACAAGGTGTAAAAAAAAAAAAAAAAGTCTGGGGTGCCTGGGTGCTCAGTTGGTTGAGTGTCCTCTGGCTCTTGATTTCAGCTCAGGTTGTGATCTCATGGTTGTGAGACTGACCCCTCCGTTCGGCTCTGCATTGACAGCAGGGAGCCTGCTTGTGTTTCTCTCTCTCTACCCCCAACCACACGCACGTGTGTGCGCTCTCTCACTCTCTCAAAATAAATAAACATTAAAAATTCAGATCCCAAGTTTACTGGCTGATAGTTGACATTTTTTTTCTCATCACTTTCTCTTTTTTGCTCTCCTTTCTTTCAAAATGTAGCCATGTCTGTTGGATTTTGTTTTCATTCCCTTCTGAGGAGTTGAATTTGTTCTGCAGCTGGTGACTTTTTCTGGATTGCTTTTTATAATTGCTCATCTTTTGGTGAAATTCTTGTTGGAGTCTATTAGTGTAGCCTTAGGTTTTCTTTGAAATTTTAGTCAGGTTTTCCCATACCAAAATTTCACCTACTTAAAATTTGTTACCTTTTTTCTTCAACTGAGGTCTCTGTCTTTCGGTTTTAAGAGCACACTTTCTTTGACTTGTTCACGAACAAAACAGAACCTCTTTCCAGTTCTTGTTAGTCCAAGTTATTACAAAATGAAATTTACAAAATGAACTTTGTTAAAGACTTATGGAAAGAGAAGCTATAATGTACATGAAAATGGGTTTTCCAAGTACAAGTTTCTTCTTGAAGTCCGAGCTTCATAGGTATCCAAGTGCTCTAGTCACCCTGACCAGAAGGCTCTACTCTGCAAGAAATCTCCCTTTTCAGATTTGGGTTACTGCCTCCCTTGCCTCTTGCCTGGGAAAGTTGTGTACTGCACTCTTCCTTTTCTGCTCCTACTTTACATAGGAGAAATTGGTTAAAAGTGAATTTTTGGGCATCCATTGAAAAGAAATCACCTATGTTGCCCAATAGTAACGATGACAACATTTATTATTTTTGTGCAACAGGCATTATGCTAGGTGCTTTAAGTAGGTTACTTAAAATTTTTTTAAATGTTTATTTTTGAGAGAAAGAGAGACAGGGTGAGAGCGGCCCAAGGGTTGAGAGAGAGAGAGGGAGACACAGAGTCCAGAGAGTCTCCAGGCTTTGAGCTAGCAGCCTAGAGACCGACACAGGGCTTGAACTTGTGAGCCGCGAGATCCTGACCTGAGCCGAAGTTGGACACTTAACCGACTGAGCCACTCAGGTGCCTCTAAGTAAGTTATTTAATCCTCACAATAGTCTTAATCAGTAGATTCTATTAATAATGCCTAGTACCTGTGTAACAGATGAGGCAGTTCAGGTTTGGAGAGGTTAAGTGATTTTCCCCAAGGCCACACAGCTAGTGAGTGGCCGAGCAAGGATTTGAACATAGTTAATGTTTAGTTAGGGTTTTTTTTTTTTTAATTTTTAAAAATTTTATTTGTTTTTAAGAGAGAGAGAGAGAGAGGGAGGGAGGGAGGGAGGGAGGAGTGGGGGAGGGGCAAAGAGAGAGGGAGACCCAATCTGAAGCAGGCTCTAGTCGTCAGCACAGAGCCCTATGCGGGGCTCAAACCCATGAACCGTGCTATCATGACCTGAGCTGAAGTCGGACGCTCAACCGACCGAGCCATCCAGGTGCCCCAAGTTTTTGATGTTCACAGTGAGTTCATGGTAATGTCCTAGGAGCAGTGAGCAGTTAAAACAGAATTATTAGATAGGTCTCATCTTTAAGTTGCTTATAGTCCAAAGTCACACAATGAACAAATGTACCACAATCGTAGTGTCCATGATATGAGAGCAACTTTGTTTAGTGACAAAGCTAACTGGTTGGTTTATTAATTTCCACACAGTCACAAAAGAAAGTACAAATTAGTATGGTATAGACTTTAAGAAATACGCAACTCTATATTACAGTATTGGAAAGAAAATGGTTTGGTGTTAGGTCTTTGCATCATTCTGCATAATGCAAGTAAAAATTAAGGAAATAGGAAATTACGCATTTGCAGAGCATCATACAAATGTGTATTATTTTTTGAGATATTAGGTCTTTGGTGGTTGTGAGCTTTTTACGTCATTTCAAATTTTGGCTCCTTAGCTGATTTTTTAAGCTGTTTACGGATTTGGAGAGTGGAGCATAATAAGGCATAGGGTGGTATTTGAGTTAAAATGTTGAGAAACATGCTGTGTAAATTGATAAATTGATTAATATTAAAATCGCATCATGTTTGATGAGTGGTTTTTCCTTGAAAGGAGGAAGCCATTGAAATGCCAAAACTTCATTATGGCATGTATTGATTACTTTCACACTTTGGAAGTTAGATATTATGGTGTTCATGCCTATAATTTTAGCACATTTTCTTTTATATTTAAAAATTGCATACAGAGCTTGCATTTCATGATTTGAAAAAATTATTGTGATATTAATTTATTTAGCATCTCTTCCATATTGTGCAGCTAGTTTCTAGTTAACTTTGCTTTGAAAAGGAGTCCTCTTAATGGTTTTGTTCAAAGAATAGTGCCACTTTGGGATGAAAGGAAAATGAAACCTCAGGGTGTTTACATAGTACGACAAATCTCTGCTAGATTGAATGTTTTCATCCTCAAAACAACGAGGCAAATATTTTACCAAGCATTTCATTTATCTCTTTATCATTTATCAGTGTCACCATGGTGCTAAATATGGTAGGAATGAGAACTGAGAGCCGCAAATAGAATCTTCTACTAAAACATAAAAACTACAAAATTGATAATATCTTTCTTCCCCCTCATCCATGTTCTAAATGAATTAGTAAATTTTAAATGGTAATGGCTAAGTACTCACACATGCTTAGTATGGGTTATTTTTGTACATAAATGCTGTATTCTTAGTAGGCAGCCCATGTGAGAAAAGTATGAATCTGACCGATTTTAGTTGTGAGCTTATTGAGGAGAGTATATTTTACTTAAACTTTGTAATCCCAGCTTCTAGCATAGTGCCTGGCATAGAATAGGTTCTTAATATATGATTAGTGATTGAATGAATGAATGATATAAAATTAGTTACAGGTGAAATGCAGCATAGCTTTCCTAAGACGACTTCCAAGAAAATGAAAGCATCTTGGAACTGACAGAAATAGTAGAGATTTTTGAATTAACTTGTATACAGTGTCCGAGAGCTAAACTTATTTTTGATCACATAGCTAGTTAGTTGAAAGAGTTTTACTAGCTGAACGCAAGCTTACGGAGTCTTGCTCTAGTGACCATTCCAGCACTCTTCCTGCTGGAAGAGTGTACTGTACTTAAAATTTTTATGAAGTAAATGGGGAATGAATGATTAGATCTATAATGACTGTGGTGAATTTTCAGAACGGTCCATGGAAAAGAAGCGACTATAGAGGTCATCTTTTAGAACCCAGTAATTCTGACTTACCGTGGAAATAACTGAAACTCCTAGATCAGGTTAAATTTAGTTATTTCATCTTTATCCCATAATTTAAAGATGACTAAACACTTGATAAAGAGTGGATGACAGCACTGAAAGCGTATAATTCATTAAAGCATTCCATAAAATGTTTCCAGAAATTGAAAACCTTGGTAAATCAAAAGCCTCACTTAAGAAGGCTTAGAGAGCTAAAACTGTATAGGTTAGTCTCCAGTTTTATATTATGTTTACAGTGAAGATTTTCTTGAAAAATTTAAATCTAATGAAAATTGGGAAAGTTGTACATATACTTTTCATTGTATTTGTGGCTTTATTGCTCATTTCTGTAATATATTGACATTAAAAAATGATAGAACATTTTATGAAATATTTTGGGTAACTTTTTAAAAATAAGAAGTGATTTTTACTTTTTAAAAATAAGAAGTGATTTTTTTCCAGACTATAATTATAGTAACAGCTTTCATTCATTTAATGCTTACTCTGTAACAGATGTTTGCCCTTTACATGCATTATCTTATTTAATCATATGAATAATCCTTTGAGGCCGGTATTATTATTATCTTAGGTTAATAAATAATTAACTAATTTGCTTTTATTAAATTGCTTATGGTCCCACAGCTACTAAGTGGTAGAGTTAGGATTCAAACCCAGGTTGGTATGCTTTTAGAACCTGCGCCTTTTAGTGCTATATTATACTAGATTATAGACATACATGATTAAATCATTCAAAACACATTTGAGAGCTTTTGTGTTTTGATGTCTAACATTATACCTAGTACTCTTGAAGCTACAAAAGTCATAAAAGACATTGTGAGTCTGGACCAGTTGAAGAAATAAATATACCTATGTCAAATAATTTGAGAACAGTTAAAAATCACCATTACCTTATAACTGAAAGCTAGAGCCAGAAGCTGTGAAAAATTTCTTTTTTCCCCCCATATGCATATGAAAATTCTTGTCAGTAATGTCGATTTATACTTTTTTGGTCCAACCACTAAGCTTGGTTCTCTTAACAGGTTTTCATGGGATGTGACATTACCAGTATCCTATGGAAGCGTTCAGTGGGATATAGTAGTCTGGACAGTGAACCATAACTTTTTAATTACCATTTTTAGATTCTGTTGTTCAGATTGGTTTTTTCCCTCTGTATGCTTCCAGCATATAATAACTGGTGTTGTTTCATCCACCATGAAGTCTGCTAAGACAAGACTGTAACATTTGTGGGTAAGTAAGCCATTTTTTCGGTTTAAAAACTGGATTGTAGCATTTTGAAATTTTAATTGAAAATGATCTTTTGGCCACTTCAGTACCAAATGCCCTCCTTATTGAATTTTTGGGGATTTTCAGCATCTTCTCTGAAAGCATTTAGATTTTTTTCAATGTTTTGCTTAAGACATGTTGTCTAAGTAGGCATACATCATATGTGAACCAATTGACTATATATAGTAAATAAATGATTTTTATTAATATTCAGAAAGGGAGCAAATAGATACCTAACTGTGAAGAAGAAAGATGGATCAGAAACAGCTCATGCAATGATGACCTGTAATTTGACTCATAATACAAAACATGCTGTTAGGAGCCTAATTCAAAGATTTCCTGTCACCAATAAAGAGCGTACTGAACTTCTGCCTAAAACAGAAAGAGGAAATGTGTTTGCAGTTGAAGCTGGTATGTATTTTCTGGGGAGCTTCCTTGTTTATCCTATTAATTGATGACTGTTCTTTTTCCAATTTAAATTAAAAAAAAAACCCCTAAGATGCAATAATATTTCTCAGTTTGAATAGTCTGTTAGAAATGATAAAGAACTGAAAATTTGGGAATGAAATGCAGTGTTTAAGGCATGTCATGAAGTTAGACAAGTCTTTAAGTGTCATGGTAATAGCTATCATTTATTGAGCACTTACTGTGTGCTAGGCAGTATACTAAACTCTTTATAGAGGGTCTCATAGCAACCCTCCCAAGGTAAGAATTTCCTCTATTTCAAGGGTTAATAAACCGGGGTGCAGAGCAGTTAAATAACTTGTTCAAGCCTACTCAATCAACCAGCCGGTAAGCTGCAGAGCTGGGATTTGGCTCCAAGGTCTGAACTTTCCTATATTAACGCTGCCAAGGCACGCTAATGAGTGTGGTTTTGAACTGGGGCTTTAGCTTCTGGTAAGAGGACAGAGTCTTCAGTACACTAAGACTGATAGTCTGAAGGCTGACTGAAGGCTAGATAATTGATATATTTAGGTTATAGAATGAAGTTGTAATTTTATTAGTTGGAAAAATAACTTCCTAGTGAGAAGATACTAATAACCTAAAGCAACAGATTTCATAATTTCCATTGTCTGTTGGAATAGGTTTGCAGAGTGTAGAAAACACATGGTCCTACATAGTGAGGGATTTAAGTTTTAAATCCATGCACACAAAAAGTTTTGAGTTATGTGAA
Organism: Cryptoprocta ferox; assembly: GCA_028646485.1. Taxonomy (NCBI): domain Eukaryota; kingdom Metazoa; phylum Chordata; class Mammalia; order Carnivora; family Eupleridae; genus Cryptoprocta; species Cryptoprocta ferox. The sequence goes on from CM053572.1 coordinate 6,535,314, forward strand.
GAATATAAAACACATAATGCTTTTTTATTCTTGTCTTATTAATTAAATGTAGCTGTTGGTGAAAATCCTCAATTAGGAAATTTGTTAAGCATGAGGACTTTATATTTACACATATTATTCTATTGGTTCACATACTCTTACATATTTAGCTTTAAACACACAATATTTTTCTTCTCATGTTTTCCTATTGTACATTACAGACTATAAATAATGCACATTGTTACCTCCTTACACAATTTTAATTTTTGTGTCATTATTGATAGAAGTAAGCCTGATAACTGTTTTAGGATATCAGAATCACGTTTTATTTTATTTTATTTTATTTTATTTTTTTTAAATATTAACATCATTTTTATTTACAAATATTCAGGTATTCACCCTGTGGCTCAAAAAGGCAACATACTATGTTCAAACACACTGTTTAAATTCGCTTTCACGTTTTATTTTTAATGGTTATGGAGTGATTGATTTTTATTTATATGTATTTTTGTTTATTATGCACCAGAAGTACTTTTAGAAATTTGCTTTCTAATTACTACAGAACTTTGTAACTTATTTTTTAAAGAACAGTAAGCGTAGAGTACAATACTCAGCTATTGCTTTCTAACTTTATATAGACTGAATAGAGAAATTACTTCTCTTTGTGTTTACCACTTTTGAAAAAATGTTGATCATAAATCTTTTTTGTTCTTTCATTCATTTTTCAAAGAAAACCGGGAAATGAGCAAAACAAGTGGGCGACTCAACAATGGCATACCTCAGATTCCAGTGAAAAGAGGAGAATCTGAATTTGATTCTTTCAGGCAGTCTCTGCCAGTGTTTGAGAAACAAGAAGAAATTGTTAAAATAATTAAAGAAAATAAAGTAGTTTTGATCGTAGGAGAAACTGGGTCTGGAAAGACTACACAGGTTGGTTTCTTTTTGTTGTTTATGAAAGAAAAGATATTTTTTTTCCACGTGGTAGTTTTTTTTAATGTTTATTTTTAAGAGAGAGAGAGAGAGAGAGAGAGAGAGAATGTGAGTGGGAGAGGGCAGAGAGAGAGGGAGACACAGAATTCGAAGCAGGCTCCAGGCCCCGAGCTGTCAGCACAGAGCCTGATGTGGGGCTCGAACTCATGAACCGTGGGATTATGACCTGAGCCAAAGTTGGACATTGAACCGATGAAGCCACCCGGGTGCCCCTCCACATGGTGGTTTTATATCAAATTTAAACTACAGGTATTTTAACAAAACGCCTTTTGGGTACTTTAATGGTTATTTCAGAAATAAATTATTACTGGGAGTACATTTTGAGAATTGGTAGAAAGGAAATGTTTTAAAATATTTTTAAACTGGCACGTTGGGCCTCCATTTAAATAGAAACGAGGATGTGGTTTGGCATCATGAACGGAATATGCACCGGGTGAGTCTTGTTACCCTCTGTGAGCTAGGACCCTCACTTGTAAAATGGAGCTAATACTTGCTCCCATTCACATGAAGTTTAGAGAGATCTATAAAGTGCCAGTCTGAGTTTTGTACGTAGGAGCTAAATGAACAGCAATATTAATAATAACACATGTTAATATAAAGTTGACTGTAGACATTGAGGCCTGCGCAGGTCCCAACCTGTCTGTGGTTTGGGGTTGCTATCTGCCTCATAAAGCAGAGTAGAGGGTTTATCTTCTGGGAAGACAGAGTCGTCTTCTCTGAAAAAGCCTCCTACATAGTTAGCTTTGGCTCTTCTGGGAATAGGAGGACAGGGATTGAGGTTTCTGAGTCCGGGTTTTCAGCTGACGTAGAGAAGACTGTGTTTATAAACAGAAAGGTATTTAGTGGTGTTTTAAATATTATGCCTTCTTGCCTGTTATCTGTTAGATATCCTACAAATGATTTCTCTCAGTTTTTTGTTTGCTCTTTAGCTTTGCTTTATGGTATCTTGTGTATTAGTTTTACATTTTTATTTGGTCACATTTGTCAGTCTTTTTTTTAGGGCTTTGAGTCATGCTAAGAAAGGCATTACCTTACCCCAATGTTAAAGAACATTTTCCTATAAATATTTTATTCCAGTATTTTTGTATTCATAGTTTTAAAAATCCATCTGGAATTTATAATACCATATCAGGTAGGAATCTATCTTACTGCTTTCTTCATGTTAATATCTAATTGTTCCAATATAATTTTTGTTTAATTATCCTTTCCCCCTTCACTTAAGGTACCACTTTTGATCAAATACGAAGTTTCTATAATACTTGGGTCTATTTCTGGAATTTCTGTTATGTATCTTTAATTATTTTTGCGCCAGGATCCCTCTTTTTGGTTTTTGTCATTTTGTAGTATGAAGCATGATATTCCGGTTTATTATCTTTTCTTCTTAAATGTTTCCTAATTTGTGTTCATTTATGTTTCTGATAAGCTAGTCAAGTTTAAAAAAATCCTAGAGGCTAAAACATGCATGAAATGATGCTCTCTCTCACTTATAGTTAAAGAAATGCAATCAAAACAGTGATTATATTTTTCAACTATCAGATGGGCAGAAATTAAAACATTGATGATATCCAGTATTTGCATAGGTGTTGGGAAAACACATCTTCTGCTTTATGGACAGGAGTATAAGTTGTTTTGGAGGGCAATTTGATAATACTTCTCTCCAATTTAAATTTACATACTGTTGGGGCACCTGGGTGGCTCAGTTGGTTGAGTATCTGACTCTTGATTTCAGGTCAGGTCATAATCCCAGGGTTGTGGGATCTAGCGCTGCATTGGGCTCTGTGCTGAGCATGGAGTCTGCTTGGGATTCTCTCTCTCTCTCCCTCTGCCCCTCTCCCCTGCTCTCCCCCCGCAAAAAACAAAACAAAATCTTAAAACATTTACATACTCTTTAATTTGATGTGTGTATATACACATACATATATAGATACATACATATATCTTTTTTTTAATGTTTATTCATTTTTGAGAGGGAGAGAGAGGCAGAGCAGAGCAGAGGAGGGTCAGAGAGAGAGGGAGACATAGAATCCAAAGCAGGCTCCAAACTCCGAGCTGTCAGCACAGAGCATGATGTGGGGCTTGAACTCATGAGCCTTGAGATCACGACCTGAGCCAAAGTTGGACGCTCAACTGACTGAGCCACCCAGGCATCCAAGAATTGACATTTTTGAAGTATTGATTATTTCCACTCAAGATTGTGTTCTGTTTCTTTATTCAGTTTGTGTTTAGTTGTATTTTATATTCGTCTTTGTGCAAGCCTTAATTATTTCTCTGTGAATTTATTTTTTTTACAAATTTTTTTGTTTGTTTATTTTGAGAGAGAGAGAGAGAGAGAGAGAGAGAGTGGGGGAGGGGCAGAGAGCGAGAGAAAATCCCAAGCAGACTCCCTGTTTTCAGCTCAAAGCCGTACGTGGGTCTTGATCCACGTACCATGAGATCATGACCTGAGCTGAAACCAAGAGTCGGATCATTAACCAACTGAGCCACCCAGGTGCCCCTGTATGAATTTGTTTTGTATTTTCGTTTTTGTTTCTCTTGTGAATCAGTTCTTTGAAAATAACATTTTCTAGCTGATCGTTAGAAGTTACATGAAAGTTGTTGATTTTATGATTTTATATTTAGACATGTTACAGAACGTTCCTAATTCCAATAGTTTTTCAGTTGTGATTAACTTGGACTTTCTGGGTATATAGTCTTGTCATTTTATAGTACTTTAAAACTTTCATTTCAGATTCCTCAGTTCCTTTTAGATGATTGCTTTAAAAATGGTATCCCCTGCCGTATATTTTGTACCCAGCCAAGAAGGTTAGCGGCTATTGCTGTGGCCGAAAGAGTTGCTGCAGAGAGAAGAGAAAGGATTGGTCAAACAATTGGATATCAGATCCGATTAGAAAGCAGGTAATGATGGTTCTTCTGTAGCCTAGCATTCATAGAAAAGAATAATGTTTATATTTCATTAAATATAGAGACTATGTTAGTTGAAAAGTTAGATGATCATTTTGCTCCAAGTAAGTCTTTGACAGGACGTTGAGGTCATGTCTGAACTTAGTAAAAGTTGGAGAAAGAGTTTGGGCCATTGATACAGATCCCATTTCATAGGGGGATTTATGATCAAATACAAGTTATTTTGCCTCTTTAAGGTTTTTTAAAAAAAATCTATTTAATGGTTTCTTAAAATAATTAATAAAAGGCTGTTAGTAATAAAAATAGTAATAAAAATTTTGTGAGTTTGTTAGGTATAAAATACGTATTTCATGTAACTTGGCTAATAAAGCATACAAACCACTACACTATAATATTAGTAACTTTAACATTTATTAAAGTATATACGAGAGTAACGTCTAATATGATCATGTTTTATGTATAAGAGTTGTAATTGTGTATTTTATTTTTATTTTTTTTTTAAAGGGTTTCTCCAAAGACACTCCTGACATTTTGCACTAATGGGGTATTGCTTCGTACACTGATGGCAGGAGATAGTACATTGTCAACTGTGACACATGTTATTGTGGTAAGAATATTGCTAAGTTTGCCATCTATAACTCAGATTACTTAAAAATTTGAATATGTAATTAATTATATTTTTAGAATAGAATAGGGGGGAGAGTCAATTTTTTTTGAACAGATATTATAATGACGTTACTTTTTATTGCCTATAATTATTAGAAATAAAGTTTACTTGTATTAAGTAAAGATAAGTCTTACCATTAGGTTTTATGAGGGCAAATTCAATAAGTAGGTAGATTTTTTAAGTTCTTTTTATGTGTGAAAATGATACAGCTACTTATTGTTCCCCAGAATGGTGAAAATTTTCTTTTTTTCTCTCTGCTTAGTCATCTGATTCCGCCTTTAGCTAATATGTACTTCTCAGTCTTCACTTTATAGTCATTTAACTTCATATTTAAGCTGTTAAATTAAGTAGCTGCTGATGAAGTAGGTGAATTACCACCTTATTAAAAAATTGTGAGCTTTTATCCAGTTTGTGTCTGAAAACAATTAAGTTTTAGAAGCTTGAATAAATAAGCAGCTTTAGGAAACTTACTAGTTTCGTGCATTCAAACCAAACAGCACACCTGTACCCTGATGCTAATTGAAGCATTTTTAAATAGATTCTCTATTTATTAAAAGTACGTTAAATTAGACTCTACTCATTCAGAATTTGTCGTAGTTTGTGTGTCTTTTATATTCTGTTAAGAGGCAGTGCTTTGTTACTCACAGTTGGTTGTTAATGCCTGATTATTTCTGAATTGTTCATAATACAACACGTTCACAGTACTGATTGGCCTTGTTCACATTTAATTTGAATTACTATAAAACCCAGCAGCCCCATAATTTTAAAGACTTAGTCATCCACAATGTTTTAACTGTTCCATGGTTTTATGTTTTGTTTACCGCAGGACGAAGTACATGAAAGGGATCGATTTAGTGATTTTTTACTTACAAAGTTAAGAGATCTGTTGCAAAAGCACCCAACTTTGAAACTTATTCTTTCTAGTGCCGCCTTGGATGTAAATCTTTTTATAAGATATTTTGGAAGTTGTCCAGTGATCTATAGTAAGTTAAATTGTCAGATTTCTTCTAGGATTTTTGTGAAAGTGTACTTTTTGGCATGATTATATTTATTGTAATAGGAGTTGGGGAATGTTCTGAAGTAGAGAGCATCCATTTCTGTGTTCTCTGAGACCTACCTAATCATTCATCTGTCTATATTTCCATCTTCTCCTTTTCCACCCATACTCGTTGATGCTGTGTAGTGAGGGCAGTTTTTCATTCTTAGAAGGAAATATGCTTTGTTGTGGTCCTGTATCCTCCTTAAATTCTGTCCTTCAGCTTCCCTTTATTGCTAGACTCTTTGAAAAGAGTAATCTACACTCCTGTGTTTACTTCCTGTGTACTTAAAAAAAATTGATTTATTTGAAAGAGAGAGTGAGCGGGGAGGAGGGGGGTTGCCGAGAGAGAGGGAGATGGAGGATCCCAAGCATGTTCCACGCTGTCAGCACAGAGCCCCATGTGGGGCTCGAACTTCCGAACCATGAAATCATGACCTGAGCTGAAACCAAGAGTCAGATGCTTAACTGATAGAGCCACCCAGGCGCCCCTAAGCAGCTATTTTAATATTTCATAATACAAACGTACCATGATTTATTTAACCATTTATTTTTGGACACTCAGATTGGTCCTAGACTCTCCTCCTCTCCCCCCTCCATAAACAGTGTTGTAATAAACATCCTGTATGTATATCCTTATATACTGGGGCTCTTATTTCTAGGGATAGGTTGCTGAAAGTACAATTGTTGAGTCAAAGAGTGTATCTGTTTTTAATTTTGACAGGCTTTGCCATTTTACTTGTTCAAAGAGCTGAAATGATTTATATTTCTGTAGTGTATGGGGCTGTTCATTCATATATTCTTACCAGTATTGTTTTGGTACTGATATAATTGCCAAGCCTCCTATTTAAATTTTACACAAAAATCTCACTTAAATTTTTCGTATTTCTCATGGTTGGCCCCTCTTTTTTGTGTATGAAATGCTCACATCCCAGACTGTATTTGACAGCACTGTCTCCTAATTCTGCATTAGTGCCTGTACCCTCATGGTCTCCTTGGTGGGCTTCTCTTTTGCCTGGTGCTTATATATTGGTATTTTATGGGATTATTCCCTCGATCCTCCCCCGCCTTCTTTCTTATTCATCTTCCCTTTCTTCTTTCCTTTGTTTTTCCTTTTCTTTCTGGGTCTGTGCCGTACCCTGCTAGGTATTGGAGGTGGACAGGTAGTTTCCCTGGAAGCTCTCATTCATGCCCTTGGCTTCTACTTTCTTTTTTATACTCATGACTCCTGAATCTTTGTTTCTATTTATTTTTTGTTTACTTTGACCATTTTTCTTTAAGTAAGTAAGCTTTATGCCCGGAGTGAGGGTTGAACTCATGACCCCTGAGATCAAGAGTCCCATGCTCCACTAACAGAGCCAGCCAGGGGCTCCCTGAATCTTTGTTTCTAATTCAAACTGTTCTCCAGAGCTTTGGGCTTTGTTGTCTTATAAGTAGCTCATTTCTAATATGTTGCAAGCTAAATATTTAATCGCTTGTACAAAATCTCACCTACGTACAAGCCAGTCTTTCTTACAAAACTTACACATCTGCTAATTGAAAGCTCATTTTGGCACCTCACATTTGACATGTCTAAAACCAAACAAAGCCCAGCTCCCACCAGCCAGCCTGTTGCTTTTAGCTTTCCTTGTTACCTCCGAGATTGACCTCATTATGTATCCATTTTGTGTGCCAGACGTCAAGAAACATGGTTGACCCTTCCTTTCATCCCTTCATATCCAATTTAGTGCTGAGTTCTGTGGATTTTACTTCCTGACTGTCTCTGGAGTCTGTCTCTTATCCATTTTTATCATCACCAGTTTCATTCAAATATTGTTCTCTTTTACCTGAATTATCAGAAGATATCCTTGTCTCTTCATTCCCCTCTGCTCTCCTTTATCTATCTATCTATCTATCTATCCATCTATCTATCTATCTATCTATCCATCTGGAGAGCGCACACATGCACACACGAGAGAGTGGGGGAAAGGGAGAGTGAGTGAGAGAGAGAGAGAGAGAGAGAGAGAGAGAGAGAGAGAGAGAATCCCAAGCATGCTCCATGCTGTCAGCACAGATGTGGGGCTTGATCTCGTAACTGTGACCTGAGCTGAAATCAAGAGTCAACTGAGCCTCCCAGGCGCCCCCATTCCTCTGTTCTCTTTTAAATCCGTGTTCTCTATCTACTGCAGCCAGAGTGGTCTTTTCTAACCTGGAATTCCAGGGATGTTGAGCACTCTGTTGAGCTTAAAACTTTGGATAACTATTACCTCAGGATGAAGACCTAAATCCTTAATAAGGCTCACCTGTTTCTCCTGCCTCATCTCAAACTACAGTCCCACCGTGTTCCAGTCAGCTGGGCCGATTAGTTTCTTGAAGGCATCATATTCTCTCCCATCATAGGATCTTTGCACGTGCTTTTGTTTTCTTCATTGTACGCTTTCTTCTGCATATAGGTTAGTATTCGTTTACCCCTTCTCTTGGTCCTCATCTTCTTTAAGAGGATGATTTTCTTGACTCATTCAGACCCCTCATTATGTGATGGCATCTTGTGCTTTTCTCTGAGAGGACTTATTACCACTCTGTTTTTACATTTATATTCTGGATTATTGGATTGATGTCTGTCTCCCTTGCTATCATGTAAGCTTCAAGAGAGTAGGAGGCAGCTGTGTTTCGGCTTATGATTTGTATTCTTGGTGCCTACCATGATGACAACAGGATAAGTAGATAGTAAACCCTGGAAAGACAAGCAAATGAGCAATTATGTAAAATGAAAATCAGAGTTATATTTAAAGGACACTATCATGGGGATGACTTGACCTGTGGAATTGCTTTTGGATTTTTATACTCCGGTTCATTAACTCAGGATTCTCATGTTTTTATGTGCATTGTCTCTATAATGCAAATCGAGTCTTTAAAGTATTCTTATTATTTAGTACAGGGAAGACCTTTTGAAGTAAAAGAAATGTTTCTGGAAGACATCTTGAGAACTACTGGATACACAAATAAAGAAATGTTAAAATACAAAAAGGAAAAACAGCGAGGTAAGCTTCTTATCAAACAAATAGAAAAGTACTATTAATATTGAGTTTTTGGAGTCTTATCCTGTGGAGGTACAAGGACACTTGGAGGTATTTTTCCCTTGCATATAACTGTTTAACATTATATTGGAATTCTGTCCCAAGCGTACCTGCTACATGGTGGCTTATGTCCATAAATGACAATCTATAAGAGGAATTGGAAGTGGATGCCAAGGGGGAGGAGGTTGAGTGTGTCTGTATCCAAAGATGCAGCCACTGTTGTAAGGAGGCCGAAGACTATGTGCTGCTGCATGTATGATGTGTGACATGCCACGTACGATCCAAGTGTGATCCGCCACAGCAAATCTCAGAGGACCCGAATGGGGAGTGGGTGGGAGGCAGTGAAAAGAAGTGGCATGTGAGTGGTAACAGGCTCATCTGTGATACAGATGCCAAGTTTTCAAATCTTGATTTTGTTATGAATTGGATCTGTACTTAGAATTTAGTATTATTTGCCCATTAATACATCTCTTAATCATGACCTACAGTATGTCTCAGCTTTTTTGTTTTTTAATTTTTTTTTAACATTTATTTATTTTTGAGAGACAAAGAGAGACAGATCATGAGCAGGGGAGGGGCAGAGAGAGGGACATACAGAATCGGAAGCAGGCTCCAGGCTCTGAGCCGTCAGCACAGAGCCCAGTGCAGGGCTCGAACCCACGAACTGTGAGATCATGACCTGAGCCGAAGTTGGATGCTCAACTGACTGAGCCACCCAGGCGCCCCATATCTCAGCTTTTGAGTTAGGGTGAGATTCTTCTTGGTTACTTTTTTTTTTTTTTTAACTTTTTAATGTTTATTTTTGAGAGAGAGAGAGAGAGAGAGAGAAAGAAAGGAAACGAGCATAGGATGGGCAGAGAGGGAGATACAGAATCTGAAGCAGGCTCCAGGCTTCACGCTGTCAGCACAGGGCCTGACGTGGGGCTCGAACTTACAAACTGCGAGATCATGACCTGAGCTGAAGTTGTATGCTTAACTGACTGAGCCACCCAGGCGCCCCTCTTCTTGCTTACATTTAACTGCATTATTCGCAATATAAGATTTGGCTTCAAGCTTTGATTCCTTTCTTTGGTCTGTGTGACCTAGGACAAATATCTTAAGTTCTTTGGATTCTCCTCTTGAAAAGCAATTAGCTAGCAATTCCTATTTCATATGTAGATCATAGAACTAGTAGATCTCAAAGCTTTTGAAGGTGGAAATTGTAGATCACTTGTATCTCAAACAACTGGCACGGGGGTAGACGTTCAATACGTGGTTTTCTACATAGTGGTGTGTGAATATTAGTCATTGCTTTAAGCAGTATTTATAGTGGCTGAAATACTTTTCTTGAAATTTGGATTTAGAAGTAAACTTTTCACTAAGAACATGGAGTACATGGCGTGTTTAAGCATAAACATTACTTAAATGTTTTTCATTAATGTGTTTTGAAAACATAACTTAAAAATAAGGCCAACTTTGAAGTATTTTTAGATTCACTTAATTTTTTAAAACACAATATATTCCCCAAAGTCAAGCATTTATCTACTTTATTTTTCTGCTTTGTTACTAATTTAGAAGAGAAGCAACAAACTACTCTTACAGAATGGTATTCAGCTCAAGAGAATACTTTCAAGCCTGAATCTCAGAGGCAGAGAACTGTTCCGAATGTGACTGAAGAGTATGATTTGTTGGATGATGGTGGCGATGCTGTCTTCAGCCAGTTGGTAAGACCTTGTTGGTTTCACACTGGTATTTTGAGTGAAAACTGTGTAGTTTAAAGAACATCTTATGAGATTATAATATGTTACTGCATTATTACAGTGTAATTCCCTTAGTTATTCTTAGGCTACAACACATTTTTCAGAATAACTTTCTAACACTTTCTTTTTGGGCAAATAATGCAGCATCTTTTATTGTTTTATCTGTTTAAAATTATTTCCATATTTTCTCTAAAGTTTTTGAAGAAAATGATGATATTATGGATATACGTTATCATTTCCTGATAGTTTATCATCTCAAAAGTATAAGAACCTGTGAGCTAAACAGTATAAGATAAGCTCAGGAGAAGATTGAGAAAAAACCTTTGATATTAGAGCCTATAATCAGTACTGGTGTTGTTTCTACAACCAACCAGCTATGTGACTTTATAAATCAGTTACCCGCTGTAGACCTCGGTTTCTTCTTTTCTTCTCCTGTTCTTTTTTCTATTTTGCCACCGAATCTTTTACAAATGAAATATTTTATAGGAGCCCCACCTGCCCATCCCTACTGCCCACCCCCATCCCTGCACGGGGCTTCTGCTACCTCGGCTTCCATTGGATCTGTTTCAATTCAGTTTGAAAACTGGAACTGGCGGATTTCCTAGGTCCCTTCTGGTCTTTAATTCTGGTTTAGAATTCTTTAAAAGGCACTGGTGATTAGTGTGATGCAAAATATATGCAAAATATTGCTGGGCCTCTGCACTTTTTGTAAAAAGAATGTAACTGTTTTGAGCCTGAGAAGGTACATATGCAGGTGATAAACAGATCTGTTTATTAAAGCATCCAAATGAACTATACATATGTTTTTACAAAATGCTTTTGAAGAATGTGTAAAAGTTACGGAGTAGAGGGAACATCCATTGGTTCAGGAAATAGCATTTTACCATTAAATCAGTGTTTCTCAAGCCTGGTTGCATGTGAGCATCACCTCAGGAACTTATTTTAAAGCCCTATGGAATCTGGCCTCCACCAGCAGAGGTGCTAATGAAATTGGCATCAGTGTTGAAGAACACCAGTCATGGCCCCTCTCATGTGCAGCTGGGAGAGAGAACCACTGGAGTACAGGTAGAGTTAGCAACATTCTGCTAGAAACACACTTAGGTAATATTTTGACTGAATCATGCTCCTTTGTTTACAAACTCATTCACCATATTGTAAGTGGAGTGTTTGTGTTCCGATGAGAAACTATGTCAAAGCCTGTGCTATAATGTGTAGTTAGGAGTTCTTATGGCCATTATGTCATCTCACATTCTTTGCAAGCAAAGTTTAAGCTGTCAGGTAATTTATAACCTCCGCTTTTGTTTTGTCTTGGTTTTTAAAGACAGAAAAAGATGTGAATTGCCTTGAACCATGGTTAATAAAGGAAATGGATGCTTGTCTTTCTGACATATGGCTACATAAAGATGTCGATGCCTTCGCTCAGGTCTTTCACCTTATTTTAACTGAAAATGTTAGCGGTATGTGTAATTTCTTAAAAAATATTTTTATGACTCTTAAAATTATTTACGGTGGAAGTGTAGTTTAATTTAGAATGTATGTACTACATTTTTTTGTTCACAACCGGTAATTTGTTTTTTTGGAGTACTTATTTCAAATGGACAAATCAAGATCTTATTAGCATAGTGCAATAGATAATGTGTTAAATCGAGGATTCTTTTTTTTTTAATGTTTATTTTTGAGAGAGAGAGACACAGGTGAGCGGGGAGAGGGGTGGGGGTGACAGAGAGGGAGACAGAGAATCTGAAGCAGGGTCTAGGCTCTGAGCTGTCAGGGCAGGGCCCGATACAGGGCTCAAACTCACAAACTGTGAGAGTATGACGTGAGCTGAAGTTGGACGCTTAACCAACTGAGCCACCCAGATGCCCCTAAATCAGGGATTCTTAAACTAATTGTCTTCAGAATAGTTATGTGGGGTTTGTGAATATATGATAGTTAAGTGCAAAAGTATTTTTCTGTATATATATATTGTACACATAAATATACTTCCCTTCCCTCCCAAGGGAACATCTTGGATTTAGGAAGAAATTTGTGATTTCAAAAAAGGAAGGGGAAAAAAAGATTGATAACTTTGCTCTAGATTTTGTATTTAGTAAATGAAGAATTTTAGCATTCCTTTCGTTATATTAGCTCAAGTACTCATTCATGTGCACATGCTTTATGTCATGTGATATATTTTCATAATGACCTAGCCTAATTTTGCTAGTTGATTATAGTGAATATTGGTTACCAGAGGTGAGTTTCAGAACTCTGAAATCTTCTAGGCAAAAGACAGAATGAAAGGCCAGAGAAGGTCAGTACTGGAAAGGATTTAGAGGTCAAGGGGTTTATCCCCTCAACTAAACCTCTCAGCATTATTATTATTATATTTATTATTGATCAGTCCTTTCTTGAAACATTTCCTTCAATCAACCAGTCCTATTTCATGCTTGACTTATTTTCTTCTCTCATCTCCCCAGCTAGAACTTCTTGGTTTCCTTCACAGAATTTTCCCTTCCTGACCTCTAAATACTGAATGGCCCAGGCCTCAGTCCTTAGGCCTTGCTTCAATTTACACTTACTCCTTAGGTGAACCTCATCTAGTCATAGCTATAAATATTTATTGTCTCTTAGTAACTCGCTTCAGGTAGAGTAGGTCAGTCAGCCTAAAAACCTCTACTCTTTACCTATATTAATTCAGCTTATGGTTAGGATAGCTCATTGCCAACCATGTTGTCTTACTGATTCATGTCACCTTTGAAACTTCTAGTTCTTTTTTTTTTAACATGGGATTTTTATTAAATAAATGCCCCTTATCATTTACTAGTTGTTCTGATTTTTTTTATAGCTTTTCTGTTTATTCCTTTTAAATCTTGTAATTAAATTTGGCTCGTTGCTTTTGCTTTAACAACTCCCCCCCCCCCCCCAGTTCTAATTGTTACCTAGTGTATTAATGAACTTTCTCAGTTTATTAACTCTAGAGGCCTGGGTCAATGACCATGAGCTATGTATGCTAGAAGAGGCTTTAGGTCAGTATTTAGGTGTGGTTGTTCAAGTGGTTGTAATTCCATAATCTACTAATCTAACAAAACTCTTAAGGAAATGAAGATCTTTGTAAATTTAGTTTGGTTTCTACTGATCTATTTTTTTCCCAGTTTATCAGTCATTAAAAAAGTAAATTATCTGTATTTTGAAAAGTAATTTTTTATATTTGGAAATGTGAACATTTGTTCATCTGCAGTTTTCCGGCAGTCTTTTTGTCTCCAAAAGAAAAAAACTTAGCCATCTTACCTGAAAGTTAGGAAAATTTGAACTCTGAGGCATGTTGCCTTGAAATATTTATGAAATATTAAGATACTATTCTTGACCTTCTTAGATATTTCTGTAGTGTATACGATACTATTATTTGGACGTCATCATCCTATGCATGCAAGTCCTGCATCTTTATAAAAGTTCACTGGGCATTTTCTAGGGTGCGCTATGATAGTATTTTAAGCTGTGTGAAGTAAACTAAAATGTCGTGGTAGTTCTTTGAACAGTTATTGACTTCCCATCTTTTTATTTCTCTTCTAAAAATTGGCACCAGAGTTGAAAATACTTTGTGTAATCCAGGAGACCTTGGGCTTCATAGATTTCTTCTTTTTAATATTGTCACTTTCTCCATGTGGTCCTGTGGAAGCAGGTGGTAATTAGTCAGATGCAGGCATTCTTTGTCATGCTTCTTGTCCTAGTCATCTATTGCTGCATAACAAATGATTCCCAGACTTAGCAACCTAAAACATTTATTATCTCACACTGCTTCTGAGAATCAAAAATCTGAGAGTGGCATAACTGAGTGGTTCTGGCTCCTTTGGCTCATAAAGCAGTAGGGAAGCTGTTGTCAGGGGCTTTGGTCATCTGAAGGTTTAACCGGAGCTGGAGTGTCTGCTTCCTAGAAGGCTAGCCGGCATGGATCTTGGCAAGAGGCCCCAGATGTCTCTGCTTTTGGCAGAAGGCTTCAGTTCCTTGCCACATGGACCTCTTCATAGGGCTGGCTGTCTTATTCTTCCTAGGATGTGGCAGCTGGCTTCTTTCGGAGCGAGTAATTCAAAAGAGAAGGAGAAAAAGCAAGCAGGAAGCTGTAGGTACCTTTTTAGAGTGAGTTACATAGTCTAGCTCTTACTCAAAGAGAAGGGAATTAGGCTCCGCCTCTTGAAGTGAGGCGTACTAAAGAATTGTTGGATAGTTATTCATACTCTGCTGCTCAGAATACATACTTATTCGTATCCTGTTGCTCAGAAATATACACATTTTGGTTCTCTTTTCTTAAGACTATCAAATGAGTGTTCAGTTGAATCAGTAATTCTCTTACAGTGAGTATAAGTCATAATCTTTTCAGACCTTTTTAAAAATGCATGTGCCTGGCCATCCCAGACCTATTGACTCTGAATCTAGGGTAAGTCATGGCTATCTGTGCTTTTATTTATTTATTTATTTATTATTTTTTTATTAAAATTTTTTTGTTTATTTATTACTGAGACAGAAACAGAGCATGAGTAGGGGAGGGGCAGAGAGAGAGGGAGACACAGAATCTGAAGCAGGCTTCAGGCTTTGAGCTGTCAGCACAGAGCCCATTGTGGGGATCGAACTCACAGACTGTGAGATCATGACAAACTGAAGTCGGACGCTTAACCAACTGAGCCACCCACGCGCCCCTATCTGTGCTTTTAGAAATAAGAATCCTGAGGTAATTCTCTTCTAAGTCCTCCTCCCCACCTTAAGAACCATTGACTTGTATTACTAATGGTTACCATGTTTTAGAGTATTTTTAAACAATGAGGATAATTGGGTATCTATGGAAAATTAAAATTTTCCATTTGTAATTATCTTAAATTTTACTGCAGAGTTTTTTTTCCCCAGTGGTGATTTCTTTTTGAAATTACCAGTTTTGTAATTTAAGCAAACTGGTGCTAAGCAATTTTAATATATTGCATTTCTTGAGACATGTATTCTAGGAAATTAAATTGAATCTTAAATTCAATAGAACTTCAGTTGTTTTTCTCATGGAGGAATTTTATGGGACATAAACTTTCTGCCAACATTATTTCCATTAAGCATCTCAGTAAGTAACAGCCTGGAATGATGGAATGAAAACAAAACAAAAGAACAAAAATTGGTCTCGAACTTTGCATTTGCACTTTTAAGCATTCATTACCAGTTGCTGATGAACATTAACTTTTTAATTCTTCGTATCTTGTCATTTGATGATTAAGACACTATCCAGGCTTAGGAAGATCATTTAAGGGTTCTGCAAGTTACTAGTTTTCCTCTTCTGTTTTAATTATCATTGTGAGCTTAAGATAGCTTAACAACTATCTTTCCTTCTCCTGCTTTCCACATGATTGTCTCTATTCCATCACGTTTATTTCGTTTATTTATTTATGTATTTATTTATTATTTTTTTAGAGAGAGTGTGACGGGGGGAGAGGGGCAGAGGGTGAGAGAGAGAGAATCCCAAGCAGGCTCTGCACTCAGCATGGAGCCTGACATGGGGCTCGATCCCATGACCCTGGGATCATGACCTGAGCTGAAGTCAAGAGTTGGACGCTCAACCGACTGAGCCGCCCGTGTTTATATTAAAAGCATATCAATAACATCTGCTTGGATGATCTGAGTTAAGAGTTATGTAATACTGTTATCATGTAATGGGTTCAGGAGCAAAGTCCCAAGTGAATTCTCCTGACACTCATTTCTTTCATTTAACTTAAAAAAAAATTAAAATGATTAAAAAAATTTGGAAATATAACGTATGTTTATCTTTTCCTGTTTTTAGTTGATTATAGGCACAGTGAGACCAGTGCCACAGCTCTGATGGTCGCTGCTGGACGAGGCTTTTCCAGTCAAGTAGAGCAGTTAATTAGCATGGGGGCCAACGTGCATAGTAAAGCATCAAATGGCTGGTAATTGTGAACTGCATCCATTCCTTGTATGTCTTGGTATAGCTACACATATCATCTTTGATTCTTACGTTTGTCTTTATGTTAAAAGCTGTTCTGTAATAATTGCTGAACATCTGTAATGGGTGAATGAATAATGTGACTAGTTTTAAAATTTAAAAAACATCAATTTTCTAATAATTTCATGTCTTTGAATTTTGGCAGGATGGCTTTAGATTGGGCTAAGCACTTTGGACAGACTGAAATTGTGGATCTTCTGGAATCTTACAGGTAAAACTTTATTCTATGCTTAACTAACCCCAACTTCTTTTTTACAAGCTTGGCTGTGAAAATCATAGAGTATGACACTGTAGGCTGTAGTCTCTTATTCAGAGATTTTCTTTTGTGTGTTTTTTGAATTCTAAGGAAAAAGATTTTTTTGGTAGCGTGTCAGTAAGATCCACAGTGCTGTAATAATTTATTTTATTTTGAAAAACGGAAGGGGGATTTCCAGTTAAACATGGTGGCCACAACACATGTAATTTATCTTTGCATTTTCCCAAAACCTCATTGAAATGGTAAGGGAGGAATGTGCAGGCTAATATAGTGAAAGAGATTGGAAGAGGTCATTGCAACTGATGGAAGGTATTAGGAAATTTTTGGGTAATAGGAGGCTAGTGGATCGGTGGTGGTTGGCGTGGCAGGGCTGAGAAAACTGAAACCTGAGCACCCGTAGAGGGATGTGCCAATGGGAAACAGATTCATTGTAACTGCTTAGAGGCTCACTGAACGACTTCTGAATGACAGTGAAAGAAAGGGCCAAAAAACCAAAAAAACCCAACCTCCCCCCCCCCCCACTCAAAACACAACAACAAAAAACCAAAAAACCCCAGAATTGATTGAAATTCTCTAAGAGGAACATTTAGAATTCCAGATTCCCTCCTCCCCTCCACCAGCTAATATCGCTTCCTCATCTTGGCATGAAGTGGGACGTATATTAAGAAAGTAAGGCACGAAAACGTTGGGCTTGGAGTTACTGGGCACAAATGGGAGAGTAGGAATGAGGCATCAAACAGAAAAGTCTAAAGACCGAAAGTTGACATACCATTCTTTCCCTTCCACTGCTGTCCCTGTTGCTTTTTCCTGTTTGAAGCTTATCTTCTTTAGCAGAAAACTTGAGAATTCTTTCCTGGCAAAACGGACCAAGCTGAGGGCAAAGTACTAGAATTATAGAAGGCTGGGTATTCTGTCAGTGAAATGACCATCTTTTAACCAGATAGCTCAGCATTGACCGTCTGTGCACATGGAGGGGTTTTTGCGTTACCTTTAAAGGTGAACAAACTGTTGAGGATTGGTCACCAGGCATTTCGGGGGCGGGGGGGGGGAAGCACCCACACAACCCAACAGACAATAATAGCAACCAGAAAACCCAGTACCTGGATGGAACTAAGCATTAGTGGCCAGAAGAAAACTTGAAAAACTAATAGACGATATTCATGAAATAGAAACAATGTGTTATAAAACAGGAACAGAACAGAAATCTTTATTTAAATTTTATCTTCGTGAGGGCTACCTAATATCCTATTACTGCAGTCTACCTCCTATGCTGTTGATCGTTCTTAACCAATTCCACTCTTTCTTTTGTCTGTAGGACCTGCCACTGTGATAAACTGTATACTTATTTACTATATTCTTTGGTTTATTATCTGCCTCTTTGCTCCACTAGAATTTAGTAAGCTCCCATTCTCTTTTGTTCAGGGACAGTGCCTGGATATAGTAGACGTTCGGTGAATATTTGTTGAGATATTGAATAATGATATAAATACTTTCTGATTAATAATAATGAATAAGAAAAAGCTCTTACAAATTAAAGATATGATAGCAGAAAAAAAATCAGAAGGGTTTCAAGAGAAAGTTAAGAGAATTGCACACAGTAGGAAAAAAAGACAAGAGATGGGGGCGCCTGGGTGCCTCAGTGGGTTGAGTGTCTGCCTTTGGCTCAGGTCATGATTTCATGGTTTGTGAGTTTGAGCCCCTCATTGGGATGTCTGTTATCAGTTAAGAGCCCACTTTGGATCCTCTGTCCCCCCCTCTCTCTTGCCCCTTCCCTGCTCACGGTCTCTCTCTCTCTCTCTCTCAAAAATAAAAAAAACATTAAAAGAAGACAAGAGATGGGAAATTGTAGAAAAAAGAGAAGACAATTTATTTCCTATATATGCTTTATCAGGAAGCTTTAGACAGTGTGGTCCACAAAAATGAGAAGTAAAATAAAACAGGAAAACAATGTAGCGACAAAATATGCTCAGCATGCTGGTGCTGAGCAGTGTTACTGTGTCCGCTGTCCAGTAGGCCAAGTTTCCTAGGAGAGTTCCAGCAGGGGGGGCCTTGGATGGGGGGTGGGTGTGGGGTGAAGATCACCTGAAATTTTGACCATAGTAAAAAGCTTTTATGATTCTGTTGGAGACTTTGGGAAGAATTAGTGATAAGTACACAGAAGACTAAGCAAATGAAAATCAGACAGTAATTACTTGAGGAAAACCAAAAAGAGAAGAATAGAAGAAAGGAGGTGTAATCATAGTTGTTTGACTTTTTTTGCTCAGTGGTAATGTTTTCATAGTGATAGTAAAGGCTGAATGAAGGTTTAATGAAAATTGTATGGATTGGAATGGGGGGAAAGTATATGGGAGTGGAGGTGGAGACCTAATTTTTCATTAATTGGAGGTTCACAGATAATGATGAAGTTATTAAATCAATAAATAGTGGAAAATGCATGTTGCTTAGAAATATGGCAGCAAATACCAAAAGAAATGGCTATAAGAATTGAAAAAGATCCTAGACAATGTGACTAGGTATGGAGAAGGATTTATTTATTTATTTATTTATTTACATCCAAGTTAGTTAGCATATAGTGCAATAATGATTTCAAGAGTAGAATCCAGTGATTTATCCCCTACATATAATACCCAGTCCTCATCCCAACAAATGTCTTCCTTAATGCCCCTTACCCATTTAGCCCATTTCCCCACCCATAAGAGGGATATTTATTGTAACTTTTACCAAACCATTTGTTTATTAACACTATGTGTATGTATTACTTTGATTTAAGAAAAAGAATCGTACAATACTTTCAAAATCCTATGAAACATCCTTCCTTTTGGTAATTGAAGGTTTTAGGTAAATTTAGGTTAGATTGTGTAGATTTTAGATTAGATATCTTAAGAAAAGAGAAAGATATTTTATTAAAGGCAAAGGTACCTGAAGAAAATGTGTTTAGTAATACGTGGATGGCATTTATCTGTTTTCAACCTATAAGAATCAAAAATGAAAAATAAAAAGGAATTTGAATTTAAAATATATTAAAACATCTTTTATTGAAGAACATATAAATGTTTTATTTGAATTGGGTTTTTGTATTTAATTCTATAGATATAGTCTCAGATATTAGGTGAAGTAAATGTTTGAGGTATGAAATTAGTCTTGTTTTAATTTCAATTAAATGATAATGACGTTTAGAGTCACAAAGTTCTTAGCAGATCCAATGCTAATTATGGTGTGGCAGGATTATTTATTTCAGTAAATAGCACCCAGCACTTGCAGTCCTTTTAGTGCTAACACTTTGAATGCTCTAGACTTTCTTAGGGTGCTAGGAAGTAGCTCAGTAGACACCGTAGATTACCAAGTACAGTACTTATCTGGATAATATTCTAATTATCCTGGCTAACTGGGCTTTCTTTTTAGTCCACATATCATGACATTATCCATCATCAATTTTAAATATTTAAAATTAATATTTTATTTTATTTATTGATTGATTTAATTGATTTATTAATAAAATGTGTTGGATTATTGATAATTGATATGTAAAGTTAGTGTTGTGTTTTGTTTTGTTTGGTTTTTCTTGAGAATGCTAGTTGGGGAGAGGCATAGAGGGAGAGAGAGAGAGACTCTCAAGCAGGTTCCACACCTAGTATGTAGCCCGATGGGGGGCTCCATCCCATGACCATGACATCATGACCTGAGCCAAGATCAAGAGTTGGGTCCTCAACTGACTGAGCCAATCAGGCTTCCCTAAAGTTAGAGCTTTAAACAAAGAACATACTACCCTCTTCATTTACCAGTTAAGAAGTAAAAAAACAAAAAATTTGGAATATTTTAAATATTGAATCTTAAATTTGAAATACTACAATTATAAGCTTAATATTTTTCCTATTGAGAACAGGCTTAATTAATTTTCCGCTAAGCTCTTTAAGAGAGATGGGCTGAACTGAACTTCCTAGAAATCTTATTGTTAGTTACTCTTGATGGCAGTAGTTTATGTTTTTACATAGAGGACGAAGAAGCAAGCAATTATTTAATTTATGCAGATTCTGGGATTTTGGAAAATCGCATAATCACTCTGCTTTTAGAAGAGAATTACCAAATTAGCAGTCATGTTAAGCTGGTACCTGTAGAATTGTATGTGGGTTTTTTTTTTTAATGTGGACTTTTCTTCAGAGTATTGTTTACAAAGTGAACATTAGACTCGACCTATTAAGAAAGTATAAGTGATGATTAAAAATTTGTCTTTTAAGTTTTATTAAGATAAAGTGCACATACTGTATAGTTCACCCATGTTACCCAGTCATTACCACAATCAATTTTGAGAACATTTTCATTACCCCTCTCCAAAAAAAAAAACCCCAACTCTTCCATCTCTAGACACCTAGTGTACTTTCGGTTTCTGCAGGTTTGTCTAGTCCACACTCTTAATCTAAGTGGAATGATATAATACTTGGTCTTTTTGTGATTGGCTTCTTTCATTAGCATAATGTTTTCAAGGTTCAACCATGTTGTAGCAGACGCCCTTTTTCTGACTAATAATCTAGTCTGTGGATACATCACAGGTTGTTTAACTGTTCATCAGTTGATGAACATTTGGTTGTTTCCACTTTTTGACTCTTATGAATAATACTGGTATGAACATTTGTGTACACAGATTTATGTGGACATGTATTTACTTTCCCTTATTTATATACTGAGGAGTGGAATTACTGGGACATGTGGTGACACTGTGTTTAAACATTTCGAGGAACTGCCATATTGTTTTTCAAAGTGGCTTCACCATTTTATGCTCCCACCAGCAATGTATGATGGTTACAGTTTCTCCACACTTACTTTCTTGTCTTTTTGATTGTAGTCCTTCTAGTGGGTGTGCAGTAGTATTCATTGTGGTTTCGATTTTCATTTCTCTGATGACTAATGATGTTGAACATCTTTTCAGTGTGTTTATTGGCCATTTGCATATTGTCTTTGGAGAAATGTCTTCAGATTGTGTTCTCAAAAATCACTTACCGACAACTTTTACTTTGGAGAGTGTACTGTAAACCAAAACGTGAATCATAGATAAGACATGAAGTAGCACTTACCCTCTGTAGGGTGTATTTCAGATTTGAAGAAGGACATCATGGGAATTGCCGGCATTAAAGGATTATTCTTTTTGATGAAAATTGAGGTTTGTTTTTTTTTTCCCCTAGTGCTTCACTGGAATTTGGAAATCTAGATGAAAGTTCTCTGGTTCACACAAACGGGAGTGACCTCAGTGCAGAAGATAGAGAGCTCCTGAAAGCTTATCATCACAGTTTTGATGATGAAAAAGTAGACTTGGATTTGATCATGCACCTTCTATACAATATCTGCCACGGTTGCGACGCTGGTAAATACTGTCTGAAACAACTGGAGCAACAGTATATGCTTTGATTTCAAAATTAATATTTTGTGTGTACAGATTTTTGTGTAATTCCATTAGCAATATTGCATAAATCTCTTAAGCATCATAAATATTACAGTTTATTAGTGCCTGAAAATGTGATATAGTTCATTATAGATGGTTCTGTTGATTGGTTCTGGCTTGTAAAACCAGAGATTTAATATTAAAAAAAATTATTCTTCTCCAAGGTGCAATATTAATTTTCCTACCTGGATATGATGAAATTGTTGGACTGAGGGATCGCATCCTGTTTGATGACAAGCGGTTTGCTGATAACACACACAGGTAAAAGCTAAAGCTTTATATTTGCTGCTTTAAGTAACAGAGAGGTACCATAGTGTCTTTTTCCCTTCATTGTCAACAGATACCAAGTCTTTATGCTTCATTCAAATATGCAAACATCTGATCAGAAGAAGGTATTGAAAAACCCACCTGCCGGTGTTAGAAAAATAGTAAGCTTTATAAAATCTTCTTTTGTCCATTTTCTTAGTCATTGGTCCTGTTTTTGTATTAACCATAACATAACATTCCATTGCAGATCCTTTCCACCAATATTGCTGAAACCAGCATCACAGTTAATGATGTTGTCTTTGTCATTGATTCCGGTAAGGTGAAAGAGGTATGTCAGAGGAGTTGTACTTTATATAAATGATGTAGGTTAAGTTACATTCCAATAAATGCTTTTATAGGCAGAATTCACTTTTAGTTTCTGGTTCTGCCTGAATTTACCATAGTAGTCGTTGATTTTCTAAAGTGAATATTATACCTTAAACAGTTCAGAATACAGGATCCAGTTAGTGTAACAAATTGTATTCTAAAATGAGCATCTGCTAATTAAATACTAGGAAGAAAGTAAAAGATTGGCTAATTACACTGAAAATTTTGTCACAGTGTGGGAATTTGATTACATATTTTGTATGCTTTCCTTCTACATGTGGGCATGGACCATCTCCCTCCTGTTCATTGTTTAATCTCCGGTGCTCCGCATGTAGCAAATACTCAAAAGGTGTTTAGTTCTGGAGAAGATACTAAGAGAAAGCAGACAAAACCAGAGTTCAGCAAATGATAGCAGCCTCATGGGCTTATTACCTGCTTTTATTAAAATAAATTCCATTGGAACACTGCCATGTTCTGCCTGTGGACTGTGGATGCTTTCACACTGCAATTACAGATTTGAATTAGTTGCAACGGAGACCCTCTACAAAGGCTAAAATATTTACTGCCAACCCAATAGAAATAAAAGACAGCATTTATTTTCTTTAGCATTAGAATACCCAGCAGTTCTCAATGCCCTTAAGTCTGGTAGGTCCTTTCACTGAAAGAACTGAAAGTGATAGAGGTGGTTGATATTCAAGGAAAGGTACTGTCTATGTTGTGGAAAGCAAATGGTATCTGTTCTAGTGGATATAAATGATCATGTTTTAATGTGAAAAAAATTTATTAATTGCTTTATAATGTCTTCAAAGTAATTTTTAGGAATATCTTACAGAAAGTAAGATTGTATTATAAAATTTGGACATTTCATTATAGCTGGGTATTATAAAGAAGGGATACATTTTATTTTTTTATAAGAGGATAATGATGAATATTATCACTAAAAGTCTGAATGTCACCATTCAATAAAAATTCAGATTTCACTGCCCTGAAATTAGCTAAAGCTGATTCAAAGTAAACTTTGAATATTTTAGAAATTAATTCCTGTAGGGGTCATTTATCAAGTAAACCATAATTTAGAATATGATGATAGTGTCAGAAGTTATTTTACATACAAAATCAACAAATGTGACATTTTATTAAAAACTAAATAGGTAGTATCTTTTCTGAAGATTCCATTATTAAACTATTTTGAGAACATATTTGTATTTGCTCTATATAGTTATTCTATGAAAGGGAAAGTGTAAGTCACTGAATGATTAAGTCTATATTCTAGTTAGGAATCCATTCTTTTAAAATATTTCTCTATAGTAAATTTTTGCTTTAGAATCTTTGAGGATGTGTGTGTGGAGGGAATAATGTTTTTTTTAATTCTTTTTAAAAAATTTTTATTTGTTTTTGAGAGACCAGAGACAGAACACAAGCAGGGGAGGGGTAGGGAGCGAGGGAGACCCAGAATCCAAAACAGGCTCTAGGCTCTGAGTTGTCAGTACTGAGCCTGATGCAGGACTGGAACCCATGAACAGTGAGATCATCACCTGAGCCAAAGTTGGACGCTTAACCTACTGAGCCACCCAGGTGCCCCTATTTATTTTTGAGAGAGAGAGAGAGAGACAGACAGACAGTGCATCAGCAAGGGAGGGGGCAGAGAGAGAGGGAGACACAGACTCTGAAGCAGGCTCCAGGCTCTGAGCTGTTGTGGGGCTCGAATTCACAAATTGTGAAATCATTACCTGAGCTGAAGTTGGATGCTTAACCGTCTGAGCCACCCAGGAGAAGAGGAGCTTTTTAAATTAAACTTGGGATGTTAAAACATATTCATAATGTTTCTTGGGGTTTCTTCTTAAACACCTTTTATAAAAGTGTTAACACAAAGATAACTTAAATATTACAGAAATCCTTTGATGCACTGAATTTTGTTACAATGTTAAAAATGGTGTGGATTTCCAAAGCTAGTGCCATACAACGAAAAGGCAGGTAATGTATATTTAATGTACATTGATAATTGATAAATTGCCTGTAAATTTTTGGAAACATTTTGATACTTATTACATATTTAACATATATTCCGCTTTCTATAAAATGTTAAAATTTTCATGTTAGTCTTAATTTTCATACTATTTTTGCAAAGCAATCCATTTTAAAATACACTTTTTTTAAATGTAAATTCAGCTTATGTTAAAATTTTTTGTCTAGTATAATCTATATTCAGAAGATATGAGAAACTTAAAAGACAAAATTAAACGGAAAGTATCTTCAACATTTGCTATATAGTAGAAAGGGCTAATTTCTGTATTTTGCAAAAAAACCCTTCAGAATCAGTTCATAAAGACTAATACATTAACCTCACATATATCACCTCATATATAACAAAAGAAATGTAAATTAATGACATAATATTTTTTGCTTATCACCAGATTGGCATTGATGAAAATGTTTAACAGTACATACACCAGAGTTGGCAAGAGTATAGGCCAATAAGCTTTCATGGTTTGCTGATGGGAGTGTAAATTGGTGTGACTTCTTCAGAGGACAGTTTGAAACTGTTGATCCAAATCTACCCTTTGCTGGTGGATTCCCCTTCTTATAATTTGTCCTGAGTGTACATGTGCACTGTGTGCAGAGATGTGTATAAGACTGCCTTCTGCAGCACTGTTTGTGATGGGGATGAATCTGAGAACACTGGAGTGTCCATCACCAGTGAAGTACTGTAGTGAGAGGAATTATTCTGTCACCACACAATGGCATCCTAGGGAAGTGTTAAAAGGAAAGATATAGATGGATGTATTTTTATATGGAATGAATTTTCAGAATATATTATTAATTGAAAAAGTAAGGTGTAGAACAGGCATCTAATAGTGTTTGTGCTAAATATATATACATATATATTTTTTAATGTTTATTTTTGAGAGAGAAAGAGAGTGTGAGCAGGGGAGGGGCAGAGAGATAGGGAGACAGAATCCTAAGCAGGCTCCAGGCTCTGAGCTGTCAGTATGCTGTCAACACAGAGCCCCCCGTGGGCCTCAAACCCAGGAATGTGAGATCATGAGCGGAAGTCGGACGCTTAACCGACGGAGCTACCCAGGAGCCCCAATATGTATTTAGGCACAAATGCATTGTCAAGTTTGAGAGAAACATTAAAAAACAATTGTTGACTCTGAGAAGGTGGATTTGTGGGGCTCTTGAAGAAAGAGTTAATTTTCATTTATTTGTAGTTTGGTTACTTATTTTAGTAAATAAATAACATGCATTACTTTTTCTTTTTAAAAGAAAGATTAAAAAGTATCCTATTTTTCAGTAATCATTTGACTGTTTTTTTTTCTTTCATTTTAATTAATAGAAAAACATCAGATACTGACTTTAAAGCAGTGCCTCATATGCTGAAGATGGTGGATGCATTATTTCTGTACTTTATAATTTCATAGGATGTTCTTGGGGGCTTGTTGCATTACCGTATCAGTTGCTTCCTTATGGCAGGGTGTGGCTTGATACACTGAGTTGGGTTTATAGGCTAATAGTATATTATCAGGGATGAAAATAAGAAATTGTAGAAATTTTCCTTGTCATCTTTTTCAAAAGATATTTTTTGACAGCTTTCACTGTGTAAGTGTTCGGGTACAGTGTGAATATAGTCTGATGAGTAGAGTTTGAGGTGGGGGGAATGGTGTAGTCCTTCTTGGAATCCACTAAAGTAAGCAATTTTAATACTATGTGATTTGTGCCACAATTGGATAATTATGCTTCTATAGGAGTTACGGTAGAATCTGAGATAAATATGAATGAAGAGATGTTGTGGAAAGGCAAGGCATACGCAACGGCCTAAAGGCAAGAGTGAGCAAGAAAGTTGTTTGGATGGAGTTTAGTTTAGAGGAGAATAGTGAAAAATGAGGAGAAAGAGGTAACTTGTGGACAGGTCCTTCAGGACCCTTTTGTGTTTTCTCTTTCTTCTTAATAAACCGGGGAATGGCATGACGGTCGTATTCTTTCAGCTCTTTGAAGAATGAATTGGCAGAGACAAAACTGATGGTAGGAGGACCCAGTAGGAGGCTCTTTTATTAATACTTGCATTTAAAATAAAGGAGAGATGACAGTAGTGTGGGTTGTGATAGTGGAGAAATAAAGTAGGTAATTCATTCAGGAGATACTAAGGTGTATGGAATAGCGTGGAATCAAGCATGTCAGGTGTCTTGTCTTAGAAATTTTGTGGGTGGTGGTGCCATTGTCAGAGAAAGTGGGAATAGTGGTTCTGTTGGGGAGAAGAATGAACTTTTGGTTGTGTGAGTTTGGCTGGAAAATCCAAGTGGGACTAAAAGGTTTCGGAAGTGTAGGTGTAGGGGTAGGATGAAGAGATCTCAGTGGATGGAAATGGAAGTCAGGAGGATAATTACCATCCCCTTGGGAGAGAGGGTAGAGCAGGAGAGCCGGGGCTGAGGTCCAGCCTCGCAGGAACATCAACATTGGACTGGCGAAAGACAGAGATAGCCAGAAGAGGCAGGAGAGGAGGGAGAGCTGATGGTCTGATAGTGGGCAAAGTACTGATGAAGGAAGCGGTGGTCCTGCATCTAATGTTTTGTAACTTTGTGACTACAACAGTGTGTTCTAGTTCTGTTTGGGGGTCTGGATTCTGAGCTTTGTGAGGGTAGGAATATTTCTGTATCTCTCTCACTTAGCATATTCAGTCTTGCCATTAGTGAATATGATAACCGTGGGTGAGATTAAAAGAGACTGCTTTTCTTCAAGATATTTTTCTGCTGCTTCCCAGAAAATGATACAAGTCTGTATGGTGACGGGGAGGGTGAGGGGGATGCCGCTCCCTGGGAGTTGTTTAATGCTTGGTTTGCGCAGGTCTAAACGGCAGCGTATGCACTGAGCTCTGAATACAGTGCTGTGTCAGTTCAGTAAAACTGATGACATTTATTTATTTTCTTTTCAAATTTTTATTTACATTCTAGCTAGTTAACATACAGTGAGTGCAGTATTGGTTTCAGCAGTAGGATTCAGTGATTCATCACTTACATATACAAAGCTGATAAAAGTTTAAATTACCCTGTATGTTTTCATTATTTTTACTCTCATGTATGTTACTTAAAATTTTTTTTAAATCATTTCCCTAGAAGGTATATCAGGTAGGTGTCATTCATGAATTTTTATAAATGAGTCCCAGCTGAGTAAAGTGCCTTCTGGAAAGATTCAGAGGGGAGCAGTATCACAGTAGGGATTTGCACTCAGATGTCCTGACCCTGGTCCATTGCTCTGTCTCCTTAGCACACTGCTTTTATAGTTTCCTTGGTATAGTCTTTATTCCTTGTTTGAATCTCAATTTTTTATTTCACTTTTAAGGGCAGGGAGATGTAGACCTGGAATTTGTTTCCGGCTATTCAGCAGACTCCGATTCCAGAATATGTTGGAATTTCAGACTCCAGAACTTTTGAGAATGCCATTACAGGTAGAAATTTACTAAACTCTAAAAGGCTATTTTTGTGGATGACAGAGGAGAAGGGAATATTTTAACTTATACCAGTTGGACTTTTAAATAATCAACTCATAAAATAAAATTATAAAATGTATATTATGTAGGGTGGTTATGTACCTAATATTTTTTTCCTGTATAAGAAAATTTAATTCATAAACCTCCAACATTTTAAAGAATTTCATTCTTGAATGCATTTAAATTATGGTACAGTTTATAAGTATGTTTTTTTATTTAAATACAACATTTTAGAAGTCTGACAACCATATTGTGTTCACCTTTCACATTCTCATTGAGGATTAGAAAACAAATTATTTAAGGTCCAAAAGATAATGCCACAATCTCAGTTTAAGATGCTGAGATTACTTTGATAGTTTGGAAGGGAGTCCGCTGAGATTTCCTGGCCTTTACGGTTTTGCTTTAGGTTTTCTGACTTCACGGAACAGCCAGACATTGTAGTTTCTAGGGAAAACTACTGGAAGTACATTAATTGATTATCTGGTGTGCTGAGCTGGATGTTGGCTTCCAAACCTTTCAAGAGATACTGGATCATGTTTTTGGTATCCATGTACCTAGATGACTTCCCACTTTTCCATGCCCATGGTCTTAGGATAAAATACAAAACTCTTAGCAAGAGCCTAAATTATCTGACCTTCCTGTGTCTCTAGTTTTAATTTTTGACATCTTGTCTTTCTTTCCCTCTCTGCCCACACCAGTAGTTTGAATTTCTCAAGCACACCTTGTTTCTGTCTTAGGGCCTTTGTCTGTGTGCTCCTCTTTCCCTAGAATCCTCCCCCTTGTTTTTTTGATAATTACCTCCCACTCAATCGTTACATCCCAGTTTAAGTGCCTTTCCCCAGAGATGTTGTCTTTGACTTCCCGGGGCCTCCTTCTTCTGCCCTTTCCTGAACTTGATTAAATATTTTGCTTTACCTCTTTAGTTCTCTGTATCCTTCACAGCACTTATAAAAATTGTTACTAAGTAGTTAATGTGTCATTATTCTGTTTTTCCCACACAATGAAAAATCCACTAGGGGGGACACTTGTCTGTCTTCTTTTTCTTCCAACTTGCTGCATAGTCCCTAGCACCTGGTAAGCACTTTGTTGAACGGATAAAAGATTCTAGAATGTAATACAAA
The DNA here is from genome assembly GCA_028646485.1 of Cryptoprocta ferox. Lineage (NCBI taxonomy): Eukaryota > Metazoa > Chordata > Mammalia > Carnivora > Eupleridae > Cryptoprocta > Cryptoprocta ferox. The sequence continues at coordinate 6,564,582 of CM053572.1, forward strand.
GGGAAAAAAAAAAGACTCTTTTGGACAGTAACTCTTACTGTTATGTATAAGAACTGCATGAGGAGACATCGCCAGTGTGGGCAATGGTAATCTTGATAGGAGGTAATGGAGGATATTTATTATATTAAGGTTCTGGAACGTACGACAAGGTCAGAGCTTGTCTTTCATAGAAGGACATGGTTCCCTCTATTGTTCATTTTAGTCAGAGACTCTACTAGTCTGTTTGGGGACTGTGTTTCCCATGATTTCTTAAAAATTAAAATCACCATAAATTTCAACATTTCAACATTATTTGCTGTTCTCATTTGCAGGAACTTTGTTTACATACTAAACTGCTAGCCCCAGTTAATTGTCCTATTGCGGATTTCCTAATGAAAGCTCCTGAACCTCCACCGGCTTTAATTGTAAGAAATGCTGTACAAATGCTTAAGGTTGGTGTCTTCATAGTTTTCATTTTACCGATTTTGCTTGAATTTTAAAGTGAGAATGCATCTTACCTAATTTTTGTACTTAAAAAGACTATCTTAAAGAAGTACCTATTGAATAATACTCTCATGGTAATTATAGTAAAACAGTTGATGTAGTTTTTTATTTATATGAAACATTTGAAGCAAACTATATTTTCTGTAAGATGTGGCAAAAGAAAATTTACATTTTTATTTCTTACTGATTTGATTAAACATCATGAAACATTTTGGTCGTGTCACGTTCTGTCTTGTGTGCTTTTATTCAGACAATAGACGCGATGGACGCGTGGGAAGATCTCACTGAGCTTGGCTATCATTTGGCTGACCTGCCCGTCGAACCCCATCTCGGAAAAATGGTCCTGTGCGCTGTCGTGCTAAAGTGTCTGGACCCCATCCTTACGATTGCCTGCACGCTGGCCTATCGAGACCCTTTCGTGCTGCCGACCCAGGCCTCTCAGAAGCGCGCGGCTATGCTCTGTAGGAGACGCTTCACCGCGGGGACTTTCAGTGACCACATGGCACTGCTCAGGGCATTCCAGGTGCTGGTCGTTGCTGTCGTTTTGTTTCTGAACACGTTTGCTGGTTGAACACACTTCTGGGGCAGGTGTAACAAATTAAAAAAGAGATAGGACTCCATTAATTTGGTTTCCTTATAAAGTCACATTTTATGAATAGCTCAGGAAAATACCTTCCTGCTGTCCATGTGTTAAAATTATCACGGTTTTTCTCTACCTTTTTTTTCGTTCATTTTCTCCTTGTAGGAATATGTGTATGTATATATTTATTTTTATTTACTTTTATGTATTTTTTAATACCCAAGTTCCTTTTAATCATATCTTGGGTAGGGAATGCCCTAAAATTTTAGTTGAGAAGCACTGTATATTATGGGGTGCCTGATTGACTTAGTCGATTGAGTGTCTGACTCTTGATTTTGGCTCAGGTCACGATCTCATGGTTCGTGGGTTTGAGCCCTGCTCCGCACTGCGTCGAGCCTGCTTGGGAGTCTCTCCCTGCCCCTCCCCCTCTCTCACAATAAATAAACTTAAAAAATAAAAAAAGAAGAGACAGTGTATATTATTCAAAGTATGTAGAACAAACCTAGGAAGAAACTTACCTTGAATTTAATATCTATTTATTGATTTTTTTAGAGTATGTCTTTTTCTTGTGTGCTCAAGACACTATTAAGAACTTAATTTTATAAAATAAACTCTGAATATCACTTAAAACTTTATAAGATAACAGTAGTTAGAAACTGAGGAACATGATAAACAGGAAAGAAAAGGAAAATAGGATTCTGAGGAAAGGAAATGATACGTAATTTAAAATTTCAGATATGTAGAGAAGAATATGTTATTTCTTTTTTTTTTAATTTATTTTTGAGAGACAGAGAGACAGAGTGTGAGCAGGGGAAGGGCAGAGAGAGAAGGAGACACAGACTCTGAAGCAGGCTCCGAGCTATCAGCACAGAGCCTGACGCGGGGCTCGAACCCACAAACTGCAAGATCATGACCTGAACTGAAGATGGACACTTAACTGAGTCACCCAGGCGCCCTGAGTTTTTTTTAATGAAGTCCTAGATTTTATCAAATAATTAGAAGGAGAATTGACCTTGAATGGTTAATGTAGTGGTTTTCAGTTTCTTTGCTGCCTAACTAAGCAGTTTGGGTAAATGTATCTTGTTACATAATTTTATTTTTGTAGGCATGGCAGAAAGCACGAAGTGATGGGTGGGAGCGCGCCTTTTGTGAGAAGAATTTTCTTTCGCAAGCTACCATGGAAATAATCATCGGCATGAGAACTCAGTTGCTTGGTCAACTTAGAGCATCAGGTAAAGTTTTCCCCAAAGAACCTATTTAGACCACTGAGAGTACCCTACATATATCTCGTAGTATTTGTAGTGTTAACTGATGCCATCTTCTATTATTTTTATGATGTTTTCACATTGTTGTACATCTTGTATTTATGAACTGCTTTGTAGACTCCTGTGTGATCTTAGCGTTTGTTTGTTGATTTAAAAAATGATGTTGTAGAGGCTTGGATCTGAGAAATCTATGCATACCGGTTGATACTATAGGCAGTGAGCAATTTTTAGTATATTTGTTGGCAAAGATTGTTTTAGATATTATAGTTCTGCTTTATCAGTATTTATAAACAATTATTTAGCTCTGTGAAATAGAAGTTAAAAAATATAAGTAGGTTGATCTGAATGCCAGTTTTCATATTTATGGAACATAAAACAGCTAGTAATCACTTAATTTTTTTTTTTTACAAGAGAATGCCAGTATTGCTATGTCATTTTAGAATTGTATCTTTAAATTTCCTTTTGAGTAGCATAATACATTGAAAAAATAGCCAAAGCAGACTATGAGAGCCTGGATTCATAGACTAGCTAATGTGTCAAAGTAATGTAAGGAGCGAGCCAAAGGATTTCGAGTTGTTGCAAATATCGGGCAATGTGAAGGGCTTTGGAAATTCAAGCAAGAATATATTTACTTGTCTTCACTCCAGAATTCATGTCTGTCATAACCAAAATGTTATTAATAATACCAGTCAGAAGAGTGGTTTAGATTTTCAGCTGTGACCTTAGTACATTTCTTTTTTTTTAATTTTAGTATGTTTTTTATAGCAGTTTATGAAGAACTTTATAGCAAGAGTATATATTTTTAAATTTTCAGCTGTGACTTTAGTGCATTTCTTTTTTTAAATTTTAGTACATTTCTCATAGCAGCTTATGAATAACTTTATAGCAAGAGTGTTTTTTTTTTAAATTTTCAGCTGTGACTTTAGTACATTTCTTTTTTTAATTTTAGTACATTTCTCATAGCAAGCAGCTTTTGAAGAACTTTATAACAAGAGTGTTTATTTTTTTTAATTTTCAGCTGTGACTTTAGTACATTTCTGTTTTTTAATTTTAGTACATTTCTGGTAACATCTTATGAAGATCTTTATAGCAAGAGTGTGTATTTTTTTTAAAAGTCCCACATCTCCAGTGAGCAGACCTAAACTTTATTAGAATACTGAATCTGTATTTTAGACTTACCAGAAGAGATTTTATTAATTACCGTGGAAACATGGGCTATATAGAATTTTTGTAAACAATGCATATGTTTAAAAGTATATTTTGCACAATAGAAGAAGTTGGTTTGTTTTTTTCCTCCTTCTAGGTTTTGTTAGAGCACGAGGTGGTGGTGACATTCGAGATGTTAACACAAATTCTGAGAACTGGGCTGTCGTGAAAGCTGCACTGGTGGCAGGCATGTACCCTAACGTAGTTCACGTGGACAGAGAGAATGTGGTACTGACAGGGCCAAAGGAGAAGAAAGTTCGGTTTCATCCCACTTCAGTTCTCAGTCAGCCTCAGTATAAAAAGGTAAAACATTTTTAATGCTCTTAGGCCTTGAGGTCAAACTGATCTAATTTACACAGTTGAAGATCAACCACCTGCTTTAAGAAATTAATTAGTTACATATGTCTAATTCAACATTGGAACAAATTTTGGATGGAATCTTAGAGTTGGGAGAGGTAATGTGTTAGGTAATGAGGACTACAAACGCATGAACAGTGACATGCTTTAGTTTTTGCTTGACTGTTAATACACATCGTCTGTTTCATTGAAGGACTTCTTACGTTGTAAAAGTATTGCCAGTAGGCTAGGTGACATACAATTTTTCAATTTCTTTTTCTAATAGATTCCTCCAGCCAATGGTCAGGCTGCAGCGGTTCAGGCACTGCCTACAGATTGGCTTATTTATGATGAGATGACCAGGGCACATAGAATAGCTAACATTCGATGTTGTTCAGCAGTGACACCCGTCACCATATTGGTATTCTGTGGACCAGCGAGGTTGGCAAGTAATGCTCTCCAGGAACCTTCATCGTTTCGAGGTAAATGGATTATGAAGCAAATAAAAATCTATTTGAAATGAAATTTTTTTTTACTTGACCAAATAAATTTTGAAATTACAAAAATTTCCATGCCATAGCTCCCTTTTGATATAGTAAGACTAATTGGAAAATACTAAAGTGTACCTCAATTCTTAAAATTGATTTCTAAAGGTAATTTGGTATTGATTTGTGCATTTTTGATTAATCTTGCTGATAGGTTTTACTTTTCTCTCCCACTTGAAGTTAAAGAACAGTTTAACATAAATAAAGGTAATTGTTTAAGGGAAATAAAATAAATAGTGACCCATGATCTCATTTCCCTTATGCAAACACCTTTTAATACAATTTTAAAATTATATGTAATATTTTTACATATTTCTTGTTATTTTCCATTCTGTTATATTAATGGCTGCAAAACATTCTATCACTTAAATGTGGCATAATGCATTTAAAATGTTCCTGGGGGGGCACCTGGGTGTCTCAGTTGGTTGAGCATCTGACTTAGGCTCAGGTCATGATCTTGTGATTTGTGAGTTCGAGCCCCACATCAGGCTCACTGCTGTCAGCCTGTCGTGCAGAGCCCACTTTGGATCCTCTGTCCTCCTCTCTTTTCCCCTCCCCCACTTGTGCTCTCCCAAAAATAAATACTAAAAAAATTTAATAAAATGTTCCTGGGGCGCCTGGGTGGCTCAGTTGGTTAAGCGCCTGGCTCAGGTCATGATCTCGTGGTTCATGTGTTTGAGGCCCACAAGGGTCTCCCTGCCGTTAGCTTGGAGTCTGCTTCAGATCAGATTTGTTTTGTTGCATTTTGATTAGAGATCATTGTCTTTAAAATGCCTTGCCTTTTTTCCCTTTTTATAAGTATTGAAACTTAATTTGTGAACTGTCAGGGTTGAAGAGCTCCGCACCCAAACTGTTAGTATGGAGGATTTGTGTAAATACAGTGTCTGTGTTTACTTCTTTTGCTTTATGGTGGTAAGAGTGAAATTTTTTCCCTTCAATATGTGTTTGAACAGCAGATGGTGTTCCTAATGACAGTAGTGATAGTGAAATGGAAGATAGAACTACTGCTAATTTGGCAGCTTTGAAACTTGATGAGTGGCTTAATTTCAAACTAGAGCCTGAGGTAAGTTGCTTTTTAGTAGTGTGGTAAGTTTCATTCCGTTAGTGTGAATTGACATACAGTAAGATGAAAATTATATCTTTACTATCGAGCCCTTAGTACTTGAGAATATAGTTTGTTTTTCAGTTTTTACAGGGCCCTCCTGCATTCTCTGACATACTGTGGTTAATAGAGGATTTGAAAAGCCTTAGTGTGGCTCATATTTAAGCACAGGGATATTTGAATATTTCTGTGTATATAAGAAAATATACACAGTGTTGGGTACACAAGCACTCCGTTTGAAGAATGCTTAAAGAGCACTAAGAAAGAAATGAGTTTCTAAGAGAATGATAGGAGTTCATTTTGTTTTCTCTTTTCGTTTATCTCTGAATTGGGAAGGATGAAGGTTTCATCTTCTTTGTCCCAACTTCTTTGTCACAAGTTGCCATGACACGAGTTACCTGCTTCTTCTTTCTTGAAAGGTCATTCCTTCTTAGATTCTTCACAGACTCTTCTGTATGTATTTGTGCCTTTAATGTTAGATGTTCTCCACTACTCTGGGCTTTACTATGCTCTTGTCATGTCTCTGCATGATCTCCAGGGACCTTACCTCTGTGTGTAGATCCAGTAACCACTTAGGCACTGATGACTCCCAAGTCTGTCTGTATTTTTAGCTTAGGCCTTTCTGTGGACCTGTGAATCTAGCTGCCTTCTGGGCATCATCATTTGGATGTTCTGTAGGTGCTAAAGTAAAATACGAATGGAACTAAATGTATTTTTCTTCATTTACTGTGCTGTTACTATTTCCAGTTTTAGTCACACTCTGCCACACATTATTTACTGTCTTTTCCATCAGACTGTTTCATTTAATTTTGTGTCTCTCATGCCTCCAATATGGTAAATAAGAAATTTTATCTCGTTTGTCCAGCAAAAAGAATGAAATTAATAGTAAATTATATGAAATGTATATTAGAATACATTACTTCCCTACAAGTTGCGGAGTGTTTCTTGGAAAGTTGCAAACCTTAACTAATAAATAGGTGTCTCGCAAGTAGGGCATTACATTTTGCTTGTGTCTGTTTGAACTGAGGAAACTTTTATTACAGGCAGCCAGTTTATTGCTGCAGCTCAGACACAAGTGGCACAGCTTATTTTTGCGCCGAATGAGAGCTCCATCTAAACCTTGGTCTCAAGTTGATGAAGCTACCATAAGAGCAATTATAGCTGTTTTAAGCACAGAGGAACAGTCTGCAGGTTTACAGCAGCCGTCTGGGATAGGCCAGAGGCCAAGGCCGATGTCTTCGGAAGAACTTCCTTTGGCATCATCGTGGAGGTCCAATAATAGCAGGAAAACTTCCGCAGATACTGAATTTTCTGATGAATCTGCTACTGCAGAAAGGTAAATTTATAATATTTTGTCAAAACGGGAGACATTTTCTCCAGGAAAATGAGTTATTTCTCATAGAATCAGGTGTTTTAATAATATTTAAAAATTGCTTAGAAGGTACACAAAAATGTGAAGAGCATTTTACTTTTAAGACATAGTTCTTACAAGTAATAAGATAATGTGAAGGATTTTAAACTACTGGTATCTGTGAGTCATTTAATTTATTAGGAAAGACTAAAAATGTTTAATTTCAAGACTTTAAAGATTTAGGGTCTGTTAAAAAGATACCAATATTTAAAAATTTTGTATTTTAGTTAATACATGTCAAGTAACATCTTTCCCAGATGTCTTACCGCAAGAAATATGGCTATGGCCATTTAGAAGAACAGCCTCCTCACAAGTCTTAGCTGGGTATCAATATTGCGGACTAGTATTCCTCCAGAAGATCAGTTACTCATTCACTTACTCAGTGATACATTGAACGCGTGCTGTTCTTGGTGTAAGAGATACAGCAGTGTACCAAACAGACAAGATCTCTTCCTTCAGAGAGTTTATATTTTATCCAGGGGAGGCATATAATAAAGAAGTAAACAGATTTACTGTAGTGGCAAATCTATTACAGTTTAGCCAGATTCTTCTTTTCTTTCTAGCATTTAGCAATTGCATGTGGTGTTTTTATTTACTATATGATTATTATTATTAAGAGAGTTCTTATATTGAATTATTTATCCAAAATTTTTTTGATTATATAATAGTGGTTATAATGAATCATTGGCCATGATTCAGAAATATTTGTTGTGTAAAAACATTTGTTAGAACCAAATTTATATTTTATATGACTCAGAATTTCTTTCTATCAGTTTAAATTTTTTTTTTTTTTACCCTGTTAGAATTGATAACGAACACAACATTCTTGCCTGTGATGCTAGTTTGGGCAGTACTGGTAGAAATCTGTGTAGTAAGAATATTTCATTGTTAAATGAAAAATAGAAACAGTGGAAACATAAAAGATATGTGATGTTTACTGTTTTTTAAGGATCAGATGGGGTTGCTAGTACCTTCTTTTGGTCAGATTTGCACATTTGAATGAAGCATAAGGCTTTATCAGGTCAGACTTGAGTTAAAGAGAAGTAATTCATACTGGTTTCCAAGTTCTTTACATACAACATACTACATTTGAGGAATATTCAGTCATTTGCCAAGAAGACCTTCTCATCATTGTTCCTGAATGTTTCTCGCTGATACAGGCCCTCCTGAGCAACAGAAGAGTAAAAAGCACATTTTCTTCTTAAACACTGCTTACTTTTTGAAAAGAGCGTTCTAAAAGCTTACTTGAACAATGGTTTAGAATAAGGGAATAGATTTCCATAGAAATTGTTAGGTGGTAGTGTTATTCCTAGGCCCATCTATAAAAACCTGTTAGGTTCGTAGAGACTGTGTGTGTTGTATGTGTGTATAGGTCTGTTTGTAAATGCGGATGTATATATGTGTGTGCATACATTCATAGGTACACACATTTTTAGAAAAAAGATTACTTTTTTCTTAATAAAAGTAATACATGCTTATTTAATAAAAGAAATTCAATACAATTAAAATTGTTTAAGTGTAATGTTCTAATTCAGATACTGTTTTTATAAATTCAGTTTTTCACCTGTGATACTGGCATCAGCCATTTTCATTTCCTTACAAGTGGTAGCCTGGCATTCTTCAATCTTACCTGTTGAACAGGGAAATACAGAATTTCATCTTCCTTCAGGCTTTTGATGTTATTCATAGATAATGCCTTGGAGTTGATGTATTTGGTGGGGAAAAGAATGAGGACTCTTAGGAAGATTTATACGTGAAAGGAGGAGTTACAATCTGTGAGATTACTTCTTAGAGAAAAAGTATCTATAGTTAGCATTTTCACTGTACATTGGCAAGATACAGGTTACATAATTTTTTTTAATTAAAAAATTTTTTTAGTATGCTGCCAAAGCGAGCACATAATTGAAAAATTTTTAAGTTTATTTATTTTGAGAAAAAGAGTACAAACAGGGGAGGGGCAGAAAGAGAGAGAGAGAGAGAGAATTCCAAGCAGGCTTCTTGCTGACAATGCAGAGCCTGATGAGGGGCTCGAACCCACAAACCATGAGATCATGACCTGAGCCAAAACCAAGAATTGGACGCTCAACCACTGAGCAACCGAGGCGGCCCTGTAATTTCTTTTAATGAAAACATTTTAGGGCACCTCGGTGGCTCAGTTGGTTAAGCATCCAGCTTGTTTCCGGCTCAGGTCATGATATCATGGTTTGTAAGTGTGAGCCCCAGTTTTACCCTGCTTCAGTTCTGTCTCCTAATTTTCAGGTCTTTGAGGTTCCAGGGTAGAAACGATGGGATTTTAGGGGTTGAATTTAGGTAATCCATTGAACATCAATTCATGAAGGAAAAAATCCCTGAAAGGTTGTTTTTTATACTTCTTAGATTGTTAATGATTCAGATGTGCATTCCTTATATATTTTTTTGTTAATACCTTTAGGCTTTAGCTATTTTATTTCATTTGTGAAAGAAATATCCTAGATCAAAGATATTTATTGAAGCAGAAGTGAATTGTGGGGATAAGCTATTTTAACTTGTCTTGAAGGAAGAGTAGTTAATTGCAAGACTCTCTGGAAGCTTATGAATTATTGAACACATCCTTTTTGGTTTTAAACTTGCTTATTATAAATATTATTAAACATAGCAAACTAAATGATATACTGTGATGAACTCCATATCCCACATATAGCAGTTACCAAGATTTTCACCTACTTGCTGTATCTAACCAAATTTTCTTTGCTCGCTCCTGCTTTCCTTTTTGTTTTACATATTTCAAAATAAATCCCACACACCATGTCATTTTACCCCTCCATATTTAAATGCATCTCTTAAAAAGAGAGGAGTTTTTCTTACATAATCAAAATCAAATTATCAATTCCAATAAAATGATCATTTCCCTAGTGTTCATACTATATACATTTATTTGAATTAGTGTCCTGGGAGGACTCCTGCACTGTCTCAGGGCATCATATGTCTTGAGTCTCTCATGATCTAGAGCAGGTCCTCTGTTGACTTTTTTGAAGAAAGTGGGGTGGTGATACTCTGAGGCGTACCACATTCATCTGTCTGTTTCTTCTTAGCATTATTTGTTGCCACACCATATTTCGTGTAAACCGGCAGTTAGTTCTCACGGCTTGATTAGATCCGATATTTTGACAAGTATATGTTATAGGTAGTGCTGTGAACTTTATTATTGCATGACTTTACGAAGTACTCAATAATATCTTTTCTTTTTTATGTCTGGTTGTTCCACAAAGACATATACTTCTTTTTTTTTTTAATTTTTTAATGTTTACTTATTTTTGAGAGAGAGACAGAGTGTGAGCAGGGGAGGGGCAGAGAGAGAGAGGGAGACACAGAATCTGAGCTGTCAGCACAGAGCCTGACGCAGGGCTTGAATCACCAACTGCAAGATCATGACCTGAGCCGAAGTCAGACACTTAACCCACTGAGCCACCCAGGCGCCCCGACATACTTTTCTAAAAATTATAAAATTCCTGACTGCCAGGAGTATTAAAGACCTCTTTTCCTAAACCATCATATAAGAGGTTATAAATTTTATAAGGGAAGTCATACTTTGAGTATTTATTAACTGTAAGTTAAGGACTTCTGTAGATTGTTATAAATATATTTTTACGTATTGTTTTTTTAAGTGTGCCTTAATATTCCCAGATGGTATTAAACTTCTAAATGTAAGAGGGGACTCTTGGGCGCCTCAGTCAGTTAAGTGTCTGACTTTGGCTCAGGTCTTGATCTTGTAGTTCGTGAGTCTGAGCCCCGTGTTGAGCGCTGTGCTGACAGCTCAGAGCGTGGAGCCTGCTTCAGATTCTGTGTGTGTGTCTCTCTCTGCCCCTCCCCTGTTCGTGCTCTATCTCTCTGTCTCTCAAAAATAAATAAACATTAAAGAAAATAAAAGTAAAGAAAAATGAAATTCCCTTTTTAAATACTATTCCATAAGTCATAACGCCACTGAAAATTTGGTTTGAAATGGCATCTGCTTTCAGTCACGAGCTTGTATGTAACTGATCTTTGCTTCCTCCTTCTCACTCAAGAGTACTGATGAAATCTCCATCTCCAGCACTACACCCACCTCAGAAGTACAAAGATAGAGGAATTTTACATCCTAAACGAAGCACCGAGGACCGATCAGATCAATCTTCTGTGAAATCTCCAGGCAGCAGTAGTTACCCGAGTCCTTGTGCCAGCCCTTCTCCTCCATCCTCAGGAAAGGTAGAGTATCTGAAAGTTGATCACTAGCACATCTCATGTTGCAGATTTAAGCCAAGTTACAGAACAGTTCTACTTTTCAGTTCCTAATCATGCACGGTCTTTGTTCTAGATAGAAATTGAACCTGGCAAACTTGAAACACCTTAAGTAAATTTTTAGTCTTTCCTTCTTGCCAAATATTTCTAGTTATTACCATCTTGGGATGTTTTAAAACTAACTGATCATTTACTGATGGCACGTAACTCAGCCATCTGTTATTTTCTTTCTATATCATTAGAACCTTTTTTTTTTTTGTTAAAAAGATGATCTCAAATTAGTTTTGTTTTTTTTTTAATTATTGATTTTTCCAAATCAGAGGTTATATTAAAAAACATACAAGACAGGGTGGGGTTAGGAAGATAGGAGATGTTGGTAGGGAATTGAGAACTATGTATCTTTTAAAAAATTTGTAATACAAATGATTTCAAGTGTTTAGAGTGTGTTACTTTTATTTCCCGTGTTGTTGGTACTGAGTAAGTATTTGATTAGGGTTATTTAGCTATATGCTGTGTTCTGGTAAAAATATCTGTTGAAACACTCTTGTTAAAAAGAGGAAAAGAAATGATTTTTGTGGATTTGCATTCTTAGGTTTTCAGGTTTTTATCTGAAAATACCTTTATTTAGATATACACACAATAAAATTCACCAATTCAAACTGTACAATTCAGTGAATTTTGACAAATGTGTATAATTATGTACCCATATCATAGTACCCATTTACAGAACATTCCCGTCACCCCTGGATCGTGACAACCCCTGAACTGCTCTCTGTCCCTAGAGTTTTGTCTTTTCTGGAATTTGCTGTAAATGGAATCCTCTGTATGTAGTTTTTTTTGTGACTGGCTTCTTTCGCTTTTGAAATTGATCCAACTTATTCAGAATATTATTAATTTATTACTTTTTATTGCTGAATTGTATTCCACTGTATGGCTAATACCGATGGAATGTTTATCCATTCACCAGTCCACTTTTGGGCTGTTGTGAATAGAGGTGCTATAATATTTAGGGCAAGTCGTTGTGTGTATGTCTGGTTTCCGTTGTTGGGTAAATGCCCAGGAGTAGGATTGTTGAGTTGTATGGTTAAGTGTACGTCTACCTTTACAAGAAACTATCCCAACTGTTTTCCAAAATGGCTGTACTTTTTTTCATTCCCTTCCGTCATGTATGAGAGTCCCATTTGCTCCATATTCTTGACAATATTAATCTCTTTTCTGTTGGCCATTCTAGTGGGTATATAGTGATCTCCCATTTTGGTTTTAATTTGCGCTTCCCTGACGACTAATCATGGTGAGCATCTTTTTATGTGCTTATTTACCATTCCTGAATTTTCTTTGGTGTGAAGTAGCTGTTCAAATTGTTGTTCAGCTTTTTTGGTTGTTTGTTGGTTGCCTTTTTTATTTAGTAGTAAGATTTTAAAAATGCATTTCTAGATACAAGTCTTAAGTATATATGTTTTGCAACTTTTTCTAACAGTCTTTGCCTGCATATTCATTTCCTTAACAGTGTCTTTTGAAGAGCAAGTGTTTTTAATTTTGGTGAAGTCTACCATATCTATTTTTTTTCTATTTTGGTTTCATCTATTTTTCTATAATGGTTCATATTTTTTTGTGTTCTAAGAAGTCTTTCTTTCACTCAGGATTACAAAGATTTTCTCCTAGAAGTGTTACAGTGAGAGCTCTTACATTTAGGTATATGATCTGTTTTGAGTTACGTTTTGTTTATAGTATGGGTGGGTCAAGGATCATAATCTGGGATTCGCCTGTTCAATTGTTCTAGCACCATTTGTTGAAAAGATTATCCTTGTCCCATTGAATTATCTTGGCATCTTTTGCAAAAATTAGTTGACTGTAAATATGTGGTCTGTTTATTGGACTCTTTCCTGTTTCATTGATCTGTGTACTTCTCTGTTTTTGCCTCTGCTACAGTGATTTGATTATAGTAGCTTTATACTAAATCTTGAAACCAGTTAATTTTTTTCTCCAACTCTGTTTTTCTTTTTAAAAATTTGTTTTGGGGGCGCCTGGGTGGCTCAGTTGGTTAAGTGTCCTACTTTGGCTCAGATTATGATAAAATGGTTTGTGAATTTGAGCTCCACATGAAGCTCTCTGCTGTCAGCACAGAGCCTGCTTTGAATCTCTGTCCTCCCCTCCCTCTCTGCCCCTCCTCCGCTTGCTCTCTCTCCCTCTCTCTCAAAAATACACAAACATTTAAAAAAATAATAAAAAATGAAATTGTTTTGGTATCAAGGTGTTCTAATGTTCTTTCATATAAGCTTTAGAAAATGCTTGTTAATTTCTACAGAAACGTATTTTGGTATTGAGTGGAATTGCATTTAATTTGTAGATCGATTTGAAGAAAATTGATTATAGTTTTTAGTTTTCTAATCTATAAGTGTGGCGTATATCTGGATTTCTTTTGATATTCTTTAGTTTTTCACAACAGTGTTTTCTAAATTTCAGAGGTCAGGTATTACACATTTTTTGTTAAATTGATCACTAAATATTTTATATTTTTGATGCTGTTTATAAAATTTTTAATTTACAGTTGTTCATTGCTAGCATATAGATATACATTTGATCTTTGTATATTTACCCAGTATGCCATGATCTTACTTCATTTATTAATTCTGTTCACTTTATATGAGCTTTCTCAGGAATTTCTACATGGATAATCATTTCATCTATTAATAAAGGTAGTTTTACTTTTTTCCTTTCTAGTATTGATTTTGTTTATTTCTTTTCTTGCCTGCTCTCTCTGGCTAGAACTTCCAGTAAAATGTTTAAGAACAGTGTCAAGAACAGACCTTCGAGGGAAAGCAAGCCCCTCCTCCTAGTTAAATCTGTCACCACTTATAACGTAACTGTGGGATGTTTCCTTTAGGATTTAGTTTTCTGAGAGGGTTTATTAGGAATAAATGTTGAATTCTGTTCAGTGCTTTTTTCCCCTTTACATCTATTGAAATGATAACACAATTATTTTTTTTTCTATTAATAAAATGCATTTCACTGACTGTTCTTCTAATGTTTATACATCACTTGGTCATGATGTATTATGATTTTAAATATTAATGGGTTTGATTTTGCTTAATCAGAACTTGTGTTAAATTTGGGATCTTTGTTCATGAGGGATATTCTCTAGTTGTCTTGTGTTATTTTTGTATAGTATTGGTACCAGGGTAATGCTGGCTTCATAAGATTAGTTGGGAAGTCTTCTTTCCACTTCAGGTTTTTGCAAGAGATGCATAGGATTGATATGATTTTTTCCTTAAATGTTTGGTAGAATTCACTACTGTAGCTATTTTTTAACTTACCCTAGTATATCTTGAATTAGTTTTATGCCACTTCAGGTATAGTTTGAGAACCTTGCAACAGTGTGTTTTTACTTTACCCTTTAGTCCTTTGTTTTACCAGTCTCATGCATTTTATTTCTACATTTATTATACATGCCACAGTGTGTTATTTTTTACTTCACAGTAAATTATCTTTTACCAAAAGTCAGAATAATGTCTCTTATATTTACTCAATATTTTCCATTTCTTGTGCTCTTTATTTAAAAAAATTTTTTAATGTTTATTTTGAGAGAGAGAGAGAATGAGCAGGGGAGAGGCAGAGAGAGAGGAGACACAGAATCTGAAGCAGGCTTCACACTCTGAGCTGTCAGCCGAGACCAATGAGGAGCTCAAACTCAAGAACCATGAGGTTATGACCTGAGCTGAAGTCGGACACTCAACTGACTGAGCCACCCAGGCGCCCCTCTTGTGCTCTTTATTCTTTTTTCTTTTTTGTTGATGTGAATTTCTATCTTGGATTATGCACTTCTGTCTGGAAACCTCCTTTTATTTTTTTATTTTATTTATTATTTTTTAAGAAATTTTTAATGTTTATTTATTTTTGAGAGAGAAAGAGAAATAGAGTGTGAGCATGGGAGGGGCAGAGAGAGAGGGAGACAGAATCCGAAGCAGGCTCCAGGCTCCGAGCTGTCAGCACAGAGCCTGATGGGGGGCTTGAACTCACGAACCATGAGATCATGACCTGAGCTGAAGTCGAAAATGTCACCAACTGAGCCACCCAGGTGCCCTGGAAGCTGTTTTTACTGTGTATTTAATTCTAGGTTGACAGTGGTTTTCTTTTGTTACTGCAAAGATGTCACTTCATTATCTTCTTGTGTACATAGTTTCTGAGGGAGGTTTACTATCATTTTTGTTTCTCTATATATAATGTATCTTTTTCCTCTAGCTGCTTTTAAGTTTTTCTTTTTATCACTAGTTTTCAGAAATTTGATTTTGATATGTTTCTATTTGTAGTTCTTTTTTCTTAATGGTTTTTTTTTCTTGTGATGAGAACTTTTTTTAACTGTAATTTTTTTAAGTTTATTTACTTATTTTGAGAGAGAGCGAGCGAAAAGGAGAGGGGCAGAGAGACAGAGCAAGAGAATCCCAAGTAGGCTCCCCGCCGTCAGCGTAGAGCCCAAGTGTGGCTTGAACTCACAAACTGCAAGAAAATGACCTGAGCCGAAATCAGGAGTTGGAAGCTTAGCCGACTGAACCACCCAGGCACTCCCTCTGTTTGTAGTTCTTATGTAATCTATGTATTTATAGTTTCTATCAATTTTGGAAAATTTAAGACCATTATTTCTTCACGTATTTTTTTATGTCTCATCACTTCCCCCTCCTTTCTGAGACTAGGGATATAGAAGTGCCAGACCACCTGATACTATTCCATAGGTCACTGAGGCTGTCTTCATTTTTTTCAGTTCTTTTTTGCTTTCTTTGTTTCATTTGAGATGGTTTCTCTGGCTATGTTTTCCAGTTCACTAATGTTTTTATTTGTAGTGTCTCATCTGCTGTGCATTCCTCCTGGTGTTTTTTTCACTTTAAATATATTTTCATTTCTAGAATGCCCTTTGGGCCCTTAAAAAACACTTTCCATTTCTCCTTTAAGGCACATGCATGTTTCCTTTCTTGAACACAGTGAATTTCAGTGTATATTTACAATAGCTGCCCTGACATTCTTGCCTCCTAATTCCATCATATGTTAGATCTGATTTTTTCCTGGTTGGTTCATTTTTTCCCTGGTTATAGATCTATTCTCCTCTGTTTCTTTGCATTCCTTATAATTTCATTTGCCTTCTAGATTTTTGTTGTATTCCTTTAAGTAGTGTCAGACATCTCTCTGGTACACCACTAAGTTAGTGGCAATCAGTTTAGTGTTTTAAGATTTTCTTTTAAGTGTTACAGCAGTCCTGAGTAGTTTTTATTCTGGTACTAATTTAGTTTCAGTACTAAGGCATGAGCCTTCTGTGGGCTGTTGCCCTATGTATTAACAGTTGTTTCCATTCTGGCTGGGGAGAACATGAAACACTCCCAACCCCGTGTGAGTTCCAGGAATTATTTAGTCTATTGCTTGTGTCTGGATCTTTCCCTGGCATTACATCATGTTTTCTCACTCGTGTTCAGGTCAGTACTTAAGTCAAAACCTTGTGGGTTCCCCTCTTCAGTTCCTTGGGAACTCTCCTTCTGTGCAAGCCTCTTCCACCCAGCACACAGCTGTGCAGACTCTATGCCTGGCCTCTCAGCTCCTGGCTCTCTCGCTGCAGCTCAGCAACACTGCCGGATTCTGTCTGCTTCCCTTCCCTGCACTGCCGTCTGGAAGCTGTGTCCAGGTGTGGAGCTGGAGCAACGTTTTGTTTTGTTTTCAGCTTTTGAAAGTTTATTAAAATCGTTTCTGAAAGTACCTTTGGAATAGAAATCAAAGGATCCTTTCTTGATAAGAGATTTGGAGTGCTCTGAAAATGAGTGCTGGGTTTTGGCTCTGTAGCCTTGTTCTGAGTGAGCCTGTGTAGCTTTTCAGGCACGACGGAGCTGTTTGCACTTGTTGAATATTCGGTAAAATATTTTGGTTTATATGTTTATGAAGATGTTATTTAATGGAGCCTATTGATTTCGAAAGGTCAAATTACCTTTCAAGAACGTATGCATTCTTTTATAGGGCTCAAAATCTCCTTCACCAAGACCAAACATGCCTATTCGATACTTCATAATGAAGAGTAGCAATTTGAGAAACCTTGAAATTTCTCAACAGAAGGGTATCTGGTCTACAACCCCTAGTAATGAGCGGAAGCTAAATCGAGCCTTTTGGGAGAGCAGCATGGTTTACTTGGTATTTTCTGTTCAAGGATCTGGACATTTCCAGGTGAGCCATCCTGAACCAGTAAAGTGGGGTTGTTCTGCTGCAGGTTAGACCACAGAGATCAAAACAAAAACCAAAAGCACCCTGGCTTTTTATTGCATCGGAATGCGAGAACGCATTTTGCTTGACAGAACGAGGAATGTGTTGTACCTCTTTAGGGGAATGATGATAATAGGGATCCCTTTGTTTTCCTGGTCTTACCAGAACCTCTTTAGAGAAACCATTTCTCCTTCTGAAGATAACTTTAGATTTACTGTTTCTCAGGTGGATTAAGAGTAATGAGAAGCTTGATTTTTTTGGTAAAATGTCTATTTAAATAGGCAAGGAAGTCAGAATTTGACAATCCAAAAACTTGAGTGTGTTTCTTAACTCATCTTGACTTGATGTATAATATTTGGAAGTAAAAACTTAGAGGTTAGATTATATCCATTTATCATGGAATAAATGTGGGTGTACGGCTGTTAATACATTATTTAGAAAATATCTGTTCATACTGAAATTATGTTAGAAGGCTAGAAATGTGCTAATACATCTTTTTATAAAAACGAACAACTTCTTTGTTTTTGTTAGATATCTGTTGTTTTTATGTTACATTTTACCTTAACATTAAAAAAAAAAAAGCAACGGAGAGCTTTCTCAGATAAATTGAATTCAGACATTTTCATATCCTCCTTACCTTTCCCCTTCCCCCTCATTTGACCCACAGGGATTTTCTAGGATGTCTTCGGAGATCGGAAGGGAGAAGAGCCAGGACTGGGGCTCCGCTGGACTGGGAGGGGTGTTTAAGGTGGAGTGGGTCCGGAAGGAGAGTCTTCCCTTCCAGTTTGCACACCATCTGCTCAACCCCTGGAATGACAACAAGAAAGTCCAGATCAGCAGAGATGGGCAGGTATGTGGCGGTGTTTCATGTTTGTCTTTCACGGTTCTTTTGGTTTTGTTTTGCTGTCATGCAGTGATCTGTTTGAGAAGGAGACGGAAGGGTACAAATTGTATCTTCCGTGCACACACGTGAGGTCGTGGCTCATGGCTCATGCTGGTGTTTGACAGAGCTCATTGCTTTCTTAACATTTTGTAAATTTGGCTTCTCTCTGTCCGTCATTACGTACAAAGTCTTTCATAAGTTACTTCATGGAGGCTCCTGTTGTCTTAGTAACTGAAGCTTAATCTCACTAAAGTGTAAGGATAACAACAGCATCTGACATCTGTATGCCTTTAATGATCTAATATAAAAACAGCCTTTTTATCTTTTTGTGGCTTGTTTTATTTCTGTTATGTTTGGTTTGCCTTCATCATGCTGCTGACATGTATTTTAAACTAGTTAAGGGGATGGGAATTAACATATATATGGACTACTGTGCTAGCTGCTTTCCATGAGGTCATTTAATTTAATGCATATTGCTTCATTAGCCCAATTTTAGGTAGGAGAAATAGGAGAAATTATTCTAAGGTCACACAGCTAATAATTTATTTAAGCCAATGTGGCTCACTTTAAATCACCATAGAAAAAGTGGGTTCTTTTTAAATGCACATCATATCACAAGAGGACTATAAATGACATTCTTTTCAATTGTACCAGAATATTTTAATTTTTATTCTATACTAAGGATTTTGAAATAAGCCTGATTCCTAAGATAAGAATGTTACATACTCATGATAATTTCTTAACAACCCTCCCAAACATCTAACATGCTAGGTTTCACAGTAAACCTTTGCAAGTTTAACCGGAGTGCTTTTGGTAAATCTCCATTAAAAACAAAATTCAATATGTCCACATAGAAAAAAGTTACAGAAGAACTCCATGGAAATCTCTTACCATTTTGTCACAAACAGTTGCTGTGTTTGCAGGTTTACTACAGTCTTAAAGTCTGAAAGTGAACTTCACAAACCTGAGCTCAGAGAATTAAGGGATTGCATGCCCTATGAATTTACCATGTTCTGGTAGAAAAATGAAATTTAAAGTGCTTCTCTTACATTTTTATCAGCATAGGTTTTGGTGATTAAAAAGGATTCAATCCAATTCCCATTGTGTTTATTCTGACGTTTGGTTTGTCTAGGAGCTCGAGCCTCAGGTTGGTGAACAGTTGCTCCAGTTATGGGAACGCCTTCCGTCGGGAGAAAAAGCCACAACTGATTGACCTGAACTCAGGTTATTCTATACTTGACTTTGAGTCCTGGCAGTGTTTATGATTGTTAAGAACATCTTTCAAATTACTTATTATTATTATATTTTTAACTCTTTCAGATCTCTTCGCTACAGAAGAACCACTGAATGCACTGACTTCTAAAAACTGAGGTGGAGATAGATGTGTGTTACGAATGAATGGGCTTTTCTGGTTTAGTGTTACTTTAGAACCACCATCTTCATATAAATGAGAAAAGGGTAATTTAAATTTTTATAGTGATCATAAAGAATGATTATGTAGTTTGTTAATTATATGTTTATACTTGAATAAAATAGTAGTAGTTACATTATTTGACATAACAGCAGTTACTTGAAAAACATACTTAATTTGAAGTTAAACATTTCATTTGTTGAAAACAGTGACTTATAACTCTTATTGGTGATTTTTTTATGTGCAAAGTTAATTGTTTCTTTTAAGAAGAGCCTGAATGAATCAGTACCTCTGAGCACCATTTTAGAAGAGTTAACTCTTAAGGTTTGTCATTAAAAAACAATCCAGTTCTAAAAATGTCCCTTTAAAAAAGAGTGTGTGCTGATTAAGGACTACTCATTCTCCATTTTAAACCTGAGCTACATTACGAAGAAAAATGGAGAGATGTTCTTTTTTCTTTGATTATGAAGTGCATTAAATCTGAAGGAAATCAGAGTTCCTCCCTGTCTTTGATTGGATCAGATTTAGCGCTTAGTTTTATTCCTGGTCCTGCCTCTTACCACCTCCTCTCACAACCTTCACACCTGTCTTACATGAGCATGGTAATTACGAACTCTGTTTTGGCTAAGGAAACTTAGTTCAGACAAGTTAAAAATGTAAACAAATTGTACTTGTTACAAAAAGTGCCCAACAGTCAGCAGGAGCCTGGTTGGTGTATGTCTCTCAGACGAAAGCCACACCACAAATGAACATGCTTTCTAGCACTTTTCAGGCTGCTTGCGTTTTTGGATTTCTTACTGTTTTGCATTTACAGTTTAATAAAGGGGGGTAATTTTTGGTAAACCAGTGGTAGTGCCAGCTCTCCTATTTCCTTGTCTTCTCAGGAGTATTTGATCTTTGTACCACCACTGTCTGCAAAGTTTCCCCACAGGCAGTTTGAAGGGAAATACAGGTACCGGGAAATACGAAATGAAAGAAATGTCTGGTTCTTGAGCTTTAAATAGAACAGCTTCTATAGCACTTCTCATGATATATTTGGGTTATTGAGGAAAAACCAGAATGAGTCTAATTTAAAGACAAGAAGAAAACTCTGAAGGGTTTTGCTTCTGCATTTGAGAACAAAGAAGTGAAAAGTTGTGGGTCAACATAAGATCTGGGGAACCCTTCTTTCTCTTGGAAAGCCTTGTGTGTTGGTGCAGTAGTTTAGAGTGGCAGCTGTGATTTTTGCCTGTGTTTGTTGTTACTGGGTTTTTGTTGATTTGTTTTATACTTTGAGATACACCTGTAAATCGAGCCTATGTGAATTATGTTCTGCTGTATGTGTATTACAGTTTTTTTTCCCTATTAGAGCAACTTGTGTTTTTTTCTGATAATGTATATACATTTTATTTAGGTATATATTTAGCAGTTTATGGTATTCTAAATTTGGAAGCAAGAACTTTTAAAAAATAAAACTTGTTTTAATTTCCTTCTGTTTTCTAATACCTAGCCCTGTATGTAAATGATGAGTTTGTTGATATTTAAAATGAACACAATTTGGATGTAATTACAATGCTGTTTTTGGAAGAGATGAACTTTAAATATACTTACTAAATGAAATTCTGTTAAATTATTTAGGTCTTGTTTTTTTCTGATACTCTATAATAGGGCTTATCAGTAATATCCCTTAAGATGTTATTAACGAATTTCAAACACCTTGAAGAATACTAAATTGATATATTGAAGGTGATGATTTCACATCAGTATCTCCTTGAGAAAAATTTTCCCGTTACCATAAGGGATGGAAAAAAAGTTCAAGATGTGTTCAACATAAAAGTCTCTTGAATGTAAACAAGGCAGTCTCAGATCGCTGCATTTTGGTCATGTGCCATTTTAGCCACTGAGCACCCCAACCTCACTCTACCTGTTACAGCAGAGATTGGCAGAGCGGAGGGAATCATCCCAAGTGTGTACTTCAAGAAAAGACCGAATTTGAGAATTTAAGAAGTTGTCCCCAGAGACTCACTCTTCACCATATGAAATCTTAACTTCCTGCAGCAGGGAAAGTCTGGAGGACTAAGTGAGGTGAGCTTCCCCTGCTGGATCCACTCCTGGGCACAAATACTGCGACTGCACACGTGACTGACAAGCGACGACACCTGCCAGTCTGTGTGAGCTTCCCGGGGCACACGTGCTCGCTGTGCCCCAGCACTCTCCACAGCTCCCCCCCACGCACAGGACCATACAGGGCACTCAGCGTGCCCATGGCTGCCGGGTGTGCCTTGGTCTTTCCAGCCACGGGTGAAATTTCCCCTTGGCAGTCTCCTAAAACCACAAACTCTGCGTTTTCAAAATGGAACTGCAGTTCCTTCCTACAACCCGTTCCACCGAAAGCTGTTTTCTCTGCAGCTGATGCCGGTTCCAGCCTCTGGGATGCTCAGGCCAGAAAACGAATAGACCTAAACTCGGACTCTTTCTCCCCACGTCGGTCACACCCACTCTGGGCTGAGCCACGGTCCTTCTCACCTGGGTTATTGAAATCGCTTCCTGGGGTTTGTGTTCCGTCTTTGACCTCTCCTCGCTGCCACCAGTCTCTTTTCCACACAGAAACCGGCGTTCCTTTTAAGGACATTCAGTTTGCGTCACTCCACCGCTCAAAACCCTGCAGTGGCTCCCCATTTCTCTCCAAAGCCAGAGTCCTTCCCACGGCACAGAGCCCTGCATGATCTGGTCCTCTGTCGTATCTCAGGGTCTCTCCTCCCTCTCCTTATTGCACTTCAGCCACACTGACACCCCACTGCTCTTGAATATAGGTGTGTTCTAGCTCTGAGACGTGTGTGAGCTGTTGACTCTGCCTGGAATGCTCTTAGAAGCTCCATTTGGCCAACCTTGTAGTGTTAGTTTACTGTAAAGTTTTCGGTAAAGCTTATTTCATGTTTATTTCATTTTTTTATTTATTAAAAAATTTTTTAATGTTTTTATTTTCGAGAGAGAGTGAGGCAGAGTGTGAGCTGGGGAGGGGCAGAGAGAGAGGGAGACACAGAATCTGAAGCAGACTCCAGGCCCTGAGCTGTCAGCACGAGCCTGATGCGGGGCTTGAACTCACAAACCGTGGGATCATGACCTGAGCCAAAGTTGGACGTTTAATCGACTGAGCCACCAGGCGCCCCACTTATTTACTTTTTTTTTTTTTAAAGTTTATTTTATTTTGAGAAAGAGAGTGAGAGCAGGGGATGGACAGAGTGGGGGAGGGGAGGGAGAATCCCAAGCAGGCTCTGCACTTCAGCACAGAGCTCAGTGCTGGACTCGAACACACGAACCGTGAAATCGTGACCTGAGCCCAAATCAAGAGTCAGACACTTAACCAATTTGAGCCACCCCGGCGCCCCTAAAGCTTATTTAACTTTTAGGATTAACATACAGTAAAATCAACGGTTTTTAGATGTGCAGCTCTGAAGTTTGACACACAGATTTACGAAACTTTGACCTCAATTAGGATATAGTTCCATCACCCCTAAAACTCCCTCATGCCATCCCTTTGTAGTTCTAGCCTCCTCTCACCCATAATGCCGGCCAGCCTTAGATCTGTTCTCTGACATTCTAGTGTTCTTTTGAGAATATCATATAGATAGAATCACACAGTGACTGGCTTCTTTCACTCAGCATAATGCCTTTGAGATTGATCCCAGTTGTGTGTATCAAAGTTCATTTCCTGTTATTGCTGGGTAGTATTCCATTGTATAGAACATGTCATTTTCTTAGCCATGGACCTGTGTAATATACACACGTGTGATTATACATAACCAGCTATTTTGTGCACAGGTTTTTGTGTGAAGATATGTTTACATTTGTTGAATAAATACCTAGGACTGGGATTGCAGGATGATATGGTAAGTGTATGTTTTATAAGAAACTGCCGAACTATTTCCCAGAGTGGCTATACTGTTTTCGCATCCCTACCAGCAGTATTTTAGAGTTCCAGTTGCTCCACATGCTTGATAGCGCTTAGAATTGTCAGGATCTTTTTTTTTCCCTTTAACTTGAAAATACACATCAATTTTATTAAATTGTTGCTACATTCCACTGAAGAACAGCGTAACTGTTACTACAAAGTGCCTATTCACGTTAGGTTTTCCCATTTGGTGCGGTAACTTCATAAATATTAGTATACTGTTATTAATTCAACTTAGGCCGAGACACCTGCCAGAGGTAATTTGATATATCTAAGAAGGATATGTTCACAACCTCTCTTCATCTCTTTTTGTTTTTTCCCTTAATCCCCACCACCTATGTCACCCATTGTCCGCCACCTGCCTCCCTGGAGGTGACCATCAATTTGTTCTCTATAGTTAACAGTCTGTTTCTTGGTTTCTCTCTCTCTTGCTCACTCTGTTTTTCTGTTTGCCTGTTTTATTTCTTAAATTCCACATATGTGTGAGATCATATGGTATTTGTCTTTCTCTGGCTTATTTCGCTTAGCATTAAACTCTTCAGCTCTATCCATGTTGTTGCAAATGGAAAGATTTCATTCTTCTTTATGGCTGAATGACATTCCATTGTGTATATATACCACTACTTTGTCCATCAGTTTCGGGACACTTGGGCTGCTTCCGTAATTTGGCTATTGTAAATAATGCTGCAATAAACAGAGGGGTGCATTTTAGTGTTTTTGTATTTTTTGGGTAAATACCCAGTGCAATTCCGAGATCATATGGTAATCTATTAATTTTTTGAGGAACCTCCATACTGTTTTCCAGAGTGGCTGCACCAGTTTGCATTCCCACCAACAGTGTAAGAGGTTTACTTTTTCACCACATCCTTGCCAGCACTGTTTCTTTCTTTTTTTAAATATTTATTCTGAGAGAGAGCGAGAGCGAGTGCATGGGTAGAGAGAGATCAGGAGGGAGAGAGAATTCCAAGCAGGCTCTGTTCTGTCAGCATGGAGTCCGACACGGGGCTTGAACCTATGAACTGTGAGATCATGATCTGAGTCGAAATCAAGAGTCAGATGTTTCACTGGACTGAGCCACCCACGTGCCCCTCTTGTGCTTTTTATTTTAGCCATTCTGTTGTCCATATCTTTTGTTTTCATCATTCTTTCAGATGTGCAGCAGTATCTGACCATGGGTTTAGGTTGTATCTCTTTAATGGCTACTAATGCTGAATATCTTTCATATGCTTATTATGTCACTCAGTCCGTTCAGTCCTTGAGCCGTGAGATCATGACTCCGGCTGAGGTTGGAACCGACTGAGCGACCCAGGCGCCCCAAAATTTGACTATTTTAGAATGAAGTTGGTTATTTTCTTATTGTTGAGTTTGGAGAGTTCCTTATAGCCAGTACTCCCCCTGTATATACAAGGCTACATTCTAAGACTCCTCACCGGATGCCTGAAACCATGGATTCTACTGAACCGTATATCCTGTGATTTTTCCTCTACATACATGTCTATGATAAAGATTAGTTTTTTCATTTTTTTAATGTTTATTTTTGAAAGCAAGAGAGACAGAGTGTGAGCAGGGGAGGGGCAGAGAGAGAGGGAGACACAGAATCCGAAGCAGGCTCCAGGCTCTGAGCTGTCAGCACAGAGCCTGATGCGGGGCTCGAACCCACGAACCATGAGATCATGACCTGAGCTGAAGTCGGACGCTTAACCAACTGAGCCACCCAGGTGCCCCGATAAGGATTAGTTTCTAAATTAGGCACAGTTAGGGATTAACAAAAACTAATCAAATACGATGATAAGAATCTATTGTAATCAAAGTTACGTGAATATGGTCTCAAACTATCTTACTGTCCTGTGCTCACCCTTCTTGTGATGATGTGAGATAATAAAATGCCCACGTGATGGGATGAGGTGAGGGGAGTGAAGGAGGCACTGGGACGTAGCATTAGGCTGCTACGGATGATGGTGCTAGAGAAGGAGGATCGTCTGCCTGTGGGCTGAGACTGACCACCCATAACTGGAGCTGCAGATGGGGAGGGCTGCTGCATTCGGAGTCTGAGTTCTTCGGTATGTGATTTGCAAATATATTTTCCCTGCCTGTAGCTTGTCTTTTCATTCTCTTCAATAG
Source organism: Cryptoprocta ferox (assembly GCA_028646485.1). NCBI lineage: Eukaryota > Metazoa > Chordata > Mammalia > Carnivora > Eupleridae > Cryptoprocta > Cryptoprocta ferox. Next base: position 6,590,341 of record CM053572.1, read on the forward strand.
TTTGTGTAGTTTTTTGTAGATTCACAATATTTTCATAGTTTTAAATTTTGATGGACTACAACTTAGCAATTTTTTTTCTTTTATGGATCGTGACTTTGGTGTCATGTCTAAGAACCTTTTCCCCAGTCACTAAAGGTTTTCCTCTTCCTTTTTTAAAAAATGCTTGTGTATTTATTTATTTATTTATTTAATAATAGAGAGTGAGAGAGAATCCCAAGCAGGCTTCATGCTGTCAGCACAGAGGCCAATGTGGGACTCGAACTCAACCGACCATGATACCATGACCTGAGCTGAAATCAAGAGTCGGATGCTTAAGCGACTGAGCCACCCAGGCGCCCCTGAAGATTTTCTCCTATGTTTCTTCCTTAAAGTTGTGTGATTTTATGTTTTATATCTAGATTCGTGATCCACTTTTGAGTTAATTTTTTTACAAGTTGTGATATTTAGGTTGAGGTTCCTTTTTATGCATGTGATTTCCAATGGGTCCAACACCACTTTTGAGAAGATGGCTCTTTATTGAGATATTTTTGCATCTTTTAAAAAATCAGTTTGCCATGTTCATTTGGCTCTATTTCTGGACTCTATTATGTTCCATTGATCTATGTATTTGTCCCTTCACCAATACTGTAGTCTCGATTATTGGTGCTTTTAGAGCATTTTTTAAAAGTTTATTTTTGAGAGAGAGACAGAGCGAGTGAGCGCCGGAGGTGCAGAGAGTGGGGCAGGGAGGTGGCGGGGAGAGAGAATCCCAAGCAGGCTCTGAATTGTCAGCACAGAGCCTGATGTGGGGCTTGAACTCATGAACTGTGAGATCATGACCTGAGCTGAAATCAAGAGTTGGATGCTGAACCGACTGAACCACCCAGGTGCCCCAAGAGCAATTTTTTAAAGTGGGGTAGTGAGGACATTTACAAAAACATTGCGCTTGTTTTTTAAATTTAATTTAATTTAAATAATCTCTACACCCAGTGTGGGCTCGAATTCATGACCTGGAGATCAGAAGTTGCACACTCCACCAACTGAGCCAGCACCCCAAGGACTTGGACTTTTAAATAAAATGGAGTAACATGGACTAGACTTACTTTCTTGCCTAAAACAACATATGTGTGTGTGTGTATTCATATGTATATGAAACAAACATATGAAAAGGTTTTCAAGGTACTGGACATTAGGCAGTGAAGGACAGTGATCCCTGGGAAATGAGAAAGAGAGCTGCCGAGCCTACTGCCTTGTGAGAGTTTCCAGGCCATGACACAGGAAGAGGGAGTTGAAGCAGAACTTGACAGAACCCTGAGTTGAGACAGAGTTGAGAGTGGGGAAACCAAACAGCTCAAGTTCATAGAACAGAATACCACAGGGAGAACTGCTTACAGAGAGAACCCCAGAGATGTATAGATGGTCCCTCTGGAATATTCAGCAGAGTGGTGATCTGTGCATGCTTGGGCAGAAAGGGTCAGGGGGAAAAACTTTGAAAGGATTAAAGGGAATAGTGCCTGTTCCCGCCAGCTAGACTTGTAAAAATCCAAAAGAAGACAGAAGAGAGGAAAAAAGAAAGAACAAATGGAAATAAATAGAAACAAAAATAATGAACAAAAATAAAACAAGTAGCAGGATGGTAGATGCACACCTAACAAAACCCATAACCGTATTAAATCTCTACACGTCCCAACTAAGGGATGTCTGGCTGGCTCAGTTGGAAGAGCATGTGACACTTGATCTTGGGGCCGTGAGTTCTAGCCCCGTATTGGTTGGAGAGATTACTTAATCAATTAAAAAGAATTTTAAAATCCCATTTAAAAGGTAGAGTTTGTGGGGTGCCTGGCTGGCTCAGTCTATTGGGTGTCCAACTTCAGCTCAGGTCATGATCTCACGGTTTGTAGGTTCGAGCCCTGCGTTGGGCTCTGTGCTGACAGCTCAGAGCCTGGAGCCTGCTTCAGAGTCTGTGTCTCCCTCTCTCTCTGCCCCTCCCCCACTGGTATGCACGCGCGCTCTCTCTCTCTCTCTCTCTCTCAAAAATAAATATAAAACAAAAAATAAAAGGGCGAGCTTGTTAGACTGGATATAAAAAAATTCAACACTCAACTACAGAATGCCTATAAGAAATGTACCTCAAGTATGAAGACACAAATAAGGTAGTAGTTGAAAAAAATGGAAGAAGTTATCCCCTGCTAGCATTAATGAAAAAAAACCAACACACTAGTATGACTATATTAATATCAGGCAAAGGAAAATTCAGAGCAAAAAATATAATTGGGATAAAGGCAGTCATTTAGTCATGATTAAAAGGGTCAAATGGACATAATAATCCTAAACGCTTACGCATCTACAAAAGAGCTTCAAAATAAGTAAAAATCGATAGAATTGAAAGGAAAAACAGATAAATTCACAATTATTGTCAGACATTTCAATACCCCCTTTTCAATAAGTGATAGAAAAAGTAGGCAGTAAATCAGAAAAGATCCAGCAGGCTTGAAGAATACTGTCAACCAACTTGATCATATGAACCCAACAGCAGCAGAATACACGTACTTTAAATGGATACAGAACATTAATGATAGACCGTTTCATAGGCCATAAAACAATTTTCAAAAACATATTTTATTGTGGCAAGAGCACTTAATAGAAGATCTACTCTCAACACATTAAAAAAATTTTTTTTAACGTTTATTTATTTTTGAGAGACAGAGCACAAGCAGGGGAGGGTCAGAGAGAGAGGGAGACACAGAATCCGAAGCAGGTTCCAGGCTGAGCTGTCAGCACAGAGCCTGACGCAGGGCTCGAACACACAAACTGTGAGATCATGACCTGAGCCGAAGTTGGCCACTCAACTGACTGAGCCACCCAGGTGCCGCCCTCTTAACAATTTTTTTAGTGCACAATAATGTTAACGGGCACAGGGCTGTACAGCAGATCTCTAGAATGTACCCATCTCATATAACAAAACTTTCTACCCTTTGAACAGCAGCCCTTCATTTCCCTCTCTCCCTAGTCCCTGGCAACTGCTATTCTGTGTTTCTACGATTTTGGCTCTTTAGATATCTTATGTATGTGGCATGACCCACTATTTGTCCTCCTGTGACTGGCTTATTTCACTTTGCACAATGTTCTCCATTCATATTGTTGTGTGTGACAGGGTTTCTTTCTTTTTTAAGGCTGCATAACATTCCATTGTATCTTTGGGCTCCATTTTCTCGATCATGTATTTGTTGATAGGCAGTTAGGTGTTTTCACGTCTTGGCTATTTTGAATACTGCTGCACGGAACATGGAAAGCATGTATCCTTCTGAGATCCTGATTTCCATTTTTTTTTGACATATACCTAGAAGTAGGATTGGTGAATCAATATGGTGATTTTATATTTATTCATTTATTTAAAGCTTTTAAAAAATTATTTTGAGAGAGAGAGAAAGAGAGAAAGAATCCTAACCAGGTTGTGCACTGCCTTGGAACCCGATGTGGGGCTTGAACCCACAAACCATGATTTTGTGACCTGAGCCGAAGTTGGATGCTTAATCATCTGAGCCACCCAGACATCCCTATTATTTATTTAAAAAAAAATTTTTTTTAAATAGGCTTCATGCCCAGCACAGAGCCCAATGTGGGGCTTGAACTTAGGACCCTGAGATCAAGACCTGAGCTGAGATCAAGAGTCCAATGTTCAGGGGTGCCTGAGTGGCTCAGTCGGTTAAGCAGCCAGCTTCTGCTCAGGTCATGCATGATCTCACGGTTTGGGAGTTGAGAGCCCTGTGTCGGGCTCTGTGCTGACAGCTTAGAGCCTGGAGCCTGCTTCAGATTCTGTGTCCCCTTTTCGCTCTGTCCTTCCTCTGCTCATGCTCTGTCTCTCTGTCTCTCAAAAGTAAAGAAACATTAAAAAAATTAAAAAAAAAAAGTCGAATGTTCAACTGACTGAGCCGCCCAGGCACCCCTGATAGTTTTGTTTTAAAATCTCAATGAATTTAAAAGTATTCATGTGCCACAAAGAGTGTACCCTGACCACAATGGTCTTGAGTTGGAAATGAGTAATGTCTGACTTTGAACTAGCTAGAAAAAGCAATGTTTTCCCATAAGTTCCAAGATGGACTCTTACTGGATCAATTGGTCATGTGCTTATCTCCACACTAGTCTACTATCACTGTGGTAATCGGCCAAATGTATAGTAAATGCTCACCTCAAACACATGGACCAAGAATAGGAGAGAAATGGTTCACTAAAGGAATATCAAAGTAATATTACCAGAATGAAAATTCAGGGGCAAGCAAAATTATTAGCTATCCAATACCAAAACTGGAACTTTCTCTCTAAAAAACTTTCTAGAACTAATTAGTGAGTGTAACAGGGTTGTATATACAAGGTCAATATACCCCCAAAATATTTTAAAATTTCTATATAATAGCAACAATTGGAAATTCAAATAATACAATACCATTTATAATAACATAAAAGATATCAAATACCTAGGAAGAATAATCTGACAAAAGATGTAAAAGACTTATAGGCTGAAAACTACAAAATATTGCTGAGAGAGATTAACGAAGACCTAAAAAAAATACCATGTTCATGGTTGGAAGACTCAGTATTGTTAAGATGTAAATTCTCCCCAAAATCTATAGATTTGACACAACCCCAATCAAAAAAGTCCTGACAGCCTTTTTTCTTTTCTTTTTTGGAGACTCCAACAAACTGATTCCAAAATTCATATGGAAACGCAAAGGATCAGTTAGAGCCAAAATAACTCTGAAAAAAAAGCCACTTTGGCGGGTTCACACTACCTGATTTCAAGGCTTACGAAGCTACAGTACACAAGACAGCTTGATATTGGCCTAAAGATAGACAAGTAGATCAATGGAACATAATGGAGAGTGTAGAAGTAAACCCAACATCTGTGGACAATTGATTTTGTTTTTAAAACAAGGCCATAAAGGCAATGTGATGGAGGAAGTATAGCCCTTCCCACAATGGTGATGGAACAGTTGGCTATGCATATGCAAAATAATGAACTTAGATCCCTATCTCACATAATATACAAAACTCAACTCCTAATAGATCTTGGCTTGTAAGAGCTACAACTATGGAACTTCTAGGAGAAAACAGGAGAAAACCTTACCTTGGTTTATGCAGAGATTTCTTACATCCACTATCACTGAGACAACGAAAGGATAGATTTGTCTTCATCAAAATTTGAGACTTCTGTTCTTCAATCTTTATTTATGTTTGAGAGAGAGAGAGGGAGAGAGCGCACAAACAGGGGAGGGGCAGAGAGAGAGGTAGACACAGAAGCAGAAGCAGGCTCCAGGCTCTGAGCTGTCAGCACAGAGCCCGACGCGGGGCTCGAACCCACGAACTGTGAGCCGAAGTTGAACGCTTAGCTGACTGAGCCACGCAGGTGCCCCAAAATTTCTGTTCTTCAAAAGACACTGTTAATAGAATGAAAACCCAAGCCATAGGCTGCAGGAGAATATTTGGAAGACATATTTAATAAAGGGCTTGTATCCAGAATACCTAAAAAAAATTCTCAAAACTATAGTAAGAAAACAAACAACCCACCCAATTAAAAAGCTGGGCCATGTTGAACAGGTACTTCGCCAAAGAAGACAAACAGAAGACAAAATACATACATGAGATAATACTCAACACCATTAGGCATTAGGAAAATGCAAGCTAAAACTCACAATGAGATACCATTGAATATCTGTTAGAGTGACTAGTGTGTTGGCAAGGATGTGGGGACCTAGATTTCTCACCCCCTGATGGTGGGAATGTAAAATGATAGAACCACTTTAGAAAATAGTTGGGCATTTTCTTTATTGTACTGACCTGTATTAAATAAGAATATATTCACATTCTCTAACTTAGGCAATAGAACTGCCAAATATGAAATGTGAATGATACTTTCTGGTCATTTGTCTTATTTTCTGTATAATAATAATAATAATAATAATAAAAACACACAAGATTTAGAATAAAAAAAAATAGTTGGGCATTTTCTGAAAAAGTAAAACATACACATAAAAGCATTAAAAGCATTCCACTTCTAGGTACTGATCTAGTTTTTTTTCCTAATTTGCATATTTTCATTATAGCAATCATATTCCTTGTTTTCATGTCCTGCCTCCTTCTAATCTGTCCACAGACCATACACTCCCTGGAGGTGGAGAACCTTTCGATTTTATATACTGAGTTTCTCGCACAATGCCTAGCAGGTATTTAATAAATGTTTAAGAAATTACTAAGAGCAGGGGCGCCTGGGTGGCTCAGTGGGTTAACCGTCTGACTTTGGCTCTGGTCATGACCTGACAGTTCCTGAGTTTCAGCACCTCATTGGGCTCTGTGCTTGCAGTGCGGAGCCTGCTTGGGATTCTTAGCCCTTCCCCACCTCGCTCTGCCTCTGTCGCTCTCAAAACAAATAAATAAACTTTCAAAAAAAAAAAGAAATTACTAAGAGGGATAAAGAAAATAGCAATGAGAAAGATTCATTATTGAATATGAATTTTACCCAGTCTCTTTTTAGCATGGTGTAATATTTTATTCTACTTATTTCCATTTAAAATTAATGATAATGTTGCCCCTATGCTATTTCAGACTTTTAATTCATTCATAGTAATGGCTATGTGATATTTAATACATTTCATTTATTATAATGAAATCCCTAATTTGGTCTTTTTTCCTAGGATTAATGCAAACATTTTCTTATTTTAAATAATTTCATTAGGACATATACCCAGGAGTGGTATTACTAGATGGTAGGGTATGAACAATTATATTACATTATTTTAAAGTGTACTTAGCTAGCAGTGGAGCATAGGATTCCTTAAGCAGAATGAGTTGGGTATGGAAATGCTCTTAGCTGTACCTGGGTAAATTTTTTACAATGTATTTTTAAATCAAGAAAATTATCTTTAAAGAAAATTGGGCATATTCTCTTGGATTTAAACAACAAAAATACTACTTTTACTGTTGGTGATTCTTTCTCTTCCATGCAGCCATAATTTTTTTTAACATTTATTTTTGAGGGAGAGAGAGAGGAGGAGAGGCAGAGAGAGAGAGAGAGAGAGAGAGAGAGAGAGAGAGAATGTCAAGCAGGCTCTGTGCTATCTGTGCTATCAGTGTGGACCCCAATGTGGGGCTTGAACTCATGGACTGTGAGATCAGGACCTGAGCTGAAATCAAGATAAGATGCTTAACTGACTGAGCCACCAAGATGTCCCTGGCCATAGTTTTTAAAAAACAATTCTATGGTTGGAAGTTTTTTTTTTTCTAAGAACATGTTTAATCCACTCTTAATTTATCCTGGTTAGCCATCAGAAACCCTTATGTGAGTATATAAATGCGCAAAATACTCTGTCTTGTTCCATAAAGGATTTAAGATTATATCAAACCAAATTCTGGTGTGAAATGTAGGGGAAAATATCAAAACAAGAAATGATTTCTTGGAGGACTGGATAAACAGCATAATGTTGGGTCATCCCGTGAGAGAAGGACACCTGTAATGTACTGCCAATACTTTGATCATCTTTAGAGAAGACGTGGCTTCTGGAAATTTTAATTAGTTTTTGGTCTTTTGCTTTAAGTTAAAAGTGCTATTAAGTAAATGATGAAGTATGTTGCATTGAAGAAATGTTACCGTGTTGGTCAGCCCTATGAATTTGGTGAGTGTATCAATCACAACCTTTGGTATTACTTAGTTGTAAGCAACACATTCTGACTTAATGTGGTGAAGGGCTTTATTGGACGGATGTCAAACAGCTTCCAGAATTGAAGGATTTGAAGAATGAGGCATGCAAACAGGCAGAGGTAGGTGGAATTACAGCCAAGGAAAGATAGGGTCAGGACCTCACCCCTGGCTCTGCTGCTACTGGACGCTGCCAATGCTAGATTCTCATTTCTCTTTCAACGATTTTCCAGCCTCCCCTGTATCTTTGTCACATGCTGTCAAGAATCAGAGTTGGCGGGAGCAAATGACTGGGCAAGTGTGTACCCTTCCTGCTAAGCAGTAGGAGAAAGGATGTGGGAGTGCATGGCTTTTGATCTCCAGGTGGTGAGTTCAAGTCCCACGTTGGGCATGGAGACTACTTAAAAAAAGGAGGTTTGGTTTATGGTTACATTAAAAAAATCGTAGATCTGTTACAACACCTATTGATTCCTGATGATGATAGGATCATTTTTACTTTCCTAATAATGTGTACAGTGGAGGTTCCTTTTTTTCTTTAATGTTCATTTAATTTTGAGACAGAGAGAGACAGAGTGTGCGCAGGGAAAGGGCAGAGAGGGAGGGAGACACAGAATCTGAAGCCCGCGCCAGGCCCTGAGCTGTCAGCACAGAGCCCGATGTGTGGCTTGAACTCACGAACCATGAGGTCATGACCTGAGTTGAAATCAGACACTTAACGGACTGAGCCACCAGGTGCCCCTACAGTGGAGGTTCTCAAACTGTGGCCCATGCATGATTGGGGGAAGCTGGGGAAGGCCACATAGTCCCAAAAAAATGAATTGGTATGTGTGCCTTTTGCATTGTTGGGTGGTAGGAGCGTTCATAACTTTGTGTAAGATTCTCCAAGAGGCCCACAATCTACAAAAAGTTAAGAGATCCTCCCTGGAATGTTCTACATAATTACTTTACCCTTTTGAAATTTCGTTTCATTGGTCTTAACCTCCGCTAGTATTTACTACATTTTGTCCGCTAGATGGTGCTGCTGTACGCGTTTTCAAACCCCAATAACAAGGTTCATTAATTTATTGAGTGGAAAAAGCGCAGTGGTTTAAATGGCAAGTTCTCAAGTTCATTTTAGGTTTGGAGGAATTTTTGAAATCATGTAGTTCAGTCTCATTGTTTTACAGATAGACAACCTGAGGCCCAAAAAGTTAAAGGAGAGCTTTGACCGGGACCAGACCTTTTGAAAAGTCAAAAGGATGTCTTGGAGTTGGGGCTCTCCTCCTACTTGAAAGATGAGCCCGTGGCTGCCGGAGGACTGGGGGTGGTACTGGTTGTAGACTTTAGATTCTTTGGTTCTGAGACATTTGTATATTTCAGCTATAGTCATGGCATAAAATTTGGCCCTTTTCCCCTGAGAGCTGGTGGTGTTGCCGAAGGGGGCTTTATTTATTTAAGGAGGGAACTTGGGCAGATTCTTCCTTGTGACTGACCCTCTCCTACCCCCTTCCCTGGTTGGCTTTAGATATATCTCGGTTATGTGCATTATGCTCTTTCCAGAGCCAATGGTAACCCTACAAATACATGTAAGCAGTACTGATGGCACATAAGGGAAGTGCACATAAGGGAAATATTGATGTTTGGATCCCTCAGACCGGAAGAGAGAGAAAAACCCACATCAAATGTGGAGACCGCTCTGGAAAAGTGACCGGACAGGTTCTCTGTAGCATCCTTTGTGTACAGATCACTAAACAAAGACACGACAAGTGGCCATGGCATGTGCTTTGGACCCACCTCTCTAGGGGACAACCTTCTATGGTTCTCCCCAAAAGAGTTTGGACGACGCACCTAAGTCTTCAAAAGATGTGCTTCTTTCTTTCTTTCTTTCTTTCTTTCTTTCTTTCTTTCTTTCTTTCTTTCTTTCTTTCTTTCTTTTTCTTCCTTCCTTCCTTCCTTCCTTTCTTCTCCTTCTCCTTCTCCTTCTTTCTGTCTCCTCCACTTCCCTGTTCTCTTTGTTTCTAGATCCTTTCTGTCTTTGACAATCTCCTCAGCCACACCACCCTAGCCAAGAGAAGAGCCCAAGTGCTCACCATTCATACCTCTTCCCACCAAAGCTAACAATGTGAATCAATAAAGTGTCCTTAAGAACATCAACAACCTTTTCATCTGCACTGATATGCATACCTACCTATATCTAAAACTCAATATCATGTATTAAATTTCAGCAAGCCGTGGTGAAGATTGCTGTAATGGTCTCTACTTGTCTCTACAGACCCATGCTTCTAACTGTGCCTGGGATGCTGACTTTTATGTCCTCTGACTTCTTCTTCTTAAAATTTTTTTCTTTTCTTTTTTTGAGAGAGAGAGAAAGAGAGATGGAGAGGGAGCAGGAGGAGTGGGGGAGGGGGCAGAGAGAGAGGGAGACACAGAATCCGAAGCAGGCTCCACGCTCTGAGCTGTCGGCACAGAGCACTATGTGGGGCTCGAACACAACAGCCATGAGATTGTGACCTGAACCGAAGTCGGAGGCTTAACCGACTGAGCCACCCAGGTGCCCCTTTACTCTGACTTCTTGTTGGGTTTAGCCAATGGGAGATGGGTAAGTGAGAGGAGGGAGAGCTGGAGATTTTCTTTCCCTGCATCACTGTTCGCTGGGTCACTGGGTAGCTTGGCTGTGTCCTCAATCTGCTGCTAAAAGTCATAGCTCCTGTTGGGCAGCTCTCTGCCACAGCTACGACTTTCTGGTTTCTAGTAGCTTCTTGTTCCTTCCTTTGTTCCATCAGGCCTAAGGGTGGTAGTATCTTTCTGCTAGTTGTGGGGTGCCTCATTCTCCCTCATGTTTCCTGGACTCTGCCTCTTCCTTTATAAACACACCCTTCATTAAAATCTCTTCATTCTTTCCATCTGTTTTCAGTCCAAGCCCTGACCTGTTCAGCCAGAAGCTTCACTGAATGTCTATAGTATAAGTTTCCTCACAAACATCTGTTTATGGTGCTGGATTTCTGTGTGGATTTTCGAACTGGAACATTAATGGTCACATTTTATTACACTTAGTTTGAAAATGTATACTGAGTGCCAAGCTTGACATGAGATACTTCAGTCTCTCATTCCATTTGAGCCTATCACAACTCTAAGTTGAATTAAGGGTTTTATAGTTGACAGTCTTTAGGCATTTACCTAATAGGTGAACACTGACATTTAAAATTTTTTAAAATTTATTTTTAAGAGAGAGAGAGAGAGCATGGGAGGGAGAGAGAGAGGGAGAGAGAGAATCCCAAGCAGGCTCTGTAATGTCAGTGCAGGTCCCCAATGTATGGCTTGAACTCATGAGCTGTGAGATTATGATCTCAGCCAAAATCAAAAGTTGGACGCTTAGGGGCAACTGGGTGGCTCAGTCGGTTGAGCGTCCGACTTCGGCTCAAGTCACGATCTCACAACTTGTGAGTTTGAGCCCTGTGTTGGGCTCTGTGCTGACAGCTCAGAGCTGGAGCCTGCTTTGGAATCTGTGTTACCCTCTCTCTCTGCCCCTCCCCTGCTTATGCTCTGTCTCTCTTTCTCTCTCTCTCAAAAATAAATAAACATTAAAAAAATTAATAAACAGAGTTGGACGCTTAACTGACTGAGCCACCCAGGTGCCCCAGAACATTGACATTTTTATTATGTATGTATGTGTGCTTTAAAACACTCTCATAAGAATCCAACATTTGCAGCTAGTCATAGTTTCTGTGATGAACACCATGATTCATCACTCATGTGCACCATTGGGAAGGAAGAACTTATTCCCCCATACTGGGGGGGCTGCCGGCAGAAGCCCTTAGATGTCAGACCCTCATAGGTCTTCAGCTTCAGCTGAACAGAACTGCCTTGCCCAAGTCATGTCCTCTCCCCAGGGTGACCCATCTCCAGTGACTGATGCTTGGGGCATAAAGGCTCAGCTCTCTTGTCCCAACTCAGGATAACTCTGAAGGGTCATCCCAGCATCAAGATTTCCCATGGGGAGCACAGAGATACCAGTGGGACTGCATCACGGCTCATCTCCCTCTGGCCAACTCTGCTTCCTTGGTTCCCCCTTTCAGGTGTCCATCGCCAGAACACTCCTAGAGGGCATTCTCCTCAGAGTCGGACCCAACCTGTGATATTTGGCACCAGAAGTGATCCCAAAATGCAGATGCTGGGTTAAGACTCTGGGTCTGGATTATACACGACTTGCCTGACAATGAGGACTCCCATTGGCAGAGGTGAGTGGGGTGCATACAGACTTTGGCACAAGGTAGCAAGGCAGTTGTTGAAACTTTTGACCCTGCTCAGGTCACAGGACCACCTCCTCACTGGACTGGGTGAGAGGAGACCTGACCTGGGTCATGTGCTTTGTACCTGGGGAGCAAGCAGGGCATTGTGATGGAGATTCAACAGAGCCACATGGGGGATGGTGGGAGTTCACCCAAGAAAAGGACAATGAGGTGTCCAGAGCAGTTCCTAAAGTCATTATGGCCTACAAGACTCTACTCCACTTGGCCTTCCTAAAGGTTATCTCCTTCCATTCTGTCTCCCCCACCATCCAAGACAACACTAGCCTTCTAATTGTTCCCTTTTTTGAAGAAAATGTTTATTTATTTTGAGAGAGAGAGAGAGAGTGCACACATATTAGTGGGAGAGGGGCAGAGATAGAGATAGGGAGAGAGAATCCCAAGCAGATTCTGCCCAGTCAACACAGAGCCCGATGTGGGACTCAATCCCATGAATCATGACAGCATGACCTGAGCCAAAATTAAGAGTTGGATGCTCAACTGACTGAGCCTCTTAACTGTTCCTTAAGTAAGTTGAGCATTTAATTCCCATCGTGGGGCCTCTGCAACTATTCTCTTTGCTCCAGAGGCTCTCCACACACTTTACCATGATCACACCCTCACTCCATTTGGGTCTCTGCTCAAATGTCACTTACTCAGAGAAGTCTTCCCTGACCCCTTCCAGGGTCATTCATTCTATTCATCTTACCCTTTACCTTTAATTTTTCTTCACAGCATCACATTGCACTTGACATGAATTTATTTTTGATTGTTACTTTGTATCATCCACTTGGATATGAGCTCCTAGAGCAAGAACTGTGCCTTTTTCCGTACTGTAGCCATACTCCTTAGAATAGGGCTTGGCTGATCATAGGTGCTGAGTACTAATTATTGAATGAATGGAAATATAGGGCAGATGATAAAATAGAGATGCAAAGTAGGGAAAGGTTAATTTTGATTGAAGAAAGCAACAATAAAGGCTTCATGGAGGGGAAAGCGTTTGAGTTGGATCTGGAAGGATGGGTAACATTGACAAGCAGAAATGGAAAAGTTCAGGTAGAGGGATGTTTGTGGGACATACAGAGGAGTGAGGAGCCCATTGTGACAAGGGCTTTTGTGTAGTCTGATGACCCAGGCCATGTGATCATGGGACTGCTAAATACTGTGGTTCAGGTTCAGTTGATAAGCAGGGTGTAACTATGAAATTCGTGCTCTGGAAAGGTATTGCTGCTGCTCATCAAATAGTTCTTACTAGATAGCATGCAAAGCACTCATTTGTGGTTCCTGCTCACAGTTCAAGGTAATCTGCCTACCTAACAATACCAGTTGTTGATAGTTATCTATGGGATGTTCTAGTAGAATGGTTACCCTCCATGCTATCTCCGTGTTCCTATGGGGTCCCAGCACTCTGCAGAGGAGACCAGTACTCCTGGTAAGCCAGTGGTTAAAAGGGAGTGAGTGACTTGATTTCTCAAGCCTGTGTCAAAGGTTCACACTTGAACAAAGCTTTGGTAAGTACTCTCAGTGTTGACTATCAGAAGAGGTTTTAGGTGTTTGCATTTTTGGTGTCTTTTCTTGATACTCAGCATATAGCTCTTCCTATTTATTTATATATTTATTTTAATTTAAAAAAATATGTATTTTGGGGGCACCTGGGTGGCTCAGTCAGTTAAGCATCCAACTTTGGCTCGGGTTATGATCTCTCAGTTCATGGGTTCAAGCCCCATGTTGGCTTGAACATGTGCAGCACATCTGTGCTGACAGCTCAGAGCCTGGAGCCTGCTTTAGATTCTGTGTCTCCCTCTCTCTCTGCCTCTCCCCTGTTCATGCTCCATATCTCTCTCTCACTCACTCAAAAATAAATAAACATTAAAAATTAAAAAAAATTTTATTTTGAGAGAGAGAGCAAGTGGGGAAGGGGCAGAGAGAGAGGGAGAGAGAGAATCGCAAGCAGGCTTCATGCTGTCAGCATAGAGCCTGATGTGGGGCTCGATCTCATGAACTGTGAGATCATGATCTGAGCCGAAATCAAGAGTGGGATGCTCAACTGACTGAGCTACCCAGACTCTCTGGCTTTGACTATTTAAATATACAATATTTAATCAAATTTTGATGAATATTCAATATTTTATCAAGTATTTAAATATTCAATTTAGAGAAATTTCTGGAAAAATGGTTAAATAAGAGCAAGTTTACCTTATTCCTGTCCCTGAAAACTAAAGAAATGAATAAAATATATCAAACATAGGAGGAAAATGTCTATAATGAAACTAGGAAACAGCTAAATGCCATGTCACAGGTTAAAGAGTATCTTCTAGATACAACATCATTTGAACCAAACTGAAGAGGGATACTCAGCTGACTACTGTATCCTCCGATATTGGGAAGGGACAGATCTCAGAAATGGAAATTAGTGGATTGGAAAGAGTTCCACTAGTAATCTTTAACTTGATGGATTAATTTCATGGGTGGATCAGAGAGAAATAGGGAGAACCTTGGCTGGGACACATTTCTATTCCAAAAGATGGCAAAGATGATGAGGTTGAAAGGGGTCATGTGGCTACCCAATGTTTGTAACCTGCTCCCAGAATAAGATGACTTTCAGAGTGGCCAGGACCGTAAAAAGCACCCTCATAGAAACAGTAGGTTCACGTAACAGTGGATTCCTCAGTTTCATAAGAAAAGACTTTATGTGAAGCTTAGGTTTCTATGGAAAGGGGGGAAAAAAAAGAAACCCAAAAACTAGGAGGGGAAAATGAAGGTGTGGCAGAGATATTCTAAAGCAAGTGGTTTTGACCTTAAATGATCAAGAAATTCATTGTGAAAATGTGATAACTATCATTGCTCTTCTGTCCTGAGGAAACGTCAAATTCCTGGTTTGCACATAGAGAAAGAGGGAGATTGGGAAAATTCTGAAGTCATTTGCTCACATGCACCATTGACTCCAATTCTGTTTGACTATCATTTCCTTGTAACTCAAGTTAATGTTAGGTCTTTGTGCATTAGTTCTTTGCAACCTAATCTAACCTCTTTTACACCAAACAAGGAAAGGAATTGGTGAAGGAGATGTGGAGCTTTTCCCAAGATTTCCATGGCTTAGGTCTTTTCTTCTTTCTGAATCCTGACATGATCAAGAATTGACCTGAAGTGAAAAACACATTGGAAATTTTTGTCATTGGGGGATTTCTTTTTCTCCTTCCAGGATTTCTAATACGTGCAGGGTACCAGTTGTTGCTTACCATTATTTCCTGTAGAGGTTCTGTGATCCAAAGATGAAGCATTAATTTATGGCTCTTGCCATACACTTAGGCACTTGACTTGGGGGCAGTTTTCTTAATGTATTTAGGACTCGCCTTTCTAAATATTTTTTTTTTAAGTTTATTTATTTATTTTTGAGAGAGACAGAAACAGCATGAGTTGGGTAGGAGCAGAGAGAGAGGGAGAGAGAGAATCCCAAGCAGGCTCTGAGCTGTCAGCATAGAGCACGACGCGGGGCTCGAACCCATAAAACAGATCATGACGTGAGTTGAAACCGAGAGTGGGACAGTTAACCAACTGAGCCACCCAGGCGCCCCTGGATTTGCCTTTGTAAAACGTAGGTCATATGCACCTGGTAAATTGTGGAGATTAAACAAGATACCATGGAAAACAGCCGTTTCAGAGTCTGGGTGAGAGAGGGCATTCCAATAATGAACTGTTGTTTCTTATTCATTGATAGGAGCTCATAACTCATGAAATATGATAATGCCAAAAAGAACACTTCCTTCACTGAAGGGTTTTGTCCCTCCTAGGTCGTGGCCTACCCATGACATCTGTTACATTACTCTATATTCTTAAAATTAGCATAGCATAGCATTCTGCTGGACATTTTATGGATGGAAATAATTAGAAATTTTATTTTTGGTTCCGATAATGGCCTCTGAGCATATGGAAGCCTCCTAATTCATTGGCAACAAGTTCATAAACTCTGTTGGATCTGCAGCTGTGAACCTACAGGACCCATCCTCTGGGTATTTTTAACAGATTTTTACTTGGTGATAATTAATAAATTAATAATTGGTGCTAAGATAATTTAATTTATCATGCAAGGAGAAGCAGACACGGCAAGTAAGAAATACCTGTTTCTATATAGGACATTGCTATTAGAGCAAAAGGAAAGCTTGAAGAGTGTCTTGACCTTGGCTAACATGCTAGCACGGTAGATTAGTTATCCCCTGCCCCCTTGAGTAAAATGAGTGTCCATTTTTAAACACTGATCACCGGTGCAATGGAAGTCATTAGACTTTGTTGGAATAGTGGTATTCCAACTCTTGAATTATTAATGATTACTGTTTAAGTATTACATTCATATGGAATACATCTGTAGCCTTTTAAGGAAAAGTGATGTACATACTGTCTTTGAAAAGCTATTGATGTAGAAAGTCATATTCTTCTACCTAATTGCTCTCCTTTACTGAGAAAGAGCTCTGTGTACAGTCTCGACATCATTCTCAATGAGTACCCATGTTCAATATGATTGTAAGCACCCAAAAAGAAAGAAAAGCTTAGAATCTATGCAGTGCTCTTTAAGGAGTTCTCTCGAGTTGTTTTGAATTAAATTTATTATTATTATTATTTTAAATATTTTAATGTTTTATTTATTTTTGAGAGAGAGACAGCGTGAGCTGGGGAGGGTCAGAGAGAGAGGGAGACACAGAATCTGAAGACAGGCTCCAGGCTCTGAGCTAGCTGTCAGCACAGAGCCTGACGCGGGGCTTGAACCCATGAAATGGGAGAGCATGACCTGAGCCGAAGTCGGAGGCTCAACCGACTGAGCCACCCAGGCGCCCCTATTATTATTATTTTTATTATTAGCATCAGTATTATGTAATGTCCAGAGATTGGGAATAGTTGTTTACCAGAGATGATAGGTTATAGAGTTCTTCAGATAGAGTCATGACCTGGGAATGAGACTGTCCCAGTAAGAATAGTGCCTGTGACTTCATTAGTTTTTTCAGGAACTGGAGAAAGGAATAAGAAAGATGCATGAAGCAACTATTGTTTTTGTGCCTTTTCTTTTCCTTCCTTCCTTCCTTCCTTCCTTCCTTCCTTCCTTCCTTTCTTTTTATTCTTTCTTTCTTTCTTAAATGATAAACTCCTGCGTGTTTTCTGAAGCCACGTGAAAGGCTTTTAAGGTCCACACTGCCTGCTTAACATTTCCACAGGGTGTCTCCAAGGAAAGCTAAACCACCATGTCTAAAACTCTACCAAGATCACTCTTGGGACCTGCCTCCCCTCCCCCCACTACACATTCCCTAACTCAGCAACTGGCATCACAGGTTCCCCCAGATGTGCATGTCGGGAATTGGACATTGTTCTTAATCTGGATATATCCTTTGGCTTCAACTTCCACAACCACAGTTGACCACTTTACTTCTTGATATCTTCCAAATAGAAGATATCTCTCCCCCTTCATTGGCACTGCCCTAGAGGAGCCATTAGCGTATCTCACCTGGAGTACCCCTGGGGCCATCTAATGGGTCTCTCCCTTTCCACTTTTCCTTGCCAGTGGACTCTCTGCAACTCGAGTAACCATTTAAAACCTAACTGGATCATGTCACTGACCTATTTTAAATCTTTGTAGTTGAGATAAAGCCTGTCTGATCTGGATCCTGCTTCTCTCTTCAGGTTGGTCTGCTTGCTACCTACTGTCTTTTAGGATCCTTCAGCCCTGTCATGCTCCTTCCAAAAGCAGGGATCTCATCTCAGTTAACTCCCTAAAGGAGCAAAAGTTACCCTATTTCCTGTTCATATGGTGTTGTTTTCACCTCTTTCCTTGAATCTCACACAAAAGGTCTCAGGTCTGAGACCTTGTCACTGTGAGCCCTGAAACATGCAGACAGATTTGAAATGAACAAATTCTGCAAGGACACCAGGACTGACCTACTCTTGTCAAAAAGTCTATTTACTAAGAAAAAAAAATCAATTTATTACATTGATCCAGCTAAGAAGTTTGCATCCAATAACTTCTTTTGAGATTTCCCAGCTGCTTTTAAAACCCCCAGGAAAGAAGAGCCAGACGTGTGGCTGCCTGCAATGAGATTTTATGACAAGTGGGGAAGTGCATCCCTGAAGCTTAACTTGGAGTTGCCCACACAGATGAGAGGTTGACAGAGGGGCCAGGATAAAGACCAGGCACATGGGGTTCTCAGGAAGGCAGGACCTGTGTTTCTAGTCACATTCCAATTCCTGGTAGAAGGTACTTTCTGAAGGTCACGGATGGATTCACTGCCTCAGTTTGTAACCCTTACTCCAACTCATTATGTGGAAAGCATTTGGGCTCAGAGGTAATATGGTACTTCCAAGTAGGTCAGGGTTCACACTGGGGGGTGGGGAGAGGGAGGAGGCGGGCATTCAGGCGGTCTTGTGCAAGGTCAGGAGGAAGGGCAACTAGAGTACAATAAAACCTTGGATTGTGAGTAACTTGTTCTGGGAGTGTTCCGCAAGATGAGCAAACATTTCTAATAATTTTTACCTTGAAAAACAAGCGATGTCTTGCAATAAGAGTATTACATGATGCTGAATGTCACATGATCACAACTGAGCCAATGGTTTTTCTCTCTCTCACTGCAAGATTGTGGATGATTATCAATGTAATGTCACATTTCCTTGAAGTCCTCAAAAGGAGGCAAAAGCAAGTGTCATTGCATAGGTACCTTGTTAAAGTTACACAAAAAGAAAAAGATTCCATTGAGCCAATAGACAGTGATTCCGTGAGTGATAGTGAAAGTCCTTCTATAAAATAACTCCTCTCTCTTGTCTTCCTCACACCAGCATGAAGGTTTTCAAAGGTAGGTAATTAGTTTTTTTTATAGTTTGTATTTTCTTTATTATTTTGTATTATATTCCAGTACTGTAATCATTTTTATGTGAATACTTCTGGGTTGTGGAATGAATCATGTGAGTTTCCATTATGTCCATTATTTTCCCAGAAATTTACTTTTACATACAAGTGCTTTGGGTTACAAGCATGTTTCCAGAATGAATTATTCTCACAAACTAAGGTTTTACTGTATTCTCTAACTTCTTCATCAGGACCCTTCACTTCGATTCCTCAGTCAGGAGCTGGGGTGAGGCCCCAGAGGTCCTAGCTGTCCTCCCTCCCTGTCTCACACTGTAAAGTTTCAACCTGTTCTGAATCTTTAATGCATGTTCAGAGTGATACCTGTCATTGCTGGGCTGATTTCTGAGCAGGCAAAGAGCCCTTTGGGCTCAGCTGTCACTAAGAGTGGTAGCTGTCACCTGGGGCAGGCAGGGAGGTGTCAGATTGGGAGCAAGAGGTTTTAGCCTTAGAGACAGAGATCCTGGGGTCCTCCTCCGCCTCCTCCAATACAATGTGAGGAGGGTGTCCCTGAGGCAGAGGAAGTGGGTTTACAGCAGGTGAAAGTGTGCCTTCCAGTACTGGGACCTTAAAAAGAAAATGAAATCCTCATTTGTATATAAGGAAGTACAAGAACATGTTTGAGGAAGGTTTTATATTCAGAGCAAGGACACAGCTCTGGGAGGGAGGGAGAGAGAGAGAGAGAGAGAGAGAGAGAGAGAGAGAGTGTGTGTGTGTGTATGTTTATGTTGCGTTAAAATATATATAAAAATTTCCCTTTTAACAATTTTTTAAAGTTTATTTTGAGAGAGAGAGAGAGAGAGAGAGTGAGAGAGAGAGAGAGTAAGCAAGCACAAGCAGGGGAGGAGCAGAAAGAGAGGGAGAGGGAATCCCAAGCAGGATCCGTGTTGTTAATGCAGAGCCCGACGTGGGGCTCGATCTCACAAACTGTGAGATCATGATCTGAGCTGAAACCAAGAGCTGGACACTCAACCAATGGAGCCACCCAGGTGCCCTTAACAATTTTTAAGTGCACAGCTCATTGGCACTAAGCGCATTCAAAGTCTTGTGCAACCATCACCACTGTCCATCTCCAGAACATCTTCCCAAACTGTAACTCTACTCATTGAACACTAACTCCCTATTCTTCTCTCTCCCCAGCTTCTGGCAACCTTAGTTCTTTCTGTGTCTGTGATTTTGAATATTTGGGTACCCCATATAATATTTGGCCCTTTGTGACTGGTTTATGTCACTTACCACGACATCAAGTTTCATTTATGTTGTAGCATGTGTCATGATTTCCTTCCTTTTTAAGGCTGATTAATATTCCATTGTATGAATAGCCCACTTTGCTTATCCATCCACCAAATGTTGATACACATTTGGGTTGTTTCCACCGTTCGGCTCTTGTGAATAATGCTACATGAACATGGGTGAATAGCTATCTGTTTAGGAGCTTAGGGGTTAAATTTTTTTTTTTTTTTTAGTTCAGTAGGCTCTATGCCCAGTGTGGGGCCTTAGCTCATGATCCTGAGATCAAGAGTCACATGCTCTACTGACTGAGCCAGCCAGGTGCCCCAGGACCTTAGTGTTTTTTACCTTGCAAAATTACATGTTATCTACAGTTTGGGTGGGGTTGGAGCATTATTCTTACTTGGGTTAACGTTTTCATCCTAGAAGAGTCTCCCAGCATAAGAGCAAGGAGAATCTTCTCAAGTGATTGGACACAGCCTGGTGGTCTGAAGCACAGAACCTATAAACTAATGCATGGTTGAAACATTTTTTTCTGATGGCAGTATCTTTTTCAGATTAGTCTGCTAATGATCAACTTTAGAGAGTGTTGGTTGGTTTGAGTTACCAAATCCTAACCAACCTTCTTGGCTTTAGCTTCCCGTGTCGTAGGAGGCAGCTCAGGGTTCTGTGCCTGGGTGTTGAGTGTCCAGTAGTTCCGGACTTGGGTCTGCCCCCAGGCTGTGTTGGAAAGCGAGAACTCCATGTATTTTACCCTCCACCCCCTACCACACAAACTTGGTTGGGTTTTCCCTCGGAACTAGGCAGTTCTCATGATGCACAGAAGCCACCATCATTTCTGTGAGTTTTCCGCATGTCATTAGAGCAACTCAGGCTGCTTCTCTTTGATGCCCTGTATTCATTTCACTGTCTTCAGAAGAGTGAAGCGCTTAGGCATTTGCTTCTGCCTTGCTCCTGTTGTTGTTGATACGGAGAGAAACTGTGGAGGTAAGTTTCTCACCCATGAAAATCCACACCCTCCAAATATGTTATTAGTCAGGCCATCAGAATCACATCAACGGGGGTAAAAATGCCTCGGAAACGAAACGATACCTCAAGCAGAGTGTTGCTAAATGATAAGAAGAAGATGAAGAACACTTTCTGGGATTAGTTTAATTATTCCTAGTAGTTTTATATCAAGAGTAAAAGACTTACATGTACCTGTTATTGCTCCAGAGAAAGGTCGATGGAAAAGCTCTTAAGTGCCATAAGTGATAAAAGAACAACCCTGAAGTTGAATAGGGGAATGTTTTACAGACAAAAAAAGTAGAAGCCGTATTTACATTAAAGAGTCACAGAAAATATGCACCCACTTACAGCCGTTCACTATGAGTGCAGCTGGGTCATTTCCGGGCAGCGCGGAACCAAGTGGACAATGCCTGCAGAGCAACAGGCCTAAGTTTTATGGTGACTCCTGTGACACATACCTCCTCCACGATTCTGCAGCTGTGAGAAAGACACACTGCGGCGGTAGGAAACACCAAGAGACTGTGAAAGACTACTGTCAGAACTGGGTCTGATCAACAAAATAGCCACAGCACTTCAACAAGGAAAGATACCTCCTACTCCATTCTCTGCTTCTCCTCCAGGGGCAATGATCCTGTCTCCTCCCAGTCTCCTGGGTCCTCCTAGCCCTGATATGATGTCAGCACCCCATATGAGGGGGGAGGCCCTTCCATGATGCCAACAATGGGCCCTCCTCACCCTGGGTTGATGCCAGTGGGACCAGCTTCTGGAATAAGGCTGCTTGTTAGAAGCTGTGTGCCTCTGATGCATGGACCGCCCCCCACCTGCATGATGAGACCTCCCACCCATCCCATGATGGTGCCTAGGAATGACTTGACCAGACAGATAAGGAGAGGCAGGAACCTCTTTATATCCATTTTATATTACTTGTCCTGTTTCACCAGGAGATCTTAGTGCTGTGACCTTGGATGTTTTCTAATGGCATGACAAGGAAGACTTACTCCCTCTTCCTATCAAAGAGAAAATCGTTTTGGCAGGGGAATAGTGGGACAAAAAAACAAAACAAAACAAAAAAGCAACTTTCATTTGTATTGTGAAATGTGAAAATAAAATTGTCCATTGTATTAGAAAAAAATTAAGAAAAAAGAAGTGCAACTGGAGTGGTATTCTTAAAAATATTTCTTTTTTATCTTTTTCCATGTATTTTTCCTCTGTACACTGAGGGATTCATATGGCTGAGGTGAGGTATTCCTAGGGGATTGTTACAGTGGGAGTATAAGGAGTATAAAGAATTAACATTCAGTTTCTGCAATTGAAGACAGAATTTTGCAAGAAACAGGCAAGACAGACTTTGTTGAGGAAGAGACAGTTTTCTCACATTTTAAGCATATCCAGAACCAAACAGGGAGAACTTGGATCAGAATATCAGAGTTTCTTCCATAAAGGTAAATAAACATGACAGTTGCTGCCCTAAGGATGGAATAAAATCTAATTTCCTGAGGGATTGTGGGATAAGGAAGGACAAGAGAGGCAGAGTATGTAGGGAATGAGAGACATCTCAACCTCTCCTCTCTGGCTTAAAATATTTAAATAATATGAACGGAATGCCAAGGGCAGGGAGCCGCATCCTTGATTGGTATTTGGTGTTGAGGGTTGGGGATTATTTGGAATTTCCCCCCCTAATTTGTGCAAAAGCCACATCCAATTAAA
Source organism: Cryptoprocta ferox (assembly GCA_028646485.1). Classification (NCBI taxonomy): domain Eukaryota; kingdom Metazoa; phylum Chordata; class Mammalia; order Carnivora; family Eupleridae; genus Cryptoprocta; species Cryptoprocta ferox. The sequence continues at coordinate 6,613,100 of CM053572.1, forward strand.
CTCAGTGATGCACTGGTGTTAGGCATAAAAAAGGGCCCTAAGCTTAGCTATCCCACTCACCTTTGTTTAGTGGAGGGCCTAGAGAAGATCTAGAAGCCTCCAAAATCTCTAGAAAGTCCATGAGCTTTTCTAGGAGTCTAGGAGGTTGGTGGGTAGTTACCATGTAGCTGAAGGCTGTGAGGCAGAGCCCTTGGGCCAGGATCACACAGGAGGCATGTGTTGGGGAGGAAAACTTTTTTCCTGCCCTTCACAATTCTTCTGGCTTGTTGTCTAAGAGTTAAATTGACATCAGATTAACAGGAGAAAGTCAAATTTAATTTTGCGTTTATGGGGAATGCACATAAACCTGAGATTCCAAAGACAGTGAAACAAAATGAGGTATACATGTCATCCTAAACTAAGGAGAAGAGGATAGGGATCTGGAACTTCGGAGGGAGGAAATGCAATTCACAGGAAGATGAAAGGAGTAAATGTTTGGTAATCAACGTTTGTTGGGCTGCTCAGAAACAATGGGACCAAGAGAGGACTTTGAGTAAACAGGTCTTGCTAGATTCTTCCCTGTCTACCACATTTAGTTCATAGTATAATGTGGTGATCTATGATGATAGCTCTCTTTCTGGAGCAGGTCCTCTATCCCTAAATTCTTTAAAGTGGTTAAGGGGAAGGTCAGAGTTTCTTCCAGAGTCTTTTTGGCCTTGATTGCTTTTAGCTTGAAATAATTGGCATGCCAGAGTGGCACATCTAGGGGTGACTTACCCTTGGTCCCTACACACACAACACTTCCCGGAACCAAATTAGCCAGTGAGCACTGCTAGGCCCAGAGCAAGCCAAAGAGACCAAACCACAAATTATATCAAGCACCATAATTATAAGTGTAAATTGTGCTATAAATGTAGGCATAGGGGCCCCTGGGTAGCTCAGTTGGTTAAGCATCGGACTCTTGGTTTTGGCTCAGGTCATGGTCTCACAGTTCGTGGGTTCAAGCCCCATGTCAGGCTCTGCACTGACAGTGTGGAACTTGGCTGGGATTTTCTCTCTCTCTCTCTCTGCCCTCTCCTCTCTCTCTCTCAAAAATAAATAAGTAAACATTAAAAAAAAATGCAAGCATAGAGAGAAGTGACCAGTCCAAATAAGGTGGTTGATGTAGAGATCAGAAAAATCAAAAGGACACACCTAGACCACAGATCCCTTTCTCCACTGCCATGAGTGAGTGCCCCATCTGAAGGCATGTGGACAGATGGGGGGATTTCTGAAAGCCTGGCAGTATCCCAGCCTGGGAGACCCAAGCAGAAATCTAGCTGTGTCTCCTATGATCCTGGCCAGGGGCTCTGCCTTGCAGTCTTCCAAAGAGATGTTACCTCAAGAGATACCTCAAAGTCTCAGATAGACAGATGGCTAGATTGCACTAAAATGTAAATGTTTTCCCTCTGCTACTACTGGCTGGTGAGTGCTTGTGGGCATGATCAGAAGAATTATAGGCAAGATTTTTAAAAATGTACATTTTCTCCACCCATCTGAGTGAAGGGTGAGAAATTTACAGCTCCAAGAAATCAATAAAACACTTAAAAACACAAACTATATAATGTGCCAAATGATAGCCACAGCATTTAGGGTAAGAGACCGCTTGTGACATTTCAAATTCTAGAAATGTGTTGAGAAAATGGTATAAACATGGGAGGGGGTTGATTCTGACTGGTACCTTACCAGATAGGGAATAAGAACTACTGTTCCTAGGGCTGGTGGGTGTAGAGTTGAGAGCATGACTCCTCCATTCCCTGCCCTGGAGGGCTGGGGCAAGTTGCCAAACTCCTTAGTATCTTCACCTGAAGACAGAAGGATTCAACAGTTCCCTCGGGTGGTTTTAATATGTACAAACAGTTTAGTAAGTGCTCATAAATATTCACTCTCATTAAAAAAGGTGAACCATCTATTGCCTTGTGTGAAGTCATAAACTGGAGGGAACTGCCTGGGAGGGGTTTCTTTGTGTGTGTGTAGGTTGCATGGTGAATGTCCTTTGGGGGTCTGTGTACTTGGCAGTACTTTATTCTGAATTTGCGCATTGTTTAGTACATGGTGATACATGGTTTCATCTGGTTAGGAAAGAGCAGAAAAAGACAATGATACCAATGAGTTATTACAAGAATCCTGTTGTGTTTGGTCACAAGAATCCCAAGCACGCTCCACGCTGTCAGCACAGAGCCCGATGCAGGGCTTGAACTCATGAACCGCAAGATCATAACCTGAGTGGAAATCAAAAGTCAGACGTTTAACTGACTGGCCCATCCACACGCCCCCTAAAACAAGATGATCTCTTAAAATGGCTGCCAGCTGTCTCTCTCTGTGAAACCCAAAGCTCTCTCCCAAGAGCTAAAGTGTGGGGATTGTTGTCAGGGACAAAATTTCCCAGCAAGGCTTCTCTGCTTTTTTGAGGTGTGGTTAAGCACAGCACCTAATATGGATATCCTGGTCCTTACTTCTCACTGGAGAATTAAGGAAACAAGCTCTAGATGACCCGTCATTTTTAATTGAGTGGTTGTATACTCAGCATACTTCCTGGGAAGAAGGGAAGAAAGAAAAAGAAAAACCCAGACAATATTGCCAGACAATTCTTCCTGTCTCTCTTGCGTTTTTGCCTGTCTTATGAACAGAGGCACTGAGTGACTTTTCAATGATGTTTGTATAGCAAACAGCGTTGGAAGACAGAGACAATATCTCCCTCTGGAACACAGTACAGACATGCTTACTGTCCTTGTAAAAGGCTGGGTTCCTGCAACACACCTGTTAACCTGAAAATAAAGAGGCACAATGAGAGGCAAATGTGCATTTATTGGGGTTAAAAGAATTGCAGTTCAGGGAGTACAGATTCAGGTAGAAATCCAAATAGTGTTCTGCTTGTAGGGTGAATGCAAGAGGTTTTTATGAGGAAAGGTAGGGGGGCAGCTACCTGAGGTGAAGAAAAAAAAGAAAAAACTTTCTACGGGTGTGTGTATTAATGGCTTGGCTACTCTGGGTTATACATTGACTGACTACTGAGTCTATCCTCAGAAAGTCTCCTACCTCCTACTTTCTTCTGCTGCCTTTCCAGGCAGTTGCTTAAAACAACTGCCCTGTTGCTCACTCCAAAGGTGGAGAAGGCAGTTTCTCTGAAGTACCTGCTCCATTTTAAAATGGCTCCAGTCATGTCAGCTTTTCACACACTCCCCTGTGTGCAGGTGGGTGTCCCCTGAATCTCTCTGTATTGCCCTTTGGGAACCGGTGCTCAGAGAATTGGCACAAGAAAATGCAAATATTCTGGCAGCTGCCATTGCTGTGAGTGACCAGGTGTTTTGACTCTGACCCGGGAGTTTTGCATCCTCTTGTTAGTCTGCCTTGTTGAACAGTGATCTTGGTTCTTCGATTCCCCATGAAGTGGGGGATGTGGCTATCTTTATAAGAAGAAAGGTATGGTAGCAGATGGATGGTAGCAAGCACAAAGCAGTTTATTAAGGAAAGTACACTCTCAAGAAGGGAGAGTGGACAGGCACAGAAGTGTCAACTGCGCTGGGTTAGGGGGTATCTCTTCTTTTTATGTTTGCATAGATTATGGGTCATGGTGAGGTTGTTTCCAGTTATCTACAGGATTCCTCCTACCAGTTGGGAGGGGGAGTTTTTTGGCCCTACAAGGTTCTTACCAGAACTGTCAAGGCTGTCCTTCCCCAGGAGGGGGTTAAAACCACAATGTAAATCATTATAATGAAGCTATAGATTATCCTGGGGCAGAGGTTGAAGAGGTGACCTTGTGTTCTGCACCTGTGGCTCCCCAGGAGCTGGAAACTAAGGCCAGGACGTTAAAACCACAAAGTGAGGATGTTGTGCCCTCAGGCTTCTAATGTGTCACCTATTTATCACCGCCTTTGCCTCCAACTCTTGTTTAACTAACTGCCCACTCAATCACTCTGTCAAGGATTTGTAACTGCAGCCAACTGAGAGTGGATCTTCCAATGGAAGCTGAGTGCAGTTACCTGAAAAGGGAGTGGATGCAAGGCAATGAATGACCAGACATCTGCCCCCATAAGACGTATAGTTTCATGTCTGTGGTTCTTCTCTCCTACTGATTTTCTTGCCTAGTGGCTCTTCTTATCTGAATGCTAGTGATCCCTCATGTCCAAGAAAATCTCTCTCCCTCAGGAGAGCCCTTGGACCTCTTGGTATCTCATTCCTAGAAAAATGCACTGTTTAATGTAGGCACTTAGGGGTGCCTGGGTGGCTCAGTCGGTTAGGTGTTCCACTCTTAATATTGGCTCAGATCACCATATCACGGATAGTGAGATGACAAGCCCTGCATCGGGCTCTCTCTCTCTGCCCCTCCTCTGCTCTCTTTCTCTCTCAAAATAAATAAACATTTAAAAAAATTTATAAAAAAATGCAGTAGGCACTCAATAATAAATGATGGCTATTGATGACTTTGATCTGAGTTCTCCTGTGTCCTCTGGCTATTGACTTTGGAAGACAGACAATATGGTACTTGGGAGTTATTAAAGTCTTTGACAAATGTTAAAGTGTGATGTAAAAGTCTTATTTATCTAGTAAATATGTGTTGAAATGAACAGTTGATAAATAGCTTGTTACTGGCATCAAACTTCTAATGTGGGGGAATCACTTAGTAATATAAAATAGATATAAAAGAGCTAAAATCCTTCTTTTGGTAAATATAAACTGTGATCCATTCTGTTCTGGGCTTTTGGATCATGCAACAACTTTTGGTTATATCCTTGCTGAGAACTTTAAGATTCAGTGTGAATGGAGATGCACATAGGAAAATATAAAGATTATTTATTTTGAGAGAGAAAGATAATGTGAGTGGGAGAAGGGCATAGAGAGAGAGGGAGAGAATCCCAAGCAGGCTCTGTGCTGCCAGGCAGAGCCTGACGCTGGGCTCTACCTCATGAACCATGAGATCATGACCTTAGCTGAAGTCAAGAGTCAGGCACTTAACCAACTGAGCCACCCAGGTGCCCTGGGAAAAATTTTTACATAAATTATTTGACTAGAATGGTGGTGAATTTAATTAAAAAATTAATAAAGAGGGCACCTGGGTGACTCAGGTGGTTAAACATCTGACTCTTGATTTTGGTTCAGGTCATGATCCCAGGGTCATGGGATTGAGCCCCTTGTTGGACTCGGTGCTGAGCAGGGAGTCTGCTTAAGATTCTCCCTTTCTCTCTTTCCCTCTACCCTTTTCCCCAGCTCAAGCTCTCTCTCTCTCTCTCTCTCTCTCTCTCTCACTCTCTCTCTCTCTCTCTCTCTCAAAAAAAAATTAATAAGGAGAATGGGAAGATGGGTGATGGTTTCAGTCTGTAAGAGCTAGTTTAATGGCATGTGTGGGTCAAGGTGAACTTCTTTTGTAAAAAGAGACTAGGTGTCTTCCTGAATGCACTCAGTCTCAGGACCAATGCTATGCCCTAAGATTCTCTCAAAGATCAGAGACCTCATTTGAAAACCTTCCAAACCATCTCTCTTGAAATAGAAGGAATAGGAATATCTCCTTTCGACACTCATATTAAGATTCCTTCAAAACTCCATCCCTTGCTTTTCTTCCCCGGGGTTAATATTTTATAGACTTTAAATGTTTAATCATTCCTTTTAGGAATTTAAATGTTTAAATTCCTTTTAGAATTTAGAGCAATTCTTTGAAAATGATATGTAATTCAAATGGGTACAAAAGCTTTACTCAAAGGAATTGAATCCAAAGCAACTTGCCTTTGCCTTTGGCAGAGATGTGCCTACTTGAGGCAGAGACTGGCAGATTTGTGGGTCTCTAGGGTGAAAGCTGTCTCTACATTCTTAGAAACACAGTCACAGGGAAAACATAACCAAATAGCCAAGAAGATATTCTTTTGTTTTACTTTTGTTAAATGACTTCATTTTAATATGAAAAATCCCAAGAGAAAAATTCAAGAGTTCTAATAAACAAACAGAAAAAGTAGACTGGAGAGTTTTGAACTTGAAGATTAGTGAAAATCTACAGAAACAAAGAACTGTTAGGAAAGTATTGGATCTGGGGCACCTGGGTGGCTCAGTTGGTTAAGCGGCCGATGCTTTTTTTTTTTTTTAAATATTTTAAAGTTTATTTTTTGAGAGAGAAAGAGAGAGCAAGCAGGGAGGGGTAGAGAGAGAGGGAGAGAAAAAATCCCAAGCAGGCTCTGAGCTGTCAGCACAGAGCCCGATGTGGGGCTCGAAACCACAAATCATGAAATGACAATCTGAGCTGAAATCAAGAGTCGAACGCCTAATCAACTGAGCTACCCATGTGCCCCAGGGTCTGACTTTTAATCTCAGCTCAGGTCTTGATCTCAGGGTCATGAGTTCAAGCCCCACATTGGACTCCACACTGGGCATGGAGCCTACTTAAAAAACAACAGGGGTGACTGGGTGGCTCAGTTGGTTAAGCAACTGACTTCGGCTCAGGTCATGATCTCACGGTTCATGAGTTAGAGCTCGATGGGCTCTGCTGACCTAGAGCCTGGTGCCTAGTTCAGATTCTGTGCCTCCCTCTCTCTCTGACCCTCCCCCATTCGTACTCTCTCTCTCTCTCTCAAAAATAAATATTTAAAAAATTAAAAAATAATTAAAAAATAATAAATAACAATAAAAAGGAAAGTAATGGCTTCCAAATTTTGTTGCATGTCAGAATGACTTGGGGGGATCTTTAAAAACTACTGATGCTCGGCTCTCACTTTCAGGCATTGCAATGTAGTCTGCATGGTATGCCACCAGGCAATCACCATGTTAGAGAGTATTTCCTCAAAAAGTTGCTTCATGATCTGTGACAGGTGTCAAAGGACATTAGTTACCTATAGTGAGCTCAGTGGTGGCACCCCGAAAGATATGTCCATGTCCTATATTACCTTATTTGGACAATGACTCTTTGCAGATTTAATTAAATGAAGGATCTTGAGTGAGGGGATCATCTTGGATTATCTGAGTGGGCCCTAAACCCAATGACAAGTGTCTTTATAAGATGGGGACAGAGGGACATAAGTCAGAGAGAAGAGGAGAAAGCCATGTGACCACAGAAGCAGAGGCTTGTACCCACAAGTCCAGGAATGCCAATATTCACCAGAAGTTGGAAGAGGCAAGGAATAGAATCTTCCGTAGAGCCTCTGGAGGGAGGGTGGCCCCGCCAGCATCTTGATTTCAGACTTCTGGCCTCTAGAGCTATGAGAGAATACATTTCCATTGTTTGAAGCCACCCAAGTTTTGGTGATTTGTCATGGCAGCTGTAGGAAACGAATATATTACCTAATGCTGCTACAGCAGTAGAGCACATGATAAAATGAGGGATAAAGTTGATAAATGCAGTCTTCTTGCCATAAATGCATGGGAGCCAGAGGGAAGTTTTGTGCTTTCAGGTTCAAGTGTCACCATTGTGGGGGGCTGGGCTGGAGTCACAGCCTGGCAGGCCATTGTCTGTCTTTTCCTCTGGCAGTTCTGTCCCCTCCACTTGGGCTCTGTTCTCAGACAAGCTCTGGCCTTGGGGGCAACTACAGATCTTCTGTCTCACAACCATATTGCCTCTGTCTCCTGGCACTTCATTGTGGTGAGAGGGCCAGATGCTACTTGCTGAGTCCATGGTTGTGGACAGCAGGATACCAGGTATTGATTGGTTTAGGCCAGTGTAAACTGTACATATATCTAGGTATGTGCTGATGTTCCTGCGTGTTTGATTCTGCCTCAAAACTAAATTTTAATGATTAGGGGTTCTGGTTGATTGTAATTATTTAAAATTTTATTTTAGAGAGAGAGTGCACGTGAACACAAGAGGGGAAGGGGAGAGAGAAAATCTTTTTATTTTTTTATTTTTTTAATGTTTAATTTTTGAGAGACAGAGAGAGACAGCACGAGCAGGGGAGGGTCAGAGAGAGAGGGAGACACAGAATCCAAAGGCAGGCTTCAGTCTCTGAGCTGTCAGCACAGAGCCCGATGCGGGGCTTGAACTCACCAACCGTGAGATCATGACCTGAGCTGAAGTCTGATGCTCAACCAACTGAGCCACCCAGGCGCCCCAAGAGAGAGAAAACCTTAAGCAGGCTCCACACTCAGCACAGAGCCCAACACGGGGCTCGATCCCACGACCCTGGGATCCTGAGCTGAGCCGAAATTAAGAGTTGGAAGCTCAACAGACTGAGCCTCCCAGTGACACCTTTCGTAATTTATTCTTCCAGAAAAACACCTGTATTTTAGTCTTGTTGGTCTTTATCAGTTAACATTCAGAAACTGTTTTTTTTTGGCATGAATTTGACTTTTTTTGGCTTTGTTCTTAGATTCCAAGAATAAGTGAGTTCATATAGTATTTGTCTTTTGCCGTCTGACTTAATTCACATAGCATGATGCCCTTAAGATCCATCCATATTGTCAAAAATGGCAGAATTTTCTTTGTTTTATGGCTGAATAATGCTCCCCTTAATATTTAGAAGGCATTATTCATTTGTCATGAAGCTTCCAGTATTCCTGGGAAGTGATGGTAGCATCTTGATTTCTTATCCTTTGTTTCTGAGACTTTCCCTCTTTGGTGGTTTATACTGTGTGAGCCTGTTCTATATGTCATTTAGTTCTGGAGAATTTTTTTGAATTATTTCTTTAATAATTTCCTCTCTTTTATTTTCTGTTTTTTTTTTTTTTTTTTTTTTTTTTTTTTAAGTCAGACACTGCACCTTCTAAACCTCCAACTGCCTTTCCTCTCCTGGTTCCTATGTTTTTATATTTTTGCTGTATTTTCTAGGGTATTTTCTCAACTTTATTTTCCAACCCTCCACTGATATTTTACAATTGTTTTTTTTAATGTTTATTTATTTATTTTGAGAGAGAGAGCAAGAGAGCACACGTGAGCAGGGGAGGGGCAGAGAGAGGGAGAGAGAGAATCCCAAGCAGGTTCTGTGCTGAGAGCACAGAGCCCCAGGCCTTACTTGAGTCTTGGTCTTGTGAACTATGAGATCATGACCTGAACTGAAATCAAGAATCAGAAACTCAACCAACTGAGCCACCCAAGTGCCCCACAATTTTGTTTTAAATTTCCAAGTTCTCTGTTTTTAAGCAACCCTTCCTTCTTTCTTGAAGTCATCTCTTAGGATGTCAATGAGGATTTTGTTTTTCAAGTTTTTCTTTTGCTCCATGGCCTTTCTCTTGTCTTGTTTGCCTGTTTTGATATTTTCTCACGTATTAGAAGCTTTCCACACATTGTCCATTCTTCTTTAAATGAGGCCTTAATAAGCTGATGTAGGCTCTGTGCATGGGCAGGGCCTCTCTATCAGTAGCCTCACTGTAGGATGATCCTGGGGGCACAGAGTTATTCATTAGGGGACTCCCAAATGTCAGACTTTCCCCTTTACTTGGTTGGTTTCCCCAGAAAATAATTCTACTTCCTGCCTGAAATGGAGTGATTTAATCCTAGATATCTGGGTGCCGAATGGAGGTAAGGAGTAGAGAGGTTCTATAGAGCAGTATGTAGATTCAATACTTTCCTTGTTGTTTCATGCCGTATTTTTGTCTTCTGCTGTTCAGGCTGTCCCCACATCCAGAATCTTTCTCAAAATCTTTGCTTTCAAAATCCCTCTACATGACCTTAAACATTATGGAGACCTCCAAAGAGCATTTGTTTGTGTTGGTTATATCAATTGATAGTTACTACATTAGAAATTACAACAGAAATTTAAGAAGTAGTTATTAATTCATTAGAAGTAACTATAATAAATACACTACATTTTAATACAAACAGATGTTTATGAAAAAGAGCTAAAATTTCCAAAACAAGCAAACAATTTAGTGGGAAGAGTAGCATTGTTTTATATTTTTGCGAATTGTTTAAGTGCTCAGCTTAAACAGAAGACAGCTGGGTTCTCATTTCTGCTCTGCACATATTCTCTGGAAAACTGCACTACTGAGAGTAAAGAAAGACAAATAATATTCTGACATTATTTTAAAGATAGCTTTGGGTGCCTGGGTGGCTCAGTCAGTTGGGTGTCTGACTTTGGCTCAGTCATCATCTCATGGTTTGTGGGTTTGAGCCCCACGTTGGGCTCTGTGTTGACAGCTCAGAGCCTGGAGCCTGCTTCAAATTCTGTGTCTCCCTCTCTCTCTGCCTCTCCTCCACTTGTGCTCCCTCTCTCTTTCTCTCTCAAAAGTAAATAAACTTAAAAAAAAAAGATAGCTTTGACCTTGTAGACCCCCTAAAAGTGTCTTGGGGACTCCACACTTTGAGAACTGCTGCTCTCAAAAGTTTCTCTCCTCCTGCTGGGATGGGAATAAGTTGGTGGTCTGTCTGTGCAAGTCAGAGAAAGGATCTGGGGTGTCTAAGTGCTCCTTATATGGAGGTTTCCCCAGTCCTCCTGTTCCAGGCTTAACCTTCATCCCTCTGTCCCCTCACCCTGATATCTAGGGTATTTAATTCCCAAGACTTAGTGGAATTCTGTAGGATTGATTGCCTTGTTTTCATTTGTACCCTCTTTTACAAACTCCAAACTTCCAGCTTTTTCCACTCTGTTAAGTCAATGTGATGCTTTTATAACATGTCTGCAAATACCTCGATACTGTTACCAGTGAAAAGTGGTGGTGGTGAGGTCTTTCTCTTCTTGAATATGGCCCGACCTCAAAGACTTATTGACCAATAGAGTGTGGTGAAACAGTGCAAAGTGTTAGTCAGAAAAGATACGGCTACTGCTTGGTTCTCTTGAGAGACTCATCTCAAGAGATACCATGGATCTCTGAGCTACCATGCTCTGAAGAAGCCCAGACCATAGGAAAGGTCATATGTAGGTATTCCAGCCAACAGCCCAAACCGAGGTCCTAGCCAGCAGCCAGGATTCACACCCCAGACATGAGTCATAAAGCATCCAGAGAGTTCCAGATCCCAGTTGTCGAGTCACCCCAACTTAAAAAGAATTTTTCTAAATATTTACTTATTCTTGAGAGGGAGAGAGAGAGAGAGAGAGAGAGAGAGCAAGTAGGAGAGGGGCAGAGAGAGAGGGAAACAGAATCCGAAGCAGGCTCCAGGCTCTGAGCTGTCAGCACAGAGCCCATGTGGGGCTCAAACTCCCAAACTGAGATCATGACCTGAGCTGAAGTCTGATGCTCAACTGACTGAGCCACCCAGGCACCCGTAATCACCCCAACTTCTGAGTTTTCCTAGTTGCCATCTCAGACATTATGGTGGAATGACCAGCTGTCTCTGTCCCTCCCATGTCCTTTCCAGATCCCTGACTTGCATAATCTTTGAGCACACACAAAAAATAGTTTCCAAGTTTTGAGGTAGTTTGTTATACAAGCATAGATAACCAGAGCAGTCAATGCCCACTCATTCCTCTGTTGTCTATTTTCTAGAATTTTCTTGTCATCCTTAATCCACTGTCTTCTTATTTTCTTTCCTTTTGTTTGTTTAACCCCTTTATCCTTTAAGGTTATTTTAGGGATTTTGGCAGGTAGTGCAGAGGCACACCTGTTCAATTTGCAGTGTACTTGAGAATGTGACTGCATTTGGAGACAGAACCTTTAAAGAGGTGAGGACTAAGTTAAAATGAGGTTTTTAGGGGGTGCCCTAATCTGATTTGACTGGGATCCTTAAAAGAAGAGGAAATTTGGACACACAGTGAGACACCAGGGATGTGTGTGCACAGAGAAAAGACCTTGTGAGGATGCAGTGAGGAGGTGGTGATCTGCATGCCAGGGATAGAAGCTTCAGGAGAAACTGATCCTGCTGTTATTTTGATCTTGGACTTCTAGCCTCCACAACTGTGAGGAAATACGCTTCTGTTTTTTAAGCCATTCCACCTGTGGTACCTTATTATGGTAGTACAGAACAAAATTAGAAACGGATACAAACATTAAGTGTTTCTGCTTTCTCTGTAGGTCCTAACACCTGACAGATAACAAAGAATCAAATCAAATCAGAGCAGATCAAATCAAATCCAGGGGTGTTTTTTGAGCTCTTTAGGTAAAGGGGTGTGCAAGAGCACCCCCCAAACAGGAACCAGGGGAAATCAGAACGGAACCTTCTGCTGCCTTTCCAGGTAAGATTGGGCAGATACAGTGGAGAAGGGGGTGTGCACCTGGGTGGCTCAGTCCATTGAGCAAGTGACTCTTGATTTCCACTCAGGTCATGATCTCCCAGTTTGTGGGTTTGAGCCCTGCATCAGGCTCTGGGCTGGCAGGATGGGGTCTGCTTGGGATTCTCTTTCTCTCCTTCTGCCCCTCCCCTGCTTGTGTGCTCTTTCTCTGTCTCTTGAAACAAAATAAAGCATTAAAAAAAAAAAGATTGGGTACATGGGGCTAATGCATCCTATTTGATCATGTTTCTTTTCTCCAGTTTAGGAAGAGATGCACATCCAAATGGAGTCCATAAACAGATACACTTAACTTTCTCCAGCTGGTATCCAAGGCACTTTCTTTAAATTTTTAAAAAATGTTTATTTTTGAGAGAGAGAGAGAGTATGGGCAGGGGAGGGGTAGAGAGAGAGGGGAACAGAGGATCCAAAGTGGGCTCTGTGTTGACAGCACAGAATCCCATGCAGGGCTCTAACCCATGTACCATGAGATGATGTCCTGATCCAAAGTCGGACGCTCAACCGTCTGAGCTAGCCAGGCACCCCTAATATTTTTAATTCCATCAAGCATTTTTGCATTAAAAGAATAATAGTAATGCAACACAGTCAGATCCAAGGTATGAATAGGCAAAACCCATGGAAGGAGAAGGGTGGGAACGATCTAAGGAGCTCGGGTCCTGTCTCCCACAGGGACTCTTCCCTTCATCTTGGAGGTGCCACCACCTCTACATCTGAGGATCCTCAGCCAAGAACGTTTTCCTGTGACCACCCTGTCAGCAAGGTAAACTTTTAGTCAGTCCTCATACTTGGATCTGATACCACTTTGTGAAGCCTTCTGAGACCAGCTACCCTACCACCTCCTCAAGTCTTTTTCTCAGAAAGATCAGGCAGTTACTTTCATCACTGATGGCCTGGGTATAGTTTTTAAAGATAGTGTATATGGGGTGCCTGGGCGGCTCAGTTGATTAAGTGTCTGACTTTAGCTCAGGTCATGATCTCACTGTTCCCAAGTTCGAGCCCTGCGTCGGGCTCTGTGCGGACAGTTCAGAGCCTGGAGCCTGTTTTGGATTCTGTGTCTCCCTTTCTGTCTCTGCCCCTCCCCGACTTGTGCTCTCTCTCTCTCTCTCTCTCAAAAATAAACATTAAAAAATTTTTAAAAAAAGACACTGTATATCTAAAATATCACTTTATTGTTTTAAGTTTATTTACTTATTTTGAGAGAGAGAGAGGCAGAGAGAAAGGGAGAGAGAGAGAGAATCCCAAGGAAACTGCACTATCATCAGGGAGCCCAATTTGGGGCTTGAACCCACAAACTGCGAGATAATGATCTGAGCGGAAATCAAGAGTCGGTTACTCAATGGACTGAGCCACCCAGGTGCCTTTAACTTTATTTTTTTTAATAGAATTTAACATTGAACTTGAGCCCCATTTAGTTAATGCTGAGTTGTCCTACTTCTTCTTATAGGGAGGGAAAGGGGCATCTTATTCTTGGGTCATTGGCCCATACTGGCATCTGTCTGTCTCAGACACAATGGCTTATTCCTGCCTGTTTCTGTCATCAGCTTCCATCTTTGCTAGTATCCATGAAACACTGGCATTCCCAAATGGATTCAAGTGCAAGTTCTAGAAGATATTCTCTGCTTCTTCAATCTGACTGATCTCAAGACTTCTTTAGGTTCTTGTGCTTTCTCTGTTACACAAAGCCTCCATAGGATCAGGTCAAGGAGACGTGTGATGCTCTTCCACACCGCAGTGGGCCATTAGAACTCAGTGGGGGCTGTCTCCAGCTCCTTCTGTCTGGTTGCCATGTCTGTTCCACCACTGCAGAATCTGAGTGAATTCTAGCATTTCATTTAGGAAGTAAAGTTCAGCTCTTAAATGATCCACATCCCAAGTCTTAACGGTGGATCCTTTCAGCTCAAGAGGGAAGTGGTAGTTTTCAGGGCCACTCGCTAGTCTCTAGCACTCTTGCATCCCATCTGACTGCTGGTGCAGCTGAGAGAGTCCCTGTCGTGGGTGGAAAATTCTCTCTGCAAGTAGTCATCTATGTGCTTCATATCTGGACTTGGAAGCACCAAAGCCAATAATTTGAATCCTTTGTTCTCTGGGTTGCCCATGACAGGCTCCTTCAAGTCCCTTCACTCCTTGAAACAATGGGCGAGAATTGTGACTTGCTTTTTCTGTCAAGTGTATTGTCTATGTAGGTGTGTGTAGCTTGTTTTCCACATTTTTTGAGGTTTTATTTTTGGAGATATAGGTGTACTATTTTTGCTCTTTTTCCTGTTCTCTCTTTTTAGCTGACTATAATTCATATATGACAACTGGAACAGCTGTGTGAGACGTCCTTGAGCTTGTAAGTCAGATTCTGAGGGTGGCAGGACAGGAAATGAAGAGGAGTCTGGGTCCCTGATGACTTCATGGAGCAAATATCCCTGCCCTGGGCTACCTACCCTGAGGCAAACAGCCTTATGCTTAGATCATCTGATGTGAGAGAATCCTCCCTTTGTATTTAAGCTCCTAGTATTTTTTTCAGATTTTATCATTTTGAGAGAGAGAGAGAGAGAGAGAGAGAGAGTGAGAGGAAGAACCCTAAGCAGGCTGTGCACTGTCAGCGCAGAGCCTGATGTGGGGCTCCATCTCACTAACCGTGAGATCATGATCTGAGCTGAAATCAAGAGTCAGATGTTTAACTGACTGAGCCACCCAGGTGCTCCTAGAATTTTCCTTTAAGTAGAGCTAAACCTACTTCTAATTGATACTGCTATAATCATTTCACACTTGAGTCTATAAGTACCGAGTAGATACAAAGGGAAACAGGACTATCTCGCCACTCTCACGGAGCCCACAGGCCAATATGATGGGAAGAAACCTGCACAATCAGCACGTACAAGGTGAAGTTGGAGAAATGCAGAAGGATGTGCAAAATGCAGAGTGCTGAGGCAAAGGACATGCAAGTGTAGCATGGAGCAAATAAAGTCAAAGACTCGGGAAAAGATGGATCTCGATGGAAGAGGATAGATTTTTAATTTTGTTTTGTTTTGTTTTGTTTCTGGCTAGAGACAGGAAGGGAAGGAAGGGCTTTCCAGGCAGAATGAGTAGCATGAGCAAAGGGGGATTGCTTGGCACCTGTTCAAGAAATGCCATGTTGTTTAGTTTGACAATGTTCCTGTGTGGAGAAGGGCAGGGAGAGATAAGGGTAGAGAGATACACTGAATGCCCGTGTAGCAGGGTCAGTTGAAAAATAGTGATGAGCTTCTCCCTTTTTATTTCCACGCTTTTGACTTTCTCCACAGTCAACCAAAGCCTTACTAATTCATTGGGAGCAGGGACATTTGCATTCTTAAAGTTCAAGATGGAAATGAAAAGCAAGTGTTAATATTGAGCTTATGAAACTCAAAAATAGAATTTAGCAGCAAGACAATGAGCTTGGAAGCCAAGTTTTGTCTTCAAAGGAAGTCAGAAAGTTTCCTAAAGAACTCAGATAATCGGATTCTGCTGCAGTATTTAAAAGATTCCCCTGTAGGGGCCGCCCTGTGGCTCAGTCCATTAAGCATCTGACCCTTGATCTCAACTCAGGTCTTGATCTCAGGGTTGTCAGTTAAAAAAAAAATAAAACAACAAAAATAAAAGATTCCCTTGTCCCTTTTAGGGCCTGGCTTGATGCCTATATAGGTATCAGGAATAAGACAGAATGATGCTTCCCAACCTGTGTCCTGCCAGTGGGTTAGAGGGACCTTTTGACTTTTGGTCTTCAAGAAAACCTGGCATGACTGGAGGTAGCCAGTCTCCTTGGCTGGTAGCTTCTGGACATAAACAATCTTGTCTGGGATGTAAGCAAAATGGAATCAGGTACTCTCCCTGGGCTTGGCCTAGGAGATGCTCTACCCTTGGGCATGGACTTCAGCAGCCAGCCGATGGGTAGGGTGTGTGGCTGTCCATGTGGACACATGGCCTCTGATGCTACTGGGGAGTGCTCTTCTTCCAGGTTGAGCTCAGGAGCATGGGGTGCAACCTGTGGGTCTTCTATGGTCAAGGTTCATAGTAGAGGAAGGCCTGGGGGGAGCTTCTGGTAGATTTCTTGTAGCTGTTTTTCCATGTAGTAGATACTTTCATCGAAGTGCAGCAGAGGTACCCTTTCATAGGCCCAAGCTAGCAACGGAGTGGCTGCCCTTATAATGCATGAGCCTCTTGCAAATTATCTTTGCCATTAGTATGAACATTTGATGTGGGGAAAAGTTTGATTGGAATTGCAGTGCTTTTGAGTTATTACCAAGAGTTGTAACATTTATTCGTCCACAAAAGAAAAGAAAAATGCTGACCGAATCTTTCAATGTCATTGCAGCTACTATAAATTTTGGAGTTTTGGAAAATTCCAAAATTTGGAAGGGTCGTAAAATATTTGGGGTAAACAATGGCTTTATAGTGATACCCATTTGTGATAGTAAAGTTTCTCATCAGTATCAACTCTTTGGAATTTGAACAACTCATCATTAAAAACGTGATCAGGAGGAGTACCCCGGGTGGCTCAGTTGGTTGAGCGTCTGAATCTTGATTTCAGCTCAGGTCATAATCTCATGGTTATTGGGATCCAGCCACACAGTGGGTGCCTGCACTGGGCATGGAGTCTGCTTGGGATTCTCTCTCTCCCATCTCTCTGCCCCTCCCCTGCTCTCTCTTGTGCATGTGTGCACGCACTCTCTCTCCCTCTCTCTTTTTCTCTCAAAAAAAAAAAAAAACCACCAAAAAACCAAAACCCAAAACTTGATCTTTGTGCCTATTTTCTTGTGCCTATTTTAGGAATAAAAGCTGATGACAAGTGATGTTGGACTGATATACAATTTATATCCATTGGATCCATTATATTTCTCTTAAAATATTGGAAAATATCTTACTTGTGTCTTTTGTAAAATTTCAAAATTTAGTAACTTTCCTAATACTTGGCCTTTTGTTCATTTTAATTGTATGTTATAAAAACAATGTGATCAAATTTTCAGAAAGCCTCCTGTAGATGTCCCCAGACCTCTTCCAGTTTACCCCAGTGTACAGTGCAAATATTACCACATTTTATATTTGTTATGGAAAAGAATTGGAAGCACTGACAAAGAGGAAGAGAAGTCTGAGGTCCCACCATCCCCTCTACCTAAGGGATGAAGGGAGGCCAAGTAGATCAGGCATCAGGGATTATAGGACTTTCCAGATAGGTACCTGGGAGCTGTTGGAAATCTGGAGTGAGAGTAGACAGATTCCACGGGTGCGGCCCTCTACACTGGGGACAAACATGGGCCCAGAAGTGCATGTTCTCCCATCACTCTAAAGAGCCGATATGGCCAATGGCACCCCAGGGGGTTGGGCAATCTGGCCGCTTTGCAGCATCGATCAGAGTGGATCCAGAGGATGCCATAGTGACCTGAGGGTCCCTCCCTGCTGCTGCTAGGAGGGGACAGTAAGCCCCCTTTACTGTATATAGTGGCTATTCTTGGGGAAGTTAGAGGTGAGGGAGAGAAATTTGAAAGACAGCAATTTGGTAGAAGGGTCTGAGTCATCCAAAAGAGAGCATGGAGGGGCGCCTGGGTGGCTCAGTTGGTTAAGCGTCTGACTCTTGGTTTAGCCTCAGGTCATGATCTCACAGTTTGTGGCTTCGAGCCTCACGTTGGGCTCTGCAGCTGACAGCTTGGAGCCTGCTTGGGATTCTCTCTCTCTCTCTCTGCCCCTCCCCACTCACACTGTCTCTGTCTCTGTCAAAAAACCACCACCACCACCACAACAACACACACAAAAAAAACCCCAAAACCAAAAGAGATCCTGGAAACTCACTATACTTTGAATGGACAGAGTATTTAAACTGTTGCAAACAAAAGCAATTAAAATATTATTAATTGCCAATCTGAATTATCCATGCTACTCAGCAAGGTTGGAGCCTGAGAAGGAAAATCAGGCCAGCCTTCCAGAAAGAAGTAAAGCTTTCTGGCCACACCTGAATGCAGTGTGAATGAATGAATAGCCTACACCAGTGATGGTCGGCAATGGCGGGGGGGGGAGCTTTGAGTATTCCTTGGTAACGTTGATTCTCTCTGTGTTATAGATCATGAATACACCTCCTTTTCCCATTTACTGACTCGAACTTTCCAATTTGTCCAAGATGGACTCACACTGCTCCCCTCAACACCCCAAAGTAAAATCTCTTGTTAATGAAAATTCTAAGTTTTCCAGCTAGGAAATAATCTAGCCCAATGAATATGTTCATTAAAGTTTTTATTTCGGTTCCTACTATCTACCTTT
The DNA here is from genome assembly GCA_028646485.1 of Cryptoprocta ferox. Taxonomy (NCBI): domain Eukaryota; kingdom Metazoa; phylum Chordata; class Mammalia; order Carnivora; family Eupleridae; genus Cryptoprocta; species Cryptoprocta ferox. The sequence continues at coordinate 6,631,453 of CM053572.1, forward strand.
TCTTCCTAAATCCTAAAATATACTAAAATAGTAATGTATCTCCTTATATAAAAGTGGCTGTAGGTAGAGACTTCTAAAAACTAGCATTGAGATAGCGCCAAAAACATCTTCCTGGGTCTGCAGAAAGGATTTTGGACTGGCATGTGATACGTCAATTCTGACTTATTGCTTCCCACATACCATGGAATAATCTTTTTCTTAGCTGAAATTATTGGATGATTATTTCTAATGTGAAATGTTTTCCCATCATCAGACGTGTGTTGTGAAATACCTGTCATATGTGTCTCTTTGGTCGGTGATCCTGGGAATGCAGACAAATAAACATGAAAGCAGAAAAATTAATGGGAGGGAGACAGACCTTTCACTGATGATACTGGTTTATCTTGGCTTCTCCCACTCCTGACATCACACTTTTGCTTAAGATCCTGCTCGTCTGCCTTGTTCTGTTCTGTTTTTCCCTGGGATGCTGCTGCTGCTTCTTCTTTAAAAAATTTTTTTTAACATTTATTATTTTTGAGAGAGAGAGTGCATGCATGCCTGCACGGGAGAGGGGCAGAGGGAGGGAGAGAATCCCAAGCAGACTCTGTGCTGTCAGTTCAGAGCCTGATGTGGGGCTCGAACTCAACAAACTGTGAGATCATGACCTGAGCAGAAATCACGAGTCAGCCACTTAACTGACTGAGTCACCCAGGTGCCTCCCCCACCCAACCCCACTCCCCCGGATGCTTCTTAATGTGTGCCCTTTCTCTTGGGACACTCATCACCTATTGTCTGGGAGTCATGTAGTACATGCTTTGTGATTTTAAAAATGCTTTATCGTTTTCTTTTTAAAAAGGGAAGAGTCCAGTTAAGATGCTTAAACTTGAATTATGTACAGAAAAAAATGTGAATATTACTCATTTAAAATACAACTTCTGGGGCACCTGGGTGGTTCAGTCATTTGCGTGGCTGACTTCGGCTCAGGTCATGATCTCATGGTTCATGGGTTCGATGAACCCATCAGGGTCTATGCTGGCAGCTCAGAGTATGCAGACTGCTTCAGATTCTGTGTCTCCTCTCTTTCTACCCCTTCCCTGCTTATGCACGCACATGCACGCTCTCTCTCTTTTTCAAAAATAAATAAAATAAACATAAAAAAAGAAATTGTAAAATATAAGTTCTCTACATTTTTTTTCTTTTTGGTTCTAAATTACACCACTAATTTAAATGTTACAAGGAATAGTTTGTTTACGAAAAGTAAGTTAGGAGTGATGGATGTTTAGCTTTGAAATAAAAAGTTAGCTCCTCAATGTATCAAACTGTTAATTTTTAAGGTCCTCCTTAGCAGCCTGCCGGTCTTACTTGTCTCCTGGGCTTTCTTTATTTTGAGGACACAGTTATGCCATTATTTTAGGGGAGAGTCCTCTGGTAGCATTGAGGAGGGACTGGGGAGAAATCTAATCTGATCCACTGCTTTCCTTTAATTCTGACATTCTTATCCTTGAAGGGGAAAGGAGTAATTTGTCTACTGTTTACATTAATTAGAAGCCTTTTTTTTCCCTCTGAAAAAAGGGAAAACAATTAGGTGTTAGATGGTAATTGTTCCTTGACTTTGGACATGAGTCTTTGGAGAAATTCTCTTTGGTAAATGCAACTCACCCACACGCAGTTGAAACGACCATCAAAAGCTTTCATAAAGTAGCTAATAGTGTGGAGTAATAACTACTTGCAAGGGTGTTGGGGGAATTAATCAGAGAGGTTCTGTAAAGTGGTTTGGAGCCAAAAAGTGCAATATAAATGCTAAGTAGCCACATATTTTTCTGGGAAAAGGTGGAGTAAATGTAATCAGGGCTCCGCTCAAGCTGAGCAGCTTCACGGCCACCTCCACACTCATATTTAATGTTGATAGAACCACAACTTCTGACAGAGCTCTTGCTTTCCTCCTACCACGGTGTAAATAATTTCCACAAACCTCAGGGCAATTCAGGCGTTAGAAGGCTTGCGCAGAATTGAGGAAAGAAGCCAGCATATCGTATTTAATTAGTAGGTGCTCAATAAATATTTGCTGATTTCATTTGATTTTACCATTGTGGTTTCGGACCCCCTTACTCACGAGCTTTTGAATTCCCTTAAGACGATATTGACACTAGATGGCGCTATGTCACCGGGGAAGACTGGCCCCCGGGGCTGGTGGTTGGGGAGTGCGTCTCTAATTTTGTAATTAGCCAAGGACTCAAGAGTTTTCACTCATTTCCTCCTCATTTACCTTGATAAGAAATCATGACCTTTTAATTTTTTCAGGGGTGGGTTAGGGACCCACCGTATGATTTTTACCTCTGCATAAAGCAAGTTCAATTAGATTGAATTCTCACTTTGAGGGAGAGAATGCCAGGCTGCTGCCAGCTCTATTTCACAGTGTGCGGCGTAGGTAATGGGCTATGACAGCTTCCTTCCCGCCGCTAACTCTGTGTCACATGAGCAGTCAGAAGGTGACTTGAGATTGGGAGACATAAAGGTGCGTGATTGATTCTAACAATGAGAACGTGCTTTCTGGTCTCCCCTTCTCTGAAAGCTAATGACTGATTTTCCTTGGAATGAAAGTACAGTTGACTCTTGAGCAACACGGGTTTGCACTGCAGGGAGCCACTTAGGTGTGGATGTTTTTCCTTACAGTACTGTACTGTAAATGTATTTTCTCTTAGGATTTTCTTAACATTTTCTTTTTTCTAGCTTATGTTACTGTAAGAATACAGTATATAACATAAAATATGCATTAATCAAATACAAAATCAAATACAAAATAATGTGTTTATGTGATTGGTAAGGCTTCTGGTCAATAGTAGTAGGCTATTAGTAGTTAAGTTTCGAGGGAAGTCAGAAGTTATATGTGGATTAAAAAATTTTTTTTAACGTATATTTATTTTTGAGAGACAGAGAGACAGAGCATGAGCGGGAGAGGGGCAGAGAGAGAGGGAGACACAGAGTCCAAAGCAGGCTCCAGGCTCTGAGCTGTCAGCACAGAGCCTGATGTGGGGCTCAAACCCATGGACCACAAGATCATGACCTGAGCCAAAGTCGGATGCTTAACCGACTGAGCCACCCAGGCGCCCCTATATGTGGATTTTTGACTGTGCATGGGGTCAGTGCCCCAACTTCCACTTAGTTCAAGGGTCAACTGTACTAGTTTCCTCAAAGTCCTTGGAAAGTCCCATAATGGGCTAAAACGTTCAGATCCCACCTACACGTGGAGCCTCATATTCACCGCCATCTTTCATATTGTACTCCATTTGCCCTTCCCAGTGCTCAGCTACCTCTTGTTTTTCTATTATGCTTATCACTTTTGTTTATTTATTTATTTGGCTCCACACCTGGTGTGGAGCCCAGTGCAGGGCTTGAACTCATGACCCTGAGCTCAAAGACCTGAGCTGAGATCAAGAGTCCAACACCTAACCAACTGAACCACCAAGTGCCCCTATGCTTATCACTTTTAAAGGCATAACTTAATTGTTTATTATTCTATGGTTTATTATTTGTTCCTCTCCTTAAACTGTAAGTGTCACGTGGGCAAAGTTCTTTGCTATTCTATTTACTGACTAATAAATTTAAAAAGCGTTTAGGGGGGGTGACTGGTTCAGTCGGTGGAGCCTGTGACTCTTGATCTCAGGATGGTGGGTTTGAGCCCCACGGTGGGTGTAGAGATTACTTAAAAATAAAATATTGAAAAAAAAGCATTTAGAACAATGTCTGGCACATAGAGGTCTTTGTAAATATTTGTTGAATGAGTGAAAAATTGTCAATGGCACCTTAAGCCTGGTATATACATGTTTCCAAATATGTTTGTTATACAAAAAGTATATAAAAGTTTTAAAGATAAAAATACCTCAGGAATGCTCTCTGCTCAGAGGTTATTTTGTGATTCCTATTCTTCTAGTGTACATTGAAAGAATAGCTAACCGAGTCACTGTTGTTGTTCAAATAAATCCTTGGATATTTTTGCTTTCTAGAATGAGGGGGTAAAGGGATCAAAGATTCTACTCTTGATTTTTCTAGTTCTTCATTCTTTTTTTTTTAGGTTTATTTATTTATTTCGAGAGAGAGACAGAGAGAGTGTGAGTGGGGGAGGGGCAGAGAGAGAGAGGAAGAGAGATAATCCCAAGCAGGCTCCGTGGTGCCAGCACAGAGCCCAACATGGGGCTTGAACTCATGAAACTGCGAGATAATGACCTCAGCCGAAACCAAGAGTCAGACGCTTAACTGACTGGGCCACCCAGGTGCCCCTCTAGTTCTTCTTTCTTTAAGATTAGACTAAATAGTCTTCTAGTAGAGGTGATCCTTAGTTCTGTGACATAATGAAAAGGTATCTCTGGGGGTTCATTTATAACTTCAGACCTCTCTGAAAGGATGGAAACCTCACAGAGATAAGTGGGGTGCATTCTATAGGGAGGGGTGGAGTCATCACACATAAATGAGGGAAGGAGATTACTGAGCTTGGTTGAATCCAAGTGAAAAGGACTCCATAGTGACTCAGTGTATTAGTTTCCCATGCTGTGTAACAAGTTACCACAAACTTAATGACTTGAAACAACCCGCATTTATTATCTCACAGTTAGTGTGAGTCAGGAATCTGGGCAAGGTTCGCTGGGCCATCTACCTCAGCCCTTATGAGGTTGCAGGTGTTAGATGGGCTGCATTCTTAGTTGGGGGCCTGACAGGAAAACTCTGTTTCCCAACTCAGTCAGGTTGTTGGCAGATTCATTTCTTTTTGGCTGAATGATGGAGGACCATGGTTCTTAGTGTCTGTTGTCCAGAGGCCCTCTTGGGTTCTAGAGATCACACTGGTCTTAGTTGGGAGGGGGATGGGCTAAATGGGTGATGGGTACTAAGGAGGGCACTTGTGATGAGCACTGGGTGTTATATGTAAGTGGTGAAGCACTGAATTCTACTCCTGAAGCCAATACTACACTATATGTTAACTAACTAGAATTGAAATAAAAATTTGGAAGGAATAAGAAAAGAGTTTGGACAAAAATGTGACTCTATTTAGTATGTATCTCCATTGGGGAGATATTCAATGATTATTAAATAATGATATTTTATTTAATTTGGCCATAAACTTTCACTTAAATACAGTGTGCTTTTTTTAAAATACTGGTAACCAACATCTATAAAACAATAAGGATAGAGATTGCCATTTTGGCATTAAAGAAAGGAGGTACAAATTGCTTTCTTGCATTAATATCTACAAAATAGTTCCTTTTTCCTGATAAATACTACTAATTATAAAGTTGAATTATAAAAATAAAAGAAAAATACAAAACAGTGACTTGAAATCAATCTATCATTTTTACAATGAATATATATTGTTTCTTTAATAAGAAAACTTAAATGTTATTAATAAAGAAATTAACCTATCAAAAGACATGTGCAGGTGATTTAGAGAGAAGTAGGAAAAAAGTCATTTTACGAGGTATTTCAAAGTAAAATTGCACTGGGGAAGAATACTAAAATGTTTTTCTCACGACCCAGGAGAATCATAAATCCATGGAACTCAGAAGTCTTATTTTGCTCTGGTGAAAAAGGACTGTATGAAACTAAGCTTAGCTTAGGGGTATGAATTTGCATTTATAAAAAGCTATAAAATTTTTTACCAAAACCCTCTTTTTAATTATCAAACGATTTCATGGATTTCACCGTACTGTGAGCAAACTCTGTACCCATGGAGGGCCAATGATAGGTAGTTAGCCAACAATACAGTCAAGATTCAACCGTTTGAATAAGTAGATAAGCATTTTGAAAATATTTGTTCACCACTGTTGATGTCTTGGATGCCATACAGAAAATACACGGTGTTTCTCCACAGCCTCCTGACTCAAGTACCATGGTACCCATCCTACTTTTGGTTGTCAAAATACAACATTGCACATTTTGTTCTCTTAAAGGTTTTGTACCTTTGATGTGAACTTTATAGGTAAGGACAAGTTCCTTTTTTTATGTCTTTATTTTATTTTGAGAGACAGAGAGTGAGCGGGGAAGGGGCGGAGAGAGAGGGAGACACAGAATCTGAAGCAGGCTCCAGGCTCAGAGCGGTCAGCACAGAGCCCGATGCGGGGCTCAAACCCACGGAATATGAAATCATGACCTGAGCTGAAGTCAGACGCCTAACTAACTGAGCCACCCAGGGATCCCAGGTAAGGACAAGTTCTTAATGACTTTCTGAGGCAGAAACTTCCTGTGCTCTGGGTGGGAAAGCTTCATGAGAGAGGTCAACAGATGCCTGTGAGAGGGAAATGAAGTCTAATGAGAGGCAGGCAGATGGCTGCTCCAGGTGTGGGGAACCACTCTGAGCAGGTACAGTATCCAGAACAGCTGTAAGACCTATAGCAGTGGTTCTTGAACTTAAGCCTCTGTCAGAATCCCCTGGAGAGCTTGTTAAAACAAAGATGGTGGCTCCCACCCCCAGTTTCCAATCCAGCAGATCTAGCAGTGGGGTCTGAGATTGCCATTTCTAACAAGTTATCCTATGATGCTGATGCAGCTGTTCCAAGGACCACGTTTTGAGAAACACTGAGCAAACTACCACCTGGCTTGATTAGGAGCTGGCCACTTGCAGAGAGAAGAGGAGGTAAAAAATCCTAGAAGGAACACCTACAATAAGAGTGAGCATCTTGAGGGGCGCCTGGGTGGCTCAGTTGGTTAAGCATCTGACTTCAGCTCAGGTCATGATCTCACGGTTAGCAAGTTCGAGCTCCTCATTGGGGTTTCTGCTGTCAGCACAGAATCCGCTTCAGATCCTCTATCACTCTCTCTTGCTGCCCCTCCCCCTCTTTCTCAAAAATAAAAATAAACATTAAAAAAAAGAGCATCATGAGACTTGATTAGCAAGAGACAAACTGTTTGTTAATGTGTGCCATGCCCATCTTTTACAAATAGAGTAACTCAAAGTGGTGGCTTAAAACTCCAGCTTATATAGCATCTTCAAAAAAGAACAGTACATTTATGGAGAAATGACAGGACAAAGGAAAATGATTTTAGGCTTCCAAGGGCGGCAAACCATGGGAAGATAAATGGGAAGATAAATGGGAGGAAACTTATGGCGTGAGGTTTGTTGGCAGATTCTTCTGGTTCTGTCTCTTAGCTGAAAAGACTCTGTCTCCGATAACAGAAATTATATCCTGCCTTTAGGCAGAAAGTAGGGAGGATAGAGAGAGTTTTTCTGGAATTTGCTGTTTCTTAAATCCTTCAGCTCAAAATCATTTTTATGTCAAAGAGGCATACTGGGATGACATACTCTGCTTCCCTTTGGCCACATAGATGTTCTGCCCAGAGTGAGGGGGTGGAATGAATGGGAGAGACAAAAATGAAGGGATGGTTAGAATTTGTTGGTAGCTGCAGCCCTCAGTGTTCATCTCAGTGACAGTGGCAGCATCTAGTGGTGGTGGCATTTCACCTCCTGCCAAATTGTTTAGTGCCTTCACCTCCTTCAAGCCTTTGCAATGTCAACTTCATGTTATGTTCTAGAACTAACCATCATTATTTAGAGGAGAAATATGCAATATGCATTCCACCCCCACGAGTGAACTCCTTCTCCCCATACCTGTGTTGGTTTTTCCTTTAGCGTGATCTACCATGCTGGATACCTTCTTACTTGTTTTATCCGACTCTCCCATTGGAAGTTGAGCTTTTTGAAGGGAGAGAATTTATCTCTTGTTCACTGTTGTATCCTGATGCCCAGAACAATGCCTGTCACATACTAGTGCTTGATAGGTATTTATTTATTTATTTATTTATTAAATTTAAAGATTATAAAATTGGTTTATTGTAAAAGCAATTCAAGAATACCCAGTTAAGGGGCACCTGGGTGACTCAGTTGGTTAAGCCTCTGACTCTTGATTTTGGCTTAGGTCATGGTCTCTCGGTTTGTGAGCTTGAGCCCTGCATCAGGCTCTGCACTGATTTAGAGATTAACAAGTCCATTCATAGGTAGAGTCTACCTGGGGAATGGATGTCAGTTGCCCCTTTTTGCAGCCACTGCTAACTTCTTGAATCACTACAGCAGGGATTTGGGGTAGGAGAATAGACCTGTCCCTGGGGGGAATGGAGAAGCCACAGGACTTTGACCTTATGCCAGTATTTTGTAATGGGAATGCTACTGAGGATTTGGGCGAGAAAATTCTTTGCTGTGCAGAGGTCTCCCTTATATTGCAGGATATTTAGCATCCTTGGATATTGCCTGTTCAATGCCAGTAGTACTCCCAGAAATGCCTCCTCACGTTTCCAATTTGAACTCAATTTGAGAACCTTTGCTAGTCCAACAACTCAGTGAACACATGGGAATTCTAGAATTTCGAATCTATTACTTATACAGGCTGGTGGAAGTACAGGGGGATAGTTGCACAACTGTTAAATTCTGCAGACATGTGCCTGTCAGTTCTCTTTAGAATGTGGGGATTCTTCGTACCTATTATCCTCAGCTTCAGGCTTTAGTTGAAATTCTGAGACAAGAGAGAAGTCTTTCAACATCCTATCATAGGTTGATAGCAACGTGTCTCCAAATGACAGCATAGGCTGTATTATGCTGGATTTCTTTGACATAGTCAGTCCTCTCCTGGTGTATAGGTTTCTGGGCCCAGTCAGACCCAATTGGGAAAACTGCCCATTTCCTCTCTCCTTCCTCCAAGTTCTTCTGGAGGACCCCATTTGCTAGAACAATATACCTCTTATTCATCTATAAATACAAATCCTATCAGAATCAAAAGAACGAAGTTTTATGAAGTCTGTAATTGCACAGGCTCTTAAAAGTAAAGTTAATGCTTTGTATTTATATTTGGTTGAACCCATTTTGGGTAATTCAATTTCATTATGTTGGTAGATGCCATATTAATTTGAAAGCAAGCATAAAGCTGTAGTGAGTATGTTTTAGCAACTGAGACATTATGTTCTTTATGAGAGGGACAGACTCAGATTTTATTCCTGTTTAATGTGAGTCTGTCTTATCTGAAGAACAGGCAAGACAGAAAGGGAGCTAATCTTTTAGGTTTGTATTATGTCCTGTAGGTTTTTTTTTTTAAGTTTATTTATTTTGAGGGAGAGCGCACACATAAGGAGGGGAGGGGTAGAGAGAGAGAGAGAATCCCAAGCAGTCTCCTTGCTATCAGGGCAGAGCCCAACGTGGTGCATGAACCCACATGAGATCTGTGGGTTCATGTGAGATCTGCGAGATCTTGACCTGAGCCAAAACCCAGAGTTGGACGCTTACCCGACTGAGCCACCCAGGGGTCCCTGTCATATAGTTCTAGAGTGTTTTCACGTGAATGATCTCATCTCTTCATATCATCCTAAAATCCACTTCACAGGATTTTTGTGCTAATTATGGGGTACAGCTAAAAAATGGGCAGTTTCTATGCATGTATAAAACATTTACTCTCTTGATGGCATCTTCAGTTTTTGAAAGCTATTTTGCTAATACTTAGGAAGTTGTCTCTAATTGCTTCTCTAATTAGTCTAAATATTTAAAATTATTAAATAATAAAGAAATACCTGGTTATAATAGTAGCATTATATTAACTACACATAATAGTTATATTGTGGGTTTTGATGAATAATTTCCACATATCCTACAATATATGCTTTATTTTTTACATTTATTTATTTATTTTGAGAGAGAGAGTGCAAGCAGGGGAGGGGCAAAGAGAGAGGAAGAGAGGGAATCCCAAGCAGACTTTGTGCTGTCAGCAAAGAGCCCTACGCGGGCCTCAAGTTCACGAACTGTGACACCATGACCTGAGCTGAAACCAAGAGTTGGATGCTTGACTGACTGAGCAACCCAGGCACCTTCTATGATACATGCTTTAAATGAGATATCTTTCCTGAATATCTCCAATGTATAGACCCAGTAAGGAAAACATCAGTTTTCTTACAAAGAGCAGTGAAGGAAGGAGGATTTTGGTTCTGGGAAAGGAGTGCAGTTCTGGGGTCTCAGCATGAAGTTTTTGGGCTTGGAGACTTTGTGGGGAGGTCATCATGGCAGAGCCAGGGTTGTAGCATTGGCTCGAAGATGAAAAGAGAAGGTCTTTCATGGGTAAGAATAAGAGAGAAATTGGTTAATAAAAATATGAACAATCCTCGGATCTCTTATTTGTGGTTACTTACAAACAGGGAGGTCTACCTCCTTATTCTAGTACGTACCAACCTGTGGAATTCCCTTGGTGTGGATTTTTCAAGAAAGCAAGCTCTTTCACAAAGTGAATTTAACCTCTGTGTCTACCCATGTGGATATGGAGAAGCTGTCACAGAGAGGAGTAGCCCTTTCACTTTGAGTGCTATTTAATATATCTGTTGATACTGTTTTAGCTTTCTTCTTCCAGAGAAGACGATGAGAATCTTGAGGCTGGGTCCTTTATTCCCCTCATCCTGGAAGAAGCTTTGATGCTTTGTTGATCAGTTTGTGGTGAATCCCTTCTATTTGCCCTCAGTAATAATTTCTGCTGACCATTCTTGTTGAATCCCCAGAGAGAGTCTCAAAGCTGCAAATTCTGCCTCATCCTCAATCCTGCTTTCATCTTTCAAAATCCTAGAATACACAGGGCGGGGGAAAGAGGTCAAGGGACATTGGGCTAGTCCCAGCCAGACATTGAAGCTTAGAACAACTTAAGAGAAACAAAAGCATTACATTTACTCATACACCCCTTGGCGTGCATCTGTCTTTTGGATGTGTCATGAGATAATTAATGTGTAAATACCAATTAGAGTGCTTGTCACAGAACAACCAGCTACTAACTGTTGGTTTTTATCTGTCTGTCTTTAATTAATAAACTTTGGCCAGCAAAGATGGTTTAGAAAAATATTAGGTAACTCAGTTTCAGCAGTTATGATGATATAATGAGTTAGGCTGACCTAATGTCCTTGTTCATTTGGTGGCCCAGCTAGTATAGCCAGAATTGGAGTGTGAGATGGCTCTGAACCAAAGACAATATTTCAAATGATTCCTGTGGTCACACTGCGTGGATGGAAGAGCCTTTTATAGCTATTACCCTACCTTGGATTAAGTTTTCCTAATAGAGGCCACTGGCAAGGATACATCTCCATGCAACTACCTAGCAACTAGCAAATATTTGCAGCTTCTCAGAGATTTGTCTCTGTTTCACTGTTGCTGTGGTTGCTACTGCTTTCCTGGACGGATCAGTGACCAACACAGTGCTTCACCTTCTTATGTCCAAGAAATAGTGTATGATAGCCTTCCAACTTGGCTTAATACAATGCGTGCCCTATTGTGCATGCTGGAGCCTGGAGCTCCCTGGAGCCATTTCCAGGGAGAGGGTGATAGAGCAGCAAAGACTGACTTGTGGAGTAAAAATAAGCCGATATTTTTTTTAGTGCTTGTGGGTTACAGATTACTTCTCATATACTGCCTCATTTTTCATCTTTACATTAACCCTGTGAAGTAGACCCAGCAAGCATTTTCATTTCTCCTTTCTGCATCAAGTTGGACAATACTGTTTGAGTATATTATTTTTTTCCTTCTAAAGGAAATGCATATGTCCAGCTCATAAGCGAATTGACAGGGTGGCTAGTTCTAAGTGAAATGGCTCAGTTTCACTCTTTTACACTTTTTTAAAGGTTTATTTATTTTAAGAGAGGCAGAGACAGCATGAGCAGGAGAGGGGCGGAGAGAGAGAATCCCTAGCAGGCTCCTTGCTGTCAGCACAGAGCCCAACGTGGGGCTTGATCTCATGGTTTGTGACCTAAGCCGAAATCAAGGGTTGTATGCCTAACTGACTGAGCCCCCCAGGTGCCCCTCAGTGTCACCCTTTTAAACACCCAACTCTTTAGGCAAGTCTTTGCTCCCAGTTGTGTGTGGTTGGTGTTGTAAGGGCATGAACGCTTTATGTGTTGATGCTTTATGCTTTGAACCAGTTTTGTCCCACAAGCTGTTCTATTGCTCCCTTAGAATGATCACACTTCTTCACGAATGTCACATTACACACAGAATTTTTTAGCAACCTCAACTGTGAAATTGTAATCTTAAAACAGGCATGGTTATTTCTTCTTTTTAAAAAAATTTAAAAATGTTTTTATTTATTTTTGAGAGAGAGACAGAGTGCGAGTGGGTGAGGGGCAGAAAGAGAGGGAGACAGAATCGGAAGCAGGCTCAGGCTCTCAGCTGTCAGTACAAAGCCTGACATGGGGCTTGAACCCACGAACCATGAGATCATGACCTGAGCCAAAGTTAGACGCTCAACAGACTGAGCCACCCAGGCACCCCTGGGTGTGGTGATTTCTGATCAACAACTCTGGTGAAGGGTCTTGTGAAAAATTATTGCAAAAATCACTTGTTTACTATTAAGAAAAATTCTGTTAAGTCCCTGGCAAGAAGAATGTGCACCCGGTAAATATTTGGGGGATGAATTGTGGAAGGCATCATTGTAGATTGATATCAATCAATCTACAAAATATTCCACATTTGAAATTGATAATCCTATATCCTGTGTATTGACCAAACTGGACCATTAACCAATTCCTGGATGTTACCTGCACCTTCCTGCCCCTGTGACTTTTGGTCACTCCATTCCCTCCACCTTGACTGCCCTTTTCATCTCTATCAAAATTCTATGCACCCATCAGGTGCCTGGACCAAATGCCATTGTCTCCCTGAAATCTTGGCTTCTTCCATCACCACCAATGGAAATAACTGTAACTCGAAAGGTTCTTCTAGCACATTGCTTAGGTCTCTATAGGTCCTTACCATATTTTTCTTACATTACAGTAAAACATTGTTGACCAAGGAGAAGAGGCTGAAAAGCAATCAAAAGTGTTCATCTGGGGTCGTAGAGTTTGGGCTGAAATTCAAAGTGTACTCTGGGTAGCAAGCAGGGAGTACAAGCTCATAAAGGCAAAACCCACAAGGTTACATGTTTAGAAGGAATGATGATTGGTGCTAGCAGAGTTAAACTGACCAATACACAGTTGGCTATTTAACTAGCATGTTACATTATCTCTATTTCAGTCCAAAGTTGCAGAAGGCAGAAGGAGGTCCAGGTGCAATTGACAAAAATCAATTGACGAAAGGATTTTGAAAGATCCTCTTAGCAATCTTACTTCTCTTTGGAATCGTCTTTTGTAGGCATATACACATCATCTTTCCTTAGGATTTAAATTTTCTGAGAATAGAGAACAGTTTTCATCTTTGTACCTCTCTCTCTCTCTCTCTCTCTCTCTCTCTCACACACACACACACACACTTTAAGCATAGTATCAACTAGGTTAGTTTCCCAGCCTTTTTTTGTGGAATGAATAATGCCTACCAGGAACTAACTTCTCTTTCCTTATTGTAATACCTATAGTTAGTCCGCATCCCATCCTTCACAAAACTTTTCAAAAAAGTATGCACATTTGATTTCCACTGAAATTCTAAAGCCACTAATAGAAAAATATAAATAAACAGTAAAATGGACAAGACCCTGGGAGAACTAAATTTTTTAAAAATGTTTATTTATGTTTGAGAGAGAGAGACAGAGCACATGCTGGAGAGGGGCAGTGAGAGAGAGGGAGACACAGAATCGGAAACAAACTCCAGGCTCTGAGCTGTCAGCACAGAGCCCTAGGCGGCCTTGAACCCATGAACTGTGAGAGCATGACCTGAGCTGAAGTTGGCCATTTAAGTGACTGAGCCACGCAGGCGGCCCGGGGGTAACTAAATTTAAACAGACGTGGATGGGACAAACTTGTCTTGATTAATTGGAGATGAACAGAATCACTGTAAGAAACACTGATACTTAGTCTAAAAGTGTAGGGAGATAATGCAGCCTTTTTTTTTTTTTTTTTTTTTTTTTTTTTTTTTACGGACAAGAACAAAATGGTAATTAAAAAAAATGTTTCCAGGGGCGCCTGGGTGGCTCAGTCGGTTAAGCACCCGACTTCTGCTCAGGTCACGATTTCGTGGCCCCTGAGTTTGAGCCCCATGTGGAGCTCTGTGCTGACAGCTCAGAGCCTGGAGCCTGCTTCAGATTCTGTGTCTCCCTCTCTCTCTGCCCCTTCTCTGCTTTCACTCTGTCTCTCTCTCTCAAAAATAAACATTAAAAAAATAAAAATAAAGAAATGTTTCTAGCTTGGATTTCAGCATGTGGCTCTCGAATGATCGCTAAATTATTCCTTTAATTCATCAAGTCAACACAGCAGCAACAAAAGCAACACTAGAATTTCCTTCCTTCCTTCCTTCCTTCCTTCCTTCCTTCCTTCCTTCCTTCCTTCCTTCCTTCCTTCCTTCCTTCCTTCCTCTCCCTCTGTTCTCCTCCTTGCCTTCCCTCCTCCCTCCCTCCTTCCCTCCTTCCTTCCTTCCTGAATGTTATTTCTAGTTAGGGTAATAGAAGGAACTATAAAAGGGAACAGCCAGGAAGCTGGGGTGGGGGTGGGGGTGGGGGTGGGGGTAGGGCTGGAGTCTCTGAGAAGCAGGAGCCAAGGCGTGGCCTGGGGCAGCTATTTCTCTTTTAGTGTCATTCCAGGCAGTTGCCAATTTGGGCTTATTATTTACAGATGACTCCGCAGTGTGACAGGCTATTCCCCAAGCGAAGCCTCAGGCGAGGGGGGGGATGAGCTAGCCATGACCCTGCAGATTTCCTCGAGCCTGGAACTGCCGGCTGCCAGGAGCGATGCTCCCCTCACCTCCCCAGCCTTGTTTTTCCCTTTTAACACCATTTCCCCAGGGGTTGCAAAAAACACAGATTCATCTTAAAAGGTGTTCTGGTGAATTCCCTATCGGAAGCTTCCTTCCCCGGGAGAGGCGAGTATTAGATCCTGCAGAAATCTAGGTTAGGGACCGGGAAACCAAATAATGGGGCTGAATGAATGGACCAGAGTAAAGAGGCAGCACATAAAGGGGATCCCTTCTGAATGCATCTCTCATGCTGGGGGACATTAGGATGTCGGCAGACACGGCCCTTAGGTTTGGGTTGCCAGGTAACAAGAGTATCCATAGATTTCCATTTTTCTCTTCTTTCCGATTCAGGAGAGCCGTTGTTTTTCACACCGAAGGATTAAAGAACACCCCCACCCCCTCGCCCTCCTCATTAAGGTGAAAACCAATCACTGTCACCTGTTGGTGGCTAAAGTGTTTGAAAGGACACGATTGTTTTTCAACAGGTAAGCTGTTAGGAAACCGCGGGGAAACATCCAGCTGCAAACCTGAGGAGGGTGGAAAGGTAAGAGGAGGCTGTGGTCCTGCTTGGTATTCGGGCAGCCGGTGGACCCCTTCACCCCCCACCCACCGCGCGTCCCCTTGGGGGGCTTCTCCGTCCCCGAGCCGATTAATTCTGCTGCTTTCAACAGTTCCGTCTATTCTGCCCCCTTGCTGTGAGTTTCCTCATCCCTCGAAAACACCCAGGACTTACCCGGGAGAATCTCCCTGACTGCCCGTTTTATTTTCTTTAAGAGCTTAGTCTTAACCCATCCTTTTCTAAAAGAGAGCTCAGCTCTTTCTATGGCCGATTTATGGGTAATTTTTGGCAATACAGTAAAACCAAACAGGGCAGAGTCCCCACCTCTCTCTCTCTCTCTTAGAGAAGGAATATGGGGATTTAGAGCTTAAAATCTTAGGTTAAGCGGTTTTCTTCTATTTGATGGAAAAGGAGCCACACTGAGTGGCTTTTGAAATCTTACTGAGCAAAGGCGACATAAGCCTGCAGCCCGAGGTGTGGTTAGAAATGAGCTCTCTGGACGTGTTTATGCCTCTGGGCTGTATATGGCTGGATGTGTGGTGCATACATGTACATCCAGTCTTCACTGTGTGTATAGAGTATAATCATTAATCTCTGAAGACACCTGAGAGGAAGCTTACTGTAATGCTCTGCCCTTCCGAATGGCAATCAGTTTTAAGCCAGGATGTTTAAGGCGAGGCTAATAGTTTTCCTATAAGGCAAACAACAGTCTAGGAAACCTCACAGAGAGAATTCCCTCCAGTTTGTTGAGTATGAGTAGAGCAGGAAAGACATATCTATAGCCATTTTTCAAAGCTCTTGCGGACATGAAGTCCAGAGCAAAATGAGCCTTGGTCTGACTGAAAGCTGTCCTCAGCGCTTTGGATGATTAACCCTTGATGAATCACTGAGATTATTCCTACCAAGAACACTGGACATTGGGAAGATTCAGGTGAAGTGAGCAGGGTACTTGAAGTTGCTAATAACCACGTGTAAACGTCCTCTTGGTTGAATTAGCGGAACCTGCTAGCAGACAGCGAGTGACACCAAAGGCTGGGTGTTTTGTGATGTCTGGTACCCTTAGTTCTCCAGTGGTAGAGATGCTTTTGGGGTTTCGTGGCTCCAAAATGGGACAAATTGAGTGTGTTACAAAATATTATTTCTTCCTCAGCATTTCCTTAGAGATGAAACCTGGGTAAGATGGGCATCAGGGTTAACACAGATGGGAAAGAGATGTCACAAAAAAGCAAAAATGTCCTGAAATGGTACTTGAGTGGGGGGGTGGCCTCACTACATAGT
Source organism: Cryptoprocta ferox (assembly GCA_028646485.1). NCBI lineage: Eukaryota > Metazoa > Chordata > Mammalia > Carnivora > Eupleridae > Cryptoprocta > Cryptoprocta ferox. Next base: position 6,647,919 of record CM053572.1, read on the forward strand.
CCTCTGGGCAAAGGAGGTGGTAAGCGAAAACTGTGGGTATTTCTTTTTTCTTTAATGTAGTTTTAGTTGTTTACTTATTTTTGAGAGAGAAGGAGAGAGCACGAGCCCAAGTGGGCGAAGGGCAGAGGGAGAGGGGGGCATGATCTGACAACAGAACCCATTATGGGGCTCGAACTCACGAACCGTGAGATCATGACCTGAGCCGAAGTCAGATGCTTAACCGACTGAGCCACCCAGGTGCCCCAATGGTGGGTATCTGTGTGTGTGTGTATGTACATGAGTATATATATTTGTGGCCACAAATATGAATATGTAAGCATGTGCACAAACCTCACTTTTTGCATAAATGGACACCACTACATTCTCCTCTAATTCTCTTTCAGAGCTTGATTTCCCTTGAAATGAGGGAGCTGGGATCAACCCAGCTGGTCCTGTGCAGGAATGTCTGACTTTTTTTTTTTTTTTTTAACCATGTAACAGGTCCTCAGTAAAGGTGTGATTAATTGAATTGTAGGAGAGGGGGTAGAAGAGCATCGGGAGGCCCAAAGGATGAACTTCTCTTCTGGTGGAAAGTGGAGATTTTGGCTCACGGGGGCGGGGGTGGGTGGTGGGTGTTGGAATTCCAGAAGCTGTATCTGCATATCCAGAAGCTAAAATGGTGCTTCCCAGAAGCTAAAATGGTGCTTCCCCACAGGCTGACTCCACCTGCCCACTTCCATGTCAAGGACCCCAACAGGAAATGCTTTTTTTTTTCTTTTAGCTTAATGGAGAGGTAGTCTTGTTTCCCCTATTTTGCCTGCGTGTCACAGTCTTCTCGATCAATGGTCACGTTCTACTTTTCTCTACTGCTTGACACTCTTTTTTCCCATCTAAGAGAAAAGGAAAGGGTGAATCGCTTTGATTCCAAGATGAGCACGTTGTCCGTTCAGTTCAGAACTTCCCTCCCCCACGGCCCCCCTATCAGCAGAGGAATGGTGTTTATTGAGAATTTAGCCACAATTCCTCAGCAGCTGAATGTACGATTTCACGGCATGTAAATGTGGTGTGTGGGCTGTCAGGGTCGGTTATGCTGGGTCTCCCAAGGATGCTTTCAAGGTTGTGTCTGTCCGCCAGTAATAGGATTTATGTCACGGAATGTTTTTTGGCTTATTTATGTGTATTACACTGTTGATGCTGCTAGGCTGCAAAAATGGCATTGACTCTGTAGTGATTTGTGACATCGTGTCCCTTCTGGAAGCGGTTTCTGGTGTTGATGTCACGCGAGGCTTTTGCTGAGGAATAAAATCGTGTGCCCAGGATGACACGTAGAGTATTTCTCTTTGGTTTGCCTTTATGTCTGGTTTCCTCAATAGGCTCTTGGTTCAAAGTATGCCCAGGATAGAGATGGAAGGTGAAGAAAACTGATAGTGGGATGCAAGGTGTCCTTGTTCCCTAGTGACTTGGATGAATGTCAGTGAGCTCTTACCTAGTAGAGAAGAGAGGGCTGAAGCCCAAGCTTTCTGGGGCGCTTTTAACCATACTCTGCCCTTTGTGGGTTCAAGCTGCACGATGGATGTAGAGCTTACTTAAAAAAAAAAATCACGTCCCACAAGTGCCTAGAAGTTGGGAGGGAAATAGTGGGGCAGATGAAACACTCAAGTCCTCTCTACACACGTGCAGAATGTGCACTTTGGGAACTGTTTTTCTTTATTTTTAATGTTTATTTATTTTTGAAAGAGAGAGAGAAAGCAAGCAAGCATGAGCGGAGGAGGGGCAGAGAGAGAGGGAGACACAGAGTTGGAAGCAGGCTCCAGGCTCTGAGCTGTGAGCACAGAGCCGGATGCAGGGCTTGAACCCACGAACTGCGACATCATGACCTGAGCCAAAGTTGGACGCTTAACCGACTGAGCCATCCAGGCGCCCTGGGCACTGGTTCTATATGAGCTGCTTCACAGACGAGAGTAGGTCATCATCCCTCAGGAATATTCAGGAAGGCATCAGGGAAGGGTCTGAGAACCCCTGTCCTGGGGACCCTAGCATGTCTCAGAATTCACAAAATGGTTGCAGCAGAAGTCATTACCTTGAAAACCCTTTGCAAAGAAGGGGAAGAGGAGACTTAGGGCTTCCCCATGTGGAGGTCATGTGAAACCGTGGAACAAACTTACGTGGTCTAAACATGTCCATTGGTGAAGGAATTTCCCACTTCTTATAAATCTGGCTTGATTATAGGAAATGAGAGCATGCACGTTAGCATCTTCAGCACCTGCATAAGGCTTCTCAGGTTATTCATCTCTTTCTAGTTACTCAATGCACAATTTAATAAATAATATTTATTTATTAAATTAAAAAAATTTTTAAGTAGGCCCCATGCCCAACATGGCGCTTGAACTCACGACCCTGGGATTAAGAGTCACATGCTCTACCTCCTGAGCCAGCCAGGTGCCCCTCAACACACAATTTTTTTATTTTTGCAAGAGCACTTGGTCAATGATTAACTTATCAATAGCTTTTCCTGTGGGTCCTTCATTTTTCTTCCTCCACTCCGCTTCCCTCAAAAGCGATACAATTTGGTGATGGAAAAAGAGTGTATATGAAGGGGGTCTTTATTATGATGATGATTATTTAAGCTTAGAGAAGGAAGGTATCAATTTTTGATCAAAATTGTATTGTATTTTTTTATGAAGATTTTTAAATGTTTATTTTTTAGAGAGAGACAGAATGTGAGTGGGGGAGGGGCAGGGAGCAAGGGAGACACAGAATCTGAAGCAGGCTCCAGGCTCTGAGCTGTCAGCACAGACCCCTACATGGGGCTTAAACTCACGAATGGAGAGATCATGACCTGAGGTGAAGTCCAACGCTTAACTGACTGAGCCACTCAGGCACCCCAACATCATATTGTATTTCACCAAAAATTTTTTTGCAGTCTTATGACTGTGCAATCTAGAGAGATTTCAAAGTCTTGACTTGAGCACATGCCGTAATTAGGAGGTATTATTAGGTTAATTAGAAGCTGTGCCTCTTAATGATTCAAAATTGTTCAGGGGAGAAAATTGCAAGAGAAGAGAGAGTCCAGGGAGAGGATGTGTCTTAAAAGCTGCTCTCCCGTGAAGGTCATGCTATTGTTATAGCAAGAAGTGCTTGTGTTCCTGTTAGAAATGTTCATTAGGCCTGCTTTGTATCAGCTGTGTTAAGTGAACAGTGATGTATTTATTAAAATAATTTCCGTTCCTTGACTGAATCAAAGCTAAAGTATGAAACCAGCTTTGACCCTGAAATGATTGCTTAATTGGTCTCCTTGAAAACCAGTCCTCCCTCAAATGCTCTGTCTCCTGGACTGATGTCTATAGATCCCTTTTTCAGGTTCCTCCTCCTTTGTCTGATCTTGCTGTGTGGCTCATCTTGTGGTTTGTGAGTTCGAGCCCCACATCAGGCTCGGATCTGCCTGCTCCCTGCATGGTTGACACCACTTCTGTCCCCATGTCTAGAAACCACCAGTCTAGCCCATACCCTTCTCAGGAGCCCCTGATCCATACATGTAACTGATACCTGCCCATCCTCTCAATGTAGTACATCCCCATTGAATTCATATCTGCCCCTCTCCACACATCTGCTCTCATTTCTGGAGAAATAGGGTATCAACTTGGACTCTTCTCTCCCCCTTATTCAGCAAATCCATGCAGGCATCAACTCCTGTAGATACTATCTCCTTAATTCTTTCAAATCTATCTACCTTTTCAGTTCCGCCAATGCTGTGACTGTTGGTCCCTTGTCCTAGGTCTGACCCAGGCTGCTTTGAATACTTCAGTCCCTGGCCAACCCACTCAGGGCCTTAGGGGCACAAATGTTCCTCTTTCCTCATCTTTGATCCCTCTCATGTGGTGAAACCAACGTGTAAACTAAGCCTGGCCTCGTGGACATGGGGTTTTATCCACATGGACTGGGTTGGAGCCCTGGGGAGAGTCAGCAGAGCCACACGTGCTGGAACATGCTAACACGTTGGCAGTTCCCATCCTGGACCTTCCTCGGGCAAGTCTTGTAGAGGGACCTGTTCATATGTGACCTTCTGCTTTCCATCTTTCCATTTCTTATATTTTCATTTTTAGTTTTTGAACTTTTTTATTTTTATTTTTTATTTTTGAGACAGAGAGAGACAGAGCATGAGTCAGGGAGGGGCAGAGAGAGAGGGAGACACAGAATCTGAAGCAGGATCCAGGCTCTGAGCTGTTAGCACAGAGCCCGACGCAGGGCTCGAACCCAAAAACTTGAGATCATGACCTGAGCTGAAGTTGGAGGCTTAACCGAATGAACCACCCAGGTGCTCCTGAACTTTTTTTTTAAAGTTCATTTTGAGAGAGAGGATGGGCACATGATCAGGGAGGGGCAGAGAGAGAAAGAAAGAGAGAGAGAGAGAGAGAATGAATCCCAAGCAGCCTCCACACTGGGATTCAGCACGGAACCCGACGTGGGGCTCAAACCCATGAACTGTGAGATCATAATCTGAGCTGAAATCAAGAGTCAGATGCTTAACTGACTGAGCCACCCAGGTGCCCCTATCTTCATATTTAATAAATGGTGTCCAGCATCCTTACTTGGCACCTATCCAGCTGTTCCTTGGTCATAGCCTCCAATAACCGAAAGGCCAGTTGATTACCTTCCAAATGGTTTGCTTCTGTGACCAAAACTTTGTAAGAAATAGATGCTCCCTTTTCCTTATATTTCTCTAAGGTTGGCTGTAACTGACCCATCTGTTTTTGGTTTTGTTTTCTCCTTCTCCCTCCCCTTCCTCCCCTTCCTCCTTCTTTTTCTTCTTTATTGATTTTGATTATATTTTTTAAGTTTTTAAAAAACATTTATTTTGAGAGAGAGAGAGCATGAGTGTGAGGGCGCAAGTTGGGGAGGGGCAGAGAGAGAAGAGAGAATCCCAAGCAGGCTCTGCATTGTCAGCGTGGAGTCCGATGCCAGGCTTTAACTCACGACCCCTGAGACAATGACCTGAGTCCAAACCAAGAGTCGACCCTTAACTGATTGTGCCACCCAGGCGCCCGTTTCTTCTTTAACTCTTCATACACATTTGCTTTGGTTTTGTTTTTGGCAGAGGCCTTTTTTTTTTTAACTAATTTTTTTTAACGTTTATTTATTTTTGAGAGACAGACTGAGCGTGAGTGGGGAAGGGTGGAGAGGGAGACACAGAATCCGAAGCAGGCTCCAGGCTCTGAGCTGTCAGCACAGAGCCCGATGCAGGGCTTAAACTCACAAACCATGAGATCATGACCTGAGCTGAAGTCGCACGCTTAACCAACTGAGCCACCCAGGTGCCCCGGCAGAGCCCCTTTTTGAGTGGAACTTGTATTTACTCATTTCTCAAGTCCTTTTTAGTTTTTTTTTTATATTTTATTGCTCATCATTTTCTTACTTATCTCCGTTTTTAATACTCCTTATTTTTCTGCTTCATCTGTCTCTACTTTCTTTTTTTTTTTAGATTGTATTTTATTTATTTTAAGTTTTTTTGTTTTTTTTTTAGGGGCACCTGGGTGGCTCAGTCCATTAAGCATCAGACTTTGGCCCAGGTTTGTGAGTTCCAGCCCCGTGTCGGGCTCCATGCTAACAGCTCAGAGCCTGGAGCCTGCTTCAGATTCTGTCTCCCTCTCTCTCTCTGCCCCTCCCCTGCTAGCACTCTGTCTCCCTCTGTCTCTCAAAAATACATAAATGAAAAAAAAAGAACCACCTTATTACTACCTTATTTCACTTCAGACCTTCTTATTTCTATGAGGTGAATAATGGGTCTTCCTGCTTCAGCTCTGTGCTCTTTCCCTCCTTCCACATTTTAGAGTCCAAGGGGGCTCTTTGTATAGTATGTGAGGCACTTTATCTATCTCTCCAACCCTCTTTTCTTGTGCAGACCCACCTTGAAACTTCTATTTCAGCCATAATGAATTGTTTGCAGATCCTTAAGTTTAACAGCTGGTGTGATCCTTCGGGAACCCTCTCTTGGTAATGCTTGTTGACATCCTCAGCTCCATCCAATTGCCTTAACTACACATATTCCATTTTCAAAAGTTGTCCCTGGTGTGAACTCAGGAATCCTTTGCCTTGGAGACCTTCCTGCTCCTTGCCACAGTAGAATTGACCTCTTTCTCTTTTAAGCCCCTGGTATGTCCTGCACGTGGTTCTCAAGAGCATTAGGTAACATTATGGAACATGATGGACCCCACACACATAGTCCCTCCTGTGTTCTGGGATCTGCTCTAAGCACTTACACAGGCCACTTGCTGGGTTAATATATCTGTCTGCCTGTTGAGCAGGGAAAGTCTTAGTAATAATTTAAAGTTACTAGCTTTTCATTCTACAAATATTAGAGGCAGCTGGAGGACAAATGCCTATTCTCTACACAAATTTAAACTACATGCATTTGGGCATGTAGGTGGCTTAGTTGGTTTAGCATCCGACTTTGGTTCAGGTCATGATCTCACAGTTCTTGAGTTTTAAGCCCCACATCTGTTTGAGCGTGAGCTCTGCTCCAGGCTCTTCTCTCCCTCTCTCCCTCTCTCCCTCTCTCCCTCTCTCCCTCTCTCCCTCTCTCCCCCTCTCCCCCTCTCCCCCTCTTCCTTCCCTCCTCTCTCTGCACCTTGTGGGATTCTCTCTCTCTCCCTCTCTCTGCCCCTCACTCACACCCTCTCTCTCAAAAATAAAACAAACAAACAAACAAACAACCTGTGTTTGTATCCATACACTCTTTTCCATCTGCTTTGCCTTCTAAGACCAATCCCTCTGTTTGCCTTCTGAAGCCACCCTCTCTCTTTCTCAGGGTCCACGTTTCTGTGGTTATTTGCTTTATTTCTTGCTGCTGCTGCTGCTGCTGCTGCTTCTTCTTTTTTAATGTTTATTTATTTTTGAGAGAGAGAGAGACAGAGTGTGAGCGGGCGAGGGGCAGAGAGTGAGGGACACACAGAATCCGAAGCAGGCTCCAGGCTCTGAGCTGTCAGCACAGAGTCTGACACGGGGCTCAAACTCATGAACTGTGAGATCATGACCTGAGCTGAAGTCAGACGCTTAACCGACTGAGTCACCCAGGAGCCTCTATTTCTTGCATCTTCTAGTGGGGTGGGAAACAGCTCATACTGCTAGTTTTCAAATCTTGGCTCTGCAAATAACTGTGTGACTTGGAGCAAATTCATTGACTTGTCTGGGCCTCAGTAACTTTATCTTTAACATGATGATACTTTTGGTAATTAAACTAAGCAAGTACTGGGGCGCCTGAATGGCTCAGTCAGTTAAGCATCAGGCTCTTGGTTTCAGCTTAGGTCATCATCTCAACGGTTTGTGGATTTGAGCTCTGTGTTGAGCTCTGTGCTGACAGCGCATAGCCTGCTTGGGATTCTCTGTCTCTCCCTTTCTCTCTGCCCCTCCCCTGCTCATGTGTGTGTGAGCACGCAGGCCCGTGTGCGCGCACTCTCTCTCTCTCTCAAGTAAACTTAAAAAAAAATAAGCTAAGCAATACTAGGAAGTGTGTGGGTCAGTGCCTGGCACAGTGTAAATGCTGAATAAATGCTAATTAGCAGATTATTAAAAATCACATGCAACAGCATATAAAATGCCTCATTATCATGCATTAGTAAACACCCCTTGGGCTCTTGCCCCCCTCCAGCTACTGCCCCATTTTCATCTCTGCTTCGCAGCAAAACTGGTTGAAAGAGTTGCTTATTTTACATGCTGTCTCGTTCTCATTTTCCTTCCCTCCTTAACTCAGTGGACTGGGGCTTTCATCCAAGCCGTCTTGTCGAATGCGTCAAGGTCACCAGTGATTTATACCATGTCAGGGTCCGTTGTCAGTCTCTCTCTTTGGCCCAGCTGACCTCTCAACAGCAATGGACGTGGCTGATGATTGCCTCCTTGAAATGCTTTTTTCTTTGGGCTTCAGGGATCTGGTCAGCCTGTTTTTCCCCACTTTTTGGGCCCCTCCTTCTCAGTCTTGATGCTGGCCCTTCTCTCCTTCCCCAGCCCTCTGAAAGTAGGAGTCCTCCAGTCACTTGGTCTTTGGTCCTGTTCTTTTAAAATATATATTAAAATTTTTTTAAAAATGTTTGTTTATTTTTGAAAGAGAGAGGGCTAGTGGGAAGGGGCAGAGAAAGAGGGAGACAGAGAATCCAAAGCAGGCTTTGAGCTACCTGCACAAAGCCCGACATGGGGCTCGAACCCACGTATCATGATATCATGACCTGAACAGAAATTGGACACTCAACCACTGAGCCACCCAGACACCCCTCCTTGGTCCTGTTCTCTATCCGTATTCTCTTCCTCCCTGATATGACCTAGTCCCATGGCTTCAAGAACCATTTATATGTTGGGGAATCCTCAAATTTATATTTCCGGCTCTAGGGCTCTTCCCTGGGCTCCTCACTCAGATACTGAACCGATTAGGACCATAGGAATGCCTGACAGGCATCTGGGATGTAGTATGTCCAAAATAGAACCCATCACTCCTCTCCTCCACAGTTGCCCCTCCCCAGGGAAATGGCACACCCATCCACCCTCAGTGGCAGCCCAAGTGTGCTCGTTCACTGCTCTTACCTTGATTCCCTGTTAGTCAAAATCCCCATCATCGGTGCATTTTTTCCAGTCCACAGCTCTACTCCTCTGCTTCTTTCTTAGTCTTCCTGCCCTGTCCTCTTCAGGCATCAATCAGGTCATGTCACTCTTGCTTAAAACACTCGAACACTCCGTTATACCTAGGATAAAATCCAGTCTCCTTGACATGGCCTGGAAGACCTCACCTGATCCTCTCCTTTGCTAGCCCTGGGGCCTCATTTTCTTCTGCTTTCTTATTTGCTATCTTTGCTATAGCTGCTTTGGATCTCTTTGACCTTGAACATGTCAATCTCATTCTGGTGTCAGGGCCTCTGCACTGGTTTTCCTTTACCTGGATCTTTACATGGGTGCTGCCTTCTCATACAGATACCCAATGAAATATAGTAATAGGTATAGACAGAATTGTCTGTATGTACTTAGAACTCTTAATTTAAAGATTACCTCTTTCACAGATCTGTATTTTATTTACTTATTATTTTCTTAAGTTTATTTATTTTTTTATTTTGAGAGAGAGCATGTGTGTGAGTTGGGAGGGGCAGAGAGAGGGGGGAAAGAGAGAATCCCAAGCTGGTCTGTGCTCTCAGCACAAAGCTGGACATGGGGCTTGAACTCACTAACTGAGATCTTGACCTGAGCCAAAATCCAGAGTCAGGTGCTTAAGCAACTGAGCAACCCATGTGCCCCTTATTTAATTTAATTTTAATTAATTAATTTTATTAATTAATTCATTCATTTTTAGTTGATCCCAATGTGGGGCTTGAATTCACGACTCTGAGATCAAGACCTGAGCTGAGATCAAGTGTTGGATGCTTAACCAACTGACCCACCCATGCGCCCCAGTATTTTATTTTTTTTATTAAAAATTTTTTGTTAATGTTTATTTTTGAGCAAGAGAGAGACAGAGCACAAGCAGGGGAGGGACAGAGAGAGTGGGAGACACAGAATCCGAAGCAGGCTCCAGGCTCTGAGGTGTCAGCACAGAGCCCCACACGGGGCTTGAACTCATGAACCCTGAGATCATGACCTGAGCTGAACTTGGACCCTTAACCGACTGAGCCACCCAGGTGCACCCCTCCTCCAGTGTTTTATTTTTAATAACTGTTATGAATTAGAGGTCTCACTTAGTTTTCTCTTTAAATTTAGCCACTCATTCAAATGCCACTTATTCGATAGACAGTTCTTTTCTCCACTGATTTGAGATGCCAATCGTGGACACCTAGTTTGCTTGTACTGGCATTTTTGGTTAAAGAATTGGTGAGTGTACTTAACTCAGATCCAGATTTCACTGGATGGATACCACATGCCCTGGATTGCGGTCAAGGTTTCTCTTTGGCTGAACATTCCTCTGCCTCTAAAAATTTTTAATTTAATGATGGCATCTACTATCCAAAGGGGCATATTAATGAACGGTTATGACTGTCTTGTGAAGATAATAAGAAACGTCCAAATGAAATACCTGTTAACTACTTTGTTATCTCTGAAATGATTTTCAAGCTCCTTCAGCTCTGAATCTTGTGACTCTAGGCTTGGGCTTCTTAAAAGCTTTTTCCTTATGTTTTTGAATGAACTCAACTCGAGATAGTTTATAGTTCCCATACTACATTCCTTGCTTTAGAGATGAGAGGATAGGAATTCTACCATTTATAGGTATTTCTTTTTCTGGAAAAGCTTTAGGCATTTGTCAACATCCAAGACTTAGTGTTTATATACTTCTAGGTTCTAAACTTTCCCTTACCTCCATCTTTGTTCCCTTTTTCTACCTCAGCTTCCACATGTTTTTTTAATATACGACCAGACAAAACATTGGTAATTGGGGAGACCCTGGAAGTGTCCTGGAATTGTGCAAGCTTTTACTTTTCTTCTCCTGTTAACACTGGAAATTTCTGATCTTTGGAAGGAAACTGAAATGCAGATATATCAGTGTTTTCTCAAGGTCTTTTTTTTTTTCCTCTCCCAAATTGCTGTGCTTGAATTTGTACCTTATTTGGACAATTTCCATATTGAAAAGCTCAGAAGGCTCTACTCTGTGACTTCTCTTTTGCCCTCTGAGAAAAAGGTCTAAACATTTTAAATGGAAATAGCAAGCCTATTATGTAGGAAGTGTGGTTGTAAAGCAGAATGACATTTTGATAACAGAAAGCAAGAAAACTCCTGAACAGAACCTGCCTTCCCTATTCTCAGCGCTAAATAAATAATGCATTTTTCAAAGCCTCTGTCTTTGGATGCAAACCTACTTTTTGGTAAAAGAGAAAGGCATTTCGACTCTATTATTGGCCTTTGGATTGTTTCTGTTTTCCACCAATTCTGAAACTGCAGTCAGTCGGGTGCTTTTTCTTGTGACAGATTGGGAACCAGAAGGGAGCTTATGAATTCAAACAGAGAAACAGGAGCTAAAAATGTCTTTAAAGCCCTTCTTTGCACATTTTCTCTTTAGAATTTATAGCGTACATTAATTTTCTGATAGAGTGAATTATGAGATGCTTAGCCTTATGTAAAGTGAATAGAAGGCATGCTTTATTTTGAATCCCAACCTATTTTTAAACTTATTTATTTTAATCATCGATATTCTGTTACACAATTGGTGGCCTGATTGCCATTGGACTTCTGATGTCTGTACTCTCGTGCCTCCTTGACTATCAATGCCCAGTTTGTTTGTTTCTACACTTGATTCATTGTTGATGATCTATGATCACTAACCTTTCCTGAGTTTGTAGCAGCATCTGAATGTCTCATTCGAAGTCCATGGGGTTGGACATTACACATTTCTTTTTATGGTTGGGCATAATTTTGGGGGTTCCTGATGGGCACAACTCCTGTTTCAATATCTTCCTTTTGAAGTAGATACTTCTTTTTTTTAATGAACGGTTAAAGAAGTAGATACTTCTTTTTTTTTAATTTTTAAAATATTTATTTTTGAGAGAGAGAGAGAGAGAGAGAGAGGCAGAGAGAGAGAGAAGGGTAGGGTCAGAGGGAGAGGGAGATGCAGAATCCGAAGACAGGCTCTAGGCTCTGAGCTAGCTGTCAGCACAGAGCCGGATGCGGGCTCAAACCCACCAACTGTGATATAATGATCTGAACCGATGTCGGACCTGAGCTGAAGTCGGTTGCTTAACCAACTGAGCCACCCAGGCACCCCAATATTTCTTTTAAAAAATGTTTATTTATTTTCGAGAGAGGGAGAGTGCATGTGCAAGCAGGGGAGGGGCAGAGAGAGAGAGAGAGGACAGAGGATCTGAAGCGGGCTCTGTGCTGACAGCAGAAAGCCTGATGACGAACCATGAGATCATGTTCTGAACCAACGTTGGATGTTTAACCGACTAAGCCACCCGGGCGCCCCTGAAATAGATGTTTCAAATCCAGTAAGTATCAATCTGGGAAAGCAGTGCACATGTTTGAAACATTTAGTGGACGGGGGGATTTGGTGGGCACTTTTGGTGTCTTGCACCCTTGTCCCCTTTACCCATGAATTACTTAATGAATTAAAGTTTATTAATTTATTTTGGGAAGAGAGAGAGAGAGCCCTTGAGCCAATGAGAGAGGGCTAGAGAGAGAGGAGGAGAGAGCGAGAATCCCAAGCAGACTCCGCACTGTCAGCACAGAGCCTGTCATGGGGCTTGAACCCACAAACTGTGAGATCATGACCTGAGCCTGAGTCAAGAGTCTGATGCCTAATTGACTGAGCCACCCAGATGCCCCTACCTGTGAATTTAAATCTCTGGGCTCAGACTCTGCTTCTGGAGAACCTGACCTCTGATGGTTGGTCCCAGAAGAGGGCTCCGAGGAAGCAGCCTCCAGGAGATTCAGAAGTTGGATCACTTCCTGGTGGCTGGCAGCGAGCGCCTCTCCCTGATGCTAGGTGAGGTACTGATAGTCTCTGCTGTGTGGAAGCAGTGCAGTGGTTAAGTCAGACTCGTTGGGAACTGGAGAGGGAGACAGGTGGAAGGACATGCACTGGCTTGGGTAGAATCATTGGCATTTGAGAGGTTAGGAGCGTTCGTATTATAAGGCCTGTTGCTGAATACTTCTCATGCTCATGGCAGTCAATCCCTAACTCAGATGAAAGTGTGAGAGAGGGTGTCCTTGGCAGCATTTATAGAGGGATGACAGAATGAAAGACCAGGCACAGGACTTAATTACAAGAGTGACAGCACTTTGGAGAAGGCTGAATTCTCAGCCTGCACATGTGCTCTATGACAGGCGAGGCCCCTGTTGGAGAGAGAGCGGACTCTGAGATGTGAGATGGAGAGGGCGGGACTCTGAGATGTGAGATGGAGATAACTGGGTAGATGTACTCAGGTACCTGAATTCCCAGACTCCTTTGAATTCTCAAAGCTGACGTAGATTCTCTTAATGGAAGACAGAGTCCTCCTGCTTGCTTAAATACCGTGGAGGAGCCACATAGGATAGAACCGACTGGAGGACCATATGGGCTCTCTCAGATCTTCCCCTTGTGTCTTCCTAGCCATGAGACCAATAGCTAAGGACAAGCCTCAACATGCCCCAATGGGGGAAAGTTAGGTTTGCTAGTAGAAGGAGAGAGGGGTTAAATGCAAAAGGAGTTGCAAGACCTGTTGGAAACCAGGAGAGTGTGCTGGGGAGTGAATACTGAAGGCCTGGATTAAGGGGTATGGAATTTAAAGTTGCATAAGGGAGACTTTTTAAGACTACAAGGTACTCTTCTTTGATACAGGATCTAACACGCTGGCAAGGACCCAGGAGGTAGGTCTAATACTCTCCTGGGATAGGACTTGGAAACTTAGAAAAAATTATGGCCGCACTAAATTGGGTAGAGAAGCTGGGATTGCTGTGGCTGACCATGGAAGATTTGCAATGAAGCTCACAACTTTGACTTCACAGGAGGTCCCCTACGATCAGCTATTGAAGGTGGGAAAACCTAAGCTTGGTTCTTGGATGAGTAGGACTGCTATATTTATAATTTTTTTAATGTTTATTTTTATTTTTGACAGAGAGCACATATGGGGGAAGGGCAGAGAGAGAGGGAGACACAGAATCCCAAACAGGCTCCAGGCTCTGAGCTGTCAGCACAGTGCCTGACACGGGACTCGAACTCGGGAATGGCGAGATCATGACCTAGGCCAAAGTTGGACGCCCAACTGACTGAGCCACCCAGGTGCCCCAATAGGCCTGCTATAGTTGGTGAGAGTGAAAATTTATTGGTGTCACACCTTGTCCCCATTCAGGGGTGGTTTTGATAAACAGTGGTGTGGGGAAATACTATCTATGGGCAGAGTTTTGGGCAGTGTACTTGGTCATCCAGTGTAGGGAAGGACAAGTGGCCTAAGGTAAGGGTATATATGGATTGATGAGCAGTGGCCATGGCTTAGCTAATTAGTCAGAAGCCTGAATAAGCAAGACTGAAAGGGAGTAGAAAAGAGGTTTTTGAGAGGAGGTGCATGGATGGATGTCTGCATATAGACATGAAATATGAATTGCACAGGCTGGTATACCACAGACAGCATCTCTTGGGGAATAGTCACTGACCAGGTGGACACAATGAGTCAGCCAGTTGATGTCAGCCAACCTTTGTTGTCAGCCACCCCAGTGGTTGTGCAGTGAACTTATGAATGGAGTAATTATGGTAGGAGGGATGATGGCTACGTATGGACCCATTAGCATGGGGTCTCTCCATTTAGGCTTAGCTAGCTCCTGCTGAATGGTTGACCTATCAGTGAAAGTCTGATGCTGAGTTCCTGATAGGACAATGCTTCTCAAGGTGAGCAAACAGCCACTTGGTGGCAAATTGATGAAACTGAACCAATTCCACCCTGGAAAGGGCAACATTTCATCATGGCTGGGATAGATACATATTCTGATTATGGTGTGACCTTTCCACCTGCAGCGCCGTAGTCAGAACCACTGTTCAAGGGCTTAAAGAATTTTGACTTGGGATGCCTCAGTGGCTCAATCGGTTAAGCGCTGGACTTTGGCTCAGGTCATGATCTCACAGTTCGTGAATTTGAGCCCCATATCAGGCTCTCTGTTGTCAGCACAGAGCCCACTTCACATCCTCTACCCCTCTCTCTCTGCCCCTCCCAGCTAATGCTCTCTCTCTTGCTCTCGAAAAAACAAAACAAAACAAAACAAAAAGAAGCTTTGATGTACCAACACTGGATCCTGCATCACATCATGTAGGAGGATCAAAGGACATATTTTTTATTTTATTTAATTTGTTTTTTTAATTTACATCCAAGTTAGTTAGTATATAGTGCAACAGTGATTTCAGGAGTAGATTCCTTAATGCCCCTCACTCATTTAGCCCATCCCCCCTCCCACAACCCCTCCAGCGACCCCTGTTTGTTCTCCATATTTAAGAGTCTCTTATGTTTTTGTCCCCCTCCCTGTTTTTATATTATTTTTACTTCCCTTCGCTTATGTTCATCTATTTTGTGTCTTAAAGTCCTCATATGAGTGAAACGAAGGACATATTTTATAGAAAACAAGGTGTGCAGCAGGGGTATGACCATGGGATCCATACTTCATCCCATATCATGCAGAAGCTGCCAGGCTGAAGTGTCAGTCAAGTCTTCCAGGAAATAGATGCTGAGAATGAGTGGGAGGACAAGAAAATATTGGAAGTGGATATAATGCTTTTGAAAGTTTAAGGCTGGAGGGGGGAATGAAGCAGAATTTGATATGGAAAGCTTTCAGGCTATGATGCAATCTGACTTCTGTGAAAAAAGAAGAGAGGGAGCAGGACTGGGGATGGCCAGAAGCAGACCACGATATACACTTGACCAAGTCCACAAGGAGTACCAGGGCAATGGTTGCCTTCTAGAGTCCCGCATTGGGCTAATGGCAGCCTAGAAAGAGTGTGGCCTTGAGTCAAAAGCTGACACATATCTTGAGGGTCCTATCAGCTGAAGGATGTCACCTAAATGCACTCCTTGAGGCTGAACAGCAAATCCATCCTTCCTTCCATCCTTCCTGCCATCCTTCCTTCCTTCCTTCCGTCCTTCTGTCCTTCCTTCCTTCCAAAGTTTATTTATTTATCTTGAGGTTGGGGGGAGGGGCACAGAGGGAGAGAGAGAGGATCCCAGGCAGGCTTGGCACCATCAGTGTGGAGCCTAATGTGGGGCTTGATCCCATGAACTGTGAAATCATTACCTGAGCCAAAATCAGGAGTTGGATGCTCAACCGACTGAACACCCAGGCGCCCCCAATTCTTTCTTGAAGGGAGATTTGAGCGGCATATTTCTGGGGCTGCGCAGTTGGACACCTTGTACCCCATGACTCCTTGTGCTCTGGGAGCAGCTCCCACAGGGTTCCAGTGGCCTCCTGTTCACGAGGGGAAACTTAGAAGGGGGAAGGTAGTGGGATGGCGAGCAGCCCTCATTGCTGTAGCTGGTGCTGGGGCTGCCTCTGGCACACATCAAGTTCCTCCTATGCTATTTCTAAATGCCCTTGCTTTCACCTATCCCTCCTCTCTGATGTCCTTGGTGTCTTACCCAAACCTTCATTCTGGAGGAGTTTGAGTCCCTGATGACTTTGTCCCCCTCGGGTTGGGGCTGTTACACTTGTCCATTTATGTTCACCTGGACAAAAGGGTACCAAGAGATGCCCATGTGGATTCCCTGAATTCCACACGTAGTCCTCCTCGTCTCCACCTCTCCTGATAGTCAGGGTCCATCACCCCTGCTGGGGCGGTGACTGCTCTTCTAGCCTGTTGTTCCTGGGACATCAGGAGTTCAAAATACCCAGGATGTAGTCTTAACTTGTAGTTCACTGAGACTTTGTTGTGTTCTTGATCTGTGGACCAGGACGTCTAACCCTGCAGAGCCCAGAGCTATGAAAACAGGAAGCATGAAATGCCTCAGTGGGTCATTGAGAATGATGATAAGGGGGGGCTATTTATTTATATTTTCAATGTTTGTTTATTTATTTTGAGAGAGAGAGCAGGGGAGGGGCAGAAAGAGAGGGAGACAGAGAATCCCAAGTGGGCTCCAACTGTCAGTGCAGAGCCTGATGTGGGGCTGGAACTCACAAACTGTGAGATCACGACCTGAGCCAAAGTCATGAGTCAGTTGCTTAACTGACCGAGCCACCGAGGCGCTCCAAGTGGGAGCTATTTCTGAGTCTTTGCTGTGGTTCCTGGATCCATGTACTCTTCTTAGAAGTCTCTGATTCAGGGGCGCCCGGGTGGCTCAGTCGGTTGAGCGTCCGGCTTTGGCTCAGGTCATGATCTCGTGGTTCGTCGGTTCAAGCCCCGCATCGGGCTCTGTGCTGACAGCTAGCTCAGAGCCTGGAGCCTGCTGCAGATTCTGTATCTCCCTCTCTCTCTGACCCTCCCCTGCTCACGCTGTCTCTCTCTGTCTCTCAAAAATAAATAAAAAATATTAAAAAAAAAAAAAGTCTCTGATTCAGCGTGTATACCACATCCTGAAGATGGCACCCGTCCTCACTGAGTATTGCCTCTGGACTGGCACTCCAGGTTAAGGGATACTTAACACCATGGAGGGCAGGGAGCAAAGGTCATGGTTGAATATGGTAGGATTTAAGAAAAGACTGTGTACCGAGAATCAGGCTGGCGGTTTCTCTTCTCAGATACTAATAACCATGGAGGAAAGGGTAAGTTTCCTGTTCAGATTAAAAAAAAAAAATGTCCAGGGGTGCCTGGGTGGCTCAGTTGGTTGAGTGTCCAACTTCGGCTCAGGACAAGATCTCGCGAGCCTGCATTAGGCTCACGGTTGTCAGGGCAGGGCCTGCTTCAGATCCTCTGTCTTCCTTTCTCTCTGCCCCTCTTCTGCTTGCACTCTCCCAGAAAATAAATAAATATTTTTTTAAATGTCCATATATTAATATTTGGGCATACCTCAGTAAATGTCCAGCTCTCTGCTGGTGGGGAGATCTTTTTAAAAATCAGATTATCTGATTATGTTCAAATATTTGAAAAATAATACTGATAGGCATTTGACAGATATGATGGCATATGTGAAGAAAAATTAAGCATAGTACCTAGAAAACTAGCATAGTATTTAGAAAACTAAAGAAATATGTTGTTGGTTTTTTTTAAATCACCTACCAACTTCTGAATTTAATTAGTTATTGTGTTTAGAGTCTCCTACTGTAATGTCAGAGCCAAGGGGCCAGGGATCTTTGGTCACAGCTCTATTCCAAGTGTTTAGAACGGGAGCGGGCATACAGGGGAGTTTAACAACAGCTGAATAGTTGAACAAGAAAATAAAACTAGCTATTCTTGGGAAACATGGGTGGCTTAGTCAGTTGAGTGTCCAACTCTTCGTTTCTTCTCAGGTTATGAACTCATGGTTCGTGGGACTGAGGCCCACATGGGGCTCTGCGCTGAGCATGGAGCCTGCTTGGGATTCTCTTGTCTCCCTCTCTCTCTGCTCCTCACCCTCCTCTCAAAAGAAATAAATATTAAAAAAAAAGAAAACAAGCTATTCTTGTTTATAATATAGGAAACCAACATAATATAGGAAGCCTTGTATATAATATAGGAAGCTTTGTATATAATAAAGGAAACCAAACCCTACTGTAACATGATTTAATAGTTATACAATACAGTATTATAAATCAAAACATGATTTCCATATTTATAACAATATAGCAAGTAACATAAATATATAATTATAATATGAAATATAAATCTTTTATAACAAATAGAATCAAATAATTTTTTACTGTTTTTTATAATTAATATATATTCATTAGATTATGTTATGATTATATAATCAGTATAATATATGTGGTTTATTATGATATAATTACACTATAGTTTTTTCATGAGTTCAGGATTTTTATATATATGTGTGTGTGTGTTTGCATGTCCATATATATACATATATATATATATATATATTTTTTTTTTTTGTAGATACATACAGGGTCTGTACCCAATGTGGGACTTGAACTCATGACCCTGACATCAAGAGCTGAATGCTTTACTGACTGAGCCAGCCAGGTGCCCCCAATATACTATAATTTTAAGTTTTTATTAAAAAATTCTTATTAATGTTTATTTTACTTATTTTTGAGAGAGAGAGCAAGAGAGAGAGAGTGCGTGCATGAGCAAGGAAGGCGTGGAGAGAGAGGGAGACAGAGGATCTGAAGTGGGCCCTGTGATGACAGCAGAAAGTTCCACACAGGGCTCGAACCCACGAACCACGAGATCATGACCTGAACCCGACCGAGTTGGAGGGTTAACTGACTGAGCCACCCAGGCACTCCACTACAATTTTAATTATAAAACAATTATAGAAAATTTTTTATAATGAACGAAACTAAATAACATGACACTACTTAATTTTGCAATAAAATGTTTTTACCTAATTCCAAGAATATGAATGCCCATGATAGATTTCTATGTAAGTTGTCATGTTACTCGATTTGGAGGTTTGTGGGAAGGTGGCAGAAATTTAAGAGCTAATCATCATTTCCCATATTTGGAAGTCAGCAGACAGCATCTGAAAGTTTGAAGTGAGTAAACGGCAGAATAAACACATTATTTAGAAACATGGAAGGCAAATACTGGA